>JARQOC010000009.1:133247200-133912099 GCA_033576535.1 Allobates femoralis | reverse complement strand
TAATTTATAGGTATGTTACCTTTTGTTATTTAAAATCAAATAAAATACTTTGAACAAGAAAGCTGACAAATGCCGGCAATTCTGAAATTTGGCCATTTAACCTCTGAACTACCAAAGATTTTAGGCACTATGTCTCTTGGGAGGGTGGTCACTCCCTAGAAAAATGGTGCCAACTTATTTGCCACATATTAACCCTTTATTACCGGGGTTAAATGCCGCATATGCAGCATCTGTGCTCATATGCCGCACAGATGCTACATATGCAATTTAACCCAAAAAAATACACATTAGTGCCCAGCAGCTGGGTGCTTATTAATTATCTTGCACCGCTAACACAGCGTTACAAGATGATTACTTACTGTACCGGCAAAGCGGTCATTTTAAATTTGCTGGCTTAGACAGCCATCAAGCTTAAAGCGTTTTTGGCTGCACACTCGTGCAAATATCGCACAGTGTGCTGTATGCGGGTGAGACTTTCTCGCCCACATACACTTGCATTGCTCTCATGCGCATCAGAATCGCATGCAGTCATAGCATGCTGCGACTGCACTCGCTTCTGACTCGCATTGGGAGTTAGGTGCGGGGGACTCGCACCAGTGTACCCTGCCTGATAGTGCAACACTGGTCAGAGTGCAATGTGAGTTTCCCTCATATTGCACTTGCGCAAGTCCCTCGCCCAGTGTGCCTTCAGCCTTAATTAAATAATTGTTTAGTGATTTTATCAGTGCAGCACAAAGCCCAGCGTCAATGATCCCGGTGAATACCCTGCAATTACATTGGCAGGGTTAATAAGGTGCATGTAAAATGAAATGGTAGGTTCACACACTGGAATGGTACACTATGAGAGATGAAGGAAAGAGTTGCAACTATGCTTAAAATGGTGTGCGTGATCAGTGCTGCTGCAAGCACTAAATCTGGGCACCTTTCTAATGAATGTAGCTCCTTCAGGAGTGCGAATCAGTGTCAGCATGGATAGTGGTGGCATGCGTAGGTGACTAATGGGGACATCACACACGTCAATATCGCTTGCAATATTGCTGCTGCACATGACGTTGCAGCGATATTGACGTGTGTGACAGGGCACATCAACCAGTGATAAGTCGCTGGTTGATGGTCGCCAGGTTTTAGAACCTGCTCTAAAACCTGGCGATGGTCGCCCGGTGGCCATGCAGCATCACTGCGTGTGACACTGGGAGACGAGCGAGAAGCCAGCTCCCAGCGCCTCTCAGCAAGCGCTGGGAGCTGGTATCCATAGTAAACAGCGAGTAAATAAGTGCTGTACGGCGCTTAGTTACCTGCTTGCTCACATGGTTACCAGCGTTCTCGCTGGTCCTGATCTCTGGTGAGTCTGCCTGTGTGACAGCTCACCATCATCAGCCTTCAATGTCACCAGCGATGAGATCGCAGGCGATATTGATGTGTGTGACGTCCCAATAAGAGCCCTGACAGAAGTTGTCCCTAGCAACCAAGCATGCGAACTGCAGGAGAGCAAGTGACATCACTGAACTCAGGCTAGGTCGGTCTATGAAAGAAAAAGGTAATCCATCACGTTTCAAAGGCCTGCATGCCTTCTTCATCTGGAAAATTAAAAAGAATACAAAATAAAAACAGCATTTGTCGGGGAATAGAAATTCTTCGGCTGTCAAAGCCAAAGAGTTTGTATTTCCCGCTATGCCTCACAGTAAGGTATCATCTTGTACCGCTGTGACAGCAGTGGTACAAGAGGTTTAGCTAATACACTGATGATTTGTGTAAAATAATGAATTCCGGGGTTATTTTAGCTATTAACTCCATCAGCATCCTTTGCGCGGCATGTATGATCAGAGGTTACCGATGCGGCTCAAATCCAGGTGATGAAGGGGTTCATATGATGCCGGTGTGGTGGCACCATGTGTATAGAGAGTGTCCTCAGTCTCTAGACACATGGTGTCATTACACCATGTGTGTGCAGGGGTTAATTGTTCTGTAAAATATGTTAAACTAATTGTCGGCTTTATATTTTCACTGTAAAAGCTGGTGCTCTGTTACTGCCTATGGAGAGCTGTCCCCGCTGTGTGGTGTTGAAGCCCTGTCTCGACTTCAGCACCTGGAGTGTTCAGCACCACACAGTGGGGACAGCTCAGCATTTCCATTAACAGAGCGGCGGCTTTTACAGTGAAAATATAAAGCCGACAATTAGTTTAACATATTTTACAGAACAATTAACCCCTGCACACACACAGTGTAATGACACCATGTGTCCAGAGAGTGAGGACACTCTCAACATACATGGTGCCACCACACAAGCATCATATTAACCCCTTCATTACCTGGATTTGAGCCGCATCGGCAACCTCTGTGCACACATGCCACGCAGAGGATGCTGATGGGGTTAATAGCTAAAATAACCCCAGAATTCATTATTTTACACAAATTATCAGTGTATTAGCTAAACATCTTGTACTACTGCTGTCACAGCGGTACAAGATGATAGCTTATTGTACCGGCACAGCGGGGGAAATTTAAACACGGGTGCGATTATATCACACCGTGTAGAGTATGGGTGCGAGATTTTTTCACACCCATGGACCTCTATTGCCCTCTCGTGCGAGGGAATCACGTGCAGTCGCAGCATGCTGTGACTGCACTCGCTTCTGACTCACAATGCGAGTTAGATATGGGGGACTCGCACCAGTGTGCCCTGCCTGATAGGGCAACAGTTTCCCTCGCATTGCACTCACGCGAGTCCCTCGCACAGTGTGCCTTCAGCCTTACAGAGATGATTAGTTAAAGAGGACCTTTCACCATGTTTTACCTTATAAACTGTGCATTCCTGCACATAGTAGCAGGAATGTACATAAAAATGTTTTGTTTTTCTCTATTCCATTGTAGAGATAAAGGGCATTAACAGTACTGTAACTTAATGGTTAATGTTTTTATCTTTCAGCTGGATGTTTTAGTTCATTCAGCTGTATGTATGTGTACATCTATCCTACTATTATACTCCTTGAGGAAGTGACAGCATAACATTCGTTGGTTGTGTAACTAGAGGAGTACAATGTGCATACAGCTCAAGTACTGACTATATATTCTCTTTCTTGTGAGTCTTTAGTGTCTGGTATTGATGTGAAACATGACTTAAGGCCCAGTCACACATAACGACGCATAAGCAATCCCAATAATGATAACGATGTGCAGAGATCGCTGGTGGTCATTTTTCACATCGCTGGTAAGATGTCAAACAGGTATCTCACCAGCGATGTCACCAATTACCTCAGTAACGATACAGAATTATACTGAGGTCGTTGGGAATTGTCACTCCATAGCGTAGCATTGAGATCGTTGATCATTGTCCCTGTCAAACACAATGATGTAGCGTTCCCAGCGGGAGCACAATGACGTGGAAATGATCCAGAGCAGTGTGTAACAATCAACGATCTCTCAGCAGGGGCCAGATCGTTGGTGCGTGTCACACATAACATCGTTACCGGGATCATTGTTGCGTCACAAAATATGTGACGTTACAACGATCTCGTTAGCGATCCTGTTATGTGTGACAGGGCCTTTATACAGTTGTGGTCAAAAGTATTGACACCCCTTCAATTCTGTCAGATAATACTCAGTTTCTTTCTGAAAATGATTGCAATCACAATTTCTTTGGTATTATTATCTTCATTTAATTTATCTTCAATGAAAAAGCACAAAAGAGAATGAAGCAAAAAGCAAAACATTGATCATTTCACACAAAACTCCAAAAATGGGCCAGACAAAAGTATTGGCACCCTCAGCCTAATACTTGGTTGCACCACCTTTAGCCAAAATAACTGCGCTCAACTACTTCCGGTAACCATCAATAAGTTTCTTACAATGCTCTGCTGGAATTTTAGACCATTCTTCTTTGGCAAACTGCTCCAGGTCCCTGATATTTGAAGGGTGCCTTCTCCAAACTGCCATTTTTAGATCTCTCCACAGGTGTTCTATGGGATTCAGGTCTGGACTCATTGCTGGCCACCTTAGAAGTCTCCAGTGCTCTCTCTCAAACCATTTTCTAGTGCTTTTTGAAGTGTGTTTTGTGTCATTGTCCTGCTGGAAGACCCATGACCTCTGAGGGAGACCCAGCTTTCTCACACTGGGCCCTACATTATGCTGCAAAATTTGTTGGTAGTCTTCAGACTTCATAATGCCATGCACACGGTCAAGCAGTCCAGTGCCAGAGGCAGCAAAGCAACCCCAAAACATCAGGGAACCTCCGCCATGTTTGACTGTAGGTACCGTGTTCTTTTCTTTGAATGCCTCTTTTTTTCTCCTGTAAACTCTATGTTGATGCCTTTGCCTAAACAGCTCTACTTATGTCTCATCTGACCAGAGAACATTCTTCCAAAATGTTTTAGGCTTTCTCAGGTAGGTTTTGGCAAACTCTAGCCTGGCTCTTTTATGTCTCTGAGTAAGAAGAGGGGTCTTCCTGGTATCCTACCATACAGTCCCTTTTCATTCAGACTCCGACGGATAGTACGGGTTGACACTGTTGTACCCTCGGACTGCAGGGCAGCTTGAACTTGTTTGGATGTTAGTCGAGGTTCTTTATCCACCTTCCGCACAATCTTGCGTTGAAATCTCGTCAATTTTTCTTTTCCGTCCACATCTAGGGAGGTCAGCCACAGTGCCATGGGCTTTAAACATCTTGATGACACTGCGCACGGTAGACACAGGAACATTCAGGTCTTTGGAGATGGACGTGTAGCCTTGAGATTGCTCATGCTTCCTCACAATTTGGTTTCTCAAGTCCTCAGACAGTTCTTTGGTCTTCTTTCTTTTCTCCATGCTCAATGTGGTACACACAAGGATACAGGACAGAGGTTGAGTCAACTTTAATCCATGTCAACTGGCTGCAAGTGTGATTTAGTTATTGCCAACACCTGTTAGGTGCCACAGGTAGGTTACAGGTGCTGTTAATTACACAAATTAGAGAAGCATCACATGATTTTTCTAACAGTGCCAATACTTTTGTCCACCCCCTTTTTTATGTTTGGTGTGGAATTATATCCAATTTGGCTTTAGAACAATTCTTTTTGTGTTTTTTCATTGAAGGCAAATTAAATGAAGATAATGCCAAAGAATTTGTGATTGCAATCATTTTCAGGAAGAAACTGAGTATTATCTGACAGAATTGCAGGGGTGTCAATACTTTTGGCCACAACTGTATGTAGTGAGTTATTACTAAGCTACCGTTGTACACATATCGTCTTGTAACTATGTAGGGGAGTTGTATAAATATAAGGGTGATTTCACATCACGTCTTTTAAGGATCCGTGGCTGTCCGTTGTAAAACAGACAGCCACGGATCCGATTTGGCTCCCATGTTATCTTATGGGGATCGGATCGGATTGGATTTGGCCTAATTGCCAAAATCGGATCCCACAATATCGGATGGCAATTAGGCCAAATCCGATCCGATCTGTGGCCTTTAACATGGGGGCCTATCAGCGCGGGTCTGAGGAAACAGCTGATCGTTCCTCGGACCCAATTTTAGTGTACTGAGCATGCTCAGTACACTAAAATGGCTCCAACCCTTCTAATTACACTTCTGCAATGTATAATATACATTGCAGAAGTGTAATTAAGTAAAAGAAAGAGTTAAAAATAAAAAAACACTATGCTCACCTATCTGCGATCCACCGCTGCCTCCAGCAAGATCCGGGTGCTTACAGGACCTGTGGTGATGTTAGAATGGGGATGCAGGCACATGCAGTGGCATAAGGTTTCCGCCAAGTCCTAACAATTGCATCCTTTTGGCCTCCTCCTCGTATGCATCAAGTTGCAATTTTGTGGCTGATTAAAAAGCCTGATGTCACCGTATGTGGCACACTGAAGCAAAACATAGAATGGACTTCAACAGGGCCGCATCTGCCCCTGGCTGCATCCAGTTTTCCTATTGAGCATGCCCAGAACCCCTTCCAACACCCTCCCATTTGGCGTGTCCTATGTTTATTTTCAATTTTCTAATGGATCAGGCGAAAACGGATGCAAGCAGATGCAACCGCATTGGTATTATGCCTGATCCGACAGCCTGATCAAGCAAAAACCTGCTGCGGTTGCATACAGTTGCACAAACAAACCTTGATGCAGTCGGATGGGTTTGTAGCCTGATAACACCGGAACGCGAGTGTGAAAGCAGCCTTAGCTATATCAATAACCTTAGTGACTCGCCCCCTAGGAATGTGGGGTACTTGGAGCTGGGCTGGTTCGGTCTCTCGGGGGACGCACGGGGGCCGAGACCCGGCTCTGTGGCCCTGCGGAGTCGCTAATAATGCAGGGGAATTGATGTAAGGATAAAGGTCGTGACGCCACCCACAGTATTCAGCTATTTGGGCCGAAGCTGCCAGACGGGACCACTGGGGTTGATGGAAAGGCAGCTTTGGTGGTTTCACTCCGCACAGGTGGACCATATCCCCAGGGCAACCGGGAAAATCAATGATGTTAGAAGGCTGTTAAGGTGCATGATGGAGGGCGCAAAGTTACAGACAGACTCACGGTTGTTGTTTCCTCAGGTCCAGTACTGGTGGTACTGGTGCAAGCCAGGACACTGACAGGTGATGGTACTTGGAGTCCGTGCAACCTGGGAGCAACTCGGGGTTCTCCTCACTCTGCAAGTTCTGAGGCCTCCCTGTGCTCATTCAGCAGGTCCCTGCTGCATAAGCTGCACTGTGGCCCTCTCTCTCTTCCTGTGTTGTGCTAGTATGGCAGGCAGCTTGAGCCCTTCTCCAGCCCCACTTCCCTGGTGGCTGCTCCTTGACTCTCTATGCTGCTTTGCCTTCAGGCACTGCGGTGTGTCTGGGGGACTTGGAATCTCCCACCTTCCAATGTTGGCTGCCAAGACATTAGGCCCTGCACAGCCTCAGACTACGGTGTCCGGTTCTGGCGCTCTGCACTGGGATGAGCTTGACACTGCTACACTCCCCAGGCTCTCCTCGACTTCCTCAGACCCTCGCCTACAGGTCCCTCAAGCTAGGTTTTAGCTATCCTGGGATGAGCTTAGCAC
Source organism: Allobates femoralis (assembly GCA_033576535.1). Taxonomy (NCBI): domain Eukaryota; kingdom Metazoa; phylum Chordata; class Amphibia; order Anura; family Aromobatidae; genus Allobates; species Allobates femoralis. Next base: position 133,905,081 of record JARQOC010000009.1, on the reverse strand, counting down.
TACTCAAGTTCACAAGATGTCTTCCTCAGTACTGCTCCATACTGAACTAACTCCACCCCAGACCAGAATTTATAGGGGAGCTGCCCTGAACCCGGGTTTAGAGCTCCCAATCAGGCCTGGAGGCAGAAAGGTGTTGTGTGCTTGTCTCACCTGGTGTAGATACGCTCTGTTACTCTCAGTATGACAATACCCCACAAGGGCGGCAATGACATTGTGGCATTTGGACTCTGGGATGCCGCATTAGCATATTTATCAGTAATGGAGTACCTGACATATGAACTTTATTATCAAGTATAAAGAATTATATAAGTATAGTATTCCTTTGAATTCTGGTAACATGACAATTCACATGTTTTCTTTTAACCATGTAATTAATATTAAATTAAAGTTCAATTACTCATACTAATTTAACAAGTTTTTAAGTGAGTGTCCTTCCAGCACAGGCTTCTGTTGCTTTGCAATAGCATCTGCCATTTAGCCTGCCCTATAGTGGAGGCAAGGTTGAAGTTTGTCAGTGCTTTGGTATTTCATCACTGCAGCATCTCAGTTTTCAGTGGCAGCAGACGTCTCTTCAAGTGATATGCAAGACTCAGGAGACTGAGCCCCAAGTCCTGAACTATGGTTTGATAGCTATCGACACACTTCTGCAATATGTGCATCTTGCACTTTGGAAAAGGATAAGAGGTGTCTGACACAAGACTGTTTATTCAGGAATTGTTGATAAAGGCTGGATGCAGCCATAACGCTTAATGTTTTTTAATTAAAAATTATTTTTTACCAATACTGTTGTTTTATCTCGCTTATTGGGCGCATTTGCCCTTTTATATCAACAGGAATGGCCTTTGTCTGGTTTGCTTCACTCAGCAATGGTTGATGGAGATGGTTAAAGAGGACCTGTCACCCCACCCCCCAAGGATTTCAATCTAAATGCAGCACTGAATGCAGTATGTATGCTGCATTCAGGCAAGGGTCCCCCCATGTGTGTGTGATGTTTTTAGCCCTAAATACAGCCCTCTGAAAATGTATGGTAAAATGTCAGGAGGGCATTACCAGCACCAGGAGTCATCTCGCTTCTCAAGGAATATTCCCGCCCCCTCCGTCTCTGTTTCTCCCTCCTCCCTCTCCTTGCCGCCTTGTCAGCCATCCTTGTCAGCCATCCTTGTTCTGCGCCTGTGCCTCCTTGTGCTACTTCACACAGGCGCAGAGCAAGGTGTTGCTACTGTTGGCCCTGCGCTACTGACCCGCCTCCCGCCCTGATGTCAGCACTTGTTCCTGCCCTTCTCCATGTATAACACACCACATGTGCAGAGCGAGGATGGCTGACAATGCATGAAGGAGGCGGCGAGGAGAGGAAGGAGGGAGGAACAGAGATAGAGGGGGCTGGAATAGCCCCCAGGAAGGAGATGACTCCTGATGCTGGTAATGCCCTCCTTTTTTAGAAGGCTTTATTTAGGGCTAAAAAAATCACACACGCATGGGGGGCCCCTTGCCTGAATGCTGCATTCAGTGCTGCATTTAGAATGAAATCCTGGGGGGGTGACAGGTCCTCTTTAATAAAGAAAGTTTGCCCCCTCTTTTTATGATTGAAAAAGCCCATCATCACTCCAGGAGAAAAAATGTATGTCACCGTCTAGACCGCTTTAGCTGTAAGCAATCTGTTCTAGTGACAGATATTCTATCCTTAGGAAAATTAAAAGAAAAGAACAATGCAATTATAATGGAGTGAATATATGAATCTACTCAAACTATTTCAGAAAGGCAAAGAAAACATTTTCAGGATGCCAGAAAAGCAGAATTCCATACCACATACCATACCAAGCTGAAAGGTATCTTTGAGGATAGAGTTTTGTTTGTTTCATTTTCATAATTTGACAGTTTTTAAGGATGAAGTTAGACATGAGCCCATCATGTTCAACCTATAGCCTAACATTGAACAAGATGAAGGCAAAACCCTCATGAAGCAGATACTAATTTCCCCATATCAAGGGAAAAAATTCCTTCATGACTCCACATATGGCAATCTGACTACTTTTGTGGATCAACGTCCCTTCACAGAATTTAAAGGTAATGAAAACCGGTTTCAGATCGGAGCGGCGCTTCCATACTCATCCAGGGTTTTCTTTTTTAAAAAAATGTTTCTTTTATTTCATTCGGATTGTAAAAAGTAAAAGTTTTTTTTAAAAAAACGATACAGTATAGTACAACGCGTTTCGACCTAGATACAAGTCTTCCTCAGGTACATTTATTAATAACATAAAAGATATCTTAAAAATGTATATACAGTTGTGGCCAAAAGTATTGACACCCCTGCAATTCTGTCAGATAATACTCAGTTTCTTCCTGAAAATGATTGCAATCACAAATTCTTTGGTATTATTATCTTGAATTAATTTGTCTTCAATGAAAAAACACAAAAAGAATTGTCCTAAAGCCAAATTGGATATAATTCCACACCAAACATAAAAAAGGGGGTGGACAAAAGTATTGCCACTGTTAGAAAAATCATGTGATGCTTCTCTAATTTGTGTAATTAACAGCACCTGTAACTAACCTGTGGCACCTAACAGGTGTTGGCAATAACTAAATCACACTTGCAGCCAGTTGACATGGCTTAAAATTGACTCAACCTCTGTCCTGTGTCCTTGTGTGTACCACATTGAGCATGAAGAAAAGAAAGAAGACCAAAGATCTGTCTGAGGACTTGAGAAACAAATTGTGAGGAAGCATGAGCAATCTCAAGGCTACAAGTCCATCTCCAAAGACCTGAATGTTCCTGTGTCTACCATGCGCAGTGTCATCAAGAAGTGTAAAGCCCATGGCACTGTGGCTAACCTCCCTGATGTGGACAGAAAAGAAAAATTGACAAGAGATTTCAACACAAGATTGTGCGGATGGTGGATAAAGAACCTCGACTAACCTCCAAACAAGTTCAAGCTGCCCTGCAGTCCGAGGGTACAACAGTGTCAACCCGTACCATCCATCGGCGTCTGAATGAAAAGGGACTGTATGGTAGGATACCCAGGAAGACCCCACTTCTTACCCCGAGACATAAAAAAGCCAGGCTGGAGTTTGCCAAAACTTACCTGAGAAAGCCTAAAACGTTTTGGAAGAATGTTCTCTGGTCAGATGAGACAAAAGTAGAACTTTTTGGGCAAAGGCATCAACATAGAGTTTACAGGAGAAAAATAGAGGCATATGAAGAAAAGAACATGGTCCCTTCAGTCAAACATGGCGGAGGTTCCCTGATGTTTTGGGGTTGCTTTGCTGCCTCTAGCACTGGACTGCCTGACCGTGTGCATGGCATTATGAAGTCTGAAGACTACCAACAAATTTTGCAGCATGATGTAGGCCCAGTGTGAGAAAGCTGGGTCTCTCTCAGAGGTCATGGGTCTTCCAGCAGGACAATGACCCAAAACATACTTCAGTGCTCTCTCTCAAACCATTTTCTAGTGCTTTTTGGAGACTTCTAAGGTGGCCAGCAATAATTCAGACCTGAATCCCATAGAACTCCTGTGGAGATATCTAAAAATGGCAGTTTGGAGAAGGCACCCTTCAAATATCAGAGACCTGGAGCAGTTTTCCAAAGAAGAATGGTCTAAAATTCCAGCAGAGCATTGTAAGAAACTCATTGATGGTTACCGGAAGCAGTTGATCACAGTTATTTTGGCTAAAGTTTGTGCAACCAAGTATTATGCTGAGGGTGCCAATACTTTTGTCTGGCCCATTTTTGGAGTTTTGTGTGAAATGGTCAATGTTTTGCTTCTTGCTTCATTCTCTTTTGTGTTTTTGCATTTAAGACAAATTAAATGAAGATAATAATACCAAAGAATTTGTGATTGCAATCATTTTCAGGAAGAAACTGAGTACCGTATATACTCGCGTATAAGCCGAGTTTTTCAGCCCAAAAATTGGGCTGAAAAGTACCCCCCTCGGCTTATACGCGAGTCAGTGCTGTATACCGATGTATACATCGGTATACAGCAGCCCCCACATCCCCAGTAATGCAGGGCCCCCCCAGCGTCGCTCCGGTCACCTGTAAAGCAAACTATACTTATCACAGTCCCGCTGTCCGCTCTCACCGCTGCCGACATCCGCGATCCTCCATCTTCATGCGTCTTCTTCCTGTTTCTGTGCGTGTCGCAGGCAATGACGTCATTCCCTGCGACGAGCACAGGAAACAGGAAGAAGTCGCATGAAGATGGAGGATCGCGGACGGCAGCGGCGAGCGGGCGCGGACAGCGGGACTGTGATAAATATAGTTTGCTTTACAGGTGACCGGAGTCAGGCTGGGGGGGCCCTGGATTACTGGGGATACTGTATACTACCGCTGGGGCTGCTATACACTACTACTGGGGCTGTATACACTACCACTGGGGCTGCTATATACTACCACTGGGGCTGTATATACCTCTGGGGCCCTGTATACTACCACTGGGGCTGTATAAACCACTGGGGCTGTATATACTGCTGGGGCCCTGTATACTACCACTGGGGCTGTATATACCACTGGGGCTGTATATACTACTAGGGCTGCTATATACTACCACTGGGGCTGTATATACTGCTGGGGCCCTGTATACTACCACTGGGGTTGTATATACTACCACTGGGGCTGTATATACTACCACTGGGGCTGTATATACTGCTGGAACCCTGTATACTACCACTGGGGCTGTATATACCACTGGGGCTGTATATACTACTAGGGCTGCTATATACTACCACTGGGGCTGTATATACTGCTGGGGCCCTGTATACTACCACTGGGGCTGTATATACTACCACTGGGGCTGTATATACTGCTGGGGCCCTGTATACTACCACTGGGGCTGTATATACTACCACTGGGGCTGTATATACTACCACTGGGGCTGTATATACTGCTGGGGCCCTGTATACTACCACTGGGGCTGTATATACTACCACTGGGGCTGTATATACTACTAGGGCTGCGTCTATACTACCACTGGGGCTGTATATACCACTGGGGCTGTATATACTACTGGGGCTGCGTGTATACTACCACTGGGGCTGCTGTATCTACCTCTGGGACTGGTGTATACCACACTGCTGGGGGCTGTATACTTGTGCTAGGGTCCACCTCGGCTTATACACGAGTCAATAGATTTTCCCAGGTTTTGGGGGCAAAAGTAGGGGGGTCGGCTTATACACGGGTCGGCTTATACACGAGTATATACGGTATTATCTGTCAGAATTGCAGGGGTGTCAATACTTTTGGCCACAACTGTAGCCATGCTTTCTGTAGCTGTTTTCTGTTTTAATGTTAGCCTAGTTTAATCAGTAATGCTCTAAGGTTAGTTACTAGTTTGTAAACATTTATGCCTATTGTATAACCATGTATAATGTGTATTCTGCTGTACCATCCACTGATTGTTTGTATTCTCCTTGTATTCTAGTTTTACCGCGCCAATGTACTGTTACATTCAATAAAAGCACAGATTCAACCACAATCTTCTTATTAGACCACGGTACAGTGGTTTATCTGCCTCTATAGCTACATGAGCCCCAGGCCCATTTAGTGAGGACAGAACATATAGCGCCACAATTTCTCCATCCTCGGGATTAACTGATCAAGACTTCCATGAATGGAAAACAAGCATAATAACTCATAATTAAGGATGCACGAATATAATCGTTACTATTTGGTACTCGCCGAATAGTAACGATATTCGGGCTACTCGCTACTCCGCGAGTTTTTTGCGATTACTCATTAGAAGTAGCGATTAGTCCATTCACTTTCAGAGTGTATCTATATATATACACTGCGAAAGTGGAATAAAAAAGTGAATAAAAGTTGTAAAAAATAAAAAATATCATACTTACAAATCCGACGGCTGCACCAGGGACACTAACTGAAGACATCCCATGTACGGCTAGGACCTGTCATTCTGACAGCCAATCAGATGGCATGACGTCACAAACCACATGATCACTACCAGCCACCTGATTTGCCAGATTGCCAGGTCATTGATGCACGTTCAAGACCTGGCAATCTGGCCAATCAGGTGGCTGATAGCGATCATATGGTTTGTGACGTCAGGCCATCTGATTGGCTGTCAGACTGACAGGTCCTAGCCGTACATGGAGTTTTGTGTTATAGGAGAAATCTCCCCAGGCTGTATGGGAGACGCTGCAAGGTGGTGCTGACCCCATCCCAATCTTCAAAACCTAGCCGTACATGGGATGTCTTCTTTTTGTGTCCCTGGTACAGCCGTCGGATGTGTAAGTATGATATTTTCTATTTTTAACAACTTTTATTTACTTTTTTATTCCACTTTCGCAGTGTATATATATAGATACACTGCGAAAGTACTCGGTTCTGCATTCTCTCTCTCTCTCTCTCTGTACTGCTTTGCTTGTGCAGGATTTGCCCTCCCCCCTCTCTGTCACTCACAGAATGCAAATCATTAGTCCTGCCTTCAGCTCCACATCACAGCAGCACAGACAGAGAGAGGCTGGATCCTGGAGACTGCCAAACAACACGCCCAAAGGCAATTGCATATAGTCCCTACTTCATTATCATCCTAATGAGTAAGTATCAAAGTGTTTATTTCAACTTTGAAAGGAAGCATTTAGCGCAGAGAAGGATTGTTATAATGCTAATAGGAAGCTGCAAGGACATGCAGGGTCGCACTGTCCATTGGACAATGTGAGCTCTCTGGCTCAGGCATCAAGGAGGCAGGGGGAGTGGCAGTGCTGAAGGGGGCGGCGCCTGCTGCACCATTCATCTCAGCACCTGGATGTCGGCTGCAGCAGGGCAGCAGGTACTGCCGCTGACAGCCAACCACCCACCCCTAGCGGCCGGCGCTGACAACAGCCCCCCATCTTCCCCGTGGCTGGTGCCCACCACGCCCCCCCTCCGCTCCACACCTCTGCCGGCACTAATAGCACCCCCCCTTGCTCCTCACCGTGGCTCAGGCGGCAGTGTGACTCCATGCACCCCTGAGGACATGTATTGATAGGTTAGGTGGCTTCTAGGATGTAACAGGATCTTTAACATGCTATTATACTCTTGCAAGAATAGCTGTTGTGTATATATAAATTTATTTTACATGCTAACACTTGTAAGGTTGAATTTATTAGTAAGAAAAGTGAGAAGTGAATATTGGTAGAATAGGTACAGTGGTTGAACATATGAAGTAATATTGGAAATGTCTTATTGAGCTCAAATCAGATAATTGTAAAATAGGTGAAATACTCTGTGTGCAGAATTATTAGGCAAGTTGTATCGTAGAGGATTATTTTTAATATTGATCAACGACTATGTTCTCCAGTGGCGTAACTTCAGGCCTCGGGTCCCCGATGCGAAAGCTCCAACAAGGCCCCCAATTATTGCAAATCTTTAGTAGTATTAGTCTTTTTCTATGGGCCAAAGGGACGTTTGGGGCCCCCCTAGGCTGCAGGGCCCGGGTGCGATCGCAACCCCTGCACCTATTGTAGTTACGCCCCTGATGTTCTCAATTAACCCAAAAGACTCATAAATATCAAAGCTTAATATTTTTGGAAGTTGGAGTGGTTTTTTTTAGATTTTGCTATCTTAGGAGGATATCTGTTTGTGCAGGTAACTATTACTGTGCAGAATTATTAGGCAACTTAATAAAAACCAAATATATTCCCATCTCACTTGTTTATTTTCACCAGGTAAACTAATATAACTGCACAAAATTTAGAAAAACATTTCTGACATGCAAAAACAAAACCCCAAGAAATTAGTGACCAATATAACCACCTTTCTTTATGATGACACTCAGCAGCCTCCAGCCATAGATTCTGTCAGTTGCTTGATCTGTTTACGATCAACATTGCGTGCAGCAGCCACCACAGCCTCCCAGACTCTGTTCCGAGAGGTGTACTGTTTTCCCTCCCTAGAGATCTCACATTTTATGAGGGACCACAGGTTCTCTATGGGGTTCAGATCAGGTGAACAAGGGGGCCATGTCATTATTTTTTTTTCTTTTAGACCGTTACTGGCCAGCCACGCTGTGAAGTTGTTGGATGCATGTGATGGAGCATTGTCCTGCATGAAAATCATGTTTTTCTTGAATGATACCGACTTCTTCCTGTACCACTGCTTGAAGAAGTTGTCTTCCAGAAACTGGCAGTAGGTCCGGGAGTTGAGCTTCACTCCATCCTCAACCCGAAAAGGTCCCATAAGTTCATCTTTGATGATACCAGCCCATACCAGTACCCCACCTCCACCTTGCTGGTGTCTGAGTCGGAGTGGAGCTCTCTGCCATTTAGTGATCCAGCCTCTGGCCCATCAAGAGTCACTCTCATTTCATCACATTTCATCAGTTCATAAAACCTTTGAAAAATCAGTCTTAAGATATTTGTTGGCCCAGTCTTGACGTTTTATCTTATTTTTCTTGTTCAAAGATGGTCGTTTTTCAGCATTTCTTACCTTGGCCATGTCCCTGAGTATAGCACACCTTGTGTTTTTTGATACTCCAGCAACGTTGCAGCTCTGAAATATTGCAACACTGGAGCAAATGGCATCTTGGCAGCTTCACGCTTCATTTTCCTCAATTCATGGGCAGTTATTTTGTGCCTTTTTTGCCCAACACGCTTCTTGCGACCCTTTTGGCTATTTGCCATGAAACGCTTGATTGTTCGGTGATCACGCTTCAAAAGTTTGGCAATTTCAAGACTGCTGCATCCCTCTGCAAGACATCTCACAATTTTGGACTTTTCAGAGCCCGTCAAATCTCTCTTCTGTCCCATTTTGCCTAAGGAAAGGCATGTGCCTAATAATTAAGCACACCTTATATAGGGTGTTGATGTCATTAGACCACACCACTCCTCATTACAGAGATGCACATCACCTGATTTACTTAATTGATAGTTCGCTATCAAGCCTATACAGCTTGGAGTAGGACAACATGTATAAAAAGTATCATGTGATCAAAATACTCATTTGCCCAATAATTCTGCACACAGTGTGTACCTCAAAGGTTCAAGTTAAAAGGAACAGAAGAGAGTAAATGTCAACATTGTTAATTTCCTGCTGCAAATACATTTGACATAGGATTGTGACTCTCAGGCTGTACTGGAATGGAATATTCCGAGCTATCCAGCTGAGGACAAAGTATTAAACTCTTATGAAATATTATTATGGCATATCAAATTGTCCCCTAGATTAGAAGTAGTGATGAGCAAGTGTGCTCCACTGCTCACCACTGTTCAATACTCTGTCGAACATCGGGGTGCTCGGGTATGCTCATTACTCATTGAGTATTCAGGGTGCTTGAGTGCTATGCTTGAGTCCCTGTCCTGAATCCTTTGCGGCTATTAGACAGCCAATCAATATGCAGGAGTTGCCTGCCATGTAAAGGCATTACTGTGTTTTGCGACGGCTGCATCGTGCTATTAGGTCTTATTTAAGACCAGGGGCCATGATACTCATCATACTACAGTTCAGAGAGAGGTGATCTAGGAGGGAGATCTTAGATTAGAGCAGACATATATGCAGGGTTTATTGTCTTACAGTTCTTCTATAGTTTTACCACAGCTACAACCTAAAACCAACAGTCCTTTACAGGGCTAAATACTGTCCTTTATTCTAGTAAAACTGCTGTTACCTGGATTCAATGTAGGGATAGCTGTTGGGATAGCTGTTGGAGCAAGAATAGTTTTGGATTAGAAACATATTGGCAGGGTTTATTATCTTAAATTCCTTCAATAGCTTTACTACTACTGAAACCTAAAAAAATAAGTCTTTTTCAGGGCTACATACTGTCCTTTGTTCTAATAAAACCAATGTTACCTTCATTCAGCATAGGGATAGCTGGTGGAGGAGGGATAGTTTTGGATTAAAGGCATATAGGCAGTTTTTTTTTAATCTTAAGGGGCCATCACACTCGTCAATATTGCGTGCAATATTGCTGCTGCATGTGACATTGCAGTGATATTGACGCGTGTGACAGAGTGCATCAACCAGCGATAAATCGCTGGTTGATGGTCGCCAGGTTTTCGGACTGGACTGAAAATCTGGCGATGGTCGCCCAGTGGACACGCAGCATCGGTGCGTGTGACACCGGGACACGTGATCAGCCAGCTCCCAGCGCCTATCAGGAAGCCCTGGGAGAGGAGCACTGCCTAGATACCCGATGTATACCTTGGTTACCAGCCTTCTTCGCTCACCGGCTGGTATCCAAGTTACACAACGGGTATCTAGGGTCCCTAGTCCCGCTGTGTACCTTGGATACCAGCCGGTGAGCGGAGAAGGCTGGTAACCAAGGTATACATCGGTTATCTAGGCAGCGCGCGCTGCCTAGTTACCCGCAGTTTACCATGAATACCAGCCTGCAGACATCGTGGAAACGATATTTAAATCATTTCCACGATGTTGCTGGTCCAATGATCGCTGGTAAGTCTGCCTGTGTGACAGCTCACCAGCGATCAGCCGTCAATGTCGCCAACGATCAGATTGCTGACGACATTGACATGTGTGACGGGGCCTTTACTCCACTTTTACAGACTGACAATAAAACATAAAAACAACTATGATAAAATGAATTTTACAGGAAAAATATTAGGAAACATTCTATACTATATAATGACTTATATATAAGGCAAATTTCCAAAGAAAAAAAAAAAACACCCCTTCCACTCCGTAATAGTCAGGCTATCTCTCACCATTCTTCCCCATTGCCTATGACTACAGTGATGAGATAATCGAAGGGGAAATAAAATCATACCGACCGTTAATCACAGCTAAATATAATTTTTACATTTTACTACCTTATCTGGGCATGTGGTGTGGATGACATGGTCAGATGCATCCTGTTTAATCTATGAAAGAGGGACTCTGAAACTCGTAAAGCCTTTGCGGACAATGCAATAATTGTCAAAATTTAGAAGGAAGAATGACTCCAATACACCCTCTACTGGACATAAAGGAGGGCCTCATACACATTCTGTTAAAATTGTTACGTAGTGGGACTCCTAAACTCATAAAGCCTACAAGGGATGGCAAAATTGGCAGGGACTGTAACACACTCTGGAAGACAAGTGCAGAAGGGCCTCAGAACACATTTTTTTCCCAATTTTATGGAGTGGGACTCCTAGACTGTTAAAGCCCACTAAGTGCAAGGCCTGAAAGAATTACGAAGGAGGTTTGTATGAAAAATGACTAAAAATGAGGAAACATAAGCACAAATAGGGTCTTATTCATCTTTTTTGAAAAAGAAGGTAGCAAAAGTAATTGCTCACCTGATTTGATTGTGGGACCCAAAACCAGTATATGTGTATAATACAGCTGCCGAGTCTCTGTGGTGGTAATTATAAATCCAGTAAGTACAGTGCTATTAGATCAGCGCAAGCCGTATTTGGAAAAGGACCACAAAAGATCAGAGGATAATGGTGCTTTTATTCAAGGAGTTTCAGAGCTTGTCTATGGCTGCATTCCTGATGAAGGAGCAGGGACATGCTCTGAAACACGTTGAATAAAAGCACTATTATACTTTGATTCTTTGTGGTCCTTTTCCAATTACGGCTTGCAAGGATCAAATAGCATCAGCCTTTCTGGATTTGGATTTGTAGGATGACCCTCTAAAACTTATGAGTGATAGCCCTCTATAAATTTGGAGCAAGGGCCGCCTGTTTACCCTCTGAAAAATTTGGAGTGAGGTCTGCCTGATGACTGATTAACAATTTGGAGCTAGCTGCTAGAGCATCCTACAGACCTTTTAAAAATCTGGATCAAGGCCACATAATGACCCTGATGATATTGTAATGCTAGTATTCACTGCATACCTCTTTCCTGGCAGGGATATCAGTGTACTTACCGCTGCGGTTGTCCATGTGTTCCTTTGGCTCCTTCTCTTGTCCCTGTTATGGATCCCAGCTCCCAGGGCCTTTGCACATCACGCAGGTCTTCTGTCCATGTGCCATTTCCCAATTCTTAAAGGGGCAGTGTGCGTAATCTGAAAGTGTACCCAGCCTATGGCTGGGAGGTACTGGCTATTTAAAGCACCCTCACCTTTAGAGAGCTGTCTGACCAACATCTGTATACATGTAAAACAAAAAGGAAAAGGGGCGCAAATGTGTAGGATCCCCTTATTAAAAATGTCTAAGTGGCGTGGATAGGTGGCCATTCACCTTATCGGGATGTGCAATTCCTGCACAACCCGTTTTAACAGCCTCCGCCGCCGGCGGTATATGCAATGCCTCTCCGCTCTCCTCTCTCCTGTTCAAGGCAGATTGTTTGTGCTGTTCCTGAGCTGCTCCAGCCGCCAGTCCCTCAAAAAGGGAGTAGTTTTCATGCAAAAAATAGTAATGGCGGTCTAATTAGGAGCGCTCTAAGGAACAAGCAGACATGTAAGATGTTTTCATAAATGTCAAACCTTTTATTAACTTCTTAGCTCCCCTCACAGCTCCACTACGCGTTTCAACTGCATACAAACAGTCTTCATCAGGTCATGAAGACTGTTTGTATGCAGTTGAAACGCGTAGTGGAGCTGTGAGGGGAGCTAAGAAGTTAATAAAAGGTTTGACATTTATGAAAACATCTTACATGTCTGCTTGTTCCTTAGAGCTCTCCTAATTAGACCGCCATTACTATTTTTTGCACACAACATCTATATACAGTCTCTTGCACCTGCTAGTATTTTATCAGGTCCCTGTGACTTTGTATTTGCCTAAACTTTAACCTATTGTACATGAATCCAAAGAAATACTGCCTGAACTCAAACCTGTCTTGCCTGGTTCTGAATCTGTCCTATCTGCCGCTGAACCTGTTCCATCAGTACCAGCCTTCCTGTCCAGTACCATTATCCACCCTGCCTGTGATTCTGTTCTGTCTGAAAGTCTGTGTCCGTACCTGCATCCATTATTCCCGTTGTCAGCTGCTGCAGTCCGGGGACTGCCCTGGAACGGTACCTGGTGTCTAACAAACTCACCAAAATTTAGCCACTTCAAATATCTATTGCACCTAGCAGGAGGCTGCTGGCTCTTCTGAGAGGCAACACATGTGTCAGAACACCGATTCTCAATCTCCTGCAAGCTGGGCCCTCTAGGGGGCAGTGCGAAGCAGCCCGCCTTGTCCAATAGTTGGGCGTGACCAATAGCCTGATCTCTGACACTGTGTCTCACTTAGACCTGTGTGGCTGACGCCTTGTTGGTAACCTTGTCTATGTATACCACCAGTCTCCTCCTTGTTAGCCTGGCTGGTCGCAAGTGCTACAATCGCCCCCATGCTTAGGGCAGGAGATTGAGCATCGGTGTTCAGACACATGTGTTGCCTCTGAGGAGCCAGCAGCCTCCTGCTAGGTGCAATGGATATTTGAAGTGGCTAAATTTTGGCAAGTACCTGGTGTCTTCCAGCAGCCAATTTCAATCTCACCATCAGACGCTTTGGTGAATACCCGTGAGGCACTTACATCACAAAGCATTCACTGATTTCAGGGAGACCAGTCCAAGAAAACACTGCAGGCAGCTGGCTAAAGCACTCAACACAGTGAATTCCTAGGCGCATTACCCCCTGGGAATTATGAATATGCAAATAGTCTGTGGAGCCTCAGTTAGGAGTCTCAAACACAGGACTAGGCAGATATCCCTCCAAGGAAGGACCCAGCCAAGTGGTGGCTCCTTGCGGAGAACACCATAACCACCATATTAAGTTGCCCTTTTAGTAAATATCCAGCTCTTTTACGAGATTAGAGATATGACAAGGGTATACCAAGGCCAGGTATCCATCCACAGACAGCTGTTTTGGGGTGTTGCCCCTCATCAGTGTGGAGTAGGATTCTGGCTCAGTGGGAGCAAGGCCTAGTAGACCAACATCACAAAGCATTCACTGATCTCAAGGAGACCAGTCCAAGAAAACACTGCGGCAGCTGGCTAAAGCGCTCAACACAGTGAATTCCTAGGCGCATTGCCACCCCTTGGCTGGGTCCTTCCCTGGAGGGATATCTGGCTAGTCCTGTGTTTGAGACTCCTAACTGAGGCTCCACAGACTCTATTTGCATATTCGTAATTCCCAGGGTGCAATGTGCCTAGGAATTCCCTGTGTTGAGCGCTTTAGCCAGCTTCCCGCAGTGTTTTCTTGGACTAGTCTCCCTGAGATCAGTGAATGCTTTGTGGTGTTGGTCTACTAAGCCTTGCTCCCAACTAGCCAGAATCCTACTCCACACTGATGAGGGGCAAAACCCTGAAACAGCTGTCTGCGGATGGATACCTGGCCTTGGTATTCCCTTGTCATATCTCTAAACTCGTAAAAGAGCTGGATATTGACTAAAAGGGCCACTTAATATGGTGGTTATGGTGTTCTCCACAAGGAGCCACCCCTTGGATGGGTCCTTCCCTGGAGCGATATATGGCTAGTCCTGTGTTTGAGACTCCTAACTGAGGCTCCATAGACTCTATTTGCATATTCGTGAGGCACTTAGTCACACCCCTTCAGGGTACGGCAGTGACATATTGGTCAACACACGGATATGTTGGAAGAAATAAGGGACACCCTGATGGCCCCCTATCCTTGACACTGATAGCATATGTGCCATCCCTGAGTCCAATTTGATCCTGACCTTAACAAGGTGCACCCAGGGAAAAGTAGCATCCTTGGCCAATTTTCCTCATGTCAGTCATTAAGTGGTCCTTCACAGTAACTGTTCAATGGATTATCTGAAGTAACCAAGGCGCTTCCAGGAAGGATCCGGTATTCCAATAGTAACATCCACTTCTGAAGTTGTATTAAGTCAAAGGAATAAAAGGCACATACAACGCATTTCGGCTATTATTTTACACTGATAGCCTTCCTCAGATAGTAACAGTTAACTAGCAGTGTAAAATAATAGCCGAAATATGTTGTATGTGCTTTTTATTTCTTTGACTTAATAAAACTTCAGAAGTGGATGTTACTATTGGTATACCGGATCCTTCCTGGAAGCGCCTTGGTTATTTTAGATAATCCATTTGAACCCTACTGCAGACAGGTGTACCTTGAGAGGAATCTGCTAGATCCGGAGTTTGGCTGCAGGCCGGGAAGGAGCAAACTGTGGACCAAGTCCCACTATAGAATACTACATGCTTATTTAAAAGCCTACCATAGGTGAGCAGAACCATTTATTGCATATAAGAACACAGTTTCTTTCTAAGTCCTGCACTTAGATATGCGCCTGCTCTTTTCTATATCGCCCCTCAGCATTGACCCTACATCTCAAGAAGGGCTCATTTATTAATTCCTTACCAGTAACTGTGTTGGTCAGAACATTGGTGATGTTATGGGACATGTGCTCGTGGAAGGAGTGATGGCACACCAGAAGAAATAGTAGTGGCTGTGGACTGAGTACCGAGGGATGACCACCACTATCAAGTTGCTAAAAGCTTCAGTGTCCATAAACCTAAATGGCAGCATTTCCAGGATAAGTGTCTGGACATGTGCCCATTTAGTGTTTGGGCCTGTGGGTGGGTGGCTAGTTATTGTTTGCGTTTCAAGGCATTGGGTAGGAACAGCTGAACAATGCACTGTGACAAAGAATTGGACATGGTTGCAAATGGTGCTTGCGAATGTGCAGTCACAGGTGCAGGGTGGTTGGCATCCCAACATTCATCCTGGATAGAGGATTGGCAAGCTTATAGCACAGGGGAAAAGGCAATAGTGTCACCCACAGACACAGATTGTGAACTCAGGCAATCGATCAACCTAGTCAGGTGCTTTGATGACATGTGCCTAAGCATGCTGGTAGTGGTCAAACTGGTAGTGGTCAGGTCACTGCTGATCTTGGTACGGCAGAGGTTGAAAATGACCATTTTTTCATTTCTGGTACTTTCCTGAAAAAAGTGCCAGACTAGAGAATACCTAACCCTTGGCCTGGGAACATGCCACGTGTGGGTGCTATAGGAAACAGTTTCCTGCCTTTTCCCTATGGCCACCCACCTGCCTCTTCCAGTCTGTTGCAGTGCTGTGGATCCTTCCCCCTCTGCATTGCTGTTGTTGCGCTGCATGTCACCTTCCCAGGTTTGGTCTATGACTTCTTCATCTACCACCTTGTCTTCCACTTCCACATTCTGGTCCTCCTGACTTGTTGATGTGGCACCCCAGGGTTCAGTTGCCACAGATACACTTGGGAGAGAGAAGGATCTCCACATCAGGTAAGCCCGCACACAACACTTTCCACTCCAGACCTGAAGGGGGAGGTCTACAAGCCGAGTTCAAGTGAGGTCCCCTATAAATTCAGACTTGGAGGCGGAGTTAGTCAGTGCAGTTCCAGGGAGGACTGTGAAGACATCCTGGTGATGGATCTTTGCTAAGCCCATACCAATGAGTGCTACTAACCTGTATGAGGACCAGAGAGCGAGGATCGGAGGCAAGGAGTAGTAGCAGCAGGGGGAGTGGAGCCATACCGGTTCGCCCCGGTGGAACAGCGCCTGAAACTGGACACCGGAGTCCATGACTGCAAGGGACCTGTCAGCCCAGCAGTAAAGACCGGAGGCCAGGGAGACTTCAGATCTCCTGGCCACAGCAGCACTTGAGGCACAGCCACTTAGCAGAGCAAGGGACCACAGTGAATACAGCGGTGCCACAACAGCAGAGCTCTCACCGCCTGCCATATAAGTGAGGACTACAAGAGAGGGTCAGGGCTTAGCTTCAGACAGTCTGGGACCAAAACACACAGCGCAGCAGGGAGGCCTCATAACTCGCCGAGTGTGGAGATCCTGAACTGTTACCAGGCCACCTGGACCCGTACCATCAGAGACTGTACCCTGGACTATCCATGAATCTTCTGTAAAAGGTACAGGAACATCAACCCTGTGTGTGACTGTTATTGCTGCCCCTAATCCTGCTCCCTCCATTGACTGTCCTGCAATTCCCATATACCACAACTGCCCCAGGGATCCAACTCCACCTACAGGGAGCGTAATCATCTGGCTGTCCAAACATCACTCCGGAGGTCTGACTCGCATCACTGGTAACCATACCAGAACCATAGGTGGCATTACAAACTATTTTTTATAATTTTTTACTCTTTTCAGTGACCACCAGGGCCACGGGACCCGACACAGGCCCCAGTGATATCTCCCGTGATTCAACACCCGGAATCGGGTACCCCTTGACCTAAACAATATACTTTGTTGGTAACTGTGCCTAATCATCATCTACCTCTTGAAACTCTAATTCACCACCGTCATCTTCTTCTGACCATGAATGCTCAAATATTGTGGCATCACTACACATGATCTCCTCATGTTTCTCTGGAAACGTGCAGGGCAAGAGGCTAGAATCAAGAAAATGTAAAAATTTCCTAAGATCGGAGTGTCGGAGTGTCTGTTACTTGTTCATGGAGCTCATCAAGGTGGGAAGTAGGAGGATCAGGTTGAGGATTATGTGGTCCAGACTCTTTGCTAGTGAGACTGGATTGAATGGAAGGCAGGGTGGTACTGTTAAACATACTGGTAGCATTTTCTGCCATCTGGCCGACCACTTGTTTTCATTGTTCTGGGTTAAAGAGAAGTGTCCCAATCTGACACGCCCCTTCCAGGGTCGGGGAAGACTCAGGAACCGGGTGGCTACTCGTTCTCTTCTTCACCTCTTTTTGGTTCTTTTCACGGGGACAGACGGGGGGCCGAAACCCGGCCCTGTTACCCTAGTGGTGTCATTTTAATAAACGGGGTAGATGACAGGGAAAATCTGAGGGGATAAAGGGGTGTTCGTGACACTACCTGCAGTATGCTGCCAGGACGGTTGCAGCTGCTTCAGAACCTCTGGGGACGGTGACCAGCAGCTTGGATGGTTCCACTTCCCGCAGGTGGAGCGCAGTCCCCAGGGCAGCGGAATGGAGGAGTCAGTTCGTACCTTGGCAGATGTTCACTGGGACGTCGGTACCCTGATGTCTCATGCAGCCTCTGCGGCCGGTGGTCACCGCTAATAAAAGTCTCACACACCACAACTGGAGTTCTGTTACTTTTACTCAGTTCTTTAGACACGGCTGCGAGGTATATCCCTTTGCCAACCTCCAGTTCAGCGTTGTCTCCAGAACTGGGTCAGTGCAGTCAAGCCACGGTCAGTGCCCTTTTTTTCCTTTAGGTCGTTCTCTCTTAGCACTATAAGGGGT
Source organism: Allobates femoralis (assembly GCA_033576535.1). Taxonomy (NCBI): domain Eukaryota; kingdom Metazoa; phylum Chordata; class Amphibia; order Anura; family Aromobatidae; genus Allobates; species Allobates femoralis. Next base: position 133,887,007 of record JARQOC010000009.1, on the reverse strand, counting down.
AGTTCTCTTCTGAGGTGAGCGGGCCATCGCTCTGTCCCCCCAGGCTCTCACGCTCTCCGCAGCACAGAGCTCAAGCCGCGAGTGCTTATTTGTGTCCCCACTCCCATGGCACAGCTCTCTAGTTCGAACGCCTTCCCCAAGTTGTGTCAGGTGTTCGGCCACAGCTCCTGTTAGAAGCTTGATGCCTCCTGTTCAATGGCTCGGGTGTGGCACCCCAGGGTCAATGTGCCACAGTGTCATCACTGCTCCCGGGTAGTGGTGTCACCAGAGAGCAACAAAGGGTATTCTCATCAGGCAACACACACATAGCACCAACACCTCCAAGCCAGAATAGGGAGACCAAGCCCGGGTTCAGGATATGCTTCCCTATATATTTTGGTCTGAAGAGGAGGAAAGTTACTTCAGCTCCTGAGAGGGCTGTGAAGAGTTCAGTTCCTGGGAGGACTGTGAAGCAGACCTGGGTGTAAAGGAGCTGTGCTAAGCTCATCCCAAGGTCCACCGACTAACACCAGGCTTAAGGCTAGGGTCTGAGGGAAGGAAAGGGACTGAGGAGGAAGCAGAGGAAAGCCTGGGGGAGATGAGGAACGTCGTGCTCACCTCAGAGGAAAGCGCAGAGAATGGACACTGGGTCCGAGACTGTGCAGAGTTACACATCGCAGCAGTCAATACCGGAAGGTGGAGAATAACAGATTTCCCAGCCACACAGTGTCAGGAGGCAAAGCAGCGCATAGAGTTCAGAAACATTGACGCCCCAGTGCAGGGTAGAGAAAGTGAAGGACTCGAGCTACCTGTCATATGGCACACACAGGAGAGAGAGTGCAAGCCACTTAGCTTCAAGCAACCGCACAACTGCAGAAGACTATAAGTAAAAGGCAGGCAGAGGAAGGACAGATAGTGGCTAAAGAAGAAACATTGCAGAGGGCCTCAGAGACATTGCATTCTCTGGTGACTACCCGGCTAGCTACCCGTAACTGTGCACCGTGTGAACTGTTTGAGAGCTGCCGTGCCGAGTTGCCATTAAAGTACCTGTGCAGAGCAAGAAAGCCTCCGGTGTCTTATTTCTACCACACCCTGACTGAGAAAACTGCAAAACCGTGAGTCAGCCTGTTACTTGTGTCTGTCGCCCTGCACCCTGTACATAGACATTCCACACTGTCCCGTGGATTGGTTTTTCCTGTGGAGAGCAGTTCCATCCCCAGCTGCCATCCATCATCCCTGGAGGTTTTGCAGCAGCGGTGGTCCCCACTGACCACATCCCACGAGTGGCGTCACGACAAATTCCCTTTATATAACCCCTTTTTGGACCGAGCCCAGGCCATGGGACCGGGTCACTACTACCGTAATCCCCAGAGAGACAGGCCCAGCCCCGAGTACCCCACGGACTGGGGGCACCTCACGGGCATACAGCTTCCACATCGTGTTCAGAGCCGGGTCCCTGTCCACCAGCCCATCCGTTTCATCAGATTCAGGTGTACGGGGATTGACGTCTCTTCCGCACCCCATGGGCTCTTGTTCTCTCCCACCTCTCGGTTTCTCCCTCCCATGGATGAGCCTGGTCGTGCTCCAGCCCACAGGAGTCGGCACTGCACCACCGCTGCACTCCCGAATTCCACTATACTCCTCTCTCCTCCTCCTTCTACTAATGCTCCCACTACTGACTTGTTCCCTGTTCCCCTTTTTAACCTTGGTCTTCCCTCAGGGTCTACCCACTGTCCCAAGGTCCTATGGTTGTGTGTGTGTTTTGGGCTCGACTGCACCATCCCAGCAACTGAAGAGCAGAGGCACTACTCCCCTTAACCACAGACGTACATTGACTCTGGTGGCGGCCTACGCAGTGGGGCACCACAAATCCCCCCTGCAAAGTGGGACAAGATGCTAGCTGTCAAAGATTTGTTTTGCTTCTGCAGTAGGCACAGTTTCACCTGGCCCACGGTCTCAGCTTCTGCATGCAGCATCAGCAGCATGTCCACTTCCCTATCCCTTACTGCACAACGTGTGCATTTTAAATGAGGTATATAGGTATATTGCCTGCTACCTTCTGGTGTTAATAGGGAAAACAAAATATGTAGCCATGAAAAGGACTTTTGTTTTGAGGTTGGAGCAGCAGTATAGCTAAATAAGGACTATAAGGGTATGTACACACACTGAGCACTTGGTTGAAAATATTTTTGCACCGTTTCCGCATCTCTTAGCAGGAAAAATGTGGCAAAAATATGTGTTTTGCTGCATATTTTAGATGCATTTTTGCATGCGTTTGTCACCTGCATTCTTCTATCGTTTTTGGACACCAATGAATGTTATATCATTCATTGGTGTCCAAAAATGATAGAAAAACATAGATGTAAGACACTTGCAAAAACACTTTGAGAATCCATGTTTTTGCCATTGCATTTTTCCTGCCAAGAGATGCAGAAATCATGCAGAAATATTTGCAACTAAATACTCAACGTGTGCTTATATCCAAAGAATTGACATGCTGCAGATTTTTTCTTCTCCAAATCTGCCATTCACAAATAAATGTGTGCATACACTTCAGGATTCTCATTGACCGCTGGCATCAGGATTTCCCTCTATTTGTGACAAATCTCCCCTAAAAAAATACCTTAAAAAAATGCAATAAAAAAGGCAACGTGTTCACGCAGTTTAATAAATACTGACATTGTTCCCAGCTGTGACCAGGGAGTCAGAGATGCATCCTGGCGTCTTTATCATGCTGTTCCAATTCCATTTCAGTACTGTTTCCATCCATTTCAGCAGTTTTAGGGCCTACTGAGCCCTCCTCGTTCTAAAAAATGTCCTATTTCCTTCCATTATACTCGTTACTCGAATCGAGCTCATCTGAGCATCCGACTTGCCAGGTTCAAGTATCACGCACTCCAGCATTAAAGTAATCACTGATCATTCACTACCCTTTAAGTGTTGAGTAGGTTATCACAATTGCTGCTCCAATGATCCAGAAGGTGCCTGGCAGACATGATAACAGATATTGTAATGGATGCCCTCCACACCTTTCGGGTGGGCTGTCATCTTAATTGTCTGCCGCAAAATTGGATGCTTTGCCTGTGTGTGTGTGCACGCCACCGTAACAACCACGCTGACACACAAGTCAATGTAGAACTTAATGACAAAGACCTTTATTTTAGGAGCGGTTAACAGTTTTATTACTTATCATTAAAGCGGCATTCCTTAGGGGTGTTTCTAGGTGATTGCATCATATTATGCTGAATTTACATTTTATTCTGAAAAAAAACATTCAATTATATTCTGTGAGTTAGTATTGCAATTCAGCCTTGATTCGTACAGTACATTCAGAACAAGCTGATAAGAACTTCTATACTGCTACCTCTAAGTCAAAACATTATATAAAATCTGAGACAGAGAAAACCCGAAGGTGGGAGGGAAGAAGGAGAGAGGACTAACTAGGGAAAAGAGCAAGGCCTTTTTCCTACAAACAGACCTCTAGCCTGAAAGATTTCTGAATGACTTCTATAAACTAATATAAATTAGTAACTATTTATTGCCATAACAATATAAATGGGAATAATGGTATAGGGCTAGGAGTTTCATATTAGTGAAGTTAAAACAGTGGCCATGTAAAGATGGTTTATAAAGCTTTCTTATTACATTTTCTTTTAATAACTGGGGAAAAAAGTAATATTGTCTTTTGTATTAATGTGAAGGTCCATTGTTGGAGCTGACATTTCAAGAGATTTTGACAGTATTAACGTAACACGCTGCAACAATGGTAAGTACAATTCTAGCAACATGTATAACCAAAAGCAACTTGTTAAAGGTTAACCGTTTGCTCAAATTCATTTACACCTCATATCAAAATATATTTTTTATTATTTTTTTAAGTAAAAAGAATAATAGTGCAGAAGCCTGTGTTATAATCATTTTTCCAACCTATTGATATTAGAGCACCACTCCAGCGAGGGTTTTTATTTTTAATGGAGTGGTATTTTAAATTTAAGTCCCTAACCCCTAAGTTATACTTGCCCTCCTGTGGCTTCACCTTAGCTCAGCGTCGCTAAGGTCAGGCGACACCATTTTGTGCCCACAACTTCTACATCATAAGGTGTTATTGGAACTTTATGAGAGCTAGAATGAAGCCAAAATAATGTTCTCTTAGAGATGTATTGTTGTGACCTCCAGTGCAAGCCATAAAACACTGGAGCTAGTCAATAATGGCTAAAGAATAATGGCTAAAGAACGACCAGAGTGGCAGTGATAGAAAGTGAGGTCACCAGAAGGTAAGTATAATGCAGGGGGCAGGAGACTTAAATTGATAGCACCATATTAGTGGGAAAATAAAAACAAATATGCTGGAGTGGTGCTTTTAATGATTTTGTTTCCCAAATAACAGCATAGACTGGCCATAATCATAGTCAAAAACACTAGAATAAGACCTACCCCCAAAAAGAAGCCCTTGCAGTATTTTTTGTGCCTTTTTGAAGTATCCTTAAAATATAAATCGTACTTCAAAAATAAGCCCAAATTGTGGTTCATCATCCTAATTATATTGTGAAATAAGGCTTACTCAGCCCTTTCAGGATAGGTAACTTTTATTGCTATAAATTGCCCCACAGTGATGCTTTAAACCTCGGAAACTTTATAGTTGTGTTCCTGCTGTTAATACAGTATGAATATTCACCCTTTCCCTTCCACAGCCCTTTGTGTCATCATCAATGATTCACTCAGACTGCTGTATTACTTTTTTAATGATCATATCGCAGCCCTCGAACCAGCTGGCGGCACTCCTGACAGCTGTATAGAAGTACATGATGTCCTTCTAATGTCAGAAGAACCGCTGGCCAGCCTGGGGATTGTGATTAACAACAAGAAAGTCCATGCAGACGGACTTCACCAAACATTCCAGCACAGCGGAGTAGGTGAGGGAAAGTGTGAATATTCATCTTGTATAAACAGCAGCCGTGTGACTATAAAGTTTCCAGGGCTTAGGCTCCATTCAAATACAAAACTACAGGATAAACTTATTTATTGATATTTATTAGTACAATTAAAAATCCAGTGTCTATAAGTGATATAATGTGAATCGTGACTACCCACAAGGAGAACCCACCCCCAAGCACAATACAGGACATACAGTAATTCCACTAGTTCAAAAGGAAGCGGAGAGTCCCACAGGGTTCAAAATTAGCAGGACAGGATTGGTACTGTCAGGAGGCGGTCCTCCAAGGGTATGCCCGGACACAATAGGTCTGCGGGTCAATTACCCAAGAGAAGATCTCCCAACGTTATTCATATGTTATCGTTATGTTTCAATGAGATGTACCTTTTCTGCATCTATATCCTTAGGACAGAACCCGAACCCCTGTCAAAGGTCCTAGTGAAAAAGTGAGAGATGAAGGCAACAATGTCTAACCAACAATGTGGTGTTACAACCCTGTCTGATGTCTTTCGCCTTTTCAAATTCTTAAAAGGCTCAGATTTAAGACATGTTGTATGCATCTTCCGATGGACGGGTAACGCAAATGATATGATAACTCGTATATTGCAAGTCTGGATCCCAAATATATCCACGCAGTTCAGGAGGGAGGGAGTTTAGAAAGAGTGTAAGGGTACCTTTACACGCCGCAACCACGGCGAGAATGATTGACGGTGATATTGCGACCTGGAAATATCGCTGCCACACTTCCACCCAATTGCCTCCTTATTGCGGGGTGTAAATAGGGAATTTAGTGGCGATACGTCGCCTCGCTCCGGTCACCTGGTTTCAGAGCACTCCTCCAAAATCGAAACCAGGCGACATTGGTTTTATTTACATGCCGCAATAAGGAGGCAATTTGGCGGCGATCCTTCCAGCGGGAAATATCGCCGCCAAAAATGTCTCCCCCGGTTGCGGCGTTTAAAGGTACCCTAACAGTCACATCTGTTTGAGGGTTCTGCCAGGAGTTCTATCAGAGAGCTGTGTTGCTATAGGCCCATCTCAGTCATGATGGCGTCTCCATTGGTATCTCAGTTGGTCCTCAATCTCCTCAGCGTGTCATCACAGAACTCCCAATCTGTATAAAAAAATCAACAACATCTCTCTTTGTTGTTTGATGGCAGAAGACTGTCTGCATCTATATGGCCCACCGCTAGGTAAAGGGAGCTGACATGCTAGCCTGTATCTGCCCATAAGGATAAACTTGAACCTTATATGGAACCAGGAGAAAACTTGGATGGGATTAAAGAGGACCTTTCACCCCCCTGCAACATGGCAAAGTAAATGCAGCACTGAATGCAGGATGTAAGCTGTATTCAGGGAGGGAAGGGGTCCCCCATGGCTCTAGCCCCCCTGTAACCAGAGAAATACACTTTATGAAGCTTACGGATAAGTAGTCTGATGGGTGGGATCTTATTACCAGGTCTTCACCGCTGGCACAGTCCTCCTTCAGTTCTCCCTCTGAGAATTCAGAGGCTCTATAACATGGTAGGGGACTGAGGGGTAGGAATAGCAAACTAGGTTTCCTGGCACCCGGGGCAAAAATTCAGATACACCTCTGATCGTATCAGATAAATATTTTCTTTTTTGTCTATGGAGAAGGGACTTAGATGGGCTAAGGCAGGAGGCTCTCGAGGCCTGGCGTTCCCTACCCCTGGGCTATGGGAAAGATGTTGGTGCTGCATTCAGTGTTTATTTCATCCAAGTGCTGGATTCATTATCAACTCAGTTCTGCAGTGTGATGTCTTCCATGAGGCTGCCACCTCTGAACACATGCTACAAAAATAAAAGATAACGGTAATCGCTCGTGTCTGTGTATACTGTACAGTAAAGACATACGGTAATAGTAATAAGTGTCTGCCCACTAGCTCAAAAAGAGAACTGTAAAGGGGTAGGGAAACAGATGAAAGATGCATGCTATAGTCCAAATAACAGCCATACAACTTATTCTTAAGAATCATCTGGAATGACAGGTGCACTTTAAGTCTCTAGGTACAATCAATAAGTTGAAATAAAAAAAAAATTTCCACTTAATAATTATTTATAATTTAATAGGTGGGAAATTTCATGCACGTAAAATATGAATTCAATTTGATTGATTACTAGTAAAAAAAAATTTTATTTGGCATGTGTGTAATTTCATTCTTACGTAACAAAATTGAAAAAAACCCCACTTTTTTTAACAGAATTTTTTTGTTCAAGGGAAGCTGTTGTGAGAAATTGCTATTATCCTGCAAATATGGGGTTAATCTGTAGGTTAGTGGGGTTTTAAAGTTGCCCGCCTCCCACACTAAAAACCCCACTGCTGGGAGAGAATTAACTTTATTTTTCCCATCAACCTCAAGCTTTAAGTCATATTGATGGTGAGTGCGAGGCATCAGTGATCATTCTGTGTATAGTGAGTGCCAGCTGTAACCGAACCCTCGACAGTGACTGACAGACAGTTCTAATGCTAGGCAACTTCAGAACGCTATTAATCTGCAGAGTAACCCCATATCTGTAGATTAATAGCATTTGTACATTACAGGTTTTCTTTAAACATGCAGTGGAGAAATATTTGAAGACTTATTGGTAGAAAAGCTTTATCATTGTATAGTTCACTCTTGGCATTGAATTTAAAAAGGACCTTGTTTGAGTAAAAAAATGGTAAACTGGCCATATCATGGAATAGTGCTTCCAGACTGAGTTCCAAATGGAGTATAATATAGTTTTTATTTGTTAAATTCTTCTATCTGTTGCTTGATGCACAACCTGAAGAGTTGAGCAAGTTATCGTTTTTCTATTGCTGTCTCCACTCTGATCTTTTTGCGCCATTTGTCTCTCAATCTTCTTCTATTGCATTTTTCCCATTGCTGAGATATTAATTTGTACAGTTTAGTTATTCATCCCCTGTATGAGGTTGACCAATTGTTGTTGCTAAGTTTAAGGATTCAATCCATTGAACTGTTGCTGCATGGTTGGTTCCTCTGTCTGCTGAGCTATTGCCCTTTCTTCCCAGTCCAGATGGTTATGGTTCCAATTGTCTTTGTTCACTCTTTTTGGCTCTCTCCTCTCCAGGTGTTTCTTATTTTCCCACTTTGGTCTGCCCTATCACATTCTGAGTTGGGTTTTATATGTTCACCCTTCACTGCACTTCGTTGCTGGCTATACCTCTAGGTGGACTTGTGTTTGATTTCCAGCCCTTTATGGATTCAGGTCTGAAGTGGTGTTTTGAGTTGTGTGGCTAGAGTCTTTCTGGTTTGTACAGGGACCAGTTGGATGCAAGTGTGGCATCTCTGTAGCAGGTCTTTCCTTTTTTCTGTTACCCATGTGAGAGTGTTTATGTTCATCACACATGGGAAAATAGAACATGCCCTCCTCTCCTCACTAATCTATGATATATCAGAGCTGAATTATGTATCATTACAACACTTCCAGATCTCATCTCAAGGCAGACAATGTGGGGGGAGAGAGTGAGAGCTGACAGAACTGTGAGCTGTAACCTGGAGGTGATTGTAATGATATATAACTCAGCTCTGCTGTATGTCTAAACAGTAGCTGCAGAGTTATATATCATTACAAACACGTCCAGATTTCATTTTGCAGTGCTTTCAGCTGTCACTTTCCCCACTCTGACAGCCATGAGATGAGATCTGGAAGTGTTTGTAATGATCCATAGCTTAGCTCTGCTATATCTCTACACAGTAGTAGAGATAAATGAGGGTAAGAAGGGTGTGTTCCTTTTTTCCATGCATGACATTGACTGCTTATATTCAGTCGATTTCATGCATGGGAAGAGGTATATGCCACCAGTTGAACCTAGCATAATCTATAAATACAGAAAAAATTTAATCTTACCACTTTGACGGCTGTTTCAGATGTTTCAGCACGGATGTAGCCCTGTCCAGCCTAAGCACAGCTATATCCAAGCAAAAAAAAAGGTTATTTCCAGCGAGCGTTGAAGGATCAGTGATAGACTTTTTTTGCATAAACTCTTCAATATTTAATGGAACCAAGCATGTTATACATGTACCCAAAAAATATATATAAACATCCCTCACCCCCCTAAAAACTACGTGTTTCGGCAGATGCCTTTATCAAGCTGTTATCTGGCATCTTGCAATCTTAGAATAAATAGTAAGTCCATTCAGGGCCGGCTCCAGATTTTTGTGGCCCCGGGCGAAAGGGTATTAATGTGCCCCTTTTACACTCCGCCTCTGCCCCTCCAAATTATATATGACATACACAGCTCTGCTACATGCCCATAGACATAGATGGCTCTCCTACACGCACATGTAGACACACAGCTCTGCTACATGCACACTACACATGATACACACACAGCTCTACTACATGAACGTACAGATACAACACACATAGCACTGGTACATGCCCAATTCATGCACATACAGATGCACGCAGCTCTGCTACATGCACACTACCCACATAGACATATATGTCCGTAGACATAGATGGCTCTGCTGCACGCACATGTACACACACAGCTCTGCCACATGCACACTGCACATAATACACACACAGCTCTACTACATGAACATACAGATGCACACACAGCACTGGTACATGCCTAATTTATGCACATACAGATGCATCCAGCTTTGCTACATGCACATTACACTTACAGATACACATATGGCTTTGCTACATGGACACTACATACCCAGCTCTGCTGCATACACAATGCATACACATACAAACACACACAGCTGTGCTACATGCACATACATATACACAAATACAGATATACACAATTACAAATACACGCACATACAAACACACACACATACAAATATACAGTCATATGAAAAAGTTTGGGCACCCTACTTAATCTTACTCTTTTTTTTGTTTAAAATAGTTTTTTTGCAACAGCTATTTCAGTGTGATATATGTAATAACTGATGGACACAGTAATATTTCAGGTTTGAAATGAGGTTTAAAGTACTAACCAAAAATGTGAAATATGCATTATTTCAAGATTTGACAGGTGCCAAAGTATGGGCACCCTTCTGATTTTCATGATTTGAATACTCCTAACTACTTTTTACTGACTTACTGAAGCACTAAATTGGTTTGGTAACCTCATTGAGCTTTGTACTTCATAGCCCGATGTATCCAATCATGAGAAAAGCTATTTCAGGTGTCCACTTGCAATTTGTTCTCCTAGTTGCATCTTCTCTGAGGAGTGGCATCATGGGCTCCTCAAAACAGCTCTTAAATGATCTGAAGAAAAAGATTGTTCAACATAGTTGTTCAGGGAAGGATACAAAAAGTTGTCTCAGAGATTTAACCTGTCAGTAACCACTGTGAGGAACATAGTAAGGAAATGGAAGACCACAAGGACAGTTCTTGTAAAGGCCAGAAGTGGCAGGCCAACAAAAATATCAGAAAGGAAGAGAAGAAGAATGGTGAGAACTGTCAAGAACAATCCACAGACCACCTCCAAAGACCTGCAGTATCATTTTGCTGCAGATGGTGTCACTGTGCATCGGTCAACAATACAGCTAACACTGCACAAGGAGAAGCTGTATGGGAGAGTGATGCAAAAGAAGCCGTTTTTGCATGCACGCCACAAACAGAGTCGCCTGAGGTATGCAAAAGCACATTTGGACAAGCCAATTTCATTTTGGAAGAAGTTCCTGTGGACTGATGAAACAAAGATTGAGTTGTTTGGTCATACAACAAGGCGTTATGCATGGCACCACAAAAACACAGCATTCCAAGAAAAACACTTGCTACCCACTGTCAAATTTAGGGAGGGCCCATCATGCTTTGGGGCTGTGTGGCCAATGACGGCACTGGGAATCTTGTTAAAGTTGAGGGTCGCATGGATTCCACTCGGTATCAGCAGACTCTTGAGAATAATGTTCAAGAATCAGTGTCAAAGTTGAAGTTACGTCAGGGATGGATCTTTCAGCAAGACAATGATCCAAAACACCGCTCCAAATCTACTCAGGCATTCATGCAGAGGAACAATTACAATGTTCTGGAATGGCCATCCCAGTCCCCAGACCTGAATATCATTGAACATCTGTGGGATGTTTTGAAGCGGGCTGTCCATGCTCGGCGACCATCAAACTTAACTGAACTGGAATTGTTTTGTAAAGAGGAATGGTCAAAAATACCTTCATCCAGGATCCAGGAACTCATTAACAGCTACAGGAAGCGACTAGAGGCTGTTATTTTTGCAAAAGGTGGATCTACTAAATATTAATGTCACTTTTCTGTTGAGGTGGCCATACTTTAGCACCTGTCAATTTTTTAAATAATGCATATTTCACATTTTCGGTTAGTACAATAAACCTCATTTCAATCCTGAAATATTACTGTGTCCATGAGTTATTACATATATCACACTGAAATAGCTGTTGCAAAAAAACAATTTTAAACAAACAAAAAAAAAAAGAGTAAGATTAAGAGGGGTGCCCAAACTTTTTCATATGACTGTAGATACACACAGAGACACACACACACACATGCAGACACACACATACATAATTAGACACACACTCAAATACACACATACACATACAGACACACACATATTACCACATTCAGATGATCTTGATCTGTGCAGAGCAGGTGAGGAGGCATGGGGAGCTGCACAGAGGCTGCAGAGATTAAGCAGTAGCAGTTTCTTTTAGGACCTTGATTTCAGTCATGTGATCAGTCACATGACTGGAAATGGCAGGCCCTTCTGCCTCCATTCAGTTCCAGGTAAGGCTACCTTCACATTTGCGTTTGTGTCTGCATGCTGATGGCATGCAGACACAAACGCAGTGCAAAGCAGTGCCATTTAGATGTGTCCGGAGCGGAGAATGTCCGCCTGCGGACACATCACTGTGCAGCCCAGCAGCCAATCAGTGGTGTCCGGGGGGCGGAGATCAGCACCGGAGATCTCCTCCTCCCCGCCGCCGGTAAGCTCCGGGACATGTCGGCGGGGAGAACAGCTGATTTGACAGCTGTTTGAATCTCCCGCGCCGACACCGAGAGGAGATGTCGGCGCGGGAAGATTCAAACAGCTGTCAAATCAGCTGTTTCTCCCCGCCGACACCGCTAGCAGATTACTGGCGGCGGGGAGGAGGAGATCAGCAGAGGCTGAGCTGATCTCCCGGTGGCCATCGGTGAGCTCCTGTGACACGGCCACCGGGAAAGATTTCAATGGGTCCGCAGCGTTCTCCTGCGCTGTCAAGCGCAGAACACTGCTGACCCATTGAAGACAATGCATGTTTTGTGCGCTTGGGGACGCTTGCTGATCTTCCAAGGTCCCTGAGCGCACAAAAAATGCAACATGCTGCGTTCCGGGTGCGGACGCTGGACACCGGAAGGAGCAGATATCGTCCGCATCCGCACCCGAACGCAGCAAACGCTGATAAACGCAGGCACTATGCGTTCCTATGTTAAACATAGGAACGCAGTGCGCATGCGTTTGACTGCGTATGGGAATGCAGCATAAGCTGCGTTCACATACGCTAATGTGAAGGCAGCCTAAGCTTTCTCTCTTGTTGTGTACCGATCACCTACATCAGTACAGATCAGGAGAGAAGAGAGGGAGAGAGGGCAGTTGTCTGTGAGCGGGTCTCCTGTGCTTCCACTCACAGACAGCTGTGGGCCCTCTCACAGCTTCAGGGCTCTGGCATCTGCCCGGGTATGCCAGGTGCTGGCCCCGGGCATGAGTCCATTCCATGGAAAGGAGAAACACTTCACTCCAATCATGTGCAAGTATTTAATCTGATGCAGATCGGTCCACCTCCAAGATGTGTTTCTCCCTTGAAATTTTACATGCAGTTTTAGCACAAAAGTTTAAACTGTTTTTAGCTACATGTTTTTACAGAAGAAACTGGAAGCAATTATAATAAAGTCACAAATGTTTTCATTATAGATGCACTACTTGTCACTAATGGTAGTTAGGTGCTTTATAACTGACATATGCTCCAGTAGAAACCATTATGGGGACAGAAAAGCATGCAATATTAAATTATTACTATGCATAAAAATTGTTTGCTATGCTTACACCTCCCAATGGCACCTGCAGAGAATTGCCCGTCAATAAAACATAATGAATCAAAGAAAATAGCGGGAACAGCAAGTCAATACGTCTATAACTGATCCTTCAATGCTCGCTGGAAACAACCTTTTTTTGCTTGGATATAGCATAATCTATACCCTAAACGTTACAAGCTAATATTTCCACAATGAAATTTAGAAAAAAAAACACATTTTACTCCGCTTGGCAGCAGTTACTCCATGATGTGGCTGTTTACCATGCCCTAACTGGTGAAAGGTTCTCATTAAAAATTACATGACCATGTCATCAATGTGGCAATGTGAGAGCATCCTCCTTTACTTAAATGTGCTTAATTGCAATAATGTGTTGTGCACTTGTGATTTTATTTTAACAGATAGTACTGCTAGTACATCCATTAAGGAAAGATGCAAAATTGGAATGAAGTTGGAATATCCTAGTGGATATGCAATGAAGAATGTGTGGTATCCAAAGGAATGCAATCTGATTGCTTATAAGAACCTGACAGACATATTAGACACATGCCTGCAGAGGAAGTTCATCTACATCTTTGGAGACTCCACTTTAAAGCAGTGGTATTACTACATTCAAAGCAAACTAAAAAGTAAGTTCTGCTTATAACAAAACTTTAAACATAGCCAGTTTAAATAACCATGAATGGAGCCATTTTGTTTAAAGCAAAATTGCAGAGGATGCTAATATAGTTTGTGTAACATTTGTTTGTTTTCAATGGAACATAAGAGAAATCATTCATGTACATGTAAATAGCCCTTTATATAATGGATAACCTAAGAATATTTCTATCAAACAAAGAGGAAAGAACAGCACTCACCAGAGGATAAAATCTTCAGTTTATTTTGTCACAGGGTAAAAACGGGCAATAAAAAGAGAGATGTTGGGTGTCACTAAAGCGTGATCGTCCGGTCAATGCTTGCCGCGTTCAGCTGTCCGCTGGAAATAGTGCGATATTTCAAATGCAAGCACTTTTGTGGCTACATTTTGCATGCGGTGGGGATCCGCTCTTCCATATAACTCTATGGCAGCATTAAGGGAGCGTTACACTGTGTTAACCCTGCGTTAATGCTGCTCTATGGCATCTAGACCAGGGGTCTCAAACTCCAGGCCTCGAGTGCCGCACACAGTGCAGGTTTTCAGTATTTCCTTATAATTTGACAGTTGGCAATTTGATTACCAACTGTCAAAGGTTGTGGAAATCCTGCAAACCTGGACTGTGTGTGGCCCTCGAGGCCTGGAGTTTGAGACCCCTGGTCTAGACGGATGCCACAACGCTAATCTGGACCTAGCCTTAAGGCTGCATAAAAAAATATATATAGAACTTTATTTGCATAATGAGTACATAAACATCTAAAAACAAATAAAACCATCCAAAAATAAGAAAGTATCAGGTTCTAACCTAAAATATGGCTAAAACACTCTACATTGTTCATAAATATACCGTACATCAAAAAGAAAGCTCAGGCAGTAGAGTACATCACTCCAATTTATAGATGTAATAAATAAATGTGCAATAATGTAATATAAAGTACCATAAGTGCAAATAGTAGAGAAAAATCACAGTACAACTACAATGACAGTAATGCAGTGAGGTGTCCAAGAGAAATAATATCAGAAATATCCTTTCCATAGCAAGCCATGTGGGGACTGCAACCCCAGTGTATCACTGTATAAAGTGAGCTTTCTCAGGAGTGCCTAAGTTGTCTTTTTGTTGGTTATTATCCAGCTGGGGTCATTTGTAGCCCTATTTTAGCCTAGAACCTGGTACTTTCTTATCTTTAGATGTTTTTAAATATTTTTTCATGTTTATGTACTACGGTAGTATATGAATTTATATGTAAATAAAGCTCAAAAATATATTTTTCTTTAGCTAGATGTGCAGCTTTAATGTTTGCATTTTTATTTAGTGCCTTATGTATATTAATAAAAAACTGTACATTACCATTGTCTTTGCTTGGTACAGTCATGGAGGAGTAGACAGTCAGCCTCTCTAGGGCAAAACCTACTGACACATGGAATAATGCCATCTAAGTGTCAATTTAATCATCCATTTCTAGGAAGAGGTATGGCATAATGTCTTATATAAGATGCTCCAGAATTTTTATTTTATGAGGAATGCTATCTAATAAATGACATGGCAGGAATGTTCACTGGTTATCTTTAACATAAAGTTATTAGATATATAAACATATCATCAACAAATACAGTAAGTTAAAGGGGTATTCCCATCTCCAAGATCCTATCCCAATATGTAGTAGGTGTAATAATAATAATAATAATAATAATAATAATAATAATAATAGTAGCAAATAGCTCCAATTAGAAATTAGAAATGTAGTATAGCTCTCCTTATTAGCTATATCTCTTCCTCATATGCAGGGACTTTGAGCTTAAACATCCATGGTTATGACTAGAGATGAGTGAACCCATGGATGTTTAGGTTCTGCAGGTTCAGCTGGACTTTGTAAAGTTCTGTTCTGCATCCTATCTTGACCTGAACCTCATTGAAAGTCACTGATTGGGCAGTTCGGCTCTCTGCCCACATACAGCCATAAACTAAGCACTTCCAGGGAAGGGAGGGTGGGGTTTTGTAATTTTTTTCTTTTTGCTGATTTTACCACCAGTGTAAACAGCTCACACTGGGTCGAGCACCTAGGGTACCCGAGCACCGAGTGTACCCTAGCACAGTGGTACTCGCTTGAGTGGTTTCCATATGTGAAGCATGAGAACTCTGGACATGAACACTGACATTTTTGTAAAGACTGCATTCAGTGTGAACTCCAAACTTCATAGTCTGGTTCGCTCATCCCTAGTTACGACCACTCATATAGGGACAGTTAGTCATTGCTAGTGGTGGCAACCATGGATCCTTAAGCTGCTGCAATGCTGTGTACATGAGGTAACAGCTATAGCTAATCAGGAGAACTATACTACCTTTCTAATTGAGTGGTTTACTACTGTTCTTATTATTACACCTACTACATATTGGGATAGGAACTTGGAGATGGGAAAATCTCTGTAAGCAAATCACTAGAATGTCTACTAAATGTGGTATTGACTTTCCAAATATTCCTAACTTAAAATGAGATATTGTAATATCTATTTGTCTATATTCTGTACAGCACTCCAAAATTTCAATCTTTATGAAGACAATTGGTCACAACAACGTTTAATTTTGGACCTTCAGCGAAATATGAAAATTACTTGGAAGAGGCACACGTTTCCTTTTATTACTACCTCATACGGATCATGGAAAGAGGAGCGCACTGTTGCTCGTGAAATCGACTTAATAAGAGGTGACACACGAACTGTCATCATACTGAATATTGGAGTGCACTTCAGATCCTTTCCCGTCTATCACTTCATTAAGAGACTGTATAATATACGCCGTGCTATAGAGCGTCTGTTCCACAGAAGCCCAGAAACTAAAGTTATAATTAAGACTGAGAACACAAGTGACATGAAGAAGGATTTTGAATGTGTCAGTGATTTTCATGCTTCTGTACATTATTTTATCATGGAAATTGTCCTTAAAGACCTCAATGTTGGCTTTGTTAATGGCTGGGACATGACCAACGCATTTAATACAAAGGATGTTCATCCTCCAGAGAAGGTTATTGAGAATGAGGTCAGGATGCTAATGACCTATATCTGTTAACTACATTCCCCTTGCACAAATTTTATTAAAACGTTTATTCTGGGGTAGAGGTGTACATGTCAATATTATTTATGTGTACTGAACAGAATATGTTTGGATTCTTACATTCTGGTAGCGGTGAATGGTGTGGAAGAATAGCTCTGCAGCTATATGGAAGATAGCATGAATTCAGTCAGATAGTGTGACATGGAAGCTCAGTTCTTTATCTTGTGCAAAATAAATGTCTCGAAAGCTTTCTTTGCTTTTGCTTACCATACCAACATATAGTTGAGAAAGATCTCACTGTTCGAGGTTGAAACATTGCACAGAAAATGGTGGAATAAAGATTCTTTTGGATGAATATTCTGGCTGTGTATACAGTGCTGTGCACATTAATTGGACAAAGCAAGTCTTTAGTTGTTTTTCTTGCATTAGTTTTACTATTGCTGATAAATGTTTTATCAGTTCTTGGTGTCATTTTCCTTTTTCTTCATCATTTCCCTTTTCGTTTTGGAGAAAACGATCCAGTTTCATTGTGCGTGCAAAATATTCTTGAAACGGTAGATTTTCCAATACCAACGGCGGAAGCGATTTCTCTTACAGTCAGACTTGTATGTTCTTTAAGAGTAATAATTCTAGACCTCTTCCATGGAGTAACATCCATTTTTACAGGCAATAATCACACAGAGAAAAAGTACACTAAACCACTCCTCACAGAAACAAGCTCTCAACTGCTGAGGGGGCAGCTAGCTGTTATCTTCTGACTAAAACCAGTCAAACCAAATTTTGTTACTCAAGGTTGTATATTCACACCTGTTCAAAGTAGTTAAAACTGGTTTGAATCACTGACTGGTAACCCCAACGTGTCATTTTACTTAAAAAATGCTTTGTCCCAATTCATTTGCACAGCAATATATATATATATGTATATAATATATATATATATATATATATTGGGGTCCCAGCTAGAGGTTCACATTGCGTCTTCATAACCTCAGCCTAGGGGCTTTAGTTCCAACTAAAGGATTACAACTGGATCATATTCTACAGGACTTCAGCCTAGGGTCCTAGGATGCAGCTGGCAGATCAGAGACTACCGTATATACTCGTGTATAAGCCGAGTTTTTCAGCCCAAAATTTGGGCTGAAAAGTCTCCCCCTCGGCTTATACACGAGTCAATACGGGGGGGGGGCTGTGTCCGGGGCTGTGGAGGCTTCAGGAGGCGGGGGCTGCTGTATGAGCGGCCCCGTCACGTGGGGCCGCTCATTAAATATGCACTGCTTCCCCCTGTCAATCCGCGGCAGGGGGAAGCAGTGCATATAGCCCCCAAATGCTGGCACTCGCCCCCCCTTGTAAGGGACACCCCCCCCCCGATGGTTATATTACCATTCCGGACTTCTGATCCGCGCCGCTCCTCGGTGCTCCTCGCTGCTCCGTCCGTCCGTCTTCTACATCCGGGATCTCCGGCCGTCGCAGGCATGTGACGTCATCGCGCGACGGCCGGGGATCCTGGATGTAGAAGACGGACGGACGGAGCAGCGAGGAGCAGCGAGGAGCGGCGCGGATCAGAAGTCCGGAATGGTAAGAGAAGAGGGGGGGGCCCTTGCAAGGGGAGGGCGAGTGCCAGCATTTGGGGGCTGCTGGGGACCCCCAGGGGGCTGCTGGGGACCCCCTGGGGGCCGCTGTGTACCCCCAGGGGCTGCTGGGGACCCCCAGGGGGCTGCTGGGTACCCCCTGGGGGCTGTTGGTACCCCCAGGGGGCTGCTGGTACCCCCTGGGGGCTATTGGTACCCCCTGGGGGCTGTTGGTACCCCCAGGGGGCTGATGGTACCCCCGGGGGGCTGCTGGGTACCCCCTGGGGGCTGTTGGTACCCCCAGGGGGCTGTTGGTACCCCCAGGGGGCTGCTGGTACCCCCTGGGGGCTATTGGTACCCCCAGGGGGCTGTTGGTACCCCCAGGGGGCTGCTGGGTACCCCCTGGGGGCTGCTATATGTACCCCTGGGGGCCTGCTGTATACCACTAAGGCTGCTGTATACTACCACTGGGGCTCCTGTATACTACCACTGGGGCTGCTGGGGCTCCTGTATACTACCACTGGGGCTGCTGGGGCTCCTGTATACTACCACTGGGGCTGCTGGGGCTCCTGTATACTACCACTGGGGCTGCTGGGGCTCCTGTATACTACCACTGGGGCTGCTGGGGCTCCTGTATACTACCACTGGGGCTGCTGGGGAATCTGTATACTACCACTGGGGCTGCTGGGGAATCTGTATACTACCACTGGGGCTGCTGTATACTACCACTGGGGAGGCCTGTATACCACACTGCTGGGGTCTGTATACCTGTGCTGGGGTCCACCCTCGGCTTATACACGAGTCAATAGGTTTTTCCAGATTTTTGGGGCAAAAGTAGGGGGGTCGGCTTATACACGGGTCGGCTTATACACGAGTATATACAGTACTTGAAGATCTCAGGTTGGGACAATTCGGTCACCTGGCTACAGACTTTTCTGTGCTCACTTTGCTTCCTAAGCTTACTGCTATGCTTTCACAGTGGGTGCCCGCCAAGAGTGGGCATCAGGGAAATATGAATTATTATTATTGTTACTGGGACACAACCAAAGCTGGCTTACAACCTTCCCACACCACAGGTTTGTACAGACCAAATTCTACAGGCAGCCTCTCGCTCTCTCTGTCCCCCTACCCTATCAGGAATGTTTACGGCCACCAAGTCATAAACTTATATCTAAGCAGAACTCAGCTAGTCTGATCTGGTTTTCTCCCCGCAGAATCCCTTTGTCTGAACTTATAAACTTTTAACGTTGAATTTAACAATGCACGTTCATGACACAATTTCATAAATCATATTTTTTAAATGCTTAGATTCTTACAGATCTAATGATACCTCTTTTGCATTTGGGAAACAATCAGACACCCAGGAAATAAAATCTGCCCACCAGCACATGACCGATATATCATATTTGGTCTAAAATCACATGTAATATCACGAGTGCAAACATGAGGCCGATATTTTTGACTTGGGAGCATCCCGGCAAGAGATATAGAAAAATGGAGGTTTTGATAACTTTGCAGATGGGTGTTTCTCTAAGGAGGCAGCCCATCTGTGAGGTCAGAAAGGTGGGAGTGCCGAGGTTCATGGCTGATATCATAAAACTCAAGCAGCCATCTTTGGCCTCATTCCAGCTTAAATGAAGGACATATCAACACTCTATTGCTGTGAGGCCGGAATCCTAACCCATCTCCGGGGTGCCCCCCCACCCCCCCAAAATCTGCGACGGACACCGCATGGCATAGGTTTCAGGCTTTCCTATTTGAATTCCTTTTATTTAAATAACCATCTTATGCATATATGCAAATTGTCTTTTGTAACATCTTGTATAACTTTTTGGAAACACTGCCAAATGGAGTAAAAATTAGATATTACTAGCTTCATTCTTCATGTTCTATGAGCAAGTGGCACACACCTCCCACTATTTCATGTTACTAAACAGGTTTCCGATCAGTGGTGGCAGCATACTTTTTGTACTTGTGTTATTGTGGCTTGAGGATGGTTGGATTGAGGTATATATACATGGTCATGGCAGGAACTAGTAGTATATATGTATCCCGTCACATCACGTGCCACAATAGATGACATAAGTTAAAGCAGCTGCGCTCCTTTGCTTATCCTCTGTCAATACCATGTTTGGCCAGCAGGATAAGAGGGTGCCAGAGAGCTGCAGGTCCTGACAAGTTTTCCTGATAAATTGGTGACAGAGCAGTGGGATCATAGAACATTAGTGACCTGGTTTGAGCAATCATTCCTCTCACTCTCATGGTCATAGTTGGAGAGTTCTGGAAAAAGGACATTCTTGTTGGAATATGTCCAACCAAAGGCATTGACCCCATGGCAAAAACAGAGAACAAATGATCGCTGAGCTGTTGCAACATGAAGCAGAGCAAACTCTTCACCAGAGCTCAGCAGAAACAGCAGTCAGTGAAAGTATGGACAGTACGGCTGCAGGGAGCAAAAGGCATTAGCCTCGGCACACTCTATAGAGAAAAGAAGTCTGAGAAATGTTTCTTTTTGCTGCTTTTTATTGTGGAGAAAATTCAAAGTCCCAAATTTCCCACGTTCCGGCTCAACATGAGCCTTCCTCAGGGAGGGTTAAACTGCATACAATACATAAACAAAAACGATATCACAATATGACAAAGAATGATACAATACAAGTTTACTGACAAGTGGATTTCACTAGTGTCATTCTGCCTGGTGCTTAATTAAAAAAAAAAATTGTGCAAAAAAAACCGTGGGAGAAATGTGAAGTGCCTTGGTGACACGTTTAAGTGGGGTGACAAGGGAATAGGAGAAGGAATGGGGGGGAGAGACAAAGGTGGAAAGTAGAGCAGCGGAGATTAGCATTCAGTGAGAGGGGAAAGGCAAAAAGAGTAGGTTATAGGAGAAAAAAGAGAAACTGGTGTGGAGAAGCATGGATTCAAATTAGGTAGTAAGATAGCAGTGTGTGTTTTTGGATACTCAATAGATAAGTTGATAGGTGATAAGAATACCTTCATTCACCAGTTAAAGGTCCCATCACACACAACGACGCTCCAGCGATCCCGACAGCAATAACGACCTGCCGGGATCGCTGGAGCGTCATTACCTGGTCGCTGGGGAGCTGTCAAAGAGGCAGATCTCCCAGGGACCATGCAGCCACCTCCCACATCGCTGGAAGCAATGTTACCAGCGTCCTCCCTGCTTAGCTTGTAAGTAGGGAGGAAACTGGTAACTATGATACACACCGGGTATCCAAGCAACACGCGCTATTTAGATACCCGCTGTTTTTCATAGTTACCAGCTTCCTACCTGCTTACAAGCTGTGCTAAGCAGGGAGGAAGCTGGTAACTATGATAACACCGGGTAACTAAGCAGCACGTGGTGCTTAGATACCTGCTGTTTATCATAGTTACCAGCCTGTGAGGTCACTGATTGCTGGTCTCTTGCTGTCACACACAGTAATGCGTGCTGACCAGCTGGAGACCAACGACCATTAAATGGTCCTGAGCCCTTTGTAATAATCAGCGACCTCACAGCAGGGGCCTGATCGCTGCTAGATGTCACACATAGCGACATCGCTGGAGAGATCGTTGTAGCATCACAGTTACAACGATCTCGCTAACGATCACGTTATGTGTGACTGGGGCTTAAGGCTTTTAGGATTGATTATGTAGTCTCAATAGGTAGAGTGTCACCTGTATGAGATCACAATGACAGGATTAGTTCGCTGTCATTAATTATATGTGTACTCAGATTTACCGAATGGGGACATCTGGTTTGGACTGGGTGGTATGGTATATATAGTTTAGAAACCCTGATGGCCATGTGTTACAGGGTACTATACGTATTAGGTAAAAAACCTTGTGATCTGAGGGTGTTATATACATGTACTTAGGTCATAAAGTTACATAAACTTGTTACCCTGGGGTCAAGCAGAGGTTGGATGAATGCAATCTTATTTTTTCTTAGTACATGTATTTGTAATGGGTACAAAATGACAAAACATCTGGTATTACCTTACTGTCTAAGCAGAAAAGGCCTATGTGGCAGAGCATATGGAAGTGCTCATAGGTTGACTACTTTCTGTGACCACTAGTAAGGGAGAAAAGATTAGAGATTGAATAAAAGGTATAGGGTTATAGGGTTAAAAGAGGTATCGGTGGAGTCACATACCCATGGAGTAACATGGCATAGGACTCCCGTCCTGGAGGAGAAAGGGAGAGGCAGGCAAATAAGTAAAGGGTACAAAAGGAAATATTCCAGTACTGTCCGAGTGGACAGTGTTACCTTGTGTCCTTTTCTGTTTGTGTGGAGGTCGGGAGTGGTAATGGTGGTGTGTGGTGCTTTTTTATGCTGCCTGAAACCACCTGGTTGGGTGGGGAACCGGAAAAAGGTTACCGGCGGCCGCCATTTTGACTCTCGCTTCCCATGGTCTCAACCGTGAATCAGAAATGTATTGTTGATTGCTGTTTTATATCTAACAGGGCAATATTTTCCTTTTTTATCCCTTCTTTATAAACAGTATTAATCCTATCAAGTAGATTTACCTGAAGCAGATATAAAAGGTGTTTTATCTAAGTCCAAAGTGATATTATTGTATGAAGCAACTCTAATAACATCTGGCTTCACGATTCCCATGTCTATTTCAATGGGTCATTTGCCAGGTCTTGCTCTCATGAGATATGCTGGAGTATAATTGGTGGAACTCATAGGGACGTGATTGTATAAGTCCACTAGATCTGGCAACTTTTCAGGCCACAAGCTTCTTTCTTCCAATGGCAATGTTTTCAGCAGGTCTATGACTACCTGGTTCATCTTATCACACATTCTATTTGTTTGTGGGTAGTACGGAGTGGTTCTTATGTTCTTACACCCATACATGTTACAGAACTCTTGGAATGTTCCCGCTTCAAAAGCTAGTCCCTGGTCTGTTAACACTTGTTTAGGATAACCATGGGGTTTGCAAAAATGAGCCTGACATGCTTTAGCTGCTGTTTTGGCTGTGAGGTGCTCCACCGGTACTACTACCAAGAAACAAGAGTAGGGGTCTACTATGGTGAGAGTGTAGACATGGCCTGATGTACTTGGACTCCGTTTCACATGATCCAAGGCCACAAATTCTAGTGGTTGCCTGGTGACAATTGGCTGTAGTGGGGCTCTCTTACTATCTTGATCCTTCCTTCTCAGCTTGCATGGTCCACAGTTTCTACAGCAGTTTTCAATGGCTTTGCTCATGCCAATCCAGTAGAATCTTTCTCTCAGCAGAATCTTCAACTTTTTCCACCCAAAATGCCCTGTGCCATCATGGTAGGCCTCTTGTACCATCTGGACATCCCTTCTTGGCACTACTATCTGCCAGACAAGCTCATGGGTTCAGGGATTCGTGTAATGTCTGCACAGCTTACCTCCATACATGAACAGTCTGCTCTTCTCTTTCCACAGCTGTTGTGACTCTTGTGGAGCATCTGGACCAAGATATGAGCCTTCCTGCATCAGCAGTTCCTTTACTAAGTGAACAGCTGGGTCACTGTCTTGCGTTTCTGCCCATCCATGGTGAGGTAATGGATTCAGTGTACCTTCTTGACGTTAGTCTTTTACATAGTTTTTACACTGCATCACATGAGGGCGGTAAAAAGCCAGTAGCTCTCTCTCTTCCAGATCCTCCGGGTCTTTTCCTGCATCCTGCAAATGGGACATACTTAACAATGCATCAGCATTGGCGTTCTTGTGGCGTCCTCAGTGCTTGATGGTAAAGTTGTAATTGGACAGTTGGGCCATCCATCACTGTTCTAATGCACCTAGCTTCGCTGTCTGCAAGTGAGTCAACAGATTATTGTCCATGAAGATGGTGAATTTTGCTGCAGCCAGGTAATGCCTGAAATGTTTTGTGACCACCCAGACTATGGCTAGGAACTCTAACTTGAATGAGCTGTAGTTCTCTGGGTTCCTTTCTGTAGGACGGAGCTTCCTGCTGGCATAGGCAATCACTCTTTCTCTGCCTCTTTGCACCCGGGACAATATTGCTCCTAATCCCACATTCCTGGCATCAGTATACAAAACAAATGGCTGGCTGTAATCAGGATAGCCTAGGATCTCATACCCCGTCAGGACCCACTTCAACTGATTGAAGGAGTCTTTTTCTTTACTGCCCCACTCGAATGTAGGACTTTGGTTCTTAGCCTTCTTGGACTGGCCTAGCATGGGGTCATGCAGGGGAGCTGCCATCTTCGTAAACCCCTTGATGAACCTCTGGTAGTATCCTACCAGCCCCAGGAACTGCCTCACCTCTTTGACACTGGTGGGTCTTGGACAGTCACTAATGACAGTGACTTTCTCAGGATCTGGTGCTACACCTTCAGCACTGACAACATGACCGAGGTACTGTACCTTTGGCTTCAACAAGTGACACTTGGATGGCTTCACATTCATGCCATAGCTGGACAACACTTCAAACACTTCAGCCAAGTGCTCCAGATGGTCATCATATGTCTTGGAGTAGGCTATGACGTCATCCAGGTACAGTAAAACGGTTTCAAAGTTTTTGTTCCCAAGTCAGCACTCCATCAACCTATGGAATGTTCCTGGTGCATTACAGAGTCTGAATGGCATGCAGTTGAACTCAGAGGCCCATTGGCGTGGCAAACGCTGTCTTCTCTCAGTCTGCCTCTGCTACAGGAACTTGCCAATATCCACTGGTAAGATCTTAGGTGGAAAAGTAGTTAGCTCACTGATCTCAGGGAGACCAGTCAAGGAAAACACTGCAGGCAGCTGGCTAAAGCGCTCAAACACAGTGAAATCCATGATGCATTGCCCCCTGGAAATTTGAATATGCAAATGGAGTCCGTGGAGCCTCGATAAAGAGTCTGAAACACGGGACTAGCCAGATATCCCTCCAGGGAAGGAGCTAGCCCTGGGGTGGAATCCTTGTGGAGACCACCATAACCACCATATTAAGTGGCCCTTTTAGTCAATAACCCACTCAGTTATGAGTTAAGGATATGACAAGGGAATTAACAGAGCCAGGCATCCATCCACAGAACTCCACGGACTCCATTTGCTTAATGCAACCAGTGACTCTTGAATTCTGGGCAATGGGTATGTGTCCTCAGGTGTTATGCGATTAATCTGCCTGTAATGTACACACATTCTCATTGTACCATCTATCTATCTCTGATCACCTCAGCCTCCTTCATCTCCCATAACATCTCTTTGGCACACTGGTAGCGAGCTGGTTGTACAAGCCTGTATCTTTCTTTAATGGGCGGATGACCACCTGTGGGTATATGATGTTGAACCCCTTTCACCTGCCCACAGTCTAAAGAATGTTTACTAAAGACTTGTTCATATTCCCGCACTACCAGGTAAACTCCGGAGTCTGTGCCTACATGTAACTTCTGGCACCAATCCTCCAGCTTTCCCTCAGAGCCATTGTCCTTCGCCTCGTTAGACGGGTTCAAGGGTTCTACTCGCTTGATGGAATTGCTATTGACAGTGTACAATTTAGCAATAGTAGCATACGTAGGCAGTTTAACTTCTTCACCACAGTTTAAGATACGTACTGTTACCCTCCCCTTGCGAAGATGAACTACTCCTCTGGCTGGCAGGACAGTGGGCCTACTGTCTGAGTACAATGGCGCTACCAGGGCCTGGTAATCTTGCCCTCTAAGGCCTATTGGTTCCCTAAACCAGATTAACATCTCACTCTTTGGGGGTATTGCAATGGGTACTGGATCACTTACTCTTAGACTGCTGATTTCTCCTCCAGACAACTCAACCTGCTGCCTCAGCATCAAGGCCTTTATATCCTTTTGCAGTACTCACTGCTGCCAGTGGTTGGCAGTTTCTGCAAATAATCTCCCCTAGACAATTCTCAATAACATTAGTGCTTAAGGTTATCATTGGCTTACTATCTTGTCGATCAACATCAACAATTATCAATCCCTGGGCTTTAAATTCCACCTGCCCCACCTTTATGGTCACCTCTTTGAATTCGATCTGTGGCACAGGCTGACCATTACTAGCATAAATAGTAACATTTTCATCTGGACGGTGTAAAATGTCAGAGTCTTCCCAGTATCTCTTGTAAAAGATATATATGGTATTGATGTCACCTGCGAGCCAGTGTCCAGCATGGGGATGTTGTTAAAGTTGTACAAAATGCAACTAACCAGAGTAGACTGATTTGTATAAAGAGCTCTACACAGGTATACCTGGTAATGGCTATAACTCAATTGATGACACAGACTTGGTCTTCAAAAGAATAGCTGAACGTTTATTGCTGTAAGAGCTTATATACGTTACAGAAAGCTTAGAAAAAATAGGTTACATCATACAATAACAAATATGATGAGTATGCATTATAGACAGTTTTGAGATGATTAATTAGTGACCTTTAAGAAAGTTACAGAAGATAAGAACGGTACACTCGAGCTTACATATAGCTTGGTGGTCTTATCTAACAAACAAGGATAAATACAAGAATGTGCTGAGTTGTGCTGACTTCACTTAAACTGTTACAGAGATCTCTAGTCAGAATAGACATGATAAATTAATAATATGGCTTCTTTAGATACAATATGGCGGAAGCTATATAGTACCTATGATGTCGTCTTTAACAGTCCCCTCTTTTTATCATTTCTATTCTAGACCTATCCCTGCCTACCCCTAGATCCGCACAGCCCGCCCTACTACACAATACCCAAGTCTACTTCCTGCGCATATTATGGAGCGCGATCATTCAGGAAGACCCTGTTAGCCGGCCTATTCAATCCCTCAACACCCCCCAACCTAAAGATTAGTATATTGAGTAATTTGAGGGGTTTAAAATAAGTAAAAAAGAAATTATATATTTTAGACTGTGGGTTATCATAAGTCCATGATATTGAATGTTTCACACAATGTTATAGTTCTCATTTTCTTGTATCTTTGGTGGTGGAGGTGAATCCAGAGGATTTCCACAATAAGTGCAGTTGGAAAGTTCCGCCAAAGTCTTTTTGTTGCACAGCACACACTTGCGTCCTGGGGTAGTGACATAAGTCAGGAGCACTTGAGTACGCAGTGCTTCAGTATCTGTATCTTTATAGTTTTTCATTTTGTATTCACCTGAAAAACATTTGCAGTTAGTTCTTAGAATTTTCTTCACAAGCATTACTAATAACTCTACCAGTATAACAATAACCAGTATTATAGATGCCCCCTGGATTACAAAATGAACTATTCCAGATATCCATCCACCTACACCCATAAAGAGATTATTCAACCTGAAGAATAACAAACATGTAAGATCCAACAACACTTTCCTGTCTCTTTCATATGTTACCTTCACACCTTTTCACATACTTTTTTATCCTTCCCCACTCCTCTATCAACGCCTGCCAAGTGAACTGATCAGCTCGTAATCAATTCCCATTATCTTTTAAAACCCAACTCGAACCTTCTATCGACTTTCCTAAATCAACCTTCATTTGCTTCCCGCCTATTGTTGTGGTGGATCCTCGTCCCATTGTGAGTTTCCCTGTTTGGCTACATTTTTCTGCTGCAACCCTCCTCTTTCCCACTGCTTAAATTCACTTTCTGCTGTTCTGGGAATTAAATTATTGAAGAAAAACAAGAGTAATGAACAATACTCCCCTAAGGCTATCTCTTTAGTCTTTGTGAACCTTCTTGCAGCTGGAGTGTGTACCTTCCAAGGAGGAGGGATCTAGATTGGAACTGAAAACACATTTGTGAGTTTGGTGTAATACATTTTGTAAAGCTGTTTGTACTGATATATGTAAAGTGCTATGGAATTAATAGCGCCATACCAACAAATAAAATTATTATTAATATAATTAAAGCTCCTACATATGCTGTCATATCAGAGTGTAATGTCTGTAACTGCTAAGGAAAATACAATCCTGTCTTGGGTGGTTCCTCAAATAGTATCTCATATGGACATAACCCAGTATTTTGTTTGGCGTTACCAAGGGTTCAGGGATAGCACTGCTGCAGCATGGCATGACCTCTGAAAGCCAGAGGAGTGTCTCCTCCAGTAAGGGGGAAAACAGGAGAGCAGGGCAGGACAGACAGGTGCTGGTAGTGGGGGACTCAATTATTAGGGGAATAGATAGGGCAATCTGTCACAAAGACAGGGATCGTCGAACAGTGTGCTGTCTACCTGGCGCTCGAGTCCGGCACATCATTGATCGGGTTGACAGATTACTGGGAGGGGCTGGTGAGGACCCAGCGGTCATGGTGCACATTGGCGTAAATGACAAAGTTAGAGGTAGGTGGAAGGTCCTTAAAGATGATTTCAGGGAATTAGGCTGCAACCTTAAGGCAAGGACCTCCAAGGTAGTATTCTCTGAAATACTGCCTGTACCACGCGCCACACCAGAGAGGCAAAGGGAGATTAGGGAGATAAATAAGTGGCTCAGGAATTGGTGTAGGAAGGAGGGGTTTGGGTTCCTGGAGAACTGGGCCGACTTCTCTGTTGACTACAGGTTCTATGCTAGGGACGGGCTGCACCTCAATGGGGAGCGTGCAGCTGTGCTGGGGAGAAAATGGCTAGAAGGTTGGAGGAGTGTTTAAACTAGGGATTGGGGGGGAGGGTATTCATTGTACAGGAGGGGATGATAGTGTAAATAGTAACCTGGGCACAAGTAATAAAATTGGGGGTGGCATGGGGGGTGGGGTTAGAACAGTCAATATAGTAGGAAGGAATAGAGGTAAAGAGAGATGCATAAAGTGCATGTACACTAATGCCAGAAGCCTCACCAACAAAATGGAGGAATTAGAATTGATTTTGTTGGAAAATAATTATGACATGGTGGGGATATCGGAGACATGGCTGGATGAGAGCCATGACTGGGCTGTTAATTTACAGGGCTATAGTCTGTTCAGAAATGACCGTACAAATAAGCGAGGAGGAGGTGTATGTTTATACGTAAAATCATCCTTAACCTCCCTGGCGGTCTGTTTAGTTCTAGAATTTTTTGCTAAAAGCGGGCTACCCACGTTCGCGGTAGATGCGGTTAAAAAACCGCATCTGCCGCACTTGCCGCATAGCTGCCGCACTTGCGCCGCACTTGCGGCGCGGTTGCGGCGCTGTTGCGGTAATCTACATAGGAACCAACCACCTCTGATGACCCTCATACATTGTTATTATGTGCCCTGCAGCCTAGTAAACCATTAGCAGCACTGTTGTTGTGTGCAAAGTGGCTGCAGTAGAAGTGAGATAATGATTTTATACACTTACATGCCTGGTACTTGAGGCCGTCTCCCTGTGTGTGCTGGGACGTGTGGGCTGTGCTCATCATGTCTGCTCGCCCCCTCCCTTATGCACGCCCCCTCTCAGCCTGCTATAGTGCTGTGAGGCAGATTGCGTCATAAAGGGGCGGGGCTACCGTGATGCCGCGATTTAGCCCCGCCACTTTATGACGCAATCAGCCTCACATCACTATAGCAGGCTGAGAGGGGGCGTGCATAAGGGAGGGGGCGAGCAGACATGATGAGCACAGCCCACAAGTCCCAGCACACACAGGGAGACGGCCTCAAGTACCAGGCATGTAAGTGTATAAAATCATTATCTCACTTCTACTGCAGCCACTTTGCACACAACAACAGTGCTGCTAATGGTTTACTAGGCTGCAGGGGCACATAATAACAATGTATGAGGGTCATCAGAGGTGGTTGGTTCCTATGCAGATTACCGCAACCGCGCCGCAACCGCGCCGCAAGTGCGGCGCAAGTGCGGCAAGTGCGGCAGATGCGGTTTTCTCACCGCATCTGCCGCGAACGCGGGTAAGCCCGAGCCTGACTCGGGGTTAACGCTTCTGGTAGTGAATGTTAACCCCGAGTCAGGCTCGGGAATAACGCTAGGCAGGTTAAAACCCATCCTGCGTGATAACATAGATGAATCTAATGGTAATGTAGAGTCCCTGTGGGTGGAGATAAGGGGAGGGAGAAAAAATAATAAATTACAGATAGGGGTTTGTTATAAATCCACAACAATAATGGAAGTGGAGGAGAATA
The DNA here is from genome assembly GCA_033576535.1 of Allobates femoralis. NCBI lineage: Eukaryota > Metazoa > Chordata > Amphibia > Anura > Aromobatidae > Allobates > Allobates femoralis. Next base: position 133,856,815 of record JARQOC010000009.1, on the reverse strand, counting down.
TCCTCATAAAGCAAATAGATGAAGTAGCGACTCAGGGAGAAGTCATTATTATGGGGGACTTCAACTACCCTGAAATACATTGGGGAACAGAAACATGCAGTTCTAGCAAAGGTAATAGGTTTTTGACAACTATGAGAGACAATTACCTTTCACAACTGGTTCAGGACCCAACAAGAAGGGGGGCACTGCTGGAACTAATATTAACCAACAGGCCAGACCGCATATCAAATATACGGGTTGGAGATCACTTGGGTAATAGTGATCATAAAATAATAACTTTTCAAGTATCCTTTACTAAGATGTGTAGTAGAGGGGCTACAAGGACACTAAACTTCAAGAAGGCAAATTTCCAATGGTTGAGAGATGATCTTAGTGCAATAAACTGGGACGATATCCTGAGACATAAAAGTACACAAAGCAAGTGGGAAACGTTTATTAGCATCCTGAATAGGGCCTGTGCACAATATATACCCTATGGGAATAAGCATGCTAGAAATAGGAGGAAACCACTATGGCTAAATAAGGCTGTAAGGTGCGCAATAAATGACAAAAAGACAGCATTTAGGGAATTAAAGCAAGTAGGTAGTGATGAGGCATTAAATAAATACAGAAAATTAAATAACATCTGTAAAAAGCAAATCAAGGCAGCAAAGATTGAGACAGAGAGACTCATTGCCAGAGAAAGTAAAAATAATCCCAAATTATTTTTTAACTACATAAATAGTAAGAAACTAAAAAATGATGGTGTTGGCCCCTTTAAAAATAATCTGGGTGAAATGGTGGATGAGGAAAAAGCCAATATGCTAAATGACTTTTTTTCAACAGTATTTACACAAGAAAATCCCATGACAGACAATATGATCAGTGATAACAAAAATTGTCAATTAAATGTCACCAGCTTAACCCAGCAGGAAGTACGGCATCGTAAAAAAATCACTAAAATTGACAAATCCCCGGGCCCGGATGGGATACACCCCAGAGTGCTGCAGGAATTAAGTACTGTCATAGATAGACCATTATTTTTAATCTTTAAAGATTCCATAATAACAGGGTCTGTACCACAGGACTGGTGTATAGCAAATGTGGTGCCAATATTCAAAAAGAGGACAAAAACTGAACTTGAAAATTATAGGCCAGTAAGCTTAACCTCTACTGTGGGTAAAATCCTAGAGGGTTTTCTAAGAGATGCTATACTGGAGTATCTGAAGAAAAATAATCTCATAACCCAATATCAACATGGTTTTACGAGGGACCGTTCCTGTCAAACTAATCTGATAAACGTCTATGAAGAAGTAAGTTTGGACTGGACCAAAGAAATGCAGTGGATGTGGTGTATATGGACTTTTCAAAAGCTTTTGATACGGTGCCACACAAAAGGTTGATACATAAAATGAGAGCAATAGGAATAGGGGAAAATATGTGTAAGTGGGTTAAGAACTGGCTTAGTGATAGGAAACAAAGGGTGGTCATTAATGGAACACACTCAGAATGGGTCACAGTTAACAGTGGGGTACCACAGGGGTCAGTGTTGGGCCCACTTCTTTTTAATATATTTATTAATGACCTTGTAGGGGGCATACAGAGTAGAATCTCAATATTTGCAGATGACACTAAACTCTGCAGGGTAATTAATACAGAGGAGGACAATGTTATATTACAGGAGGATTTATGTAAACTAGAAGCTTGGGCTGATAAATGGCAAATGAGCTTTAATGGGGATAAATGTAAGGTCATGCACTTGGGCAGAGGAAACAAAAGGTATAATTATGTGCTTAATTGTAAAACACTGGGCAAAACTGTCACTGAAAAAGACCTGGGTGTATGAGTAGATGACAAACTCACATTTAGTGGCCAGTGTCAGGCAGCTACTGCAAAGGCAAATAAAATAATGGGATGCATTAAAAGAGGCATAGATGCTTATGAGGAGAACATAATTTTACCTCTATACAAGTCACTAGTGCGACCACACTTAGAATACTGTGTACAATTCTGGTCTCCGGTGTATAAGAAAGACATAGCTGAACTAGAGCGGGTGCAGAGAAGAGCAACCAAGGTTATTAGAGGACTGAGGGGTCTGCAATACCAAGATAGGTTATTAAACTTGGGGTTATTTAGCTTGGAAAAACGAAGGCTTAGGGGTGATCTTATAATAATGTATAAATATATGAGGGGACAGTACAGAGAACATTCTAATGATCTCTTTACTCTTAGGCCTGAGACGGGGACAAGGGGGCATCCTCTACGTCTGGAGAAAAGAAGGTTTAATCATAATCACAGATGTGGATTCTTTACTGTAAGAGCAGTGAGACTGTGGAACTCTCTGCCACATGATGTTGTAATGAGTGACTCACTACTAACATTTAAGAAGGGCCTGGATGCCTTTCTTGAAAACTATAATATTACTAGTTATATATACTAGATCCTTTGATAGGGCATTGATCCTGGGAATTAGTCTGATTGCCATATCTGGAGTCAGAAAGGAATTTTTTCCCCCAATGTGGAGCTAGTGTTGCCACATGGTTTTTTTTTGCCTTCCTCTGGATCAACATGTTAGGCTATGGGTTGAACTAGATGGACTAAAAGTCTTCCTTCAACCTTAAAAACTATGTTACTATGTTACCGCTACAGAATACAATGTATAATAATTTCTTTGCAACAGTTTTGCAGTGGCCTTGGCAGTAGGCCATGCTTCTGGCTATCCAGAAAATAGGTCTATGCAGACCAACACACACTCATAGGCTCCTACCTTCGGAAGCTGAACAAAGTCAATCTGCAGTGGCTGAAATGTGTAGAGTAGCCTTAGCGCACACTTCTGTCTCAACCGCTATTCCCACTTTATGGCATGCACAGACCACACAACTGTGTATATACTTAGCAGCAGCACAGTGGAACCCAGGTGCCACCCAGTGATGTTTCTATTGGATCCTCTTCTCGGGCATCTTCATGTTTCCATTCTTCTTTCTTCCGTTTAGAGGCCTGTGCTTGCAGGCACCCTAGGAGTTCAGCGTCCACCCTCCCAGAGACACACATAGTGTACATCCCTATCAGGAGAGGGAGAAGGGCTGCAGCTTTAGCTGCCCTGTCAGCATGGTCATTTCCTTCGGCCTCCTTGGTGCGCTCCTTTGAGTGAGCTTGCGCATTAACCATAGCTTAATGGGTTTCCCTGGAGCTCCCACAAGCTGTCTGCCTTTCCATACAGGGCCGTAATCAGGCAAATACCAAAAGCGTAATGGTTATCAACAAAAACGCACCCTGATGACGGTGCCCAGAGTGGCACTGAAACGCAAAGGTGGAAATAAAGAAGGGGGGTCTTTTACCTAAAGACTTGAGACTGATTATTTCAAGCAGCGCGGACTGTATCTTCACCTTCCCTGGATCTGGATATCAATTTACACATTTAGGCATTTCCCACTTTTCTCTAACATTATTGCTGTGTCATTAACTGCCCCTGCTTCTCTGCTCCCACTGATCCAACATTATCCATCCTGATCCAGTAGGAGTCTTGTTGAGTTCCCATAGTGGCTGTCATGAGTCGCGAACCCCGTCTTCAGTAACCCGCTACCACTCTGAACTAGTAATCCTCTAGCCTGTCATCCAAACCAGTAACCTGGTTTCCCCAGTAACTATCAAAGGTCGCTAACCCTGTTTTCAGTAGTTTGGCATCCCAAACTAGACCTTTACTATTTAGTCCTCTAGCTTGTCATCCATACCAGCGTCCTGGTTTCCCCAGTTACTGTCAAAGGTCGCTAACCAGGGGCGTAACTACAATAGGTGCAGGGGTTGCGATCGCACCCGGGCCCTGCAGCCTAGGGGGGCCCCAAAAGTCCCTTTGGCCCATAGAAAAAGACTAATACTATTATAGATTTGCAATAATTGGGGGCCCTGTTGGAGCTTTTGCATCGGGGCCCCTGGGCCTGAAGTTACGCCACTGTCGCTAACCCTCTCTTCAGTATCCTGGCATCCCAAACTAGACATTCACCGGTTCACCCTACCTCCAGCTTGTCATCCACACCAGCAACCTGGTTTCCACAGCAACTGTCAAGGCCGCTACCCCTATCTTCAGTATACTGGCACCCAAGCTGGAGCTCTATTTCCTGGGCAGTCAATGCAAACTCAATTTTCTGATTATTCTAATTGTAGAGAACACTTGACTAAGCAAGTAGAAAAAATAAAAATAAAACATACAATGATGAATAATTATATAATAATAATGATTTACGGAAAAAAAACATACAATGCAATCCCAAAAAAACAGTTGTCATGTATATCAGAATTATCTGTAGCAGCCACCCCTATTCCTGAATCCACCCCTTCCTCTGCGTATCTGTAATTATGTATTACCTTTGTGCACCTATATGCAACTATAATTTACACTTTTTCTGAATCAACTTTATACAAGAACACACAGGCTCGGACTGGGCCGCCGGGTAACCGGTTGAAAGTGATGGTGGGCCCCCAGGCGTGTGGCCCCGCCCCCTAGCCCCGCCCCCCAACAGGCCCGAACGGAATATCTGCTGCCTGCTGCCTGCCGCCGCCCGCCAGTAATGATGACACGGAGCTCAGCGGCTGCAGAGGGAGAGATGATGGAGCGGACACCGGACCGGAGGAGCCGAGGAGCATCAAATACCGGCGGGGCAGGGGAGGAGCAACGGCAAAACACAGACAAGCCTCGCCTGTGCTGATTGGTGGGTTGCCGGGTTGGTGGTGGCCGTCAGTGGTGGCGTAATTCCAGGGAGATTCGGTGGGTGACAGTCACAGGAATGTGTGCGGTCAGGAGCCGAGGCATGGGATCCGGACACCGGGGCTGTGAGCGGCCGCTGTGCAGAGTCACCGTCGGGGCCCCGGGCACAGTGCTCCAGTTACTGCATACAGATGATGTCCGGCACTGATCATAGAGGAGGAGGTAATGGTGTTCTGCGGGAGGAACACGGTGTACTGTGTGTTATTTGCACTGCACTGGAGTACACTGACTGGGGGACTGTCACCCCACAGATAATGTGGAGGAACACTACGGCCGATGGGGCCCTCAGCCTGAGATGAAGAGAGGACAGCAGAAGGTGCAGTGTGTTGTGCAGCCGTGTGAATTGTGTGTGTGCAATGTGTGTGTGTGTGTGGTCAATGTGTGTGTGTGCAATTGTGTGTGTGCAATGGTGTGTGTGCAATGTGTGTGTGCAATGTTGTTGTGTGTTGTGTGGCAATGTGTGTGTGCAATGTGTGTGTGTGTGTGGCAATGTGTGTGTGCAATGTGTGTGCAATGTGTGTGTGCAATGTGTATGTGTGTGTGGCAATGTGTGTGTGTCAATGTGTGTGTTGTGTGCAATGTGTGTGTGCAATGTGTGTGTTGTGGCAATGTGTGTGTGCAATGTGTGTGTGCAATGTGTGTGTGCAATGTGTGTGTGTGTGTGTGCAATGTGTGTGTGCAATGTGTGTGTGCAATGTGTGTGTGTGTGTGTGCAATGTGTGTGTGTGCAATGTGTGTGTGTGCAAATGTGTGTGTGTGTGTGTGTGTGCAATGTGTGTGTGCGTGTGTGTGTGCAATGTGTATGTGTGTGTGCATGTGTGTGTGCAATGTGTGTGTGCAATGTGTGTGTGTGTGTGTGTGTGTGTGTGTGTGTGTGCAATGTGTGTGTGCAATGTGTGTGTGTGCAATGTGTGTGTGCAATGTGTGTGCAGAGACAGAACAGCCGGGAGGATCACAGTGAAAGTAAAATAAATGTAATGTAAATAAAGATAAAGTTGGCTGCACTGTGCTTGTGATGGGGGCCTCCAGCCTCCGTCCTCCTGCCCTCACCCCTCCTGCCCTCACTCCTCCAGCCTCCGTCCTCCTGCCCTCACCCCTCCAGCCTCCGTCCTCCTGCCCTCACCCCTCCAGCCTCCGTCCTCCTGCCCTCACCCCTCCAGCCTCTGTCCTCCTGCCCTCACCCCTCCAGCCTCCGTCCTCCTGTCCTCACCCCTCCAGCCTCCGTCCTCCTGCCCTCACCCCTCCAGCCTCCGTCCTCCTGCCCTCACCCCTCCAGCCTCTGTCCTCTTGCCCTCACCCCTCCATCCTCTGTCCTGCTGCCCTCACCCCTCCAGCCTCCGTCCTCCTGCTCTCACCCCTCCAGCCTCCATCCTCCTGTCCTCACCCCTCCAGCCTCTGTCCTGCTGCCCTCACCACTCCAGCCTCTGTCCTCCTGCCCTCACCCCACCAGCCTCTGTCCTCCTGCCCTCACCCCACCAGCCTCTGTCCTCCTGCCCTCACCCCACCAGCCTCTGTCCTCCTGCCCTCACCCCACCAGCTTCTGTCCTCCTGCCCTCACCCCACCAGCCTCTGTCCACCTGCCCTCACCCCACCAGCCTCCGTCATCCTGCGCTCACCCCTCCAGCCTCCGTCCTCCTGCGCTCACCCCCCAGCCTTCATCCTGGTCTAACCGCCTGCCCACCATATACTGTGCTGCTAACCACTGAACCATCATACTTTGCTAACCACAGAGACATATGCGCAGTGCTAACCACTGAGCCACCATACAATGCTAACCACTGAGCCACCATATACAGTGCTAACCACTGAGCCACCATATACAGTGCTAACCACTGAGCCACCATATACAGTGCTAACCACTGAGCCACCATATACAGTGCTAACCACTGAGCCACCATATACAGTGCTAACCACTGAGCCACCATATACAGTGCTAACCACTGAGCCACCATATACAGTGCTAACCACTGAGCCACCATACAGTGCTAACCACTGAGCCACCATATACAGTGCTAACCACTGAGTCACCATATACAGTGCTAACCACTGAGCCACCGTATACAGTGCTAACCACTGAGCCACCATATACAGTGCTAACCACTGAGCCACCATATACAGTGCTCACCACTGAGCCACCATATACAGTGCTAACCACTGAGCCACCATATACAGTGCTAACCACTGAGCCACCGTATACAGTGCTAACCACTGAGCCACCATATACAGTGCTCACCACTGAGCCACCATATACATTGCTAACCAATGAGCCACCATATACAGTGCTAACCACTGAGCCACCATATACAGTGCTAACCACTGAGCCACCATATACAGTGCTAACCACTGAGCCATCTGACAATGTGGTTTTGATTGGTCGGATTCCACCAATAACTGAGTGATCACCTGCCGAACCTGACGATTGTTGGTAACTTGTTTTCACCAAAGTATCCCTTTAATGCACACTACAATAATGGTACATCGCATTAATGGTGAGCGTAGAGTGATGTGCAGGAGTAACCGCTATAATGGGTATAACGGCTAACAGGTATTTGCATATAGCGGGTGAGTGGGCCCCCGGAGTCAATTTCCCTGGTGGGCCCCAGACACCCCAGTCCGACCCTGAGAACACAACATCACTGTGGCACCTGAAACAATTCACATTATATTCTTCTACCTGACACTTTACCCATGTTATAGCTGGAATCTCATGAGGAGAACAAAAAGTCTTGCAGACTTCAAACTGTGTACACACCTTATCAATTATGCAAATGTTACAGTTATCACTGATTTCATAAACTTACTCCTGTTTCAGAGGCTTGAATGAATCCCATAAAATTTTGTCACTAAGATCTATTCCAACATAAAGCAGTGTTTGTCATACCAGCTGAAATGATGTCCTGTCAGTTCAACCCCCCTTTGCTGTCAGTGAAGCTTGTTATCTATTCCAGCTTCACAGAACAGAACGTCTTGCAGACTGGGATTGGGGTCTCTGGTCTTCTGTTATCCAGAAAACACCTGAATGGTATGTTTCTAGGACACCAGACATCATATTCCTCTATTACTCTATGCGTTTCAATAATGTTCCAGAGGTCTAAACCCAGTGTACACTTGACTATAACAATTATCAACAATTTTAGCAAGTCTCAACCCTTCAGAAGACACAGTTAACATTAATCCAAATCTACAACGTGCTTTGATCGAGCAGAGATGCAATAACCAAGTCAAATGACTTTAGTTTTGTGATTCTTGTAACTTATTCTTCCCCACTTTGCATCTTTCCACAAAGACATCAGGGCATGACATTTGCCGTTGTTTGCCCAATCACAATGCAAAAATTACAATTAACATTATATTCTTAAACTTTATCCAGTTTTAGAAGTCTATAAATTCAAGAATGCGCACATAGGGTGATATCTTCTTTAAAAAGGGAAAAATGTTTATACAAAGAGCTGCTCACCTGATGTAGTTGTGAAAACCACAACTGGTAATGATCGCTCAGATACAAGTAGCTGCTGCAGGACTGTACTTTCCACAGATCCCTGTGGTTTAATCAGCTCCCAGGACACAGTACCTCGAGGTCCGCGCTGCCACTTCAGAAAAGGAACAAAAGAAGCCAGTACAAGGGAATGTCTGGATCAACGATTCTTCTTTATTATCCTACGCGTTTCAGAGTTACTTCCCAACTCCTTCATCAGGGATTGTCGACATTCCCTGATGAAGGAGTTGGGAAATAACTTTGAAACGCGTAGGATAATAAAGAAGAATCGTTGATCCAGACATTCCCTTGTACTGGCTTCTTTTGTTCCTTTTCTGAAGTGGCAGCGTGGACCTAGAGGTACTGTGTCCTGGGAGCAGTTTCAGAAGTCTGACTCAATAACTATAATAATTAGTAGCTGTCAGCCCAATCCCCCCCCCCGTCTGCTCACCCCCCTTTTCCCTGCTGCTGTGATTAAAACCTTCAAGCAAACATTCTAAATTCCACTGACTCCGCTCTATTATAAACAATCTTTGCAAAGGAAAAACAAAAGCAGTGATTCTAGTACAATGTAAATTAATATATTTTGTCTGTTTTCTATATATTCACATATATTTTAATTAGGAATTCTGCTTGTAAACCTGTGGATCTGGACTTTGACTTAAATACAGTAAGTAATGCAGCAAATGTTTAATACTTTTTTGGAAATTATTTACTTTCCTTCTGCTATCATACAAGCACAATTCTCATCTAATCTTTCTGAAAACATGTGTCTGTCTTTCAGCAGATCATTCAACACAATTGCTCATCATACAGCCTTCACCAAAATATTACAGTTTATCACAAAACCATAGGCTACCAGAAAAACAAGGTCAGGACAAGCCCGTCTGCAAGTTTTCTGATCTTTCTGCATAGTTTCACAACATAAACAGAACATTTGGTTTCAGCTCAGTCAAAGAGTTTTATACCAATCAATTTCTTTCACACACACTTTTCCACATGCGTACACCTTTAAAAAAGTTAGTGATATGAAAATGCAGTCACAAGAAAAGCAAGCCCCTGAATTGCCCGTGGACAAATCAGGTTGCCATCTGTAACTATCTGTTCAATGGGTAATCCAATGCTCTCTATAGCTGGGACAGAATGGGCATTGATCCTCACTTCAAAATACCTTGTACCTGCTACTCGAGTGTACCCTGCATCCCATCCTAGAGGATCTAACAAAGATGGCAGTATGGTTAATCAATGGGTCAGAGCTGCCGGGTTCCCAATGGAATAGCAAGCTACAAACACAATTAGAGCAACACATAATAGATAATATTCAACCTTCAGAACGTTTACTGTACAGAGAAAGGGAGGGAGGAGGTGTGACGTATGAAGAAAGAAGGGAGGGAGTAAAGAAGGGAGGATCAGTGGTGCGAAGCTTGTTCAGACCTCAGCAGTATGAAGAGAATGGGAGTTGTAGTTCTCTAACCGTTTATCAAATTTTTCTCCTGTTTCCCTATTAGTTCTGGCAAGATCTTAAAAACAAAGTAGTACCGTAAAGGCAGAGAAAGGGTGATAGAATTAGGTATAGAATTAGACAGTTAGAAAGTTAATAAAGTTGTATGAAAGCACCAAAGATTATATAAGCAGTTTAGAAGAGAGTAGTTTTGCACAATTAACAATTAACGTATACAGACAAATACAACAATACTGTGAAGACTTACGCAGACAAGACAACACAGGGCAAGATTAACAACAAATAACAAATAATCAAATCAGTTTATCTGAGTTTCCCATTTCTAATTCCCCAAAGACTGACTCTTGCTACCTCCTTCCTCTGAAGACAGTACCTTGAGACAATGGCTCAAACTTACCGCGGTTCTGTATGATGTTCAGCAGGAGACTACTAGCCTTTGTGATACAATATGGCAGAAGCTATATAGTACCTATGATGTCGTCTTTAACAATGTCATCTAGCATGACAGGCAGGACTGGGCGTCTTTCCACGTACTTATATCTAAAGGGTTGAGAATGCGCAAATAGGGTCTTATCTTTTATAGATAGAAGTGTGATGAAAATATTAGTATTGCTCACCTGGTGCGGTTGTGTAGCACATAACCAGCGTAATCGCTCAGAAAAACAGCTGCTGCAGGGACCGTACTTCCACAGGATGCGGTGCTCAAATCACAAGGTTTTTCGGACGAAGTACCTATATGTCCACGCTGCTGTCAGGAAGATATACCAACGACACTGGACGTCTAGGTATTGGTGGTATAGATTTATTTCCAACGCGTTTCGGAGCCACGTGCCGAGCTCCTTCCTCAGGGATTATCAAGATCATACTGAACAGATTCGTATTTATCTTAAAAAAGACGCTAAAAGATAATTACTATGACGTCAGCATACAGGGAGGATCACAGAAATACGTCACATTGTTTGTCAACAAAGCTGCGTAGTAAAAGGCAAATTCAAACAAATAAGCCACAATCTTCTATAACACACGATAAATATAATCATATATGGATTATGTAGTTGTTATAACATACATATGATTAAAAAATATTAAAAAAATCTAAAAAAAAAACATGGATTATGCCAAGTGACATTGTGCTGAATAGAACCCGGAAAAATGGAGAACCTATAAAATCTAGTCATATATGTTATATCTATGTGCTATCCATTCGACCATTTGTTACTTCGTGTTTTGTTCTAGTTTTAGTAGTAGTGAAAGTGTGATCTATAGGTTCTTAAATATGTGTATCTACAAATATGTACAGATGAAAATTTAAATATGATAGTGAAAATAGCAAAGATATATATATGTGAAACGTGTCATTCTTATCAATTCATGACATTTTATAAGTGAAAAATAGATAAATAAAATATTAATTTATTAAAATCAAAATATGATCTGTAATTTCATTATTGTTGTTGGTTGTGTTTGATTATGAAATATTAATCTTTTTTAGAGAAGAAGAGGAAAAGAAATAAACTGGTGGAATTCCCCGCTAAGATGTCAAAAATCCCCAAGTGTTGGAAAGAACCTATGCAAAGTTCATCTATATCAAGAAATAAGATTCAAGATTATATATTTTTTCAAAAAATATTTATTTATATATATATATATATATATATATATATATATATATATATATATATATATATTTAAAAACAAAAGTATAACTACAGTTTTATTCTAACTATTTTAAAATTAAGGTATAATTTATTGGTACATTAGAAAATGATAAAAAAATATATATAAAAAATTGATAAAAGATGAAAAATTAGTTATAAAATTATGATTATAAAAATAAATATAAATGTTTATGAATGAAAACTCTTAGGATGTATTCATTAATGGACTTCCTATTTACAGTATACCGTATATACTCGCGTATAAGCCGAGTTTTTCAGCCCAAAAATTGGGCTGAAAGGTCCCCCCCTCGGCTTATACGTGAGTCACTGTATACACTGTGTACAGTGTATACAGTATACAGGCCCGCCCCCATCAGTATACAGGCCCCCCTTTGCTGCACAAACCTGAAAAGGAAGAGATTAGTATACTTATCACTGTCCCGCTGCCGCTGTCCCGCCGCCGTCATCGCACTCCTCCGTCTTCTTCTGGCTTCCTCCGGTCGGCGCAGGCAATGACGTCATTGTCTGCGCGCCAGAGGAAGCCGGAAGACGCTGGATGAAGACGGAGGAGCGTGATGACGGCGGCGGGACAGCGGCAGCGGGACAGTGATAAGTATACTAATCTCTTCCTTTACAGGATGGTGCACCAAGGGGGGCCCTGTATACTGATGGGGGGGGCTGTATACATACACCTCTGGGGCTGCTGTATACACCACTGGGGCTGCTGTATACTACCACTGGGGCTGCTGTATACTACCACTGGGGCTGTATATATCTCTGGGGCTGCTCTATACTGCCTCTGGGGCTGTATATACCTCTGGGGCTGCTGTATACTACCTCTGGGGCTGCTGTATACTACCACTGGGGCTGCTGTATACTACCACTGGGGCTGCTGTATATACCTCTGGGGCTGCTGTATACTAACCACTGGGGCTGCTGCTGTATATACCACTGGGGCTGCTGCTGTATACTACCACTGGGGCTGCTGTATATACCTCTGGGGCTGCTGTATACCACACTGCTGGGGGGGGGCTGTATACCTGTGCTGGGATCCACCCTCGGCTTATACACGAGTCAATAGGTTTTTCCAAGTTTTGGGGGCAAAAGTAGGGGGTCGGCTTATACAGGAGTATACAAATGTACCAATGTACCAATAAATTATACCTTAATTTTAAAATAGTTAGAATAAAACTGTAGTTATACTTTTGTTTTTAAATATATATATATAAATATTTTTTGAAAAAATATATAATCTTGAATCTTATTTCTTGATATAGATGAACTTTGCATAGGTTCTTTTTTGACATCTTAGCGGGGAATTCCACCAGTTTATTTCTTTTCCTCTTCTCTAAAAAAGATTAATATTTCATAATCAAACACAACCAACAACAATAATGAAATTACAGATCATATTTTGATTTTAATAAATTAATATTTTATTTATCTATTTATCACTTATTCTTATCAATTCATGACACTTTATAACACGTTTCACATATATTTATTTTTGCTATTTTCACTATCATATCTAAATTTTCATCTGTACATATTTGTAGATACACATATTTAAGAACCTATATATCACACTTTCACTACTACTAAAACTAGAACAAAACACGAAGTAACAAATGGTCGAATGGATAGCACATAGATATAGAGCGGCCGTCACACGCTAAGATATCGCTAGCGATATTGTAAGCGATCACGTGCACGCGCGATCGCTTACAATATCGCTCACATCGCTGGTGAGCTGTCACACAGACAGACTCACCAGCGATGTGGAGCCGCGATCTCGCTGGTTACTATGGTACACATCGGGTTACTAGGTGCCGCGCGGCGCTTAGTAACCCGACGTGTACCATAGTTACCATCTCCCAGCATAGGCTCTGCCGCTGGGAGATCGTTCATCGTGGTGTCATACACCACGATGAAGCAGATCGTGACATCGTTCATCGCTAGATCTGAGCTCCGGAGCTCAGATCTGCGATGTCACGATCAAGCGATTTTACATAGTAAAATCGCTTGATTACATGCAACGATGCCAAAACGATAACGCTTAAGCGATCAAAAAGGAGATCGCTTAAACGATATCAGGCTTAAAATCGTTGCGTGAGACGGCCGCTTAGCATATATGACTAGATTTTATAGGTTCTCCATTTTTCCGGGTTCTATTCAGCACAATGTCACTTGGCATAATCTATATTTCTATTTTAATTTTTTTTAAATATTTTTGAATCATATGTATGTTATAACAACTACATAATCCATATATGATTATATTTATCGTGTGTTATAGAAGATTGTGGCTTATTTGATTGAATTTGCCTTTTACTACGCAGCTTTGTTGACAAACAATGTGACGTATGTCTGTGATCCTCCCTGTAAGCTGACGTCATAGTAATTATCTTTTGGCGCCTTTTTTAAGATAAATACGAATCTGTTCAGTATGATCTTGATATTCCCTGAGGAAGGAGCTCGGCACGTGGCTCCGAAACGCGTTGGAAATAAATCTATACCACCAATAACTAGACGTCCAGTGTAGTTGGTATATATCTTCCTGACATCAGCGCGGACATATAGGTACTTTATCCGTAAAACCTTTCCACGTACTTGTCACGCCAGTTCAGTCGGCCAGGTTGTGTCAATCCTTTGGGTTGGCCCGCTGCCCCAGAGTATTCTCGTTTAAAGTACAGAGTCTTGCAATAAGGCCTGGCTTGTCGCAGCGGCGGCAGATGGGCCTTCCTTCCGGGTCATAGTGATCGTTGTGCCATCCTCTGGTTGGTGGGTTCCTCATCTTTTGCATCCATGGGACGTCATCTTGACTGGAAGCCAACTCAATCTTCTCCACCGGCTTTGATCCCTGCATCTCTTGCGTAGCTTCAGCCATCTTAGCCATGCTCTTTTTTTGAAAACTGTTTTTATTGGGTTTTTTGTTTTTTTTTCTTCCTGTATTCCATACAATAAACATAACATCATCAGTAATATCATCAGGTGATTCAGAATTAAGCATTACCAAATACAAACAGACCTCATAACAAAAAGAAAAGGAAACCACCACCCATAGCCACCCCCTCCCCCCCGCCCTCACAATTGCCTAGGCATTGTTAAAAATCAAATTTGCTAACATCTGGATGTGATCGAGTGTAGAACCAATTTTTAATCCCCCGAGAGCATCACCTAACTCCTGTAAACAGTACCACTGGGTATTACGGAATGGCATCACCAATTGGTCGATTTCAGATCTAGTTAAATTGTGTAAAATGAAATCTCTCCATGTAGAAAAAAACTTCCTCGCCTTATTTTCCTGATCTGTTTCTGCCTCCAATTTCTCAAGCCCCAAGATGCGTTTCAAATCTGTAAGTAGGCTGGATAGGCTCGGCATATTTGCATCTAACCATTGACGTAGCATAAGTCTTTTGTACGAGAGTATTGCAATGTGTAAGAAGGTACGCCCCCCCTTAGGGATAGAGTAACCCGAAAAGCTGTGGAACACCCATAGCATTTTGTCCATCAGCAAATGCACCCCTAGTACTTCCCTAATCCATCCCTTGATCTCTCTCCATTTTGCTTGTACCTAAGAGCATACCCAGATCCCATGAAACATATCAGTTCTATTTCCGTCACACTTTGGGCACTTTCAGTAGCTTTCCAATATATTCTTGGTTCCTGTTCACACATTGCAATATAGTTCTTAGCCATACGCGTTTTCCTTGAAGACATGAAGTGCTGGTGTGCAGCAGAATCTCTTTCTAGTAAGTATGTGTATTTTCATGCTAGCACCCGCCACTAGAGGTGTGCGCCCATTTTGTATATTATATTATATTGTTTTTGGTTGCAGCACCCTCCCCCCACCCAGTAACTGCAATGAGAACCTACACATAAAACCTGCTTATAAAGGAAATTATCAGGACTAATTGCACACAGGGCATTATCCCATTCACACATCCAGACTGCAGACATAAGGTTTTTAGTTAGGACCCAGTAGAGTGAAAAATCCTTGAAAGTGGTTACTGGGCTTCCAAATGTCATGGCCATTGCATTTCAACTAATTTTTCACATTTATCCTTAGATAGCTTTCAGTAGCTTTCCAATATATTCTTGGTTCCTGTTCACACATTGCAATATAGTTCTTAGGCCGGCTTCAGACTGCGTGTCTGATCCGATCCGTAGCTGTCCGCTTCAAGCAGACAGCCGCGGACCGGATCAGCACACAGGACCGGGGGTCTGTTATGCCTTCCGATCCTGTGTGCATCCGCACGCAGCTGCAGCCGCTGACAGGTCAGGACCGCGCCGCCCGCGGTCCTGACTAATCAGCATCGGGAACTGCGTGCGGATGCACACAGGATCGGAAGGCATAACAGACCCCCGGTCCTGTGTGCTGATCCGGTCCGCGGCTGTCTGCTTGAAGCGGACAGCTACGGATCGGATCAGACACGCAGTCTGAAGCCGGCCTTAGCCATACGCTTTTTCCTTGAAGACATGAAGTGCTGGTGTGCAGCAGAATCTCTTTCTAGTAAGTATGTGTATTTTCATGCTAGCACCCACCACTAGAGGTGTGCGCCCATTTTGTATATTATATTACACTTTGGGCACGTCAGGCGTCTGTCCGTGTTAGCAGGTGTGGCTGGGATATTGAACCCCAAAATGGCTCTGTGTATTAACTTATAGTAGGTATCCCTCCACCTCTCATCCACCACATGTCTAAGCAAGTCATTCCAACCATCCACTATCGCGTCCCCCACCTCTTCGTCCAACAGTCTTGTCTCCCAACCCTTGAATAAATGCGTGGGCCCTGAAGTAAGCAGCCTACGTCTAAGTGCCAAATAAAGAGAGGATATGGTAGCAGCAGGTGTTTGTGGTGATAGGAAGTCATCTAGCACCGAAGGTTGGCATTCCCCTCTGACATCTCGCAGTCTCGAGAATATATGGTATTTTATCTGAGCATATTGCAAGATGTGAGAGGAGTCCAGATGCCAAGTCTCCAGCACCTCCTTGGCTGTCATCCATCTCTGGTCTGAAACCTTAATCAAGTCTTGGAGTGTGTTAACCCCACGTTCTTTCCATACCCTAAATAGGGCATTTTCCATCCCCTGGGGAAATCCGGATTGTCCCAGTGTGGTGTGAACCTCGTTGTTCTCCACGCCAACCCCAGTTTGCATCTGACCGCTTTCCAGGCTGCCCTAGTATCTTTAAATATAATAGACTGCTTAATAGATGGGCCTAGAGTCCCCTCCGGGACCTGCAACACCGCCCCCAAACTCCATGGTGCACACCATTGCGCCTCCAACTCGTAATCTGAGTATTTACTTGTACTCTTTAGCCAGTCTACCACATGACGTAGGACGCAAGCCAAATTATAACCCCGTACATTAGGGAAAGCCAAACCCCCTTTGTCCTTAGCGAACATCAACGTGCGTAGTTTGATTCTATTTCTCCTCCCTTTCCACAAAAATTTAAAGAAGGCCCTATTGAGCCTGTCAACATCTGTGTGTCGCAGCAGGAGTGGGATCATCTGCAGAGGGTACAGCAGACGCCGGAAGCTAACCATCTTGATAAGATGAACTCTGCCTAACAGAGACAACGGAAGGGCTCTCCATTAGGGATGGGCGAATCTACTCGCTAGGACTCGTTACTCGGCGAGTAGTAAGGGACTCGCAGGACTCGGTACTCTGCGAGTTTCCCAGTGATTACTCGCACGAGTCCAATGCAAATCAATGGCAAACGCTGACAAAACTAGGATTGCCTTTGTCTTGCATTAGACTCGGCTACTGTGCCAGTGATAGCAGGGAAACTCGCAAAGTAACTGCTGTTACATTGCGAGCCGAGTCCAACTGTCTTCTCTGTGCAGCTCCAGGGTCCTAGAGCCCGCCGGCTCACAGAGATGATGTAGCAGTGCTGAGATTGTTCTCAGTCTGCTCATTCCCTGTGCATAGACATCTATATCTATGCACAGGGGATGTAGCAGAGAGGACATCGCGTTTTGGACTGCGTCGGACAGAAGAGGATTTTTTTAATTAAAGATGGAGTCCCTAATGGCTTTTTTTTTTATTTCTAATAAAAAATTTTCTCTGTGGTGTGTTTTTTTTAAAACAATTTAATAGAAATTCATGGCGGTCATGTCTAATATTGGCGTGACCGCCATAAATTTCGGGCTTATGGCCAGCTGATAATACAAAGCTGGCCCTAACCTCTTTATTACCCAGCGTGCCACTGACACCAGGGCCGCTGGAAAGAGCGGGGTTCAGCGCCAGAGGATGGCGCTTCAATGAACGCGCCATCTTCTGGGGCGGCTGCGGGCTGCAATTTGCAGCGGGGGGTGCCCAGAAAGCTTGGGCATACCTGCAGTGCGGATTCCAGCCCCCAGCTGCTTAGCTGTACCTGGCTAGAGATAGAAATTTCACGGAGCCCCACGCATTTTCTTTTTATTATTTCATGAAATTCATGAAATAATTAAAAAAAAGGGCTCCCCTATATTCTTGTGTCCGGCCAGGTACAAATAGGCACCTGGGGGTTGGGGGCAGCCCGTCGCTGCCTGCTGGATCTGGCTGGTTCCAGAAATACGGCGAAGCCCACGTGAAATTTTTTTCTGACAAATCCATAAAACAATGTAAATAAAAGGGACTGCATCTTTATTAACCCCTGGACCATGGGCGAGGGTTTTTTTTATCATAAATGATGTTTATTGAACACTTTTTATAGTACAAAAAAAAAAAAAAAAAAAACAAGGACAGGGCATAGACTTAGACAATTGTCCACATGAGCATAACACGTTACACATGTCCCGTGCGACATCCAATAGAATTTCGAGTTATTCGGACTGTAACAGTATACCCTTATCCTAACAGGTAGAATGAAAAAGGAGAGAAAAATAGAATAAATGTAAGCAGTAATAAGGAGAGTGGGGGGGGGGGGAAAGGGACTAGTGACAGGGAAGGAGGGGGGGGAGGGTGGGGGCTCCACCCTGGGGAGGGGAGAGAAGGGGGGGGAAGTGAAGGGGAAGGGGGAAGGGTGAGGGGGATAGTTCGATTTGGAGGGAAGGAGGGGGGGGAAGACTGCATCGGGGTAGGTGGCGGAGAGGTATGGGTAGTAAGTAGGCTTCAAACGATCCGTCATTCCTACGGGGGGAGAGGGATCGCCAAGGAGTGCTGAGCCCAGCACTCCCATGCCTCTCCAACATAACGCTTATGTCCTGCCTCCTGGGCTAGGGAATATTCATACGTGAAAATCGTGTTCAGTCTGTCCGCTAGGGTGCACAACGTGGGAGAAGAGGGAGATTTCCAGCACGCTGAGACGCATTGTCTCGCCGCTATGAGGACAAAAGTAATCATGAAGCGGGGGATCGGAGGCAAAGCCTCTACATCCATGTGCAGCAGTGCCATCTGGGGAGTGAGAGGTACAAACGTATCTACTATGGATCTCATCAAACTCTCGACTGTGGACCAGAACTGCAAGACTCCGGGGCATGACCACCACACATGTGCCATCGTGCCTTTCTGTCCACAGCCTCTCCAACACAGAGCCGAAGTCTCTCCTCCGAACATGGCCACTCTGGCAGGAGTCAGATACCAACGCAAGTGCAATTTTTTAAGTTGTTCAAGGTGGTTAATGCATTTCGTTGCATTTGTCACACATCTTACTGCTCCCTCCCAATCCTCCTCGTCTGCTATGAAATTTAGTTCTCTTTCCCATCTGGACCTATATGGGAACGTAAAGTGTTCGTCAGCATCTAGTAATCCCGTATAAAGAGTTGCCAAACCTTTCGTCACTCTAGGGGCCAGACCTAGGGCGGCCCCCACGGGAGACGGAAACCGGGAGGACCAGCACCTCCTGGAGCCACTTGTTGTCAGGAAGTGTGACACCTGGCACAATTGAAAGTATGAGCCTCCTAAAGTTGGATGTCGTCGTGTAAAGTCTTCAATGGAGACGACTCCCGAGGGCCCCATGAGGTCCGCCAGAGTGGTTAAACCACTCTTAGTCCACTGAGTTAGTCGTAGAGACGGGATATGGACTTGAAGGGCTCCAAGCATGACCTCTGCAGGAGAGAATGTCCTCCATTTACTTGGCGTACGTCTCCAAGCCCTCAGGGTGGCGTCTATCGTCGCTAGGGGGCAACGAAGTCTGATGGGTTTTAACGCATCTGCCGTAAAAAAAACTCCTCAAGGAGCCTCCTGGTACCTGTGTCGCTTCAATCTGAGCCCACCCAAGGTCAACTCTGTCCGTCCACCACACCTCCAGCGGTTCCAGAAGGGCCGCCCTATAATAAGCTGTCATGTCTGGGACTCCCATGCCTCCACCCCTCCATTTCTTGAACATCACTTTACGTTGAATCCTCGGTCTCCTGCCTGCCCATATGTATCCGTCTACCGCCCGCTGGATACGCGTCAGTAGACGCGCGGGGAAGACCAGTGGTACACATCTGAATATGTATAGAAATCGGGGCAGCCAAGACATCCGGAAAGCCTGGATCCTAGCTACCCACGATAGGGACTGCAGAGACCGAGGGTTTGAGGCTCCCGACAATGTCTTCAGGATATTGTCTATGTTTCTTTTTACCACCTCTTCGGACGGGCATAATGTAATGCCAAGGTATGGGATACCCCGGGCGACCACTGAAAGGGAAGAGAGGACGACAGGCCCGCCACCATCTCTGGAGATACATGAACCGGGTACACCAGTGATTTAGAGGCATTTAGTTTATAGTACGAAATAGTCCCGTATGATTCCAAAAAAGAGAGCACTCTCGGGAGGGATACTTCCGGTGAGGTACACGAGACAATAACATCGTCCGCGTACAGGCCCACAGTGTGTTGCCTGTCCCCCACCTGTATCCCTTTTATAACACTATCGGCCCGGACGGTTGCGGCCAGCGGCTCGATCGCCAGGGCATAGATCAATGGAGACAGTGGGCAACCCTGTCTCGTCCCATTAGTTATATCAAACGGATCTGACAGGTAGCCCGAGGAGAAGACTCTTGCCGAAGGGTTTGAATATAGGCTCAAGATGGCCGTCAGAGATGGGCCCTCCAACCCAAACTTACGTAGGGTTTTGTCAAGGTATCCCCAGTGCACCCTGTCAAACGCCTTCTCCGCATCTAATGACAGGAATACACTGGGGGCCTTACCTCTCTCAGCAAGCTCGATGAGAGACAGCATTCTCCTCGTGCCGTCCCTGGCCTGGCGACGAGCCACAAACCCCACCTGATCCGGACTTACCAACTTTGGAATCATCTCAGCCAACCTCAGCGCAAGAAGTTTTGAGTAGATCTTAAGGTCAGTGTTCAATAGCGAGATCGGCCTATAGTTCCCAGGGAGCTCAGGGCTTTTCCCAGGCTTGGGGATGGTGATTATAGTTGCTTCTAATGCCTCCTTCGGAATGGCACCAGATGACCTCCAGCTATTGAACAATCTGAGCAGAAAAGGGGCCAAGATGAGGCCAAATGACTTATAGTACTCGTTAATGAAACCATCAGGACCTGGGGCAGAGCCTGATTTCAAAGTGCCGATGACCTTGAGCACCTCCTCCCTTGTAAATGGCGCATTAAGGGCATCCAGATCTACCCGTGACAATGTGGGCAGCTGTACCTTGTCTAGGAATTCGTCAATATTAGCTTCTGTAGGTTGTACCGTCGCATGATCCAGTTTTAAATTATATAGTCACGCATAATATGCCGCGAAGGCTTCCACAATCTGACGGGGGTCTCTCACCAGGTTCCCAGCCTGATCCTGTATCGCCGTTATTGCAGACTGCCCTGTCCGCTTTATCAGTCTTCTAGCTAGTAATCTACTTGCTCTATCCCCCTGTTCATAATGTCGTGTTTTTAATTTGCGGAGTCCCGTCTCGTACTGTCGCAGTAAAAGAGCACGCAGTTGGGTACGTAGAATCGTGATCTGAGCCTCTAGTCTTCGGTCGGGGTTAGTTTTGTTTAAGGTTTCAAGGGAATGTATCTGGTCCTCCCACTCCCTCCTCTGGCTATCTCTAGCCCTTTTCCGTTGTGAAGCTTTCTGCAGGAGTAGCCCCCTCATCACTGCCTTGTGTGAGGCCCACAAGGTCTCGTCCGTGGTGTCACCGGTGTCATTGATCTCAAAAAATGTTACAATATTGGTGTCCATTTCCCCCCTCACGGAATGATCCAAGAGGAGGTCAGGGCCCAAACGCCAACGACGAGGACGGTCCCTCCCCCCTCCCAGGTCCACCTCCAGCGACACCGGCGCATGGTCTGACCAGGTGATCACACCCACTTCAGGCCTCCGGCACCGTTCCATGGCCCCATCATCTACCAGGAAGAAATCTATCCTGGAGTAGGAGCCATGGGGGCCGGAGTGGAAGGTGTAGTCCCTCTCGTCAGCTTGTAAGTAGCGCCATATGTCGTGGAGGCGGAACTCACGGGTCAGAGGGAGAAGGCCACACCGTGCCGCAGCAGAAGGGGCTGAGGAATCTAAACGTGGTTCCATGACCGCGTTGAAGTCGCCACCGATTATTAAATGGCCCTCAGACTCCAATTTCAGTTTTGTGAGGAGAGCCCTTAAGAAACCTCTCTGTCCCACATTCGGGGCATAAACGGTAACCAGTGTAAAAACGACCCCGGAGACCTCACAGATCAAGACCAGGTATCTGCCCATCTCATCTGACACAACCTTTCTGCACACAAATTGAACGGAAGCACTCACCAATATGCAAACTCCTGCTGATTTACGGTCACAGTTGGAGAAGAAGGTGTGTGGATACCTGGGGTGTTTCAGCCGGATATTATCTCTCTCAAGTAGATGTGACTCCTGCACACAGACCAAATCCGCTTTTTTCCGCTGGACCTCTCTCCACAGGAACGACCTCTTGGCCGGGGAGTTAAGGCCCCGTACGTTCATGGACACGATTTTCAAACTCATCTTTACCCAATAGGTGTCAAACCCACCTCTCCAAGGAAAACAAACAAAGGGTCAGTGGAAAGGGAGAATATCTCGGAGCCTCTGGACTATCAGGGGGTTAGTGGGGGAGGGGAAGGGAGGGTGGGGAGAGGACAGGCAGGAGTGTGAACAGAGGAAATAAACTGGGGTGACTCTGGGTGGGAAAAGGGGGAGGGATGAGAGCAAGACAGTGGGTTGTATTGCAGGGGGGGGGGTGTAGGGGGGGAGGGTTAGAAAAGAGAATAGGTGTGCAGGGGGTGGACGGGGAGACAAAGAAACTTAGGGCAACAGATGACAACTAGAAACGAGAGAAAAGAAAACAATACAACTGTATATGCTCACAAAGTCCTGAGCGTGGGGGAAGAGAGACTTGAGAGAGGAGAAGGGAGGACCACAGTCAGGTACTCCCTCAACTCCTCAGAATGAGACCCTCTGGGTTACCACCACCCACGGGGAAACCAGGTTACTCCCTCCAGGTTATCAACCGGCGCCTCCCATGTGAGTCAAACTCAGGGGGGGGGACGGTGACAGATTATCCCTCTTCGGGACGAGAAAAGGTCCATCAGGCAGGAACGAATCACTCTGGTGACTCCGTCATCACTTGTTTCTTGCATCGTCTGATGGGCTCTTACGATCTCTGCGATCTTTGGGGCTAGTAGTTGTTGAATTGGAACCAGAAGCGGCGGTGGGCATCATACGCCAGTCTCTCAAAGTCGCATGGAGCTTGGAAGGAGAGGAGAAGTAGTGACGTGTGCCTTTGTACCTGAAGGTCACGCTCACCGGTGATCCCCAGGCGTACTGTATGGCGCGGTCCCGTAAAATGGCACAGTATGGGGCAAACTCCCTGCGTCTTGCTAAGGTTCCCGGGCAAAGGTCCGGGAACAGGGACCATGTATTGTATGGACTGACTGTGAGCGGGTGGTTGCGCAGTGATTGCATCAAAGGGTCTCTCATTCTAGGGGACCTCAGGTGGACCATAACGTCTCTCGGTACCTCGCGTCCAATGCGAGGTGACCTGGGGAGACGAAATATTCTCTCTATAGCCAGGTCATCCATCTTCGCCTCTGGGAGCACCAGAGACAAAAAAGGCTGTACAGTCTGAAGCAGGTCCTCTTCTCCCTCTACTTCAGCTATGCCCCTTATTTTGATGTTTCCCCTTCTTAGTCTGTCCTCTAAGTCATACGAGGTGGCTTTCACAGCTCTCAGTTCCACATTCACGTCATGATACAAGTCTGCCAGTTCATTATGTGCCACCGCCAGCTCTCCCACCTTCCCCTCTATATGGTCTGTGCGTTCCCCTAGGGCCGAGACGTCAGCTCGTATATCACCTACTATGCGGCGAGTGTCGTCTTCTATGGCCCTGCGCAGCTCATCCAGAAGGCCCCTTATGGAATGACGGGTGAGCGGGACATGCTCCTCGTCTCTGTCGTTCCGGTCATGAGATTGGCTGCCTTCCCGCGAGTCGCGAGGCTGCTGGCGTGCACGCTGAGAGGAGCTTGGGGAAGGCGAGGCGGGAAACGCCATCTTGGGTTCCTGGGCGCGTTCAGTAGCAAAGAAGTCTGTGAGCTTCTGTGCAGTGCTGCGACTGCGACTATTCGATCGCGGCATGCCCAGTCGCTGAGGAGACAGACTCCTACCGGTTGTGGATCAAGATGAGTCGTTAGGAGCCGTTAGTCACCGAGTATTCGGTCGCTGCGGACGGAGCTCTCTCACAGTGCGACCTGCATGTCTCAGCGCAGGCCACGCCCCCCATGGGCGAGGGGTTAATAAAGATGCAGTCCCTTTTTTAGGATTAAAATAAATAGAATTTTGGGGTTCAGCGCACTGAATATAAAAACGGCGTATAAAAATTAATCTATATTCATTAAAAATTAAAACAATATTTTATTGATTTCTCGTGCTGCCATGTACTATATAAAAAACATTAAAAGCGATAAATATGTATCAAAGAGGATCCATTCAGGGAATATGTCCCATCAGAATTTTCTGTAGGCCTTTTCCTATAGTCCTGGCGTAGGTGCTATGGATTACTTCGTTTGTTTTCTTTTATTATTCTTTTGATAATCCTATAGGAAATGAAATTTAGTTTGTAATGGTGGGTTTACACACACCAATTTATCTGTTCAATATCTGAACCAATCTCTGGTTGCAGTGAAATCATGGATACATTGCTCCATGTTGTACACAGCCACAAAATGGAGCAATGTATCCATGATTTCACTGCAACCAGAGATCTGTTCAGATATTGAACAGATAAATTGGTGTGTGTACACCCACCATAAGAATAGATATATGAGACCTGCATAAAGGAGATGTCTTTTGAGAAGGTGAGCACGACGGTTGCCTACCTTTCTGATGGATAGGGGTTATTTGTCAGCTGTCGTATTGCTTTCTACGGTTCTCCCAGTATGTGATAGGTTTATACTTAAAATCTGAAACACGAGTGAAAGTATAACTTATAAGGTCTATGGGAGTAGTTTTACACCCTAAATGGTGCAGACATTGCTAGAAAATAAAGTATAAAAACAAAAATATAGCGTTGATACCTGTATACAAAGGGATGTAACCTTCTAATATTCTCCTAGGATCGAGGATGCAGTTCTTAATTCTGAAGATACAGATATCAAACACTATAAGCCACTTGCTGTGTAATCTAATATAACATATAGATTAAATAAACTGTTTTTTTTTTTTTTCTTTATTTACCAGGGGGATCTTAATTAGTAGATCTTTAGTAAGGAGATCCTCCCATGTGTATAAATCTGTGGAAAGAGTGTCAGGATTAATTGTGTGTTTTTTAATTCCTGTGATTCTTCCACATAATAGCCTACAGGAGATTGTTGATTAATCTTATGTGGTCTAACCTTTAGAAGGATGCCATATTCATAGTAAAAGCAAAAGGTAGAAAGATTGTTCAAATGTCCTGTGTGGTGCTTTCACCTGAAACTGAAAAAAAAAAAAAAAAAAGAGGAGACTTGTTCAGGTTGATTCTATGTAATGTTGTGTATCTGATTAGTATAGGGAACACTGGCTGAAAGAACTCAATCTGCCTTGGTAGTAATAGTCTCAGGAGCTAGCATGCCATTTCATCACTTACCCAGTGCTTCCCCAGGTCTTGTACATGCGGCTGGCTTCAAGTCAGAAGGGAGAGAGCAGGAGCCAGACACGCTGGCCCGCACTGTGTAGCGGTGTGGCGTCTTCTGGGTTGCTGTCTCGGGTTTAGCTACGTCACACTGTCAGCTAATCGTCTGCGTCATCTAGGGTCGGTGCCTAGGGGCTGGACTGCGTCTGACAAGTGCTGTAGGTGCTGTAATGCTGGAGAGGTTGCACAAGTGCGGTCTCTGAACTGACAGGTCAGAGACCGCACTTGTGCAACCTCTCCAGCATTACAGCACTTGTCAGACGCAGTCCAGCCCCTAGGCACCGACCCTAGATGACGCAGACGATTAGCTGACAGTGTGACGTAGCTAAACCCGAGACCGCAACCCAGAAGACGCCACACCGCTGCACAGTGCGGGCCAGCGTGTCTGGCTCCTGCTCTCTCCCTTCTGACTTGAAGCCAGCCGCATGTACAAGACCTGGGGAAGCACTGGGTAAGTGATGAAATGGCATGCTAGCTCCTGAGACTATTACTACCAAGGCAGATTGAGTTCTTTCAGCCAGTGTTCCCTATACTAATCAGATACACAACATTACATAGAATCAACCTGAACAAGTCTCCCTTTTTTTTTTTTTTTCAGTTTCAGGTGAAAGCACCACACAGGACATTTGAACAATCTTTCTACCTTTTGCTTTTACTATGAATATGGCATCCTTCTAAAGGTTAGACCACATAAGATTAATCAACAATCTCCTGTAGGCTATTATGTGGAAGAATCACAGGAATTAAAAAACACACAATTAATCCTGACACTCTTTCCACAGATTTATACACATGGGAGGATCTCCTTACTAAAGATCTACTAATTAAGATCCCCCTGGTAAATAAAGAAAAAAAAAAAAACAGTTTATTTAATCTATATGTTATATTAGATTACACAGCAAGTGGCTTATAGTGTTTGATATCTGTATCTTCAGAATTAAGAACTGCATCCTCGATCCTAGGAGAATATTAGAAGGTTACATCCCTTTGTATACAGGTATCAACGCTATATTTTTGTTTTTATACTTTATTTTCTAGCAATGTCTGCACCATTTAGGGTGTAAAACTACTCCCATAGACCTTATAAGTTATACTTTCACTCGTGTTTCAGATTTTAAGTATAAACCTATCGCATACTGGGAGAACCGTAGAAAACAATACGACAGCTGACAAATAACCCCATCCATCAGAAAGGTAGGCAACCGTCATGCTCACCTTCTCAAAAGACATCTCCTTTATGCAGGTCTCATATATCCATTCTTACACACTAAATTTCATTTCCTATAGGATTATCAAAAGAATAATAAAAGAAAACAAACGAAGTAATCCATAGCACCTACGCCAGGACTATAGGAAAAGGCCTACAGAAAATTCTGATGGGACATATTCCCTGAATGGATCCTCTTTGATACATATTTATCGCTTTTAATGTTTTTCATATAGTACATGGCAGCACGAGAAATCAATAAAATATTGTTTTAATTTTTAATGAATATAGATTCATTTTTATACGACGTTTTTATATTCAGTGCGCTAAACCCCAAAATTCTATTTATTTTACATATAAGGGCGAGTGTCTCAGCCATAGAGGTATTCCTACACGGAGGTCCTCAGGGGTTTCCTAGCAGCACACGGACACTCAGTTGTGTATGAGCACACTACTTCGTGTCCGTCAATACCTTTACGGCCAGCTCCAGTGTCATCCTGTACATAATTAATTTCCTTTTTTAGGATTGTTTTATTGATTTTTCAGAAAAAAAATTACATGGGCTTCGCCGTATTTCTGGAACCAGCCGGATCCAGCAGGCAGCGACGGGCTGCCTCCAACCCCCAGGTGCCTATTTGTACCTGGCCAGACACAAGAATATAGGGGAGCCCTTTTTTTAAATTATTTCATGAATTTCATGAAATAATTTAAAAAAATGCGTGGGGCTCCGTACAATTTCTATGTCTAGCCAGGTACAGCTAAGCAGCTGGGTGCTGGAATCCGCACCGCAGGGAGGCCCAAGCTTTCTGGGCACCCCCCGCTGCAAATTGCAGCCCGCAGCCGCCCCAGAAGATGGCGCGTTCATTGAAGCGCCATCCTCTGGCGCTGAACCCCGCTCTTCCAGCGGCCCTGGTGGCAGTGGCACGCTGGGTAATAAAGAGGTTAGGGCCAGCTTTGTATTATCAGCTGGCCCTAAGCCCGAAATTTATGGCGGTCACGCCAATATTAGACATGACCGCCATGAATTTCTATTAAATTGTTTTAAAAAAAAACACACCACAGAGAAATTTTTTTATTAGAAATAAAAAAAAAAGCCATTAGGGACTCCATCTTTAATTAAAAAAATCCTCTTCCGTCTGACGCAGTCCAAAACGCGATGTCCTCTCTGCTACATCCCCTGTGCATAGATATAGATGTCTATGCACAGGGAATGAGCAGACTGAGAACAATCTCAGCTCTGCTGCATCAGGCAGCAGGCGGGCTCTAGGACCCTGGAGCTGCGGCAGCCAGCACACAGAGCAGACAGGACTCTTATCTGTGCGAGTTTCCCAGCGATTACTTGCAAAGTAAACGAGTCCAATGCAAATCAATGGCAAAACTAGGATTGCTTCAGGCTGAAGCTTCCGAGACACATCTGTGATTTGTAAATCGCACATTACTCGCTATTACTCGCTTCCCCATTCATTAACATTGGACTCGCTAGACTCGCAACGAGTAGCGAGTCCCGGGCTCGGACTCGCTAGAGTCAAGCGATTCCGAGTAATTTAGGATTCGCCCATCACTACTCTCCATCTTTCCAGCTCCTGCTCGATTCTCGTTATGATGGGGAGAAAGTTCCTACGGTAGATATCCCTCTCATCTGTGCCTAACATTATACCCAAATATTTAACCTCCTTGGTGGCCACATTTATACCTCGGTATGTGCCCCGTCGCCGCTCATCTTGCAAAATCTGTCTGCCACCCTCAGTAAGGGGCAAAATCTCGCATTTTGCCAGGTTCAAGTGGAACCCCGAAATCCTATGGAACATCTCGAATCTCTCCAACACCCCTCCCAGGTCCTCAGCAGGGTTCGCCATATAAAGTATAATGTCATTAGCGGACAAATTTGATTTTAAAATTGTGTTTCCCACCTTAATGCCTGTGAAACTGCCAGGCCCATTGAGATATCTGGAGAGAGGCTCGATGGTCAAATTAAACAGCAGCAGCGACAGGGGACATCCTTGGCGCATCCCCCTTTCAAATTTATTGGGTCTGACAGAAACCCCCGGGGTGTGCACGTGCACCCTAGGGTTAGCATACAGTACTCCCAGAAAACACCTAAAACCCCCCGAGAATCCCATTCTATCGAGAACCCGCTCCAGTCATGGCCATCCCACGCTATCGAAAGCCTTCTCTGCTTCAAGAATAACAATGGCCAGAGCCCCCTCCCTCGCCTGGATGTCCAAGCGCACTGCCTCCAGCACCATGATAGCTGTTCTTACATTGGTGACAGCCGCCTTCCCCCTAACAAAGCCAGCTTGTTCTTTTCCCAACCAACGCGGCAGTAGTCCAGCTAGCCGATCCGCCAGGATCTTAGAAAGTATCTTCAGAGCCTGGTTAATCAGGGAGATTGGGTGGAATGCAGCTGGATCATCCGATAACTTCTCCCCCTTAGGAAGGAGCTTAATATAGGCCATATTTAATTGCTCAGGTATTTCTTTACCACTCGAAAAATCATTGTACATGGTCTTCAAATGCGGGGCAATCTGATCAATCAGGATTTTGTACAAGCTGGCCCCAAACCCATCTGGGCCAGACGCCTTGTTGATATTTAATCTCCTAATAGTGTCTTTCACCTCCTCCTCCGAAATCTCCCTATTTAAGTCCCCCATCTCCTCCTCTGTGACCGTCGGCATCTCCACCTCTTCTAGCCATCATTAACCTAACGCCAAGTCACTTGGACGCTTGCCATAGAGAGACGCATAGTAGGTGCCCAAGGTGGCATTAATTTCTTTAGGATTGGAAGTGATTACTCCATTCGCATCCTTGATGAATGCTATCTGGGTTGTGGAACTCCTACCCTTGGCCAAATGGGCCAGCAACCTCCCAGCGTTATCCCCATATTTATGTAACTCTGCATCCTGAGCCGATTTACCCATAATCTCCTTCCTCCGGGCCCACTCATCAAATTTCCCTTTTGCCATCCCCGTCTGTTAGTATCAGTCGGGCATTGTTGGTATTGCCTATACTCTTCTCGCACTTGTCTACTAGTCGTTAAGTAGGAAGAATGGGCTTTCTTCTTGAGTGACGCTGCATATGCCATTACCCTCCCCTGAAGACCGCTTTAGCCGTCTCCCAAAACAAAGTAGAGTCTAAAGTCTCTGGCGGGTTGCAGGTTATGTAATCAGTCCACCATTCCCCTATAAGCCGTGCAAAGTCCTTATCCGTCTGCAAATAATGCGGGAACCGCCAAATCAAGTCGGTGCCCCTCAGGAAGGTCTCGCCCAGAGTCATCGGCTGTGGTCAGAGATCACTAAATCCAAAATATCTGTATCCACTACCCTTGGCAGCAAATCATTGCTGACCAATAGTAGGTCAATCCTGGACCACGAGCCATGCGGATGTGAAAAATGCGTGTATTGGCGATCTACCGGGTGGTGAAGACGCCAAACATCATGAAGACCCAGGTCCTCCACCAGTCCCCAAAGGGGTCCCAATTGTGGCCCCCCAGATCCACCCCTTACGGCTCCTCTCGGTCCCGACCTATCTTCTGCCACCTCAAGAACCTCATTCATATCTTCTCCCACAACAAGGGTATTCAGACCAGTCCCCAGCACCTCTTCTCCCATTGTGTTAAAGAAGAGAGTTCTGTCAGTGTTGGGCGCATAGATATTGTGTATATTCAGAGTTCCACTCGGAGTTTTAAGAACCACCGCACATGCCTCCCTCGTTATTGTGATGGCAGTGTACCAACTTGTGAGGAAAACCTTTGCTCACCAAAGTGAGAACTCCTGCCTGCCGACCTATTGCCCCGGACCCATATACCTCCACCACCCACAACCTATTCATTCTAAATATATCTTGTTGAGCTAAGTGTGTCTCTTGTAAGAGCACTATGTCAGCCCGTAGCCTCCGGAGGTGTCGAAGCACCATCATCCGCTTCTCTGGGGACTTAAGTTCTTTAATATTTTAATATAATAAAATGATTTTAACCATTGTCTAAGAAAAAATGGTTCCCATGACGCGTCAAACACCCCGAAGGAAACGTGACCCATTTTAGATAAAGGACATTGTCAAAGCAAGTCGAGTAGCAGATTTGATACTTCAGAATCAATAACCCATCAGAGCATCCCCAACCAAATATCCCCAACATTAATTGAACCATAAGGCCCCTAGCCCATCCCACCCCCCTCCCCTCCCTCCCCCTGTCCAAATAAGTACCAGACCATCTCGCTACTTCCTTTTTTTCCAACGCGGATATCCCCACCTACCACCAGCCAAGCCCCTGGATACGTGCTGAGTATCATTCCCCGTCAATCGGCTAAACCCCTATATATGAGTCAACACAATATTTTCCCATCCAGATTATGTCCACCTAAAAAAAAGGGGGGGGGGGGGGAACAGGAGGCACTGCCAACCCCATTGTCCTGATTAAGTGTCATCTCCTACTCCCAAAAGAGAGAAGGAGAAAATAAAAAAAAAAATGCAACAAGTCAGCTCAAAGAGTTGGGAAAGTCCCCCTCCACAAATCACGGCCGTGTGCAGGTGCTGCCAAGAGGCACAGTGGACCTCGTCATCATGCAGGTGCTTCAGTCGGATTCAATGGTCCTCCTCTCGGAGAGCCTCCTCCACCCCTCTGACTAGACGCGAGTAACGAGGTGACCTCATAAACGCCCGCATCGCCTCATCGGATCCCGCCATCTTTGAAAAGTACCGTCTTCTACTTTCGTCCTAAGCACAGCTGGATACTGGAGCTGGAACTGGACACCCCTTTGGTACAGCATGCTGCAGATATCACTGACGGCCCTCCGCTGTCTTGCCATTAAAGCTGAAAAATCTTCGTGCAAAACCACTTTGTGTCCCATTATTTCCAGTGGGCGCCTCCTGGCACTGAAGGCTCGCAAAAGCTTATCCTTGTCCTTGAAATCAAGATGCTTGGCTATGGCCTGTCTCGGACCTCTGGATATTTGGTCATTCCGGGTGCCCCTCTCACTGGCAGAATTCCCTTGGGCAGTTCCTCTCGGGGGCCCCAGCCTGTGTGCTCTTTCCACTTTACACATGCCCTCTATGCCCAGGGCTGCAGGTATATCTTTCTCAAATATAGTGTCTAATTGCTGGAAGGAGACAGACTCAGGCAACCCAATAAGGCGCAGGTTGCTTCTTCTGGATCTGTTCTCCAGATCCTCCAGCTTATCAGCCATCGACACATTTCTTTTCTGCACATCTTCCAACTCCTGTTCCTTTGCATTCAGCCTGTCTTCCAGATCAGACACCCTTTTTTTTAAGGTGGTCCAACCTGCTTGGATGCCTGGCAGTCGTTTCCCTTATGTCCTCCAGCGCGTCCCTCACCGCCTACCGTACTGCTGCTGTGATGTCGGCTCTTAGAGACTCAAATGCCTCCTTGGCCCCTTGTTGCTGTCCTGCGGCTGGCTTAATTTCAGTGTGCCGTCACCCGCTCCTCCGGGGCTCCCTCCTCTTATCTGCCCCTGTGTACCTCGACTGCCTCCGTGCTCCCTGCGGTCCGACCTCTGGGGCTGTGGAGACTCCCGAGTCCCGCGGTCTTTCCTCTTTGCCGCTGCTGCCTGGGCGGGCGCCGCCATCTTGCCTCTTCCCGCCATCAGGGCAGGCGGTCTTGAAGCTGAGTGCTGCCCGCCTCCCACACTCTGCAGCCAACGGTCCGCAGTGCAGGATCGCCTTGGGGGTTTCGGGAATCCACCCAGAGCTCTCAGAGTGGTTGTGGGGGCTTGTTTTGCTGGTCTAAGTCTGGCTGGCGCCGGGAGCTTCCTCACTCCCGTGTATCCACGATGGCGCTGGAACCGGAAGTTTAGCCATGCTCTTAATCAGTGCCTCAACCTTTAGGTGCAGAGCCTCAGTGGTGATAGGCTCAAGAGTGTGCACTGGCCCCTACTGTGACCTGTGGGGTTTGCACCCCTCTTGGTGGTATATTATTACCAGGAATTGTGCAGCTTCTGAACCACTGGCTGTTTCTTCTTGCAGTATCCTGATGGCCCTGTCCTTAAATTGTGCAAAGTCTAGATCAGGGTTCTGTATGGCCATCATACACAGGTTGGACTCTGTGGGCAGGGGATAGGAGCCCCTCAGTAAACTATTCAATGAGCAATTTGTTTTAAACCTTCAAGAAGCGCTGAGGGCAATGAAACAGACAGACCCTGATGGTGTACCAGAAAAGAACAAAGTCTCTTATGCTGTCCTGCACCGTCTGTTTACACCCGAAGAATCTTATTTTCAGCTTTGCAGCAGTACGGGTATCAAAGGTAACATTCAGTCTGGCCATTAGATGTTCAACAGTGTCTTTATCAGTGTCCGACCAGGACTTAACTGGTGCAGCCCAGTGGAAGGTAAATTGCCCCAGTAACATACTAACTCGTTGATCTTCCATCAGGGGGTACACTCTACAGAAACTGTCGAGTCTCTCTCTGAAGTGTGTCAGGGTATTTGGTTCCCCTGAGTACAGCAGCAACCACGTCGCCCCTGGTGTGTACGGCATCTGGATCGGCATTACCAGGGCTGTGTTGGGCACTGCGGCGGCAGCTGGGGCTCTGGCTGCTACTTGTGCTGCACCCGGTGCTGCAGGCTGGGCTGCGACGCCCCTCACACTGGCTCCTCTCCCCCTAGTGAACCTTAGCCCTCTGGGTCCTTCACTTCTGTGGAGAAGATCAACTTTAGTTCCGCCAATGGGACAGAGTTTCTCGTCCCCACCTGATGCTGTCAGAGTGCAGGTTAGGCTTCTCTTTGTGCTCTTTGCAGGGTACAACCCACAATGACACGCCCTCTCGGCTTCCTGCGTGCCTCGCATCTTAACAATGGCGACAGTCAAAAACACGCAGTTTAATAAAGTTCACAGCACACAGTACCGTGGCACCAGGCTACTGGATCGTGTTTGCGACGCCAGAAACGGATGTGCCCAAGGCCATGGGGTACTCGCAACTGGGAGTGGTGCTTCTGGGTAGTCACAAGGGTCGAGACCCGGCTCCATGACCCTGGGTTCATCTTCAAAAGAGTTTTTGGGAATAAGGTGGTTTAAAGGGAGTATTATTTGTGAAGCCACCCATGGTATGTGGCTAGGAGTGGCCACCGCTGGGGATGATGGATGGGCTGCTAGGATTGTAGTGCCTCCCTAAGGGTGGAGTGGATCCCCAGGGCAGTGGATGTTGAAAGGGGGTAGGGTGCAGGATGGAGGGTGCGAAGTAACTGTCAGACTCACGGTTTATTGGTTCCTCAAGTCCTTCACTGGTGATACTGGCACAAGGACAGATGATATTGCTGGAATCTGGCAACCTGGGAGCAACTTGGGGTTCTCATCACATGGCAAGTTCTGAGGCCTCCCTGCTGCGCTTTCTTAGGAGTCCCTACGGCTGCTGAAGCTAAGCTGCGGCCCTCTCTCCTGCAGTGTGCCATATGAAAGGCAGCTCCAGCCCCACTTCTCTGGCGGCTGCTCCTGGGCTCTTCACGCTGCTTTGCCTCTGGGCACTTTGGTGTGGATGGGGAACTTGAAATCCCCCTCCCTCCGGTATTGGCTGTCGGGACGTTAGGCCCTGCATAGCTTCGGACTCTGGTGTGCGTTTCTTGGAGCTTACTCCTATGGGGTGAGCTTGACACCACTCTACTCCCCAGGCTCTCGTTCACTTCTTCAGACCCTTGCCTACGGATCACTCAAGCTACGTCTAGCTATCCTGGGAAGTACTTAGCACTGATCCATTCCACAGGATGTCTTCCTTAGTCCTCCTAGGAACTGAACTAACTAACTCCGCCCCAGACCAGAATTTATAGGGGAGCTACCCTGAAATCAGGTTTTGAGCTCCCCTTCAGGCCTAGAGGCAGAAAAATGTTATGTGCTTTGGGTTTGCCTGGTGGGAATACCCTCTGTTGCTCTCAGGTATCACACTACCCCCCAGGGGAGATAATGACAGTCCTTGAATCTGTGGCACCCCAGAGTCCAGATACCACAATGTCAGTGACCACCTTTGATAACCTAAAGGACCTGAAGGTGAAAGACCAGTTCCTTCATCTTTGTCCGGCTGAGGTGCGACAGTTTGTGATGGATCGGGAGACACCAGATGCGAATAAAGCAGCGCAGATTGCAGACATTTACGAGGCCAATTGGACACTGAAGGTGTGAAAGCCGGTCGTCATCAGCAGTAAAGGGGGTAAGCCGTTAACCACCATCCCTACCCCTGCCAGTCGACCTTCCAGAGGCCCTGTCCCAGCTGCCAGCAGTTGGCTTACAGCTGACTCACGCAAGTGCTTTAACTGTGGACAACTGAGACACGTGAGCATCGCCTGTCCGGAGATGCAGAAGAAGAACCCCCTTTAAGGCCCCAGAGCCTAGTGCTGCTATTTGGTTTGAGTGTGGTGCGGGTGGGAGTTCCTGGGAGAACTTGCAGTCGGTTACCGTGGGCAACATTATCACTGTGAGACTCCGGGACTCTGGCGCAGAACGAACTCTCATCCACCTCGAATACATGTATCCTCACAAACTCATCCCTGGAAAGAAACTGACTGTCACCCACAGTTGGGGGTGAGCGCCGATTTTTACCCATGGCCCGGCTTTTTCTGGACAGGGGTGTGGGAAGTGGGTGGAGGGAGGGGGAGGTTGGAGTAGCCAAGAATCTCCCTGCGAATGTGTTATTGGGAATGGATTTGAGGTGATTGTTTGCACACTATGTCCCCAATAACCCTCCCTGATCTGATATATCAGGTAATATCAATGTTGATAATGGGAATGGGAATGTCAATGTGTTGCCTGTTAATAAAGTGAATCAAAGTGTTACGGAACTCAGTCATATCACACCGCAGGGTGATGTTACTGAGAATCCCATGAAGGTAGCAGGAATCAGCACTAAGGCAAATGGAGGCAGGCATGGCAACCACAAGAGCGGTGGTTGTGTGCCACCTGCCAGGATTACAACAGACTGTGTCATGGCAGGTGCTAGCTGCTCCATGGTAAGTGCTGATACTGAGGCATCACAGCTGGTAATGGAGAACTCGGCAATATCACGCCAAGAGCTGGCATTGCCAAGGGTTTCCTCCAAGGTGTAAAATTGGTCGCTTAGGTAGATAGTGGCAGGCATGAGGACCCCGAGGAACGTGGTCCCATACAGCTTGCCAGTGTCACGACGGACTGTGACATGGCCGGTGGTAGCTGCCCCTTGGTAAGTGCTGGTGCTGAGACATCACAGCATGATGGGCCTCATGGCGGAGGAGAACTCAGCTATGACACTCCAGGTTGTAGAACTTGTTGCTATGGGGGATGGCGGCAGGAATAGCAACCACAAGAGCAGTGGTTAAGTGCCACCTGCCAGGATCACAAGGGACTGTGACATGACGGGTGCAAGCTGCCCCATCCTTAGCAATGATCCC
Source organism: Allobates femoralis (assembly GCA_033576535.1). NCBI lineage: Eukaryota > Metazoa > Chordata > Amphibia > Anura > Aromobatidae > Allobates > Allobates femoralis. The sequence continues at coordinate 133,820,869 of JARQOC010000009.1, read as the reverse complement.
GAGGGATCAAGAGAATAGAGAAATGTGTTTTCCCCAACCGGGCATGATGATGGGAACACGGAACTCATAATCTGTCCGGTTGATGGGAAAGATGTGCTCACTACCTGTCCAGGTTATTGAGGAGCAGACACTATAACCTGTCAGAGTAGAGAGAGAATGTATTTCACAGTCAGCCTAGATGATGGGAAGATCGGGACCATCATTTTTCTGACTGATTGGAAGCCTGGTCTCCCTGCCGTTCAGGACCATGGGAAAGATATACCCCTGGCTTTTCCAGATGAGAGAGTGGTACGCTTGGTCTGTCAGGGAGATGGGAGAGCAACCCCCTTCATCTGTCAGAAAGGCGGAATGGCAATCCCAACAGCCGGTCAAATTAAGGGACTGTTTTGTTCCACAGCTTGTCAGGGTGATGGGAAAGCTGTGTCCCTGGCCAATAGGGCCAATCTGAAGGTGTCATTATTCCCCGGGGAGACAACCTGCTGAGGCATTGTCACCTGTAGCCTGAGTACTGGGAATGCAGGGCCTGCACTGCATTCTTGGCTCTCAACCTGTAGAGGGATAACCAAACCATCTGCAGACCCAAAACAGGTCCAGGAAGGTTCCTGTGAAGTCGGGGCTTCGACGACACTTCTGGCTACCTCTAGCCAGGGGTTTCAGACTGTGAAACCAGCGAATGACAGTCCTGAGGTGCGGAAAGGCTTTGCAGAGACCCCTGACTCTGAGCCCAAATTGAAGACGGTCCTGTCAAGGTAGTGGGAGAGATCACCAATCTGCACATGTAGATAGATCTAGAGGTCCTGCCTCCATAGCGCAGTCTAAAAGGGGGAGGTGTCAGGTCAAAACAAATTATTATTGTTACCGGGACACAGCCAAAGCTGGCATACTACCTTCCCCCTCCACTGGTTTGTATAGACCAAAGTCTACTGGCAGCCCCTTACTCTCTCTGTCCCCCTACCCTATCAGGAATGTTTACGGCCACCAAGCCATAAGCTAAGCAGAACTAAGCTAGTCTGATCTGGTTTTGTCCCCGCAGAATCCCTTTGTCTGAACTTACAAACTCTTAACGTCGAATTTAACAATGGACATTCATGACACAATTTGAAATGCTTACATTCTTACGGATTTAGTGACACCTCTTTTATATCTGGGAAACAATCAGAAACCTGGGAAATGAAATCTGCCCACAAGCACATGACAGATATATCATATTTGGTCTCAAATTGCATTTAATATCACGAGGGCAAACATGAGGCCGATATTTTTGACTTGGGAGCATCCCAGCCAGAGATATAGAAAAATGGAGGTTTTGATAACTTTGCAGATAAGTGTTTCTCTAAGGCTATGTGCGCACCTGCCGGGTTTTGGGCGGTTTACCTGTGTAAACCGCCGGTTTGTTTACATTAGTTTTATGTAAATTTATGTTAATCCAAACCGGCGTTTGGATTAACATTAAAACCAATGTAAACCGACCAAGGCTGTGCACACACCGGCGGTTACACAGCCTCATCCGTTGCTAACCCGCAGGTTTCCCAGCGGGTTAGCAAAGAATGAGCATGTTCTATAAAACGCCGGTTCTTCAGCGGCTGCAAGCATAATCATGTGCTGCTTCCAGCCGCTGCAGAATCGCCGCCGAGAACCCGCTGGGCAACCGCCGGCTCCCGCCCATCACCCACCCGGCTCCCGCCGCACATACCCGCCAGGAAGCCGGTGGACGGCGCCGGAGCTTCCTGGCGGGTTCCGCCCAGCCGCCGCCGACCAACCCGCCGGTAAGTGTGCACTTACCCTAAGGAGGCAAGCCCATCTGTGAGGTCAGAAAGGTGGGAGTGCCGAGGTTCATGGCTAGAAAAGAAGATGGGAATGCAGGTGTGCCACGGTCCGCGCTGCTCCAAATGCAAAAACTCACCAAAGAGTCAAATTTTCCTTGAGCAAATTTCCAAACTTTATTTTCTTCCTCCTACGCGTTTCGGCGCCGAGCCTGGCACCTTCATCAGGGAGGTTCATGGCTGATATCATAAAACTCAAGCAGCCATCTTTGGCCTCATTCCAGCTTAAATGAAGGACATAGCAACACTCTATTGCTGTGAGGCCGGAATCCTAACCCATCTCCTGGGTGCCTTTCCCCCTGAAATCTGCGACGGCCACCGCGTGGCATAGGTTTTAGTCCTATTTTAATTCTTTCTATTTTAATAACCATTTCATGCATATATGTACATTGTCTTTTGTAATATCTTGTATATGTTTTTGTAAACACTGCAAACTTTTGGAGTAGAAATTAGATATTACTAGCTTCGTTCTTCACGTTCTATGAGCGAGTGACACGCACCTCTTGCTATTTCACGATCCACCTAAAGAGGTCAGTGGTGGCAGCATACTTTTTGTATTTATGTGTTATTTAGGCATGAGTATGGCTGGATTGAGGTATATATAAATTCCTGGCAGGAGCTGGTGGTATATATACATCCCGTCACATCACGTGCCACAATAGACAACATAAATTAGAGCAGCTGCGCTCCTTTACTTATCCTCTGTCAATACCGTGTTTGGCCAGCAGGATAAGAGGGTGCCATAGAACTTCAGGTCCTGACAAGTTTTCCTGACAGTGGGGTGCTGCTGAACTGGGGTAAAGGCATTAAGATTTTAATCCCTTATGAGCCAGTGGAAGCATGTGGTTGTGTTACTTGTTACATTGTGTGTTCTTGCTGAGTATGTGTTTTTTTCCTTTGACTGATGGGGATCCAATAAAGTATAAAAAATGTGTGGTTCCCTCATGATGTGTTGTCTGAGCAGTGTTTTGCCTACGGATAAGGAGTTTGGCTGTTCAGTGGGATGAGCCTTGGTTCATGCAATCTTTTTAAAGGCAGCTGGACCAGCAGATGACAGCACCCACTGACCCCCATGTCTTCACACCTGTCGCCAGCCAGAATCTGAACAAAGTGCTCTTGAGTGCATGGAAGGTAGAACAGGGAATATTGTTCTTTCCTTGCTACACTGTACCCTGAGGTGCGCTCGTAGTCTGACAGGCAGTTAAACGGATCCAATAAGACCATAATCCTGCGCCAGGTGACGTATACACCCGCGCCGCTCTGTTAGCTTCAAAACGCGCACTGCGCATGCGCATGCGCAGTGCGGGTCTTGAAGCCAACAGCGGCGCGGGTGTAAATACGTCACCCGGCGCCGGAAATGACGCGTATCGCGTCACCAAGCCCCAATACAGGCCGGCCGAGACACAGGAGAGCGGCGGGGAGGCGCGCATTTTAATCAGATTCCAAGATCACGCCTATGGAGGCGTGATATCATGCAGTGGGAGAGCCTGGATGAGTGACTATGAATAGCATAGTCACTCATTATCATCCATAATGAGGTACTATAATAACGTTTTTCTCCTATTTCACTTGGTGCTTTTAGGAGGTAAAAGGAGTGTAGGGTAAGTGTTACTATGCTGTAGGGACAGCTTTTAATAGGTTTTGAGGTGTTTTGGGGGTGACAGGATCCCTTTAAGTAAATATATTTAGTGGAACTAGAAGCAATGAAATAACAAAGAATCAGCACACGCATAAAGGCAACACAGAGATACATAAGAGAAATGACTGTACAGTGTACAAACAGCATATACTAAATCAGCCTGTTTAACAGTGTAAGGCTGGCTTCACACTGCGGCAGCGTCCGGTCCGGGGCTGTCAGGGGTGACAGCCTGGACCGGAGTTTTGCTGCATAGAATACTATCGGGCTGCACGGAGCTGGATCGCGCCGGGTGGCAATTATCTGCCATCCGGCTGCTAGCTCGCCGGATGAATCCTGGAGTAGTGGGGAATTGTCTGCCGACTCCAAAAACGGTGCATGCAACGTTTTTGGAGTCGGCAGACAAATCCCCACTTCTGCAGGATTCATCCGGCGAGCTAGCAGCCGGATGGCAGATAATTGCCACCCGGCGCGATCCAGCTCCGTGCAGCCCGATAGTATTCTATGCAGCAAAACTCCGGTCCAGGCTGTCACCGTGTGAAGCCAGCCTTAGAAATCCATCTGACTAAAGCAGGAGTGAGAGACTAGATTATTTAATGGCTGCAAACAGGTACATAATCCTCCTTACCAATGATGCTATAATTGAGAGGAAACAATGGTGGATGTGCTCTCCACCTCAGTTCTTGTGGAAAATGGGCTCCTTCCTCCCACAATGCACCACTACATAGCAATGCATGGAAAATGAGTAAGGGCAAAAACTGATGCTGACAAATAAGTTCAAACACTAGTTGGAGTCATTGTACCCAGAACAAAAACTCAATTATAAAAACATCAAACCTTGCTGAAGGCATGATAAACAGGTAGTTAGATTAGTGAGGTGAGGTGATTGGCCAGTCTAAAGAAATGTGTTATTTGTGTTCATTTTGGGGCTTGCTGAGCAACAAAGGTTACAGTTAGCACTGGGATTATATACCGTACTCAGAAATATTAATAAACACACAATATTCAAAAAAACTCATCATATGCAGCCACAAAAATCCAACAACTAATGCACTTGGCAGGATGTAGCTAGACTCCATTAAATAGAGGCAAACACAAATGCTAGATACCGATATAATCACTCTCAACCAGCAAAAATACGGAGGAGGTGACAGACTGCATTTACTATGCACACAGATAATGTTTGTATACACAGAGCGTCATTCATACTGATACATATGGTGCAGAGTGTTGCATGCCACCCGCTAATCCTTTCCAGGCTGCTGGACCAGGTGGGCAGCTCAGTATGATGCCTCTGTACCACTAATTGAATGACGCCCCATGGGGCCCAGCTACTCCCTGAAAAATGATAAAAAAGTACAAAATATTTCTTTTTTATACAAAGAATCGTGCAGGACCGTGAGGTATCTAGTTGGGTGACAGTTAGAAGGCGGGGTAGAGGGAAGGGTGCCAGGGAGGCTAGCCCTGATCTGGCACACCCCAATAAATTTGCTATGTTGGCAGATGAGGGGGGTGTGAGTTCAGGTACAGCACTGCTGTAGCAGGGCATGACCTCTGAAAGCCAGAGGTGTGTCTGCTCCAGTAAGGGGGAAAACAAGAGAGAAGGGCAGGCCAGACAGGTGCTGGTAGTGGGGAACTCAATTATTAGAGGAATAGATAGGGCAATCTGTCACAAAGACAGGGATCGTCGAACAGTGTGCTGCCTACCTGGCGCTCGAGTCCGGCTCATCGCTGATCGGGTTGACAGATTACTGGGAGGGGCTGGTGAGGACCCAGCGGTCTTGGTGCACATTGGCACAAATGACAAAGTTAGAGGTAGGTGGAAGGTCCTTAAAGATGATTTCAGGGAATTAGGCTGCAAGCTTAAGGCAAGGACCTCCAAGGTCGTATTTTCTGAAATACTGCCTGTACCACGTGCCACACCAGAGAGGCAAAGGGAGATTAGGGAGATAAATAAGTGGCTCAGGAATTGGTGTAGGAAGGAGGGGTTTGGGTTCCTGGAGAACTGGGCCGACTTCTCTGTTGACTACAGGTTCTATGCTAGGGACGGGCTGCACCTCAATGGGGAGGGTGCAGCTGTGCTGGGGGAGAAAGTGGCTAGAAGGTTGGATGAGTGTTTAAACTAGGGATTGGGGGGAGGGAATTCATTGTATAGGAGGGGATGATAGTGTAAATAGTAACCTGGGCACAAGTAATAAAATTGGGGGTGGCATGGGGGGTGGGGTTAGAACAGTCAATATAGTAGGAAGGAATAGAGGTAAAGAGAGATGCATAAAGTGCATGTATACTAATGCCAGAAGCCTCACCAACAAAATGGAGGAATTAGAATTGATTTTGTTGGAAAATAAATATGACATGGTGGGGATTTCGGAGACTTGGCTGGACGAGAGCCATGACTGGGCTGTTAATTTACAGGGCTATTGTCTGTTCAGAAATGACCGTACAAATAAGCGAGGAGGAGGTGTATGTTTATACGTAAAATCATCCTTAAAACCCATCCTGCGTGATAATTTAGGTGAAGCTAATGGAAATGTAGAGTCCCTGTGGGTGGAGATAAGGGGAGGGGGAAAAAATAATAAATTACTGATAGGGGTTTGTTATAAGTCCCCAACAATAATGGAAGTGGAGGAGAATATCCTCATAAAGCAAATAGATGAAGCAGCGACTCAGGGAGAAGTCATTATTATGGGGGACTTCAACTACCCTGAAATACATTGGGGATCAGAAACCTGCAGTTCCAGCAACGGTAATAAGTTTTTGAAAACTATGAGAGACAATTACCTTTTACAACTGGTTCAGGACCCAACAAGAAGGGGGGCACTGCTGGACCTAATATTAACCAACAGGCCGGACCGCATATCAAATATACGGGTTGGAGGTCACTTGGGTAATAGTGATCATAACTTAATAAGCTTTCAAGTATCCTTTACTAAGATGTGTAGTAGAGGGGCTACAAGGACACTAAACTTCAGGAAGGCAAATTTCCAACGGTTGAGAGATGATCTTAGTGCAATAAACTGGGACGATGTCCTGAGACATAAAAGTACACAAAGCAAATGGGAGATGTTTATTAGCATCCTGAATAGGACCTGTGCACAATATATACCCTATGGGAATAAGCTTGCTAGAAATAGGAGGAAACCACTATGGCTAAATAAAGTGGTAAGAGGTGCAATATGTGACAAAAAGAAAGCATTTAGGGAATTAAAGCAAGTAGGTAGTGATGAGGCATTAAATAAATACAGAAAATTAAATAACATTTGTAAAAAGCAAATCAAGGCAGCAAAGATTGAGACAGAGAGACTCATTGCCAGAGAAGGTAAAAATAATCCCAAAATATTTTTTAACTACATAAATAGTAAGAAACTAAAAAATGATGGTGTTGGCCCCTTTAAAAATAGTCTGGGTGAAATGGTGGATGAGGATGAGGAAAAAGCCAATATGCTAAATGACTTTTTTTCAACAGTATTTACACAAGAAAATCCCATGACAGACAATATGATCAGTGATAACAAAAATTCTCAATTAAATGTCACCTGCTTAACCCAAGAGGAAGTACGGCATCGTCTAAAAATCACTAAAATTGACAAATCCCCGGGCCCGGATGGGATACACCCCAGAGTGCTGCAGGAATTAAGTACTGTCATAGATAGACCATTATTTTTAATATTTAAAGATTCCATAATAACAGGGTCTGTACCACAGGACTGGCGTATTGCAAATGTGGTGCCAATATTCAAAAAGGGGACAAAAACTGAACTTGGAAATTATAGGCCAGTAAGCTTAACCTCTACTGTTCGTAAAATCCTAGAGGGTTTTCTAAGAGATGCTATACTGGAGTATCTGAAGAAAAATAACCTCATGACCCATTATCAACATGGTTTTACGAGGGACCGTTCCTGTCAAACTAATCTGATAAGCTTCTATGAAGAAGTAAGTTCTGGACTGGACCAAGGAAATGCAGTAGATGTGGTGTATATGGACTTTTCAAAAGCTTTTGATACGGTGCCACACAAAAGGTTGATACATAAAATGAGGGCAATGGGGATAGGGGAAAATATGTGTAAGTGGGTTAAGAACTGGCTTAGTGATAGGAAACAAAGGGTGGTTATTAATGGAACACACTCAGAATGGGTCACAGTTAACAGTGGGGTACCACAGGGGTCAGTGTTGGGCCCGCTTCTATTTAATATATTTATTAATGACCTTGTAGGGGGCATACAGAGTAGAATCTCAATATTTGCAGATGACACTAAACTCTGCAGGGTAATCAATACAGAGGAGGACAATTTTATATTACAGGAGGATTTATGTAAACTAGAAGCTTGGGCTGCTAAATGGTAAATGAGCTTTAATGGGGATAAATGTAAAGTCATGCACTTGGGCAGAGGAAACAAAAGGTATAATTATGTGCTTAATTGTAAAACACTGGGCAAAACTATCACCGAAAAAGACCTGGGTGTATGGGTAGATGACAAACTCACATTTAGTTGCCAGTGTCAGGCAGCTGCTGCAAAGGCAAATAAAATAATGGGATGTATTAAAAGAGGCATAGATGTTCATGAGGAGAACATAATTTTACCTCTATACAAGTCACTAGTGCGACCACACTTAGAATACTGTGTACAATTCTGGTCTCCGGTGTATAAGAAAGACATAGCTGAACTAGAGCGGGTCCAGAGAAGAGCGACCAAGGTTATTAGAGAACTAAAGGGTCTGCAATACCAAGACAGGTTATTAAATTTGGGGTTATTTAGCTTGGAAAAACGAAGGCTTAGGGGTGATCTTATAATAATGTATAAATATATGAGGGGACAGTACAGAGAACTTTCTAATGATCTCTTTACTCTTAGGCCTGAGACAGGGACAAGGGGGCATCCTCTACATCTGGAGGAAAGAAGGTTTAATCATAATCACAGACGCGGATTCTTTACTGTAAGAGCAGTGAGACTATGGAACTCTCTGCCACATGATGTTGTAATGAGTGAGTCACTACTAACATTTAAGAAGGGCCTGGATGCCTTTCTTGAAAACTATAATATTACCAATTATATATACTAGATTCTTTGATAGGGCGTTGATCCAGGGAACTAGTCTGATTGCCGTATCTGGAGTCAGGAAGGAATTTTTTTCCCCAATGTGGAGCTTAGTGTTGCCACATGGGTTTTTTTTGCCTTCCTCTGGATCAACATGTTAGGCTATGGGTTGAACTAGATGGACTTAAAGTCTTCCTTCAACCTTAAAGGGATCCTGTCACCCCCAAAACACCTGCTAACCTATTAAAACCTGTCCCTAGAGCATATTAACACTTTCCCTACACTATTTCTACCTCCTAAATGCAGTAAGTGACATTGACTAAAAACGTTTTATAAGTACCTGCTTAGTGATGATAATGAGTGACTATCTATTCATAGTCACTCATCAAGACTGTCCCTCTGCTTCATAGCACGCCTCCATAGGCGTGATCGTCCTCCTAGATTCAAATTGCAGCCTCCCCGCTGTGCCCTGTGTCGTAGGAGGCTGCTGTGTGGCTTGTGACGCGATCCGCGTCATTCCCGGCGCCCTGTGACGTATTTACAGCGGCGCCGCGCTGTTAGCTTCAAAATGCGCACTGCGCATGCCCAATGCGCATGCGCAGTGCACATTTTGAAGCTAACAGCGCGGCGCCGCTGTAAATACGTCACAGGGCGCCGGGAATGACGCGGATCGCGTCACAAGCCACACAGCAGCCTCCTACGACACAGGGCACAGCGGGGAGGCTGCAATTTGAATCTAGGAGGACGATCACGCCTATGGAGGCGTGCTATGAAGCAGAGGGACAGTCTTGATGAGTGACTATGAATAGATAGTCACTCATTATCATCACTAAGCAGGTACTTATAAAACGTTTTTAGTCAATGTCACTTACTGCATTTAGGAGGTAGAAATAGTGTAGGGAAAGTGTTAACCCCTTCATGACCTTGCCATTTTTTGCAATTCTGACCAGTGTCCCTTTATGAGGTTATAACTCGGGAACGCTTCAACGGATCCTAGCCATTCTGAGATTGTTTTTTCGTGACATATTGGGCTTCATGTTAGTATTAAATTTAGGTCGATAATTTTTGCGTTTATTTGTGAAAAAATCCAAAATATGGCAAAAATTTTGAAAATTTTGCAATTTTCAAATTTTGAATTTTTCTTCTGGTAAACCAGAGAGTTATGTGACACAAAATAGTTATGAAATTATATTTCCCACATGTCTACTTTACATCAGCACAATTTTGGAAAAAAAAAAAATTTTGTTAGGAAGTTATAAGGGTTCAAAGTTCATGAGCAATTTTTCATTTTTCCACCAAAATTTACAAAACCATTTATTTTAGTGACCACATCACATTTGAAGTCCCTTTGAGGGTTTACATGACAGAAAACACCCAAAAGTGACACCATTCCAAAAACTGCACCCCTCAAGCTACTCAAAACTACATTCAAGAAGATTATTAACCCTTCAGGTGCTTCACAGGAACTAAGCAAATTGGAAACAAAAAAATGGATATTTTAATTTTTCTAACAAAAATGTTCTTTTATCCTCAATTTTTTCATTTTCACATGGGCAACAAGATAAAATGGATCCTAAAATTTGTTGGGCAATTTCTCCTGAGTATATCGATACCACATATGTGATCATAAACCACGGTTTGGGCGCACGGCAGGGCTCTGAAGTGAAAGAGCGCAATTTGACTTTTGGAGCTAATTTTCCATTCAAAAAGTGAAATGGCGCTCCTTCACTTCTGAGCCCTGCCGCGCGCCAAAACAGTGGTTTATGACCACATATGAGGTATCGGTGTACTCAGGAGAAATTGCCCAACAAATTTTAGGATGAATTTTATCCTGTTACCCATGTGAAAATGAAAGAATTGAGGCTAAAAGAACATTTTTGTGAAAAAAAAGTACTTTTTCCATATTCACAGATCAATTTGTAAAGCATGTGGGGGTTCAATATGCTCACCACTCATCTAGATAAGTTCCCTGGGGGGTCTAGTTTCCAAAATGGGGTCACTTGTGGGGGAGCTCCAAAGTTTAGGCACACAGGGGCTCTCCAAACGCGACATGGTGTCCGCTAACAATTTGAATGGAAAATCACCTCAAATTGTTAGCGGACACCATATCGCATTTGGAGAGCCCCTGTGTGCCTAAACATTGGGGCTCCACCACACGTGACCACATTTTGTAAACTAGACCCCCCAGGGAACATATCTAGATGCATTGTGAGCACTTTGAACCCGCAGGTGCTTCACAAATTGATCCGTAAAAATTAAAAAGTACTTTTTTCCACAAAAAGTTTTTTTTTTTCATTTTCATGAATTAATTTGTGAAGATCCTGGGGGTTCAATATGCTCACCACCCATCTAGATATGTTCCCTGGGGGGTCTAGTTTCCAAAATGGGGTCACTTGTGGGGGAGCTCCAAAGTTTAGGCACACAGGGGCTCACCAAACGCGACATGGTGTCCGCTAACAATTTGAATGGAAAATCAGCTCAAATTGTTAGCGGACACCATGTCGCATTTGGAGAGCTCCTGTGTGCCTAAACATTTGAGCTCCCCCACAAGTGACCCCACTAGACACCCCAGGGAACATATCTAGATGCATAGTGAGCACTTTGAACCCCCAGGTGCTTCACAAATTGATCCGTACAAATTAAAAAAGAAAATTTGTGTGAAAAAAAAGTATTTTTACCTTATTAGGGATCAGTTTGTGAAACACCTGGGGATTCAATGTGCTCACTATGCATCTAGATGGGTTCCTTGGGGGGTCTAGTTTCCAAAATGGGGTCACTTGTGGGGAGCTCCAATGTTTAGACACACAGGGGCTCTCCATACGCAACCTGGTGTTTGCCAACAATTGGAATGGTTAGCGGACACCAGGTCGCGTATGGAGAGTCCCTGTGTGCCTAAACATTTGAGCTCCCCCACAAGTGACCCCATTTTTGAAACTAGACCCCCAGGGAACATATCTAGATGCACAGTGAGCACTTTGAACCCCCATGTGCTTCACAAATTGAGACGTATAAATGAATAAAGAAACTTTTTGTGAAAAAACATACTAGTCTAGTAGTTAAAATTCGCAGCATAGGGGACCCAATACATTTGGGTCTCTCCATGCTGAGGATTCCAGCCCCCTAGCTGCCATATTGTATCTGGCTGGCAACCAAAAATACGGCAAAGCTCCATGTCATTTTATTTGTAGAATTAAAAAAAAAAAATGACATGGGGCTCTGCCATATTTTTGGTCCAGCCAGGTACAACTTGGCAGCTACGGACTGCCACCAGCCCCCAGCTGCCTCATTGTACCTGACTGGAACCAAAAATACAGCGAAGCCTATTTTTTTTTTATTTCTAGAATTATTTCTAGAAAAAAAATGACATAGGGCTCCGCCATATTTTTGGTCCAGCCAGGTACAACTTGGCAGCTACGGACTGCCACCAGCCACCAGCTGCCTCGTCATACCTGGCTGGAACCAAAAATACAGCCAGGTACAACTAGGCAGCTGGGGGCTGGAATCCTCAGCATAGAGAGGTCCAAGCGTTCTGGGCCCCCGATGCTGCGAATTGCAGCCCGCAGCCGCCCCAGAAAATGGCGCATTCATTGAAGCACCATTTTCTGGCGCTGTACCCACGCTCTTCCAGTTGCCCTGGTACCGGTGGCTAACTGGGTAATAAAGGGGTTAATGCCAGCTTTTTATTGGCAGCTGGCACTAAGCCCGAGATTCATAATATAGGGCCAATGTTAGACCCGCCATTAGGAATCTCTAGTATGGTACATAGTCAATAAATACACACAGAAAAAAATCTTTTTATTTGAAAAAAAAACACAGACACAATTCGGACTCCATCTTTATTATAAAAAGATCCGACGTAGTCCACAACGAAGGTCCCACGACGCCCGATCGCTCCGACGTAGTCCACAACGAAGGTCCCACGCCGCTCGATCGCCTTTGCTTTCAGATCGCTACTCTGGAGCCCAACCCGCCAGCATGGTGATCGAGCTGCAGAAAGTGATCTGACACCCCGGGCGCAGTGACCCACTATGTGCATCACTGCACCTGGGCTGCCAGATCGCTTTCCGCAGCTCGATCCCCATGCATGGGGAATCGAGCTGCGGAAAGCGATCTGGCAGCACAGGCGCATTGACCCACTATGTGCATCACTGCGTCCGGGCTGTCAGATCGCTTTCTGCAGCTCGATGCCCATGCAGGGAGATCGGGATCCTCAGGATCTAGCTGTAGAAAGTGATCTGGCAGCTCCAGTACAGAGCTGTCAGATCCGGAGGCGGTGAAGAGGAGGAGGAGGAGCGGGACGCAGTGGAGACAGAGCGGCCGCCGGAGGGGTGAGTGGGAGAGGCGATCGCCACTCCGGTGATCGGGGGGCAGGAAGGGGGAAGAGGGGGGGTGACAGGAGAAGTAGGGGGGCACTTAGGAGGAAGCGGGGGCAGGCAGGAGGAAGCGGGGGCAGGCAGGAGGAAGTGGGGGCAGGCAGGAGGAGGCGGGCGGCAGGAAGAGGAAGCGGGCGGCAGGGACAGGAAGCAGGCGGCAGGAAAAGGAAGCGGGGGGTAAGAAAGATGAAGAGGGGGCAGGAAAGAGGTGGGGGGCAGTTAGAGGATGACAGGGGAGAAGATTGGAGGGTAGGGATAGCAGCGGCAGGCAGGGAAGCATTACAGGCGCGGTGATTTTCACTTTCACTTTTGAGTGCCAATCACCGCGCCTGTAGCCGGGGGGGTGGGGGTGGGGGCAAATCGACCCCCCCTGGGGTGTTGTACAACTCCCCATGTACCTGCAGGCCGAGTGACAGGTCAGTGACACCCTCACTCGACCTGCAGGAGCCCGATCATTCCATGGCCCAGGGGGTGGGCCAAGGGTCTGGAAGGGGTTAATATGCTCTAGGGACAGGTTTTAATAGGTTTACAGGTGTTTTGGGGGTGACAGGATCCCTTTAAAAACTATGTTACTATACAAAAATTTTTTTATGAGGCATTGGTAGATGTTATGGCCAGAACATGTAAACTCATAATCCACGTCCAGCATTCTCATGCCTACAAGTCCCTATCCATATAGTCAGCAAAATTAATAAACAGACAATATTCAAAAAAACTCACCATATGCAGCCACAAAAATCTATTAACTAATTCACTTGGCAGGATGCAGCTAGACTCCATTAAATACTTTAGAGGCAAACACAGGTGCTAGATACAGATATAATCCCTCTTAACCAGCCAAAACATGAGAGAGGTGACTGACAGCATTTACTATGCACACAGATAATGTGTGCATACACAGAGCGTCATTCACACTGATACATATGGTGCAGAGTGTCTGAATGACATCCATTGATTCTTTCCAGGCTACTGGACTGCGCGGGCAGCTCAGAACAATGCCTCTGCACCAGTAAATGAATAACCCTGCAAAATGATAAAAAAGTGGAAAATAAATTTTTATACAAAATTTTTTATGAGGTATTGGTAGATTTTATGGCCAGAACATGTAAGCTCCTAATCCGTGTCAAGGATCCTTATGCTTACAAGTCCCTATCCACATAGTCAGAAAATTAATAAGCAGACCGTTTTAAAAAAACTCACCAAGTGCATTACTTGATAGATTTTTGCAGCTGCATAGTGTGAGTTTTTTTGAATATAGGCATAGGATTATTCAAAATATGAATAATAAGCGACACGAAACAGTCCTCTGCTGCCCCATCTGGACAATTATTGAATTGACCGACAATAAGTAAATGAGCGCTGTAGCTGTACTGCTATTATGCCGATTATGGAGGCCCTTTGCAGTGAGGGTATTGTATACAAATCACCGATTCCAGTGCATGGAACATACAGTATATATACCTTGGCGCCATTACTGCCAACCTCCACAGTAATACAAGAAAAATACATGTCGCTGCCACCATTGTTTTTAGGTAGATTTGACACTGTTACAGGTAACATTTGATTTGGGGATGTAGGTTATAGAGGAAGAGGATTAAAGCTATTACATTTTATATATATAATCCAAAAGAATAAGCAATGTTTATATAAAATATACAAGATTTTACAAAAGAGAAACAATACAATACAGTATAGTCAATTACATCAAATAAAATGAATAAATGAAAGAATAAATTAAAGAAAATTACTCATCCTGGATCACTGAAATAGCTCAGGTATATGGAGGGAGATACTATTTAAGAAAATGTGAACAATGCCCTACACAGCAGTGTATCCTCCTGGCATTGACACTAATTATAATGTTGCATTTGTACACCCACTTACCTCACCTCTGGTGACCCCATGTGGGGGCTGTTTGTAGGATGTGACTGCAGTTACCAAAAAATTATTAAAGAGGACCTGTCACCTCCCATAGATGATGATCTAATTGCTGCACTGAATGCAGCATGTCTGCTGCATTCAGGCAAGGAGTCCCCCATCCCTTGATCCCCCCCTGTACTCCAAGATAATTGATTTAGAAAACTTACAAACTGGAGCTGGATAGGAGGGGTCTAGTGGCTGGAGCCACTTCTCCTCACAGGGGAATATCACGCCCCCTGTATAACGTATCCTCCCATTGCCGCCTCCTCCCTGTCAGTCATGGTCTCCCTCGCCTGTTGCATGCCAAGCAGGACACAGGCGCAGTGCAAGGGAGCGTTTTTTGACGATGCTGTCTGTCTGCCCCGCCTCCTGCGGTGACGTGAACTCCTTTACCTGCCCTGCCCTATGTTATCACGAAGCAGTGCTGGGAAAGGTGGTGATGTCACCACAGGAGGTGGGGCAGACAGACAACATCGTCACAGAACGTTCCCTCGCACTGCACCTGCGTCCTGCTTGGCATGCAGCAGGTGAGGGAGACGATGACTGACAGGGAGGAGGTGGCGAAGGGAGGATACGTTATACAGGAGACGTAAGATTCTCCTGCGAGGAGAAGTGGCTCCAGCCACTCCTATCTCCTATCTGGCTTTAGTTTGTTAGTTTTCTAAATCAATTATCTCGGGGTACAGGGGGGATCAAGGGATGGGGGACCCCTTGCCTGAATGCAGCAGACATGCTGCATTCAGTGCTGCAACTAGATCATCATCTATGGGAGATGATAGGTCCTCTTTAAAGCCTAGCCTCCGGGATATCTCTGCTCCTGAGTGTGCAAGGTGGGAAATTTAATATCATATTTTCTATCATGATTTTATCTTTTCATAGATAGGAAACATGTTGTGGTTATTTGTTTTAATCTATCGGGCCAGTATTAATTTGGGACTGATAAATATTTTTTCATGACTGTGCAAAATCTATGTTCATAGTCTCGTAATCGCAGTGTCAAAAAAGTACCTCTTATAATTATAGGACCTAGCATAATCCAATGTTTAGAATTTTCCACTGGTGCCGAACTGTCTGACAAGATCCCTTTATTCACAGTACACTGATGTAGCAGGGAGGCAGGTATCAGTTTTTCTGCAAATTCAACTCAGGTGGTATGTCTCCTTTAGGGTGCGATCACAACTGCGTAAAAACTCGGTAAATGCAATCCGATAAAACATCAGATTGTACTCACAATGAGGATAAATGATAGTGTAACACCAATATGCGAGGAGATTTTCCTCAGCGAGAAATGGGCTGAGGAAAAAATTGCAGCATGCTGTCTATGGTTCGATTCGCTGAATGCTGGGTGTTCGCTGAATTGTTCGAAAAACAATTTGCCAAACCACCCTGAACACCATTTAAATCATAGGCAGGCAACATGCAACACATAGAAAACAACTTCAAAGGTGTCCAAAAGCTGCCAAACACAGCTCAAATAACACATACCCACACAGATCATCTTACCAGTCTCTGACTACTTGCTTGCTTCCGGATACATTCTCCCTCTCACTTAGGCTAGGGTCGCACTTGAGCATGACGCCAGTGCTAAAATCTTTGAAAAGCAGCTGCAGCGCATAGCATTAACGTTATGCGCTGCCAGTGAATCGGAGCCCAATAGCAACCCTTTGTTTATTTTAGCAGCGGTCACACAGGGAGTGCGCTTTATCACAGCGCACAGGAAATGCTGTCTGCAGCATTTTCCTGTGCACTGTGATATAGCACACGTCCTGCAGCTTGGTGTGTGACCGCTGCTAAGGTAAACAGTGGGTTGCTATGGGGCTCTGGTTCACTGGCAGTTAACGCTATGCGCTGGTTTTAGTACTGGTGTCACGTTCAAGTGTGACCCTAGTCTTACTTCTGGTCCCACCCATTAGGCTTCCTGCATACGCACTACACTTACCAGCAACAGCTAATTACAGACGATCACTCTCTGTGAGAGCGTCTGTGATTGGCTGTTGCAATGAGACTGCGTTTCCACAATCTGTATGGTGTCTGTGCTTGTTTTCCATACACATTAGTGTATGGCAACCAACTTGCCATCATAGTGGATAGGACATGCAGATTCTCAAAATCTGCTTCCAAAAAAGCACCAAACGACATAGTGTGGTCACAGTGGGATTCCCTGCTGCACCGGCTGTGTAAACTGACATAAAATAAATAAATAATGGAAAAACAATGTGTAGGGATTTGCTGTATTTTTCATTCTCATCACTGGTAAAGCGGACACTTGCAAACTTCCACCCTCAGCTACCTAGTTTTAGCTTCGCTGTAAAAAAAAAATGTGTGGACTTCGCCCTAATGTTAATTACCAGCCAAGGTAAAACCAAGCAGCCCGGAGCTGTTATTGTAAAGGCCACTTCACACACACAGATATCTGAGTCCAATATCTGAACAGATCTCCGGTTGCAGTGAAATCATGGATACATTGCTCCATTTTGTGGCTGTGTACAACATGGAGCAATGTATCCATGATTTCACTGCAACCAGAGATCTGTTCAGATATTGGATTCAGATATCTGTGTGTGTGAAGTGGCCTTAAGTGTGGTGGGGGCCCATAGTTTTTGGGCTCCCTGCAAAATCAAGGCTGCATTCAAGCCCTAGGTCATTTATGGGTAGAAGTCTATGAGACCCCCCCATTACTAAACTGTAAATCAAAAGAAATAAACTCAAACACTGAAAAATCCTTTATTTGGAATAAAATTCACACACATATCGACTATTACCCCGTTATTAACCTCCAAAACACCCTTGCAGGTCCAAGGTAAACTATCATTTGACATCTCATGAAGATCTCTGCTCTGCTACATCCCAGAGGCTGCAGTGATGGAATGCGAGAGCAATCATTGCAGCCAGGGCCGGCGTCAGCACCTGGTGTACCCGGGCAAGTGCCGGGGCCCTGAGCAGCTGGGGGACCCACTGGCCATCAGGGACAAGCTTTTCTGAAGGCCAAGGACCCATCAGGGAAGGCAGCCCTGATAAGGAGGGGCTCAGCAGGGACACTCAGCCTGCAGCTAAGTGCTCCCTGAACACTGCCACTGCACATGGCTAATTTGAATGCGATTCAAATTAGCCATGTATCGGCTCCCATCTGCACTTCCTCCTCAGCCTACTGCAGCAGAGTGATGAGTCATCACCTTGCAACCTCATCACACTACTGCAGCCGTGCTGGCAGTGAGGAGGAGCGTGGACGGGAACTTGCTGCAGTGACTCGCAGGGACAGCAACTGAGGAGGATAGGAGCTCCAGGGGAGTAGAGGGAAGGTGAGCATAAACATTTTTTTTTTTACTATGTCCAGCATGATGGGGGATTATAGAGGCTGTCACTGGGCTGCTTGGAGGTTGCGCTGGGCAGCGGAGACTGCTGCTGGGTTATGGAGGCTGTGCTATGGAGGCTGCTTCTGAGGTATATGGAGGCTGTGCTATGGAGGCTGTTGCTGGGTTATGGAGGCTGTGCTATGGAGGCTGCTGCTGGGATATATGGAGGCTGCTGCTATATATATAATACTAGCTGGGTGCCCGATGCACATGCATCGGGATTCTAGCAGAGCGAGTCTCTGACTCGCAATGGCCGCTTCGCGGCCAATGCTTCGCGCTGCTAAGGCGACTCGCCATGCCCGCTGCGCGGGCATAGCGAGTCGCCTTGGAACTGCTCGCAATGGCCGCTGCGCGGCCAATGCTTCGGGCATATCCACATGACCACGCTGACTCGCAGCGTGAGCGGACTCAAAAGGGGCAAAAAACCCATTCGTGATTATATAATAGATGTAGGCTGTGCTGTATATATTTTTTGGAGGTTGTGCTGTCTATAGAATTTGGAGGCTGTGCTGGGCTTTATATATTATTTGGAGCCTGTGCTGGGTTGTAAATATTATTTGGAGGCTCAGCTGGGCTGTATATATTATTTTGAGGCTGTCCTGGGCTGTATATATAATATGGAGGGTGTGCTGTGCTGTATATGTTATTTGGAGGCTGTAATGTACTGTACATATAAAATAGAGGCTGTGCTGTGTATATTATTTGGTGAATGTGCTGTGATGTATATATAATATGGAGGCTGTGCTTTGCTGTATATATAATTTTGAGGCTGCCTGTATATATTATTTGGAGGCTGTGTTGTGCTGTATATATAATATGGAGATTGCTGCTGTGCTGTATATAGTATTTGGAGGCTGTGCTGTATATAGTATTTGGAGGCTGTGCTGTATATAGTATTTGGAGGCTGTGCTGTGTATGTAATATGGAGGCTGTGCTTGGCTATATTTATTATTTGGATGCTGTGCTGGACATTGGACTGTATATATTGGAGGCTGCTGCTGGACTGCCACAGCATCCAAATAATATATACAGCCCAACACAGCCTCCAAATAATATATACAGCCCAGCAGCAGCCTCCAAATGATATACATAGCTAAGAGCCTCTTTATTATGTATATACAGCCCAACACAGCCTCCAAATATATATATAGCTCGCAGCCTCTATCTACTTATATAATCGGGAGTTGGGAATTCGGGCGTTGTAGCCGAATCCCAAGCTCTTTGCGGCACTGTGAGCGATGACGCGCAGCGTCATCGCGAGCCTCAGCCGCACTACTGTTAAAAAAAAAAAAACATTTCCTCACCTCTCCCCGAGCCCCCGCCGTCTCCCGCCGTCTTCCTCCAGGCTCCCGGTGGCTCCCGCAGGCTCCCGGTACCTGCAGAGCTCTTCTACAGCAGTACAGGACTTGCGGTGATGTCAGAGTCACGTGACACCAGCTTACTCCATGGTAACCTCCGGTCACGTGACTCTGACATCACCGCAGGTCCTGTACTGCTGTAGAAGAGCTCTGCAGGCATCGGGAGCCACCGGGAGCCTGGAGGAAGACGGCAGGAGACGGCGGGGGCTCGGGGTGAGGTGAGCATAATCTTTTTTTATTTTTTTTAACCCCTGCCTTGCAGGAGCGCTGGTGCTCCCCTCCCCCCCCTCCCCCCTCCTCACCCGCAGCCTACTATAGAGGTGGCCGTGCAGCATCCCCCCCCACCCTCCGGTCCTCAGCAGCGGCTAAAGGGGCGGAGGTGCTGGCCTCTGACAGTACCCCCCTCCGCCCCCACCACCACAGACACCTGTATACTCTGCCACCACCACAGACGCCTGTATACTCTGCCACCACCACACATGCCTGTATACTTTGCCACCACCACACACGCCTGTATACTCTGCCACCACCACAGATACCTGTATACTCTGTCCCACACCACACACGCATGTATACTCTGCCACCACCACAGACGCCTGTATACTCTGCCACCACCACACACGCCTGTATACTTTGCCACCACCACAGACACCTGTATACTCTGTCCCCACCACCACACACGCATGTATACTCTGCCACCACCACACACGCCTGTATACTCTGCCACCACCACACACGCCTGTATACTCTGCCACCACCACAGACACCTGTATACTCTGTACCCACCACCACACATGCCTGTATACTCTGCCACCACCACAGACGCCTGTATACTCTGCCACCACCACACACGCCTGTATACTCTGCCACCACCACAGACACCTGTATACTCTGTCCCCACCACCACACACGCATGTATACTCTGCCACCACCACACACGCCTGTATACTCTGCCACCACCACACACGCCTATATACTCTGCCGTCACCACCAACACACGCCTGTATACTCTGCCCCCACCACCACACACGCCTGTATACTCTGCCACCAGCACACATGCCTGTATACTCTGCCACCACCACACACCTGTATACTCTGCCGCCACCACCACAGATGCCTGTATACTCTGCCGCCACCACCACACACGCCTGTATACTCTGCCACCACCACAGACGCCTGTATACTCTTCCAACACCACAGATGCCTGTATACTCTGCCACCACCACCACACACGCCTGTATACTCTGCCACCACCACCACACACGCCTGTATACTCTGCCGCCACCACCACAGATGCCTGTATACTCTGCCGCCACCACCACAGATGCCTGTGTACTCTGCCACCACCACAGACGCCTGTGTACTCTGCCACCACCAAAGACGCCTGTGTACTTTGCCACCACCATAGACGCCTGTATACTCTGCTAACACCACAGATGCCTGTATACTCTGCCACCACCACACACGCCTATATACTCTGCCGCCACCACCACAGATGCCTGTATACTCTGCCGCCACCACCACAGATGCCTGTGTACTCTGCCACCACCACAGACACCTGGATACTCTGCCGCCACCACCACAGATGCCTGTATACTCTGCCAACACCACAGACGCCTGTATACTCTGCCAACACCACAGACGCCTGTATACTCTGCCACAGCCACAGACACCTGTATACTCTGCCACCACCACAGATACCTGTATACTCTGCCCCCACCACCACACACGCCTGTGTACTCTGCCACCACCAAAGACGCCTGTGTACTTTGCCACCACCATAGACGCCTGTATACTCTGCTAACACCACAGATGCCTGTATACTCTGCCACCACCACACACGCCTATATACTCTGCCGCTACCACCACAGATGCCTGTATACTCTGCCGCCACCACCACAGATGCCTGTGTACTCTGCCACCACCACAGACACCTGGATACTCTGCCGCCACCACCACAGATGCCTGTATACTCTGCCAACACCACAGACGCCTGTATACTCTGCCAACACCACAGACGCCTGTATACTCTGCCACAGCCACAGACACCTGTATACTCTGCCACCACCACAGATACCTGTATACTCTGCCCCCACCACCACACACGCATGTATACTCTGCCACCACCACACACGCCTATATACTCTGCCGCCACCACCACAGACACCTGTATACTCTGCCACCACGACAGACACCTGGATACTCTGCCGCCACCACCACAGACGCCTGTATACTCTGCCGCCGCCACCACAGACACCTGTATACTCTGCCACCACCACACACGCCTGTATACTCTGCCACCACCACACACACCTGTATACTCTGCCACCACCACAGACCCCTGTATACTCTGGAACCACCACAGACGCCTGTATATTCTGGAACCACCACAGACGCCTGTATACTCTGGCACCACCCCAGACGCCTGTATACTCTGCCACCACCACACACACACCTGTATACTCTGCTACCACCACAGACACCTCTTTGCTCTGCCGCCACCCACCACACACACCTGTATGCTCTGACGCCACCACCACACACGCATGTATACTCTGCCGCCACCACCACACACGCCTGTATACTCTGCCGCCACCACCACAGATGCCTCTATACTCTGCCGCCACCACCACAGATGCCTGTATACTCTGCCACCACCACACATGCCTGTATACCCTGCCACCACCACAGACGCCTGTATACTCTGCCACCACCACAGACACCTGTATACTCTGCCACCACCACCACACATGCCTGTATACTCTGCCACCACCACAGACACCTGTATACTCTGCCACCACCATACACGCCTGTATACTCTGCCACCACCACAGACACCTGTATACTCTGCCACCACCACAGATGCCTGTATACTCTGCCGCCACCACCACAGACGCCTGTATACTCTGCCAACACCACAGACGCCTGTATACTCTGCCACCACCACCACCACACACGCCTGTATACTCTGCCACCACCACCACACACGCCTGTATACTCTGCCGCCACCACCACAGATGCCTGTATACTCTGCCGCCACCACCACAGATGCCTGTATACTCTGCCGCCATATTTCTGGAACCAGCCGGATCCAGCAGGCAGCGACGGGCTGCCCCAACCCCAAGTGCCTATTTGTACCTGGCCGGACACAAAAATATAGGAGAGCCCTTTTTTTTAATTATTTCATGGTGGTGCCATTTTGACAGCGGCTCACGGTGAGCGCTATGCGCTCACCGCTCGTGAGTCTGGTACTTCCGGTTCCGGTCTTTTGACACAGGGCGCAAGCCATCACGGAAGTTGAGCGGATTGGCGGGAAGTGGCCTTCGGGTTTTATATATAAGATATATATATAGCAGTACGATGGTATATGGTGGTAATGAGAGCACATGTATAGCAGCACTATGGTATATGGCGGTACATTACAGTACATGTATAGCAGCACTATAGTATATGGCGGTAGATTATAGTAAATGTATAGCAGCACTATAGTATATGGCGGTACATTACAGTACATGTATAGCAGCACTATGGTATATGGCTGTACATTATAGCACATGTATAGCAGCACTATGGTATATGGCAATACTGCGGTGACCGCGGTCCCCCACTCCTCCTGGCCCCCGGTCGTCCACAGTAAAAATAAAAAAATCCTCAGTGAGGATACTCACCTGTCCGGCGGCTCGCTCCACCTCGGCCTTGTAGGTCCTACAGGCCTTTAGGACCTGTAGTTGCCTGGGCAAGCGATCAGCTAAGGAGGGGAGGGGGGGGCAGGATTGTGTTGGGGGGGCAGAATGGAGCGAGTGGGGCAGGATGGAGCGAGCGGGTCAGGATGTAGCGGGAAGGGGGGACAGGATGGAGACGGCAGGGCAGGATGGA
This sequence comes from Allobates femoralis, assembly GCA_033576535.1. NCBI lineage: Eukaryota > Metazoa > Chordata > Amphibia > Anura > Aromobatidae > Allobates > Allobates femoralis. The sequence continues at coordinate 133,797,494 of JARQOC010000009.1, read as the reverse complement.
GACGGCAGGGCAGGATGGTGGTGGGGGAGGGGTAGGATGTAGGCGGCGGGGCAGGATGTTGGCGGGGGGTGAGAATGGTGATGGGGGTGCGGGATGGAGTCGGGGGGGCAGGATGGTGTTGGGGGTGTCAGGATGGTGTTGGGGGTGTCAGGATGGTGTTGGGGGTGGCAGGATGGATAGGGGGTGGCAGGATGGATAGGGGGGGGCAGGATGGATGGGGGGGGCAGGATGGATAGGGGGGGCAGGATGGATAGGGGGGGCAGGATGGATAGGGGGTGCAGGATGGAGGCGCTCCTCCTGACCCCCTCCGCTCCGCGCAGCACCCGTCCCTCTGGGCCTCCAGTCTCTGTGGGCCCCCCCTCCCTTCCTCTGGGGCTGCACACCCCCCGCCCCGCTCCTTCATGGTGATAATAAAAATAAAAAAAACCTCAGTGAGGATACTTACCCTGCGGCGGCTCGCTCCACCCGTCTTGTAGGTGGCAGGACAGGACCTGTCGTTGGCTGGGAAACCGATCTGCTGGGGGTGAGTGGGCAAAGCGGGGTAAGTGGGCAGAGTGGGGGATGAGTGGGAAGAGCAGGGGTTAGTGGGCAGAGTCATTGGGCAGAGCAGGGGTGAGTGGGCATAATCAGTAGTCAGAGCAGGGTCAATAGTCAGAGCTGGGGTCTGTGGGCAGAGCTGGGGTCAGTGGGCATGGTCAGTAGCCAAAGGGGGGGGGTAAGTAGGCAGAGCAGGGTCAGTGGGCAGAGGCGGGGTGGAGTGGGCAGAGTGGTGGGTGAATGGGCAGAGCAGGGTCAGTGAGCAGGATTGGGGCGTCAGTGGTCAGAGCAGGGTAATAGCGGGGGTCAGTGGTCAGAGCAGGGGTTAGTGGGCAGAGTGATTGGGCAGAGCAGGGGTTAGTGGGCACAGTCAGTAGGCACAGCAGGGGTTAGTGGGAAAAATCAGTGGGCAGAGCAGGGGTGAGTGGGCACAGTCAGTGAGCAGAGCAGGGGTCAGCGGGCAGAGCGGGGGTGAGTGGGCAGAGCAGGGTTTAGTGGGCATAGCAAGGGTTATTGGGCACAGTCAGTGGGCAGAGCAGGGGTCAGTGGGCAGAGTGAGTGGGCAGAGAAGGGTCAGTGGGTAGAGCATGGGTGAGTGGGCACGGTCAGTGGGCAGAGCAGGGGTCAGTGGGCATGGTGAAAGGGCAGAGCGGGGGGTGAGTGAACAGAGGGTGGTCAGTGGGCAGGGTGAGTGGTAAAAGCAGGGGCGAGTGGGCAGAGCGGGGGTGAGTGGGCAGAGCGGGAGTAAATGAGCAGAGCAGGGTCAGTAGGCAGTGTGAGGGGTCAGTGGGCAAAGCATGGTCAGTGGGCAGTGTGAGGGGTAAGTGGGTATAGCATGTTCAGTGGGCAGTGTGAGGCGTGAGTGGGCAGTGTGAGGGTCAGTGGGCAGAGCAGGGTCAGTGTGAGGGGTGAGAGGGCAGAGCAGGGTCAGTGGGGCATGTGAGGGGTCAGTGGGCAGAGCAGGGTGAGTGGGCAGTGTGAGTGGTCAGTGAGCAGAGCAGGGTCAGTGGGGCGTGTGAGGGGTCAGTGGGCAGAGCAGGGTGAGTGGGCAGGTGAGTGGTCAGTGAGCAGAGCAGGGTCAGTGGGGCAGAGCAGGGTGAGTGGGCATTGAGGGGTCAGTGGGCAGAGCATGTTCAGTGTGCAGAGGAGGGTCAGTGGGCAGTGTGAGGGGTCAGTGGGCTGAGCAGGGCGAGTGGGCAGAGCAGGGTCAGTGAGGGGTCAGTGGGGAGAGGATGGTCAGTGGGCAGAGCAGGGTCAGTGTGAGGGGTCAGTGGGCAGTGAGGGGTGAGTGGGCAGAGCAGGATGAGTGGCCAGTGTGAGGGGTCAATGGGCCGAGCAGGGTGAGTGGGCAGAGCATGGTCAGTGGGCATAGTGGGGGTGAGTGGGCAGAGAGGGGTGAGTGGGGGTGAGTGGGCAGAGCAGGGTGAGTGGGCAGAGTGGGTGAGGGGGCAGAGTTTGGGGGTGAGTGGGCAGAGTGGGGGTCAGTGGTCAGAGTGGGGGTGAGTGGGCAGAGCAGGGTCAGAGAGAGGGTCAGTGTGCAGAGTGGGGGTGAGGGGGCAGAGAGGGGTTCAGGGGGAAGAGTAGGGGGGTGAGTGGTCAGAGTGGGGGTGAGTGGTCAGAGTGGGGGTCAGTGGTCAGAGTGGGGGTCAGTGGTCAGAGTGGGGGGTCAGTGGGCAGAGCAGGGACAGAGTGGGGGTCAGTGTGCAGAGTGGGGGTGAGTGGGCAGAGTTGGGGGTGAGTGGGCAGAGTTGGGGGGTGAGTGGGCAGAGTTGGGGGGTGAGTGGGCAGAGTGAGGGTCAGTGGTCAGAGTGGGGGTGAGTGGGCAGAGTGAGGGTCAGTGGTCAGAGTGGGGGTGAGTGGGCAGGTCAGAGTGTGGGTCAGTGTCAGAGTGGGGGTGGGTGGGCAGAGCAGGGTCAGAGTGGGGGTCAGTGGTCAGAGTGGGGGTGAGTGGGCAGAGCAGGGTCAGGGTCAGAGTGGGGGTCAGTGGTCAGAGTGGGGGTGAGTGGGCAGAGCAGGGTCAGAGAGAGGGTCAGTGTGCAGAGTGGGGGTGAGGGGGCAGAGAGGGGTTCAGGGGGAAGAGTAGGGGGGTGAGTGGGCAGAGTTTGGGGGTCAGTGGTCAGAGTGGGGGTCAGTGGTCAGAGTGGGGGTCAGTGGTCAGAGTGGGGGGTCAGTGGGCAGAGCAGGGACAGAGTGGGGGTCAGTGTGCAGAGTGGGGGTGAGGGGGCAGAGAGGGGGTGAGGGGGCAGAGTTGGGGGGTGAGTGGGCAGAGTTGGGGGGTGAGTGGGCAGAGTGAGGGTCAGTGGTCAGAGTGGGGGTGAGTGGGCAGGGTCAGAGTGTGGGTCAGTGGTCAGAGTGGGGGTGGGTGGGCAGAGCAGGGTCAGAGTGGGGGTCAGTGGTCAGAGTGGGGGTGAGTGGGCAGAGCAGGGTCAGAGTGGGGGTCAGTGGTCAGAGTGGGGGTGAGTGGGCAGAGCAGGGTCAGGGTCAGAGTGGGGGTCAGTGGGCAGATCGTGGGTCAGTGTGCAGCGCAGGGGGATGAATAGGCAGAGGAAGTTAGATCGGGACAGGACCTTTGATGACGTCACGGTCATGTGATCTGTGACTCCACCCATCATCGTGACGTCATCAAAGGTCCTCAAGCAGGATGAAGAGAGATCGCGTGTGGTTGGAGGGAGCTGTGGTAAGGGGGGGGGTGACCGGACAGTGGAGGGGGTCTGTGCTGAGAGGCGGGGGGTGACCGGAGAGTGGAGGGGGGCGATCGGGTAGCGGAGGGGCAGTGGTGATAGGCTGGGGGTGACCGGACAGTGGAGGGCGGCTATGGTGACAGGCAGGGGGCTGATGGGGCAGCGGGGGGAAGGCAGTGGAGGATGGCTATGGTGACAGGCAGGGGGTGATGGGGCAGCGGGGGCTGTGTGCAGGGCCGGTGACGGGATAACGGCGAGTGGTGGCGCTTTAGCGCCCACTGCGAGGCGCTGTGCCATTTTGACAGCGGCTCGCGGTGAGCGCTCGTGGGTCTGCTACTTCCGTTTCCGGTCTTTGTCACAGGAGGGAGGCCGTCACGGAAGTTGAGCGGATAGACCGGAAGTGGCCTTCGGGTTTTATATATAAGATAGTTATATAGCAATAATAATAATAATAATAATAAAAACCAAATATATTCCCTTCTCACTTGTTTATTTTCACCAGGTAAACCAATATTATTATTATTATTATTATTATTATTAAGTTGCCTAATAATTCTGCACAGTAATAGTTACCTGCACACACAGATATCCTCCTAAGATAACCAAATGTAAAAAAAAAACACTCCAACTTCCAAAAATATTAAGCTTTGATATTTGAGTCTTTTGGGTGATTGAGAACATAGGTGTTGATCAATAATAAAAATAATCCTCTACAATACAACTTGCCTAATAATTTTGCACACAGTGTATACAGTTGAGTGTCAGACAGGTTTTTACCCAGAGTAGAGTCTTGAACTGTGAGAGAGGCTACCTTTTCCTCTAATGAGGATGTACGTGTCCCTAATATGTCAAAATCAGCTCTCATTGCAGTAATTGCCTTTTCATGAGAAACTTCATTTCTAGATGCCATTCTATCAAGATCCTGCTTTGTTGGCCATGATTTAAGCAATTCCTCGAGAGTCTGCAGATCTGTGTGTCCAGAGGCTGGATCTGCTGCAGGGGAAGCAGGGGAGCCGGATCCACCATATTTCCTCCCCTCCCTCAACAGATAGCAGCTCTCCGTTTCCTGTATCCCATCCAGTAATCCTCTCAATCTGGGAGCCTGGGTAGTAGGTCACCTAGGTGGAATGTGTTCCCATCGGAGCAGTAAGTGCATTTTGGATCAGGGGCAGTCAGCTTACCCGATGTTGCACCACTTGCTCTTGTTGTGGCCTCATTGCTGGGGCCTCCGTGCTGCCAGTTTTCACGCTACGGATTAGGCAGTCTAATGCTGTGTCGTGGCTTCGTGGTGTCCTCGGAGGGTTCCAGGATGTGAATCTCCTGCTTTTGGGCTTGATGGTAGCTGTTGTGGCTGGCTGTGGGGTAATTTGAAGCTGTGTCTGCAGGAGCTTCTCTCAGAAGCGTCTTCACACTGCCATGGCTAAGCCACGCCCCCACCCAAGTGTATTTGTTGCTAGAAGGGGGCACTTGGGATATTATAACTTTCCTAGGAGTACATCAGGCATTATCACTTTCTAGGTAGCACAGTGGGGGCTTTGCTACTTTCTCTGGACATGATTATTTTTAGAGGCCCCCTGCTATCTGCTGTTCTATCTTTGCAGCATTAATATGTGCAGGGGTAATAATAGTAATGATTTGCTGTAATCTCTGCAGACGAGCCCTTGTTGGAAAAGGTTGTCTGGACCAGATGAAAAATGAATGAATACACAAGTCTGCAAAAAAATTTTTTCCGAGAGCTGTTTTGGTTATTCCACATAATCTTTATGTTTTTGAGTGCGCTGAATCCCAAAATGACCTCCGTTTTGTCATAGGACATCATGTTTTCTGATAATTTAAGTAACTATGTTAAATAAGACAATACCTCAAAATAAATGAAAATACTCATGAAATTAATTTTTTATTACAAATGTTTCATGAAAATAATTTTTTTTAACTGCAATGAGCTCACTAACACACACTAAAATCGATTCTTCTTCCCTGTGAGGCTTCTCTTGGTACATGTACGCTTGTGAGTAGCATCTGTAATGTCTCTCTGAAGCGTCCAACAGTAGTCTGCCATCATTGTAATGCTCCATCTTACCTGGTATCTTCTGCCATCATTGTAATGCTCCATCTTCCCTGGTATCTACTGCCATCATTGTAATGCTCCATCTTCCCTGGTATCTACTGCCATCATTGTAATGCTCCATCTTACCTGGTATCTTCTGCCATCATTGTAATGCTCCATCTTTCCTGGTATCTACTGCCATCATTGTAATGCTCCATCTTTCCTGGTATCTTCTGCCATCAGTGTAATGCTCCATCTTTCCTGGTATCTACTGCCATCATTGTAATGATCCATCTTACCTGGTATCTTCTGCCATCATTGTAATGCTCCATCTTCCCTGGTATCTACTGCCATCATTGTAATGCTCCATCTTACCTGGTATCTTCTGCCATCATTGTAATGCTCCATCTTCCCTGGTATCTACTGCCATCATTGTAATGCTCCATCTTACCTGGTATCTTCTGCCATCATTGTAATGCTCCATCTTCCCTGGTATCTACTGCCATCATTGTAATGCTCCATCTTCCCTGGTATCTACTGCCATCATTGTAATGCTCCATCTTACCTGGTATCTTCTGCCATCATTGTAATGCTCCATCTTTCCTGGTATCTACTGCCATCATTGTAATGCTCCATCTTTCCTGGTATCTTCTGCCATCAGTGTAATGCTCCATCTTTCCTGGTATCTTCTGCCATCATTGTAATGCTCCATCTTTCCTGGTATCTACTGCCATCATTGTAATGCTCCATCTTCCCTGGTATCTACTGCCATCATTGTAATGCTCCATCTTACCTGGTATCTTCTGCCATCATTGTAATGCTCCATCTTTCCTGGTATCTACTGCCATCATTGTAATGCTCCATCTTACCTGGTATCTACTGCCATCATTGTAATGCTCCATCTTACCTGGTATCTCCTGCCATCATTGTAATGCTCCATCTTTCCTGGTATCTACTGCCATCATTGTAATGTTCCATCTTACCTGGTATCTACTGCCATCATTGTAATGCTCCATCTTACCTGGTATCTTCTGCCATCATTGTAATGCTCCATCTTTCCTGGTATCTACTGCCATCATTGTAATGATCCATCTTACCTGGTATCTTCTGCCATCATTGTAAGGCTCCATCTTCCCTGGTATCTACTGCCATCTTTGTAATGCTCCATCTTACCTGGTATCTTCTGCCATCATTGTAATGCTCCATCTTCCCTGGTATCTACTGCCATCATTGTAATGCTCCATCTTCCCTGGTATCTTCTGCCATCATTGTAATGCACCATCTTCCCTGGTATCTACTGCCATCGTTGTAATGCTTCATCTTACCTGGTATCTTCTTCCATCATTGTAATGCTCCCTCTTCACTGGTATCTTCTTTCCATCTCTTTAATGTCCTGGTGGAATCGTTCACCTTGCTCTTCACTCACAGCTCCCAAATTTTCAGGAAAGTTGTCAAGGTGGGAATGGAGGAAATGCACTATCAAACTCATCAGGCAACCTAAAGCTTGAAATGCTTTCAGCATTTGTCCGACGATTTGTTTGTAGTCAGGGTCTTTGTTATTGATTAAACATTTCTCTATGACCTCTTAGAAGAAAAAGGTTTGGTACCGTGTTAGCCAGTTGAGAAAATGTTGATTGCTCTCAGTGTGAGAAACAAGATACAAATCTTGTAGTTGTGATACCTTTTAATGGCTAACAACTACAAGATTTATATCTTGTTTCTCACACTGAGAGCAATCAACATTTTCTCAACTGGCTAACATGTTACCAAACCTTTTTCTTCTAATGAAATGGAAGATACCAGAATATACCGCACATCTATGGAATCTACGACCTCTTTAAATGCAGTCCACCCTTCTTTTTGAGGATGCGTCTTGGTATTGATAAACTCTTGATCAGCTATAAGCCTTCTAATGTCTGGTCTGACGAACACACCTTCCTTCAATTTTGCCTCCGAGAGTCCTGGAAACTTGGCGACCAAGTATTTGAAGCATTCTTCATCTTTTGGAAGTGATTTTACGAATTGCTTCATTAATCCCAATTTGATGTGGAGAGGTGGTAGAAGAACTTTATGAGGAGGAACCAAAGTTTCTCGAAGGACCTTTTTTTCACCAACTGTGAGCACCCTCAGCTGCCAATTTTTCTTGGTCCAGTGATTTTGTCGGTCTCGACTGTCCCATACACACAGAAAACAAGGGTATTTAGTATACCCAGCTTGTTGCCCGAGCAGCATGCACAAGACTTTCAAATCCCCGCACACTTCATATTTAAGTTTACGAAGACCCAATTCCAAGTTCTCGTAGGTTTCCTTGAGGTGTACCGAATGACCTACAGGGATGGAAGCATAAAACCTGCCGTTGTGGAGTAAAACTGCTTTGAGACTTCTTTTTGAAGAATCTATAAAAAGACGCCATTGCGCTGAATCATATTGGATTTTGAATTGACCCATCAAACCTTCGACATCGATGCAATAAACCAACTTATTTTCCTGGGCAAAGTAAGGAACAAACTCATCTTCCAGATGTCTGAACCATGAAAAGGACCCTCCTGGCAACAATAAATTCTTGCTTTTGAGTCTTGAGCCAAGTAACTCAGCGGCATCTTTGGGAAGATTCAAGTCTCTTACCAAATCATTCATTTCCTCCTGGGAAAACAATTTTTTTCTTGTATCATCTTCAAAGTCAGAACTCCATTCATCATCTGGTTCAGGTAGGACTCCACCTTCATCGGAGCTAGTTATCTCTTCCAAGGTAGCAGGGGCCTTGGGTACTGGTATATCTGTGCCATGGGGGATGGGACAAATTGCTGAGTGAATATTGGGGTATGAAATGGAATGCTTCCAATTTTGAATGATACCCTTTCACATTGCATGAACAAAAGTAACTATAGTCACTATGGTTCTTTTGCTGTCGCCATACCATAGGAATCCCATAACGGAAAGCTTTTTTCTTTCCCTTGAACCAATTTAGAGGTCCTCAACACACCGTTTGCACACTTTATGAGGCGCCCAAGCTTTATCTTGATCTCCAAGCTTTAATCCGAAATATGCGAAGTATACTTTTTTCACAAAGTCTGTAATATTCAGCTGTTGCTTCAACACTGTATATTCACCACAAATGTAACAGAAACTGTCAGGCGAATTAATACACTTCTGCTGAGCCATAATGCTAATTTAGGGAAACATGGTTGAATATGACGAGCTAACACGAACTGAGATTAAAAAGTGTGAACAGGCGAAAACCAAGATAAAACAATTGAAGCAAGCCCGGGCATGTCAGAGCCCGCTCGTTCAGCTTGCAACATGTTGATGCTGGTTTCATTAGCTCACTCTGAAAGTTCTTTTCTTTGAAAGTTTTATTTTTTTGGCATTGTATATCTTCAATGCATTGATGTGAATTAATTAATAGTAATTTTGACTTTCAAAACCCTAAGATAAAAAAAATACCAAAAATTGAGACAAATTTACTGAATTTGAAGAGAATTTTGCATTTTGTGGCAAATCCTGACATCCAGGATTTTTTCAATATTTTTTTTGTTTTCAGCACACCAAAATACATGGAAATTAGATGAAAATAACCAAACAGCTTTTTAGTCGCAGACCTGTGCTATCAGAGAGAAAGTCAGCTGTTAGTCACAATACTGTACATATCTGTACTGCAATCTCTGTACTATGGTTAGCAGCACTGCCATCTACCATGATATGGTCTGCTAATGGTGGTAATATTAATCTTCTTAATGGTATGTTTTCTTTTCTTCTTTCCTTAGTTTAATTTTAGTTTAGTAACAGCTTAGTGCATTACAGTCATTATGTAGTGGTAGGTGTATAGTGGGATTATTGGTATTTTGTAGAGGTAATAGTTATATTATATTATGTACTCACTATGTAGTAATGATGGTAGTGGACATTGTGTTGGGGTATTATTTTAGTCTTATATAGTAGTAATTTTGGTAATATCTCTTTATAGTGTTTTAGTGTTAGTGTGGTATCTCAGTTCTCGAGGAAACGGGATGATGAATCCAGACACCCACCAAAACACCCAACACACCCTTAGGACCCAGGGAACCATGGGTGGACCCAGGGGGAGGGCCCAGTCGAGGGGACAGGGGAAAGAAAGGTGGAGGGTAGCAGTGTGTGAGATAGAGGAGAAGGAGTGAGAGAGGAGGAAGGTGTTGTGTTGAGGACAGAAAAAAACCCCAGGGGCACAGGTGCAGTGAGAGCGACCTGTACGTTTGAATCCAGGACTGAGCATAGATGTTGGTCGACAACCAGGGACCGGACCTGAACGTGGCACAGAAGCTATACGCCCGCTGTTTGATCGTGTATCTGCGTACGGAGGCGCAGACAGGAGAGGCAAATAAGTAGCACTGGGAGAGAGAAACCAGAGAAAGAAAGGCACACGAAGGGGGTCTTGTGTGGCGCCCAGCTCACACAGGTAGCTACAGACTTTTCTAATGCACAGTTGGGTTTCCACAGCAGGTACCTACTACATGCAACATCTTCCACCCCGGCACAGTAGGGGGAGCCAAACTTGCTGCCCTTAGGCAAGATCCCCTATAAATACTGCTGCTGGGGGAGGAGTTAGTCAGAGTGTGCAGACGCTAGGAGAGCTGCGAAGACGGCCTGGTGGTCGGTGCCGCAGTTAGGCCCGAGCCAGTGACCCGGAGTGGCCCTTCTACGTCCTGCAAGTCTAAGTGGGACAGAAGGCAAGGAACAGATAGCCAAAGGGGAGCGAGGAACTTGAGCGAGTCCGCCCCAAAGAAGTACCGGACATCGGGGATCCGCACCTGTGGGATACTCCAGGACCACAGAGAACCCCTTCACACCGTGGAGGCTTCAGCCACCCGATCCCCCTGTGGGTCAGTAGAGGAGGCCAGACACCGCAGAGCATCACCGCAGTGATCAGAGAGGGTCACCCGGAGACCGCACAAGAGGAGAGACAGACATCAGAGTCAGGAAGAGAGAGGAGGCCAGTCAGGCTGCATGCAGGCTGGGTTTCAGCTACAGAGAGGAACAGAGGAGGCCTCATACCCACTTGCTGTGGGGACCCACTGTGCAACCTGGTCACCTGTCAGTGCCCTGGACATCTTTACTTGCTGTAACATCAGTAAAGGGTAAAAGAGACTTCTACAGTGTGGATGTGTCTTTCCTCTCCATTCCCGGTGCCCCTCATAGACTGCTCCAACACTCCCCATCCCTGCCACAGCTCCACTACAAGCTGCCCCTTCACCCTACGCTGCCCCGGAGGCCCATCTTTACCTGTAGAGGACTTTACCAAACTAGCCGCATTACCATCTACCTCTGGCGGACTGTGGCGGTGCTGGTGACACCTCACCAGGAACTACAGGTGGCCTCACGACAAACTTGTATATAGCATCCCCTGTAAATACATCCCCTTTTTAAAAGAGTAGTCCCCCAGGACACGGATCAGGCGCGGCCACCATTCCCCGTGACAACAGGAGCGTTAACCTCCCTTGGGAGCCTGATACCCGAGTACCCCACAGCCTGGGGCTTGACATATCTTTATCTGGTGTCACGAACAGGATCCCGTGCCCGGTATTACCGGGTACTGTGTGCCGTGCTATTGACTGTATTGAGTGTCTGTTTAAATTATGCCGCCATTACTGCGCCAAAGAGCGGGAAGAAAAGGGCGTGCCAGCCTGTAGAGCGCAAAATTGAAGCCCGTCCCTCACTCAGCCGAGCATTCCTGAGCGCCGTGGCCTAGTCTGGAAATTCCCGAACTGTTTAACTCTTTAATAACTGGCTGTAATTCACTAGGGGGGCCTCCAACATGTCGGCCTCCTTCAGCGACGATGATTGTGCGTTTGCTGACCCTAGTAATTACCCCGAAGTACCTATGGCTGTCTCCGGTAGCACTGCAAGCGCCACCGGCGCACCGGGTGCACTCGTCCCACTAATGCCGATGTCACTCCCATACATCCCGGGGGCCAAGTGGTTGCCCCAGTACGAAGGGCGCCCTGATACATTGGACGAATTCAAATGAAAAATCAATAGCTTCCTAGACATGTATGCAATGACCGGCCAACAACGCGCTGCTGTGGTACTCGGACAGTTAACTGGCGCAGCAGAGAAAGAAAGTGCGTCCTGGTCTGCCGCTGAACGCAGATCAGCATCGGCTATCTTTAACAAACTGAGAGCTACTTTTGAGGAGTGTAACGAGGCTGATATACGCATGCGCTTCGATCACTGCTACCAGAGGCCGGGGGATGACATAAGAGCTTATGCCTGGCGTCTGGAAGAAGCACTGCTCGCCCTCACACGTGTCAGCCCCACCAGTGTACCCAACGAAGACAAGCTCCTCATTGAACAATTCACTCGGGGACTGCTATCCCCTGAGGACAGTAAGACTGTACGTTGGTGGTCATTGAGCAATCCTGAAGCTGACTTTAAAACCCTGAAGGAGATGACCAACAAAGGGTTAAAGCTGGTAGAGACCCAAGAAGCTGCTATTAAATGGTGGTGCAGTGGTGAGGTGCAGGCTACTCCAAAACCATTACCCGTGTCTACAGCCACACACAATGTACAATCTGCTCAGCTTGACAAGAATGACTCCCTGCGAGCTGAGATGTGTGCCGAGATGCGCCAAATGAACAAAAACATCACTAAACTAATGGACGCTCTGCAGTTGCAGCAAAGTCAACAGCCAGCGCCAAGACCCCAGCCCAAACCTCAGCCGCTGATTCAACTTGCTGACAGTCTGGAGGATGTACCCTGGATGCGAGGGAAGCAAGCCACAGCGTACCAAGGAAGAACCGACCACTACAGCTCCACTGGGGAGCCTATCTGCCACCACTGGAAACGCACCGGTCACCTCGCCAGGAGCTGTTCTTTAAGCGGGCAGTCCCCGGGGGGCCGGGGTCAATCCTCAGGATTAGATCAACAAGGCCCAGCCACCTGCTGCAAGACCTTCATCGGACAGAGGCCATTTCTGTCCATTGTACTGGATGGCATCCCGACACCTGCTCTGCTGGACATCGGGTCACAGGTGACCACCATCCCCTATATCCTTTATAAGAAATATTGGGCTGATGCAGAACTGAAACAGCCTGATATAGACTTTACCCTTAACCTTCCTAGCGTTATTCCCGAGCCTGACTCGGGGTTAACATTCACTACCAGAAGCGTTAACCCCGAGTCAGGCTCGGGCTTACCCGCGTTCGCGGCAGATGCGGTGAGAAAACCGCACTTGCGCCGCACTTGCGCCGCACTTGCGCCGCGGTTGCGGTAATCTGCATAGGAACCAACCACCTCTGATGACCCTCATACATTGTTCATATGTGCCCCTGCAGCCTAGTAAACCATTAGCAGCACTGTTGTTGTGTGCAAAGTGGCTGCAGTAGAAGTGAGCTAATGATTTCATACACTTACATGCCTGGTACTTGAGGCCGTCTCCCTGTGTGTGCTGGGACTTGTGGGCTGTGCTCATCATGTCTGCTCGCCCCCTCCCTTATGCACGCCCCCTCTCAGCCTGCTATAGTGCTGTGAGGCTGATTGCGTCATAAAGGGGCGGGGCTAAATCGCGGCATCACGGTAGCCCCGCCCCTTTATGACGCAATCAGCCTCACAGCACTATAGCAGGCTGAGAGGGGGCGTGCATAAGGGAGGGGGCGAGCAGACATGATGAGCACAGCCCACACGTCCCAGCACACACAGGGAGACGGCCTCAAGTACCAGGCATGTAAGTGTATGAAATCATTAGCTCACTTCTACTGCAGCCACTTTGCACACAACAACAGTGCTGCTAATGGTTTACTAGGCTGCAGGGGCACATATGAACAATGTATGAGGGTCATCAGAGGTGGTTGGTTCCTATGCAGATTACCGCAACCGCGCCGCAAGTGCGGCGCAAGTGCGGCAGCTATGCGGCAAGTGCGGCAGATGCGTTTTTTTTAACCGCATCTACCGCGAACGCGGGTAGCCCGCTTTTAGCAAAAAATTCTAGAACTAAACAGACCGCCAGGGAGGTTAATGCATCTAATGGTGAACCAATTACGGTAATGGGGGTCAGAGAAGTGCCAATAAAGGTGCAGAGGGTGGAATTGCAGAGCCAGGTGGTCTTAGTTGTTGCAGAAGCCAGTAATGCTAATGATCCTTATATCATATTAGGCACAAATGTTGTTAGCAATTGCATGGAGGAAGTTTTGTCTTTGCTTCAACAGATTGCAGATACTGCCAGACCTGGTCAAAGGAAGGTCCTCCAGTGTGAGATCAGAGCCATCCTGCACCATCAACAGGTAACAATTACTGGTGGCGAAATTGGTACTGCACGGGTGACAGACCCGTTACCTATTGTGATTCCCTCAATGAGTGAAATGATGATTTGGTGTCGAGCAGCTATAGGTCTGAGAGGGCAGGACTATCAGGCATTAGTGGAGCCTATCAGCACAGAGCACAGACCTACACTGTTGACGGCCAGGGGGGTGGTTGACGTACACAATAGAAGAGTACCTGTCCGCGTCTTAAATTGTGGCAGTGGGAGGTTAAATTACCCAGGTATACAACCGTTGCTAAATTGTACACAGTCAGCAACAGCGAGATCCAAACAGTGCAACCTGAACCCCACGAGGAAGGGGCAAAAACTGATCAAACCACTGGACCACTGGAGGACTGGTGCCAGCAGCTCCATGTCGGAACTGACACCACTCCTGTGTATGAAAAGCAAGGTGTGTACCGGGTAGTTCAAGAATTTGAACAAGTCTTTAGTAAGCATCCACTTGACTTTGGTAGGATAAAAGGGGTCCAACATCACATCCTCACAGGTACACATCCACCAATCAAAGAGCGGTACAGGCCTATTCCACCTGCACATTATCAAAACGCCAAAGAAATGTTACAGGACATGAAGGACGCAGGGGTTATACAAGATACTTGTAGCCCCTGGGCAGCCCCATTAGTCCTAGTCAGGAAAAAGGATGGCAGTATGAGAATGTGTGTAGACTATAGGCAAATAAACTGCATAACACACAAAGATGCCTACCCATTACCTCGTATAGAGGAATCTTTAGCTGCGTTGAAGTCTGCCAATTACCTCTCTACCTTAGGGCCCTTTCACATCAGCGTTTTTTTAAATTTGCGGCAGATGCGGTGAAAAAACCGCATCTGCCGCAACTGCCGCATAACGGTTCCACTTGCGGCACGGTTGCGGTTTTTTCCATAGGAAGTATAGGGGGACTTGCGGCAGATGCGGCAAGTGCGGTATTGCACTTGCGGCAGGTGCGGCAGAGAAAAAAACCGCGGCTTACTGCGGTTTTTTTCTCTGCCGCACCTGCCGCAAGTGCAATACCGCACTTGCCGCATCTGCCGCAAGTCCCCCTATACTTCCTATGGAAAAAACCGCAACCGTGCCGCAAGTGGAACCGTTATGCGGCAGTTGCGGCAGATGCGGTTTTTTCACCGCATCTGCCGCAAATTTAAAAAAACGCTGATGTGAAAGGGCCCTAAGAGAAGCATTAAATGCATTAAAAGAGGCATAGATGCTCATGAGGAGAACATAATTTTACCTCTATACAAGTCACTAGTGCGACCACACTTAGAATACTGGGTACAATTCTGGTCTCCGGTGTATAAGAAAGACATAGCTGAACTAGAGCGGGTCCAGAGAAGAGCGACCAAGTTTATTAGAGAACTAAGGGGTCTGCAATACCAAGTCAGGTTATCATACTTGGGGTTATTTAGCTTGGAAAAACGAAGGCTTAGGGATGATCTTATAATAATGTATAAATATATGAGGGAACAGTACAGAGAACTTTCTAATGATCTCTTTACTCTTAGGCCTAAGACGGGGACAAGGGGGCATCCTATACGTCTGGAGGAAAGAAGGTTTAATCATAATCACAGACGTGGATTCTTTACTGTAAGAGCAGTGAGACTATGGAACTCTCAGCCACATGATGTTGTAATGAGTGAGTCACTACTAACATTTAAGAAGGGCCTGGATGCCTTTCTTGAAAACTATAATATTACCAGTTATATATACTAGATTCCTTGATAGGGCGTTGATCCAGGGAATTAGTCTGATTGCCATATCTGGAGTCAGGAAGGAATTATTTCCCCCAATGTGGAGCTAGTGTTGCCACATGTTTTTTTTTTGCCTTCCTCTGGATCAACATGTTAGGCTATGGGTTGAACTAGATGGACTTAAAGTCTTCCTTCAACCTTAAAACTATGTTACTATGTTACTATGTATGTTATATCTCACTAGTGGGTATTGGCAGGTGTCTGTAGCCGAGGAAGACAGAGACACCTATGGGCCTATGTGAGTTCAACAGCATGCCCTTCGGACTATGTAATGCACCCGAAACCTTCCAGCGATTAATGGAGAGTTGCCTGGGGCATAAGAACTTTGAGTCGGTACTGCTCTACCTGGATGACGTGATTGTGTACTCCAAGACCTACGAGGAACATGTCACTCATCTAAGAGTGGTGTTTGAAGCTCTGGCCAAATACGGGATGAAGCTAAAACCATCAAAATGCCACCTGTTAAAGCCAAGAGTACAGTACCTGGGGCACATAGTCAGTGCCAAAGGCGTGGCCCCTGATCCAGACAAGGTGACAGCAATCAAAGAGTGGCCAGAACCCAAGACCATAAAGGAAGTACGTCATTTCCTGGGATTGGTGGGCTACTATAGGAGGTTCATAAAGGAGTACACCAAGAAGGCTGCTCCCCTGTAAGAACTCCTAGTAGACCAACCCATGAAGGGCAAGCCAAAGCATTCTCCATGGAAGTGGGGTAAGGAACAAGAAGAATCGTTCCAGACGATGAAAGAAGCCCTGACAGGAGAAGAAATCCTTGCTTACCCAGACTACAACCTGCCATTCCTGCTGTACACCGAAGCCAACAATGTAGGACTCGGAGCCGTCCTTTCCCAAAAGCAAGACGGCAAAGAAAGGGTGATTGCTTATGCCAGTAGAAAGCTGCGCCCTACACAGAGGAACCCAGAAAACTACAGTTTCTTCAAGCTGGAATTCCTGGCCTTGGTCGGGGCCATCACAGAGAGGTTCAAACACTATCTGGCCTCCAGCAAATTTACAGCCTACACGAATAACAATCCGCTGACCCACCTGGAAACTGCGAAGTTGGGAGCCATGGAGCAAAGAAGGATGGCCAGATTGTCCAACTACCAGTTCACCGTCAAGTACCGGGCTGGGCACCAGAATGGAAATGCCTTATCCAGCATGCCTCACTTGTCAGATGAGGGTATAGATGAAGACGAGCTAGATGAAGTGGAGTTACCTGCCTTCCATCAAGTAAGAGTAGCCCGGTGCCAGCAAACCCGTCAGAATCCTCCTTCTAGAACAGTGAACCCGTTGCCCCACTTCAGTTGGAAAGAGGTGCAAGACAATGACCCAGCTGTCAGCTTGATCAAACAACTGATAATCCAGGAGTCAGCGAAGCTGCCTGAGAATCCCCAATCTGAAGTCAAACGTGTGTAGAGCGAGTGGAGCAAACTGTTCATATACCAAGGAAAGCTTTGTCCGAGGCATATCAACCCAAGAACACACGAGATGGCCTGGCAAATCATCGTGCCAAAATCAGAAATCCATGTGGTCTTGAACGCCTATCAGAACTAGATTAGTCACTTCGGGTGGAAGAAGCTACAGATGCTACTGAAGGACAGGTTATTTTGGGTCGGCATGCGAACATCTATTGAAAAATGGTGTAAGAATTGTAAACCCTGCGGCCTAAAAAGAAAGGACTTACAGAGCCAGAAAGCCCAGCTTCATCCCATCGTAACAAAGCAACCTCTGGAAATCGTAGCCTTTGACCATGTGAAACTAACTCCAAGTAGATCTGGTTACACCTATGCGTTGACCATGGTAGACCATTACTCGAGATTCTTAATGGTTGCCCCCTTGAAAGACTTGACAGCTGCAACAGCTGCTAGAACCTTCCAAAATGTCTTCTGCAGACCATTGGGATACCCAGAACGGGTCCTAACAGATCAAGGATCAGCCTTCAAAGCGGAGATCTTCCAAGAGTTCTGCCATATGTATGGGTGCAAGAAGATCAGAACAACCCCATATCATCCTCAAGCCAACAGACTATGTGAGAAAATGAATCATATCATCATTGACATGCTGAAGATCATTTACCATTAGAAGAAAGAAACCAATGGCTGGAGAAACTACCTGACTTGGTTGACATGTACAACCACATTCCAGTAAGCTCTACAAACTGTGCTCCAGCATACCTGATGAGAGCCCGTACAGGAAAGTTACCCGTAGACTTGGAACTTGGAGTAGTAGACCCTGAAGCAGATAACACCATTCCCAGTTGGAATGTCCATCGCCTTGAACAATACAAAAAGTTTCAAGCTAGTGTCGAAGATAACCTGGAGAAATCCAGTGAAAAACAAGAAAGGGACTATAATAAACATGCTCCAGCAGAACCAATAACACCTGGAAGTATTGTCCTCAAGAGGAAAAGAACTATATACAAGTTAGATTGCCAGTGGGAACAGGAACCCTAAATTCTATTAGACTCTGGACATGACAACAGCAAAGTCTGCCTTATCAGTAAGAACGGTGGAAAAACCACACAGACTGTATCCAGGGATCACATAAAGAAATGTCCAACAGATTGGGAAAACCAAGATCCCTCCAATTCACCAATTCCAGAAATAGAACCAATTCAAGAACTAAGTCCTAATCAAGAACCAAAGGAGAAGGTAATCTCAACAATTCTAGGAGAATTCCCACAAGATTGGCCTCAACTAAATGGAGCCATCATAGTGCCAATACTGAATTTCTACTAGCCCAATGAAGTGGTACAAAGGAATCAGGAAGAAATACCCGTTGCAAGAGAATCTGAGGATGCTGCAATCGGTACACCTGCTAGCCCTGTAGTGAGACTAAGGCAACGCAAGCATTTACCTGACATACCTGCACCAAGCCCTTCACTAGAAACCTCACCTGAGACAGTGACACCTGTAGTGCGTAGATCACACAGACGCACACAAGGTCAACCCCCGTCTAGGTATGGAGAGTGCGAACAGTAAAGTCAGAGGTAGAACACACTAAAGTAACCTGTAAATACTCATTGTAAAGTAAGAAATGTAAATAGTGTTCAAAAGGTGAAGAGTAGGCCAAAGCCAGGTAGACAACATCAAACGAGGGGAGTTGGCATGTCTAAGCTGTCTAAGGAGAATAAAAGCTTGGCCAAAAGGTGACCACAGAGCCAGGAGGCCTACAGCACTTATGACCTTCAGAGGCCCCTATAGTACCTAGGACTCCTACCCCGAAAACACCCGTTGTTGTGTATTTTGAATCGTTGAGCCTACAGAGACTTTACCTGTAAGGACTTATTGAACTTTCCCCTTTTGAACCTTTCCTTTGAACTTTTACAATTTAGAAGGACTACAGTTATGGGACTAATGTAGCCACAAACTTTTCAAAGCCTGCGGTGAATGGACTAGCACCGTACGGACTTACCTGTTTTTCATTTTTCAAATATCTTTCAGTGCTTTTTGTAAATTTTTA
This sequence comes from Allobates femoralis, assembly GCA_033576535.1. Lineage (NCBI taxonomy): Eukaryota > Metazoa > Chordata > Amphibia > Anura > Aromobatidae > Allobates > Allobates femoralis. Next base: position 133,778,732 of record JARQOC010000009.1, on the reverse strand, counting down.
TATTTTAAGACTTTGTAAATATGTTACCTGTTTTATTTTTGGAATATTGTTAATCCTTTTTGTTGGAACAAAAATGCTCAGTCCAGGAGTACTGAAGTTACCTAGGGGGGTATGTGGCGCCCTGCTCACACAGGTAGCCACAGACTTCTCTAATGCGCAGTTGGGTTTCCACAGCAGGTACCTACTACATGCAACATCTTCCACCCCGGCACAGCAAGGGGAGCCCAACTTGCTGCCCTTAGGCAAGATCCCCTATAAATACTGCTGTTGGGGGAGGAGTTAGTCAGAGTGTGCAGACACTACGAGAGCTGCGAAGATGTCCTGGTGGTCGGTGCCGCAGTTAGGCCGAGCCAGTGACCCGGAGTGGCACTTCTACGTCCCACAAGTCTAAGTGGGGACTGAAAGCAAGGAGCAGATAGCCAAAGGGGAGCGAGGAACTTGAGCGAGTCCGCCACAAAGAAGTACCGGACATCGGGGATCCGCACCTGTGGGATACTCCCGGACCACAGAGAACCCCGTCACACCGTGGAAGCTTCAGCCACCCGGTCCCCCTGTGGGTCAGTAGAGGAAGCCAGACACTGCAGAGGATCACCACAGTGATCAGAGAAGGTAACCCGGAGACCGCACAGGAGGAGAGACAGATATCAGAGTCAGGAAGAGAGAGGAGGCCAGTCAGGCTGCATGCAGGCTGGGTTTCAGCTGAAGAGAGGAGGCCTTATACTCACTTGCTGTGGGGACCCACTGTGCAACCTGGTCACCTGTCAGTGCCCTGGACATCTTTACTTGCCGTAACATCAGTAAAAGGTAAAAAATACTTCTACAGTGTACGTGTGTCATTTCTCTCCGTTATCGGTGCCCCTCATAGACTGCTCCAACACTCCCCATCCCAGCCACAGCTCCACTACAAGCTGCCTCTTCACCCTACGCTGCCCGGGAGGTCCAGCCCTACCTGTAGAGGACTTTACCAAACTAGCCGCATTACCATCTACCCCTGGCAGACTGTGGTGGTGCTGGTGACACCTCACCAGGAACTACAGGTGGCGTTACGACAAACTTGTATATAGCATCCCCTGTAAATACATCCCCTTTTTAAAAGAATAGTCCCCCAGGACACGGGATCAGGTGCGGTCACCACTCCCCGTGACAACAGGAGCGTTAACCTCCCTTGGGAGCCTGATACCCGAGTACCCCACAGCCTGGGGCTCGACACTTATACAAACTATCCCAGTTCCTTGGTGATTGACTGAACTGGAACTTGGCAGAGAGAAGCACGTGGCGACCAGTTGCAGATTCAGTGAGTAAACAGGGTACAGAATTTCAACACTGTATGAGACTGTTTATTTTCCCACCTGCGGAGCCACTGACTGCTAAAGCAGACGAGATACAGAGTCTCAGCTTGAACATGGCCTTGCACATCCATCGCAATCGAACACATCTACCCGGGGTACTGCTCCACCTACAGGGAGCGACGACATCAGGCTGCAATACCAACTAGACCCCGATGGTCTGACATGCAGCGTTGGTCCGTCCTGACCGAGAACCGTAGGTGGTGTCCCAAACTTTTAACTCTGCAAACTACAAAATCCCATTCAAAAAACCTCTTACCCAAAAATTGACTCCCCCGGGGTCACGGAAGCTGGGTCTCAACCCCCGTGGCTCCCCTGTAGTAGCGGGGCCCAGTTCCGAGGTGCCCCACGGCCCCGGGGTGGGCGAATCATTAGCAACAGTGGTATACTGTAATTATATCAGTGTAGATTTCTTTTAAGTGGTGGGGAGATCATATTAGAAGACATGTACTTTGGGGCTTGGGCCCCTTATCTTTTAGGATCCCAGCAACACCCCTGAGCTGCGCAATGCAGAGAAAGAATGGAGGAGCTAGCTGGCCAGATAGAAAGGACTGAAAAAGTGAATGACTCCAAAAGAAGGAACGTCAGCTGTAAGTCACTATGTAATTGTACAGTAATCTCTTAAGTGTTCTGCAGGACTGGTCTCTACCACTGTGTGGTCACAATATGGCAGTAAAAATGGTGTTTGTCTCTGTATAGAGATTTGGACTAGAGATGGACTGTGTTAACCCCTTACTGATGTTGAACATATTGGTATGTTATTTGTTGGCTCCTTGACTTCGTGGCTGAAAAGAGTTTCTTACTCATGCATTTTTTATTTTATTGCCCTCATTTTTTATTCATGGTACATTTATATCATTTATTTTCCATTCATTTACAACAATCATTTATTGGTATGCAACTATTAGCTGTACAGCAATCATCTAATTATGTATAGTAATTTCCTTATTACACTTTTTAACTCCTTTTTCCTCTTTGCACATGACTTAGCAGCGATCCCCTTCCTGGCTCTGACTCTTTTAACCCCGATCATTTTCCGAGCAATTTCTTTGCATGGCTCACCAAATGGCGAAGACAGGGATTCGATTTCAATTTCCATGGCCCATTACCATGAGTTTATCTCTCTAATTTGTACTATATCTGCTGTTATTGAGACCTCCTGTTCCTCCACAAGGTGTCAGTAGGTGCAATGTTAATTATGAGCAACATTTATTATGAAGGGCACTATAATTGTAGAATTGCTCTTACTGCACTTCCTGAACTAAGTTACAGTGAACAACTGGAGTTGAAGACAAGAGTCCAAAGCAAGTGGTAAAAGTCCCTGTAAGTACTTAACACTTTTTTTTTAATGTTTCACTGTTATTTGTAATAAGGATGCTAGATCACAAGATTACAGGATTGCTTCAGTGCACATTGTTATTTCTATATACATTCATAGAGTCTGCACTTTTACCTGACCACCTGCCTGCAAATTGAGCAGCCTGCTCTTCTGATGGTGGGTTTACACACACCAATTTCTGTGACCAATATCTGAACAGATCTCTGGTTGCAGTGAAATTATGGACACATAGTTCCATTTTGTGGCTGTGTACAAATATAACTATGTGTCCATGATTTCACTGCAACCAGAGATCTGTTCAGATATTGGACACAGAAATTGGTGTGTGTAAACGCACCATAAGGATTGCCAGTTATCATCAGAGTTGCATTTCACTCACAACATTAGTAATTGGTAATTAGGAAGTTTTTTTAAACCTTCAGGTGCTACATCAAAATTAATGCAAAGTAAGATAATAAAGAAAAAAAAATATATTTTTTTTACAATAAAAGAGTTGCTTTAGCAATGGATAAAGAAAATTAATCCCAAAATGTGTTACAGAATTTCTCTCAAATGCAGCAATACCTCATATGTGGTCATAATCTATTTTTTAGGATTCTAAAAGGGACGGTGTGTAGTCGGTCCACGCTGCTACAGAAGACACGAAGCCCAAATCTTCAGTTACTCAAGGTTTATTGGATCCATCCAACACTTTTCAGAGCCTGCTATGCATGCACTCCCTGATGAAGCAGCATAGCAGGCTCTGAATCGTGGTGGATGGATCCAATAAACCTTGAGTAACTGAAGGTTTGGGCTTTTTGTCTTCTGTAGCAGCGCGGACTGACTGCACACCGTCCCTTTTGAATCCTTGGATTTCCTCACCACGTTGCACGTGGAAGTGAGTCTCGCAGCAGCTACCATACGTGTGTTTTCAAACTGGTTGTGTGTCACACAACCAGAGAAGGTGAGCAGTTACACTTAACGGCTTCAGTGCCACCTTTTATATATCACGATAAGACCCTATTTGCACTTGCTTCCTTTGCAGTGACCAATTATAATCTATTTTTTGGGAGTTTCAGCATGGCTCATAGTGAAGAAGCACTATTTGTCTTTTGACTTTTGGGGAACAAATTTGTCTGTAATAGATTGTAGCTGCCATGTGGAATCTGCAAAGCCCCTGAGATGGCAAAACTGCAGAAACATCCCACAAATGAACACATTTCAGGACCTAAATTAAAAGCTTAGTAATGATTTTTTTGATTTTATTAATAAGAACCTGACACCCCCCTAGTGATTTTCAAAGTGAAAGCAGCACCTTCAGCAGTTTGTATGGTGCATTCTGTGAATGTGTGTACAATGTCTATACCCCCTGTACCCTGAAAGAAACACTTTCTAAAGTTTCCCACCCTGTATTTAAATTGTAGTTAAGTGGTCCGATGGGTCTTTACTTGCTTCCATTGCCACTGGGTCGGTCCCTCGTGCTCCCTCTGTGTTGGCCGCCTCCTCTTCTGTGTGTGTCTCCTCCTCTTCGGCGCCTGCGCATAATCCTTTGAATTCACACAGGCGCACACAGCTGAGTCGGAGTGCAGGGAGCCTAGCTGTCATCATTGTGCCTGCATGAGGTGCTGTAAGCATAACATTGAACAGGGGGGCTCTGGTGCCTGCACCTCACGTAGGCACAATGATGACAGCTGGGCTTTATCAAGCAAGTATCATAGCAGTGGAATTGGTTATGTTTGATTAGGATCGACTTTAATCAATATCCATAGCTGTACCATGATTAGAAGTGAAATTAGGAAGGTGAGCAAATTTGGTTAGTGAAAACTACGAACCAACTTGTGTATTCATGCATCCCATAAAAGGAACCAGAATAATAGGTTTGTATGCAAATTTCAATACATGTTTAATTATAATAACAGTACAGACAAATGAAAGGCTTAGTTCCGTGTATTATACAAAGACGGTAAGCAGTTAAGGGAGATAGGAGACACACAGTGCCAAAATTCCCAGTTACATAAAACACACTATGGTATGATAGTATCATACCATATGGTATGGTATCAATAATATTAATAATATGGTATCAATAATATCAGAGTATAATTACATAGATAAGCAAGTCCAAAATGCCTCAGACACATATAAAGTGCACAGCTGGGTATATGTCACAATACATCAAATAACCAATATAATACATAAAAGTAGAAGCTCCTTATAGTGATAATAACACTAATATAGCAGCTAGTGCCTGCATTGCTCCTTAGAGTTGCATACATACATGTGATAACAGTAACATCAGATAGAGATCATACTCATGTGTGAGGGAGACACAGTGTGTCAGGGTAGCCCCGACAAGTGTTTCCCTGCTTTCCTCAGGGGGCTATGGTGGGTGTGTGGGAAGTGTCTCAGGGTTTTATGGACTCACAATTAGATGCAGGCCAAGGGCGGCTCATGACCAACTTCTACCGCTTGTCAGCGGTGATCCACGCCACGGCCGCAAACAGGGTCCCCGAAGGAGGAAAACCTCCGATGCCATCAATGGTTCCGGGGCGCCACCTACAAACGGCCGTGTCATGGTCACATGGCCGTCGCTTCGGCGTATGCGCACTGGCCAGAGCGAACTCAGGGAGTTTGGTGAGCGGCTGCAGCCTGTCACGGAGCAGTGGAGGGATTTAACTCTTCATGCTTCCGTCGGCAGTTTGCCGAATAGACCATCCAGAGATCCCTGAATATCAGCCAGGTGTAGTAAGGGGGCAGAATTGAGCACTCAGAATAGAGGGTATAGATGAACAACAATAATAGTATTAGCTGGCGAGCAATTATACATTCTTATTTCAGCAGCATGTATATGTGTAGTGACTCACCGTTGCCGGGTTCTCAGGCCTCAGGTGCTGCTTCACTTGTCACGGTTCCGTGCCTGAGGCTGTGGGGCCCGGTGGTCAAATGGAAGGGTTGGGGAAATGTGTAATAAAGTCTTATTTGTCTTGTGACGCCACCTGTGGGTGTCCGGTGATGGCACCGGCGCTGCTTGGGCCTCGGGGGATGTGCGGCAGCTAGATGGGATGCTTCCCACAGGATGACCAGTAGGGCCAGGAGCTGCACTGGGTGGAATACGGCAGCTCGGGTAGTTTGATGAATGCAAGGGTTAATAACAGTTCTGAAAGAAAAGGCACTGACACGAGGCTCCTCTGTAACGGGTCTTTACTGTATTTCTAGTACGGCACACGATAATACAGTTCTTTTAGGTAACGGACCGGGTGGTCCCAGTGGTGAACAGTCTCTGTCCAAAGCTCCACAGTGTTCCTTCCTTACTAACTGTCCTGAGGTTGTTGCCGTTGCTCGCCTTGCGGTACCAGGTCGGGATACTGGAGTTTCTCTATGAGATTGCCTGTTCTATGTTATTCAACCGGTTTCAAAGGGTCCTAAACTCCGTGGCGGGTATCCCCCTGGCAAGACTGCAGAAGTTGCGGCTTTAGTGAGGAGCTCCTATAAAGCTATTCCATCACTCCGGTTTTGCAGAACAGCGGTAAACGACTGCCTACCTCGGAACCGCTATCCGGTAGGACTGGGCATGGGTGTCTTTGGACCCGTTGCTTGATTGCTTGCCCACTCTCTTGTCTGGGTCACCATTTGTTGGTGCCCTCCCAGTTAGACTTGTCTGGACCTCTGTCTTTGACCCTGTCTTTCCCACGTTCTAACTTTCTTCTCCCTCCTTTCCCCACACTACACCTCACACTCCTCCCACCAGGACCTGATTGGTCCTCTACCTCTAGATGGTGCATGTGGTACATGGAGCTTTGGATTTAACTTGTTCTCCCCTGAGACGGACGATATTGCATCTTCAGTTAGGGATGCAATACCTTCCTGTGACGCACTCGTTGCGGGGCGCCACAGTAGCACATCAATAGTCCCAGAATGGTGGATCAATTCCATAAGGGTCCATAGAATCCCGAGGCCAGAGTGAAAGTGACTAAAAAAAATAAAAACACACAAATGTTAAAATGCCATCTGACAAAAATAGAGGGCAGTACAAAAAATACAACATACAGTGCAAGCTCATTTGGTTAGTGCACTGAATTTATCGATATTATGTTGCTAATAAGGATGTCATTAGGCCAAATGAGAAATAAAAGAGAGGATGAAAGGATGGGTGATAACTTAAAGCGTAACTGGCATAAGCTGTTTACATTTTTTATTTAATAATAATGTAGAGCAAGAGATTTTAATAAACTTTCAAATATACTTTATAAGTAAAATCTGGTGGAAAACCATTCATAAACCTTCCACAAGGTGTCCCCACTAGATTGTGTGTGAAGCAGACATATGGTCATTCTCAGGCTGCTTTTACATTGGCAAGTCCCTTTGGATATTTGAATATTAAGGAACCGCATGGACTGGCACGGATTGTGCAAACAGATGCCAATTGATAACCACGGACTGTTTTTTCAAACGGATTCGTTATCAATTGCCAGAGATAGGGGTGGGAAGAGCTGTTCCTTGATTCTGAGCATAGAAGGATTTGAGAAAAATATTTTTTCTATGTGTTGTGTTTTTTTTAAAAAATTCACTAGAAATTCATGGCGGGAATGTCTGCTATTGGCATGACCGCCATGAATTTCGGGCTTAGGGCCAGCTGATAATACAAAGCTGGCCCTAACCCCTTTATTACCCAGTGAGCCACCGCACCAGGGCCCTGGAAGAGTTGGGTTTAGCACCAGAAAATGGCGCTTCAATGAACGTGCCATTTTCTGGGGTGGCTGTGGGCTGCCATTAGCAGCGGGGCGTGCCCATAAGGCTTGGGCCTCCCTGCGCTGCGGATTCCAGCCCCCAGCTGCCTAGCTGTACCTGGCTGGATATAGAAATAGCGCGGAGCCCCACACATTTTTTTTTTATTATTTCATGAAATTCATGAAATAATAAAAACAAGGGGTTCCCCTATATTGTTGTGTCCGGCCAGGTACAGCTAGGCACCTGGGGGTTGTTGGCAGCCCGTCGCTGCCTGCTGTATCCGGCTGGACACAAAAATACGGCGAAGCCCACGTCAATTTTATTTCTGAAAAATCCAAAAAACAATAAGAATGAAAGGGACTGCATCTTTATATCTTTATTAACCCCTCGACCATGGTCGAAGGGTTAATAAAGATGCAGTCCCTTTTTAGAGGATTGTTTAATGGATTTTTCAAAAAAATTTTGATATGGGCTTCGCCGTATTTTTGTATGCCTGCCGGATACAGCAGGCGGCAACGGGCTGCCCCCAACCCCCAGCTGACTATTTTGACCTTCCTGGACACATAAATACTGGGAAGCCCATATTTTTTATTATTTCATGAATTTCATGAAATAAAAAAAAAAAAATGCGTGGGGCTCCGCACAATTTCTATGTCCAGCCAGGTCCAGCTAGGCAGCTGGGGGCTGGAATCCGCAGCGCAGGGAGGCGCAAGCCTTCTGGGCACCTCCCGCTGCGAATGGCGTATCACTGACAGCGGGATCCAAGGCGGCTGTGGCGGGAAACGCTATGTTCCCCGCCTGCATCGAAGATCCTATGATAATATCGCGGGATCTCCGGCACTCACGTGACAGCCCGGGGTCCTACCTAGACCCCGGATGCTGTCACTGAGCACTTCAGGGTTGTGGTTGGCAGGCGCTGCCAACCACAGCACGTCCGCAATTCTGGGAGATACTGATGAACTTGCAGCTCATCTGTATCTCCCAGAAGTGATCGGACTGTGCAGCAAGGTGCCTCTTAAAGGGGCAGTGTAAAAATAAGAATTAATAAAAAAATAAAGTTTTTAAAAACCTGTAAAAAAAAACAAAAAAAAACAAACATAAAAGTTCAAATCACCCCCCTTTTCCCCCATGCACAATAAAAGTATTAAAAAAATACACGTTTGGTATTGCCACCTTCAGAATCACCCGATCTATCAACATATAAAATCAATTAATGAGAGCACTAAACTGCGTAATGGAAAAAATGGTCCAAACGCCAAAATTATGTTTTTTAGTCGCCCCAACATTGCTATAAAATGCGGTGACAGGCGATCAAAACAGTGCATCCAACCAAAAATGGTATAATTAGAAAGGTCAGCTCAAGCCGCAAAAAATAAGCCATCACACAGCCCCAGATGAGAACGCTAAAGGGCCCGTCACACAGGGAGATATCGCCGGCGATGTTGCCGGCAACTGAGGGGCGTGGTCAGGTTGCGGCGACATCGCCGGCGAATTGCCGCGAGTGACAGGGCGATAATCAGGCGATGAATCGCCTGAGTCACATCGCCAGGTTTCCCAACAATGTTGGGAAATCTGGCGATGTTGCTCAGGCGATCATGCCTGATCGCCCTGTGAAACGCGGCAACCAGCAATGTTGCGGGCGATTCCGCCTATGTACAACATTGCGAGTTATCGCTTGCTGGGTTGCTGGGCAACCCAGCAAGCGATAGCCACGGCAACTAGCCGGCGACATCGCCGGTAAGTTGCTCCGTCTGACAGCTCACCGGCGATGTTGTCAGGGATGCGCGCTCCCGCGATCCCCGGCAACATTGCCGGCGATATGTCCCTGTGTGACGGTACCTTTAGGGTCGAAGAACATGGCGCAAAAAGTGCATTTTCTTTTTCCAAACTTTTTTTTTACCACTTAGATACCAGTAAAGGTATACATGTTTGGTATCTACGAACTCGTACCGACCTGAGGCATCACACCGTCAAGTAGGTTTTACCATATAGTGAAAATAAATGCAAAAAACAAATGTGTGATTGCACTTTATTTGTAATTTCACTGCACTTGGAATTTGTTTGAAATTTCCTTGTACACTATATGGTAAAATAAATGATTACATCTGAAAGTACAACTCGTCCCGCAAAAAACAAGCCATCATATGTCTATATTGACGGAAAAATAAAAAGGTTATGGCTCTTGAAAGCAGGGAAGCAAAAAAGGAAAATGAAAAACGAAAAATTCCCGGGTCATTAAGGGGTTAAAGAAATAGCTAAAGGGCCATTCAAGGTCAGATAACCATTCAGGGTATATAAGTAAAATTGGTTTAACAAGGTGTGCTTAGATAAAAATAAAGCCTATGACTTTAATATAAAGATTGCTCAGTTTACAGAGAAACAAGGAAGGAGTTTAAAGTGCTGCACTTGTGTGCCTGCTAAAAACCAGGCAGCACTCCAGACAAAGCATTGAGGATTTGCACAAGCTACGTAGATAATTTAGTGATTAGTGTTAACCCTGGGCCCACACAAAGGTGGTAAGCCACTATATAAAAATATCCACAAGGTCTGCCTAGTAAGTTCACAACACCTGCGGAAATGCTTGACTATAGACAAGGTATATTCTAATATTTTGAATAGATGGCTTTGCTATTCTGCATATGTTTTTGCTAAGGCTGGCTTCACACCACGTTATTTTTGATCCAGGGCTGTCCGGTGTAAACCAGACAGCCCCGGACCGGTTTTTGGCCCCATAGCAGCCTATGGGGCCGGATGGAGCCGGATGGCAGCTCTCTGCCATCCGGTTTCATCACTCCGGGACAATCTGGGAGAATACGGATTATCCTCTCTGGACACAAAAATGATGCTTGCATCATTTTTTTGTCCGGGGAGAAAAATCTCCCCAATTTGCCGGATCCCGGATTTGGCCAGATTCTCCCGGAGCCGGGGCAATCCGGCGCTCCCTAACATGGGAGCCTATGGGGCCGAATTGCCCCGGTCAGGGAGGATCCGGGAACCGGACACTGGCGGCTGCAAGCCGCTGTTGTTTCAGGACCGTGGCTAGCTCCATGCTCCATGCTAGCCGCGGTCTTGAAAAATCAGCAGCTGCGGCTGCAATTAGCAGCATCCAGCTGCACACAGGACCGGAGGGCACATTTGGCCCTCCGGTTCTGTGTGCTGATTCAGTCCGGGTGTGAAGCCAGCCTAAGCATTACCCAGCAACCTTATGATACACACCTCGCAGAATGCTCAACAAGTACAAGCCAAGGGGGTATGAGATAAATATTGAGGAAAGGTAAAGAAAAACTTAAATATAGAAAAGACAGAAAGAACAATGAAATAATAAGAAAAGGAGAGATATAGCAAAAAAGGAGAAGAAAATAAAAAAAAGCTTTTTATCTAGCCCAAAATCAAACTTCCAAATAAAAAATGCTTCTCTCCAGCAAACCTCAGCTATGTAGCAGAGCTAGAAATGTAATATTTCCCTATGTTCTTATGTGTTGTCAAAAACTCCTTTGGATTAACTTTACAAGGTTTTCCAATGTAAACCACTATCGGTAGGATCAGAAAGTCTTGTCTTATTGTCCAGAATCTGTGTCAGAGAATAGAAGGAGCCGCTATAGCGATCTCAAATTTCCAGGGTAGATATGTAAAAGAGAAAATGCAGTCTTTATCACTTGTTTCCAAGCAGTATTATGTAAATTAGTCTTGAGTCAGCAGGATCGCTATTAGGAGACATCCAATATGCAGATCAATATCCCTTGTGATGAATAAAAAGTGTTCTTGGTAGTAAAAAATAGATTAGCACCTTCAATACAAAGATTCTGCTGATAAGCAGTGTTCAACGCCGAAGTGATCTCCAAGGAGCCAACTGCGTCCCTGATTGAGATCTATACACAGTAAATTACAACACCGCACCGCTACAGCACTCTGCAAGGTGTAGGAGCTATGCGACGCTGAAGCGATCCCCAGAGCCTGCCGTCACCTCCTTACCAGGGCACTTTGCGGCACATTGCAGAACGCAGTAGTGACCCGAAGACTCTCTGCAAATTGCTGGATGCTGTAGCGATCTTAGAGCTAGCAGCGGTTAGTGCTGTACAACGCTGAAGTGATCCCCAAAGTCCCACTGTCTTCTTGCCCGGGAACTCGGCAGTGACTTGTAGAATGCTGTAGCGATCTCAAGTTCTCAGCGCTGAACAACGCTGAAGCGATCCCCGAGATCCCTTTATTTCCTCCTTGCCCGGGGACTCTGCGGCGGACTACAGAATGCAGCAGTGATCTGTAAATCCCGACCTTAAGCGCTGACAGTTGGAATCTCTCCTGGGGGCAGTAATGATAACAGTAACTAACCCAAACTGTTAATCAGTAGCCTTACTAACAATGGATTAGTAGCACTCATGTACCTGAATACTAGAGTCAATATCTTCTTAATAGCTGAGGCTTTACATGCAGTTCCCGGCACTAGATGAGAAAATAGATGTAACCACTGATTATATGTATAAGCAAAACAAGGAATCACTCCAAACTTCTCCCAAAGCATATAAACAAATTGTAAATCCAAATAAAGATTAATTTGGGGATATAATAGCAGTGCTGGTAAAGTCCACAGCTCTTCTCTGCCTCAAGCAAAGCCTCAGCGGGTAAAGGGATCAGGTAAAGTCTTGCTTTGAATCAGGCTGTAAAAAAGGTGTAAAACAAGCCAATCCAGGGTCCAAATAAGATCCAGGGTGATCCAAAAGGTATCCAAAAGGATGTTCAATGCTTTGGTGGGAAATCAGCCCAAAAAAAGCTGAATCCCAGTTGGGTTAAGGGTTAAAGAACAGGAGCTCAAGCTAACCACATCTATCCAGCTTGCGCTTCAGGCCACGCAGATTTGAACCCAGGAACTCAGCACTGCATAACTTTCTTTCCATGTGCCTAAAAAGTAGTTTCCAAACAAATATTGAGTGTTGCTGTATTAGGAGATATTACATAACCAGTTTCATCAGACCTCTAAATGTGCACAGAAGAGCAGCAATTAACTTGAAATGTGTCGGGGATTACATGGTTTATATTCAAGATTGAACAGATGTATTTTTATGTCTTAGGTGTGACGACCATCCGCTGTGAGGCTGAGCTGCTGGTAAGGCAGCACCCCGAGAAACCCCGAGACCCTTAACCCCTATACATGGATCTGGAATTATAGCGGAGCCCAGGGGGTAGCTGCCTATTATGAGCAACAGAGTAGGGAAGGTCGCCAGGGGAAAAAATCAAGACCCGAAAAACGAAGTCAGAAGTCCGAGTCAAAACCGAGAGGGCAGCGAAGGTACAAAATCATCAGGCAGTAGCAGAGTCAAAAATCCAGGCAAGGGTCACGGGCAAAAACCAAGAGGGCAGCTGAGGTACAAAATCGATAGGCTGAAGCAGAGTCAAAGATCCAGGCAAAGGTCAGAGTCAAAACTAAAAACACACACACTATCACTGAGGAACCAAAACTATATCTGGCAGCCTGCAAGACAGGCTCCAATGTATTTGAAGGGCGCGGTTACCTCCCATAGGCTGGAGCTCACAGCCTGATGACCTCATCCGGACTGCCCCTAGAACCAGGCCAGATGGAGATGCACGACCGGCTCCACCCACCCCACCTCTGACAGAAGAACGCAGGCTGCGCCTAACGGACACCTCTGCAGGGCCCGCTCCTCTGCGACCAACACCACCCAGAGGGGAAACACAGCGGCGCTCAGCGACAGAGGCAGACGTTGCGGGAGCAGTTTCATATGAGGACAAGGCCCTCCTATCACCGGCGCCACCAGCCGAAGGAATCCGGCTCCTCCCAGCGGCCGAGGCAGGAACACCAGCCACCGAGTCCAATGGCGATGTGACATTAGGGCCGCTTTACACACACCAACTTCTGTGTCCAACTTCTGAACAGATCTCTGGTTGCAGTGAAATCATGGAGACATTGTTCCATTTGTACACAGCCACAAAATCTAACAATGTGTCCATGATTTCACTGCAACCAGAGATCTGTTCAGAAGTTGGACACATAAGTTGGTGTGTGTAAAGCGGCCATTAGTTTTATCCTTAGCTTAGAATACAAATGCAATGCATTTTTATCCCGATAAAGCATCATATTCTAAATACTCATAATGTTCATCATGGTATAATTCTGCGGACCATGCCTGGTCTCCAGTGCAGTTGGTGCTGATTGCACCTACATGTCTGTTGTCTTTCTTAAGGGCCCGTTACACACTACGATATTGTGAACAATATTGTTGAGACGTCACAGGTTTTTAGACGTTCAAACAATGTTGTAATGATGTTGTTGTGTGTGACACATACATACAATCAACGATAAGTCGGCTGATCGGTGATCGGAGGTTTGTGATCATGACCTTAAATCAGTCGATGATCGTCCGTCCAACCTGCAGCGTCGGTGTGTGTGACACCTTGATAACGATGTCGTTTGTGACAGCCTATTCAGAACTGAGGAACATAGGCATCCAAACGACTGCTAACATCGTTCGCTTGTCGCGGAATCATTGCTTCGTCATTAAACATATCTGTACATGTGATATCTCACTAGTGATCATTGAACAACGTTCAAGTGATTTAGGTCAAGTCGGATCGTTAGTCGGATCGCTAAGACACTGAAGCGTGAAACGGGCCCTTTAACCTCCTGATGGGAGACTGGGATTTCCTCTGCAGTATTCATGAGTGGACATGCAGATGCATACTTATGACAAATCTATTATGGTGTTCTACCCTCTAGGTAACTCCAATAGATAAGAGGTCACCCTCTACATTTATTTTGTCTTATCACTTGCAATAATTCATTAGGAAGACCATTCCCAATTCTTTTTAACTTTTATTTTTACATAACAATTGTTGAGGTCCAATTTCTTTTATTACCCCCTTGTGAAAATTAAAAATGTGAGGTTGAGGCAACATTTTACTATAAAAGTGTCATTTTTAATATCATTTATTCCATTATGACTGGATTCATCTGAAGCATAAACAGACGTACTGTTTAGAATACATAAGGGTGCAATTTAAAAATGGTCTTTCTAGGGGATTTTCTGACATATAGGCCAATCACAGTTATTTCATATGTAGTGGTCCCTGAAAAATACATTTTGTAAATTTCGTTGAAATAATGAAAAATTACTGTTATAACATCTTTACAAAATGTAAGAATGTTTGAAAATTCATTCTATGGTAAAATGATATATATATATATATATCAAACAGTTTGTTTATTAACTTTTTTGCGTGATAAAGATTATCTTTTATAAAATAATAAAAATGTTTATTAATATATTTTAAAAAATGTATATATTTTCATGAAATAAAAACATTGATGAATCTAAACTAAATACTATCATGCAACACAATGTGTCAATGAAAGAAAAATGTCTGAATCACTGGGATGTGTACTAGGATTCCAAACTCATTACGTTGTAAAATGACACGTCAGATTTGTAAAATGGGTCACTGCCAGGAATATCAAGACAGGTTCTCAATGAAAGGTTGAAGGGAAGCTATCATCATAAAATTACCTATTGTTGAAATCAGGTTTTTGTGTTTACCTATGTTTTTTAAAAAAGCTTTGCCGTTCTTTTCATAACATGACTTTATTAAGCCCTCCTTGACATTTGACATACCGTATATACTCGTGTATAAGCCGACCCGTGTATAAGTCGACCCCCCTACTTTTGCCCCCAAAACCTGGGAAAATCTATTGACTCGTGTATAAGCCGAGGGTGGACCCTAGCACAAGTATACAGCCCCCAGCAGTGTGGTATACACCAGTCCCAGAGGTAGATACAGCAGCCCCAGTGGTAGTATACACGCAGCCCCAGTAGTATATACAGCCCCAGTGGTATATACAGCCCCAGTGGTAGTATAGACGCAGCCCTAGTAGTATATACAGCCCCAGTGGTAGTATATACAGCCCCAGTGGTAGTATACAGGGCCCCAGCAGTATATACAGCCCCAGTGGTTTATACAGCCCCAGTGGTAGTATACAGGGCCCCAGAGGTATATACAGCCCCAGTGGTAGTATATACAGGGCCCCAGCAGTATATACAGCCCCAGTGGTTTATACAGCCCCAGTGGTAGTATACAGGGCCCCAGAGGTATATACAGCCCCAGTGGTAGTATATACAGCCCCAGTGGTAGTATATACAGCCCCAGTGGTAGTATATACAGCCCCAGTGGTAGTATACAGGGCCCCAGCAGTATATACAGCCCCAGTGGTTTATACAGCCCCAGTGGTAGTATACAGGGCCTCAGAGGTATATACAGCCCCAGTGGTAGTATATACAGCCCCAGTGGTAGTATATACAGCCCCAGTGGTAGTATACAGGGCCCCAGCAGTATATACAGCCCCAGTGGTTTATACAGCCCCAGTGGTAGTATACAGGGCCCCAGAGGTATATACAGCCCCAGTGGTAGTATATACAGCCCCAGTGGTAGTATATACAGCCCCAGTGGTAGTATACAGGGCCCCAGCAGTATATACAGCCCCAGTGGTTTATACAGACCCAGTGGTAGTATATACAGCCCCAGTGGTAGTATACAGGGCCCCAGAGGTATATAGCAGCCCCAGCGGTAGTATACAGGCAGCCCCAGTAATGCAGGGCCCCCCCAGCGTCTCTCCGGTCACCTGTAAAGGAAACTATACTTATCACAGTGCTCTGTCCGCGCCCGCTCGCAGCTGCCGACCACGATCCTCCATCTTGCGTCTTCTTTCTTCCTGTTTCCTGTGCTCGTCGCAGGGAATGACGTCATTGCCCGCGACGAGCACAGAAACAGGAAGAAAGAAGACGCAAGATGGAGGATCGCGGTCGGCAGCTGAGAGCGGGTGCGAGCGGGCGCGGACAGAGCACTGTGATAAGTATAGCTTCCTTTACAGGTGACCGGAGAGACGCTGGGGGGGCCCTGCATTACTGGGATGCGGGGGCTGCTGTATACCGATGTATACATCGGTATGTACCGATGTATACATCGGTATACAGCACTGACTCGCGTATAAGCCGAGGGGGGTACTTTTCAGCCCAATTTTTGGGCTGAAAAACTCGGCTTATACGCGAGTATATACGGTACATTTATGTCATGGTGGAGAAGGAATTCAAACAAAATGACATAACTTTATATAATTGTGCTCATGGTGGCACAATTGCCATTGGGAGGTTGGTGAAAGTTATAAGTGAACTCTGGCTGTCACAGCCAAGGATGGTCCCTGAGCTTCTCCTGGCTTCTTAACCCCATAAATACTGCAATTCATAATGACAGCAGCATTTAGGAGGCTGGAACAAGAAGTGCACTCCCTCTTCCACTCGATCGGTACTGCCTCAATGTTATCACGGGGGCTAGATCAATGCCATAGCATCCCGAGGTTATCATGATGACCTCCATGTCAGGCATCTACAGCAATCTTGTTAAGGGAACCTATCAGCTGTTTTAACCCTTCTAACCTATCCCTACCTGTCCCTGCAGCCACATACTACTGTCCTAACCATCCCTCTCTGACCAATCTTGCATTTATAAAAGTGGAATAGAAATGTTTTAAAACTTACAAAATCTCTGACGATGGGGCGTTCCTGACAGGTAGGCGGTGTCTCCAGGGCCGCACTCCCCCCCATCTCACTGCTCTAATGACAACCTGATGGGCGTCATCATTCCTTCAGGAGCGATGTCCTGATTTAAATCTCCCGCCCCGCACTTCCTGGTGTATGACGTGGATGCCGGCCATTACGTCACATTGCGTCATACCCAGGCATGCGCAGTGCGCCTGGTGTACAAAGCTTGTTTCCTGGCGACCTTGCGCCGACATAAGGCCACCTTCAATGCATACACAGATCGCATGTTGAAGGCGGCCTGGGCATTCTACTCCTGGCGCACTGCGCATGCCCGGGTAAGACGCGGCGTGATGCGGCGCCCAGCATCGCGTCATATACCAGGAAGTGCGGGCCTAGAGATTTAAATCTGGACATTGGTCCTGAAGGAATGATGCTGCCCATCAGGTTGCCAGAGCTGTGAGGTGGAGGGAGCGCGGACCTGGAGACGCCCCTTCGTCAGAGATTTTGTAAGTACTGTTCTATTCCACTTTTATAAATGCAAGATTGGTCAGAGAGGGATGGTTAGGAAAGTAATATGTGGCTACAGGGACAGGTAGGGATAGGTTAGAAGGGTTAAAACAGCTGACAGGTTCCCTTTAAATCATGCCAGGAGCATGGTGTAAGAGGCTTCTATCAGTGCAACACTGACAGGTATAATGTAGTAAAAAGCTTGTACATTGCAATACATTATAGCAGCAATCAGAGTAATTAAAGTTAATGTTCAATTTAGGGACTAAGTAAAAATGTAAAAATAAAAAGATTAAAACATTTTAAAAATATTAAAAAAAAAACATTCTATCAATAAATGCATATATTTATTTAAAAACAAAAATGTACAAAACATTACACACATTTGGTATTGACAGGTCCAGAATAGAGATGAGCGATGTTCGATTCGAAATGTTCGCCAATCTTAAATTCGACCTGTTTTGGGCGGTGTTTGAGTAATTTGTCGAATTAGAACAATTAGCTTCAAATTCGGCAGTTCGAGGTTATGTTCGATAACGCCTCGGTCACCAAAAGCATATCTGGCTTTTCACACCAATACTGAGGGGAGCGGGGTTCAGATCAGTGCTCCTGAAGTGATGGAGCTCTTTTTTTTTCTTCTCCAGACCCATGTAGTGTGGGGCAGTGCAGGCTTTGAGTCAATCACAGTGAAACACAGTAAAGGGCATGCTTTGCACAAGCAAGGTCCGGACCCATTGGCTGTGTATGTCACATGTCCTTGCTAGTGTTGAGCCACCACCCTAGTGTTCTAGTTCGATTCGTCGAATGGGAGGTGTGTTCGTCGAATGTTCGTCTAACACCCTCGAACACACTAAAACACTAGTGTGGTGGTCAATTTCAGTTCCGCAATGTATATATTCTTTCTGTGGCTAATCGGATATGATCCCTTTCTTACGGACACGACCATCGATACCACTTAGAAGTGAGGCACAAAAACAGCAGGTGCTTGAATGGATCTCAAGTGCTCCATCAAGTGGCCTCTCCTCCACCTCAACTTCTACATCACAAACTCTTCAGTCATCTGAGGTGTCAGACTAATCACACTTGATTCCTCCAAGCTCCCAAGTATCCAGCCGCCCTACTCAGTCTGGGGTAACAGACATGTTTGAGTCTGCAGAGCTGTTCAGTCACACAATAGCCTGGGAATCAGAGGTCTTCACCAAAGCTGCAGTGAGTCCAGACGAGTTAATGATCTGCCCTGATGCCCAGAAGCTTTGTGAGTCAGACCCAGGCCCAGATGAAGAAGCTTATGACCTTTATGCAGACCCTCATTCCCTAACAGTACATACTGTTGGTGTACACCAGGAGGATGATGCTGATGAGACTCAGATACCGGATTTGATTGACAAATTAAGTTATCGGTCAAGGCAGGAAGAGGTTGTCTCTGAGGATGAGGGGTGTGAGAACACAGAAGATGATGATGAGGTTGGAGATCTCACTTACTGTCAACCCACAGTCAGCCAGTCGATGAGGTCAGCACAGGAGGTGGGGGAGGATGCTACTGATGACGAGGTTAGGTTGCGCCTTCCTGGAAATAGAAGGACAACTGCATCTGCAGCCACAACTCTGCCTCTGAGCGGAAGTAGTGCTGGCTCTTCAGCTCGCATGGGCTATAAGCCTTGCCTAGCCTGGGCCTTTTTTGACATCGACAAGGATCTCCCAACTCATGTCATCTGCAAGATTTGTCACCAATCTCTGAGTAAAGGCCAAAAACTCACTAGCTTGAGTACTTCATGTATGAACCGCCACATGGACATGAAGCACAAGTCGCAGTGGGAAGCTCACCGTGCTAGAATGTGGGCTAGCGGGGTGGGCCTACCAATGTCTGCCCCATCAAGTGCATCCGTGTGCTCTTTATTGTCTCTGACTGTGGGGACAGCTGTCACACATGCTTTTGGATGTACACCTTCCACCTCTTTAACCGCAACATGCAGTGTGATTGGCAGGTCGTCACTTGGTTTTCAAGTGGACAATGCTGGTGGTGTTGAGCTCTATCAGACATCAAGAGCACGTCCTTTGGAGGAAGGCAACATTACATCTTCGCCTGCACCTCCCTCCCAGACCAGCAGTTTGCCGGGGACACCATACTCAACTGTGTCTCAGCACAGCAGCCAGCCCTCCGTCCCTCAGATGTGGACAAGTAAAAAGCCATTTACTCCTAGCCATGAGAAAGCTAAGCGCTTGAATTTCACCACCTGCAAGCTGTTGGCTTCAGAAATGCTGCCTTTCTGCCTGGTGGACATAGAGGATTTTCAAGACCTTATGTCCGTCACAGTGCCCCAGTACTAGATGCCCAGTCGCCACTACTTCTCCAAGAAAGGTGTGCCTGCGCTACACCAGCATGTCGCAGACTACATCACCGCCTCCTTGAGAAACTCTGTGTGTGACAGGGTGCATTTCACCAAAAACACTTGGACCAGTAAGCACGGACAGGGGCGTTACATGTCGCTGACTGGGCATTAGTTAACTATGGTGAGAGCTGGAGAAGGGTTTGCTGTCCAAGTCTTGCCGTCCCCATGAGTTGTGCATCCATCCTCTGTAGGTAGTAGTTCCTCCACTGTTTCTGCCTTCTCAACCTCGTCTCAGTCCTCTACCTCCGCCCAAAGCCTGTCTGGTAATGCCACCCGCGTTGTAACTGTACAGAATGAATCCTGCACACATCTCTACTATGCTGGCAGCAGGGCTCAACGCCATCAGGCAGTCTTTACCTTGAAATGCCTAGGAAATGTGAGTCACACAGCTGAGGAGTTGTGGTCAGCTCTGACGACCGAGTTTCAGCAATGGTTGTCTCCACTCAACCTGCAGCCAGGTAAGGCCATGTGCAATGCTGCAAACCTGGGTGCGGCCCTTTGCCGGGGCATTGTCACACACATGCTTTGTATGGGTCACGTGTTGAATCTTGTTGTCCAGCAATTTTTGACACACTATCCCGGCCTAGATGGGCTTATGCAGAGGGCATGGTCGCTGTGTGCTCACTTCCGGAGTTCGCACCCCGCAGCTCAGCGACTCGCTTCATTCCAGGAGTCTTTCGGCTTGCCCGTTCACCGGCTGAAATGCGATGTGCCGACACGCTGGAATTTTACTCTGCACATGTTGCAGCGACTGTGGCAGCACCGCCGAGCCCTGGTGCAATACATTATGACGTATAGCCTGGGCCAACGAGATCCAGAGGTGGGGCAAATCACTCTGCATGAGTGGTCTCAGATCAAGGACCTATGCACCCTTCTGCATAGTTTTGAGATGGCAACGAAGATGTTTAGTGCTGACGATGCCATTATCAGCATGACTATCCCGGTCATCTACATGCTGGAGCACACTCTAAACAATATTCGGAGTCAGGTGGTGGGACAAGAGGAGGTTGAGGAAGTACAGGAGGAGTCCTATGCGGTAGGGATGGCAACATCTGCAAGATCCTCACAGTCGGCAGCACCAAGACGGCAGGCATAGGAGGGTGGTGGAGAGGCATTCACGAGGGTGAATGTTAGCAACCAACCTCTTCAGGAAGGTGCATGAGCCCAGGAAGAAATGGAGGATGAACTGGCAATGGGCATTGAAGAGTCAGCAGATGAGGGAGACCTTGATGACATTTCTGTTGTGCGAGGTTGGGGGGAGAGGGCAGAGGAAGGAAGCATCATTCTCACCTCCCCACCACCATCACAACAAGGACTTGGTCCTCCTGGGTGCGCAAGACACATGAGCGCCTTCTTTCTGCACTACCTGCAACATGACCCTCGGATTGTGCGAATTAGGGGTAATGTAGTCTACTGGGTTGCTACACTATTAGATCCCCGGTACAAGAGCAAATTTGCTGAAATAATTCCTGCCATACAAAGGGACTCTGACTCATCCCACAAAAACTAAGCCCTCAAATGAGTCTGTTGGCTGGAAAAAAAAAATGTAGCCTTCTAATTATAGTTATGCAAAAAACCTTTATTTTGTAAGGGGCCTTTCACACTTGCGTTTTTTTCCTGATCTGGAAGATCAGGAAAAAACCTGATTCTGAGGCTGGCTTCACACCATGGTGTGATCCGGTCCGGGGCTGTCCGGGATGACCCTGACAGCCCTGGACCGGAGTCAGCTGTTCATTTGAAAATCCAGGTGGGAAGGTGAAAAATAGAAAACCGGATTCTCCCGGATTGTACCGGTCCGGTGCAATCCGGCACCCCATAACATGGGGCTCTATGGTCCCGGATTGCACGGGACTGGGACAATCCGGGAGAATCCGGTTTTCAGTGATCGCAGCTGTGCTTTGTGGCTGCCGCCGTGCTATGCGACTGCAGTCGCAAAGACACAGGAAAGAAGATGGCGGGCCGCGCAGAGGACGGTGAGTGAACCCTGGAGCCCCCTCCCGAACAATAGTGACAGCCTCTGCTGACAGCAGGATCCCCCGCTCCCCCCACAGCCTCTCCACCGACCCGATACTAAGTTCGGATAGGGTGGGGAGGAGGTGGGGGGAGCGGAGGATTCAGCTGTCAGGCAGCAGGGAAGCTGTCAGCAGCTGTCAGCATTGTTTAGCCAGCGGCTTTTTACCGCTGGCTTTTAAACAATGAATTGGGGAATTCCAGGTTTTTCCTCTGCTGCAAGACCTCTTTATAGGGTCCAACAGCAGAGGAATTGCATTCCCCATTGATTTACATTGTACTTATTACTGTGCGAGTAATCGCTAGGATACTCGCAGAGTAACGAGTAGAGCGAGTACCGTACTACTCGGCGAGTACCGAATAGTAACGAGTATACTCGCTCATCCCTAATGCTAATCATTCAACTGCTGTTAATTTGTTTATTCTGCCTGCCAAAGATCACAGTAAATCTCGACTCACATTTATCGTGCGCTGTACACCAAGCGCTAACCTTGGAGATTACCATTTTTTGGAGCAACTATATGGTCATAAGACGCACCGGGGTTTAGAAAAAGAGAACAGGAGAAAAAAAAAGAAGAAAAAGATGTTGTCAGATGCACTGTTATGGGGGGGATCTGCTACTGTCACTGTAATGGGGTAATTTCCCCCAACTCTGTACTAATGTTAAGCGGTAAATAGGCCCAGCATCCTAGTAAGAGGAACATGTCCATATCGTGATGCTCCCTCCACCATGCTTCACTGTCTTCAGAGTGGACTGTGGCATGAATTCATTACTAAATAGATCCATCAGAGGTTTCATCTGAATCAATATTTCAGAGATGTAGATAGAATGTAAGTGCACAGGATGCATTTGCACTGATCCAAAATGCTGTGTACCACAAGTTGCCATCAAAAAGCATTCAACTTTACCCATAAAAAAACAAGGAAAAATAGGTGGCATCCACATTACAAGCAGATGACATGTCTGGAACTATGACTCCCAGCGTGCGACGCAACCCAAAGGTGTAATGGGATGGTATTTGGGAGTAAAGCCCTGACGGCAGAGAGCTAGGGATGGGACACCTACTGCCATTTGCCTGAGTCTTAACCTATGCTTCCCTAGTATCCATAGTCCTTCCCCCTGCTGCCGTAAAATGCCTAGTTCTTGGCTGTCACCTGTATTAATCCTGTCTAGTGCATAGGCTGGTGAGGTCATTTAACGTCCCCTCTGATGGTAATATGACACAGGGCAAAGTAGACAGAAAGGGGACAAAGACAATAAAAGTATACATACTACTTGATAGATGTAGCCACAGGCAATGGACTTCAGCACCAGCAGGTCTCCAGCAACAAAAGAGTCCTCCACACTCCAGGTATGGTCAGCATAGACTGAATCATTTCTCAGGTGATGGGTCATGTGACTATTTAAAAGGTGGTGGGTTTAGTCACCAACTAGGATTACCTGACCATTAATAAGCAGAAATTCTGCGAAGCACCTGTGGGTTGTAGGTGCTCACCACACATCTAGATAAATTCCTTGTGGGGTCAAGTTTCGAGAATGTTGTCACTTATGGGGGAATTCCATTGTTTAGGTACATCAAAGGTTAACCAAATGCAACATGACACCCACAGACCGTTCCATCAAGATCTGTGTTCCAAAACATTTTTACGGCTCAATGTATAAAGGACCTGAGGGTTTAATGTGCTCACCACACTTCTAGATAAATTTCTTGGGGTCTAGCTTTCAAAATGGGGTCACCAGTTGGGGGTGTCCACTGTTTAAGCACATCAGGGGCCCCCAAACATGACTTGGTGTCCGCTAATGATTCCAGACAATTATCTGTTCAAAAAGTCAAATGATGCTCCTTCCTTAATGAACCCTGCTGTGCGCCCAAACAGTGGTTTTCCTCCACATATGGGGTATCCGCATACTCAGAATCAATTGCACAACAAACTGTATGGTACATTTTCTCCAGTTACTCTTGTGAAAATTGAATATTTGCAGCTAAACTGAAATTTTTTTGGAAAAAGTAACATTTTAATTTTTTTCTTCCACATTGCTTTAGTACCTGTGAAGCACCTGAAGGGTTAATAAACTTGATTGTGATGTGGTCCTGAAAAAGTGGCTTTGCAATTTTGTTGGAAAAATTAGAAATTGCTGATGAACTTTCAACACTTCTAACGTCATAACAAAAAAGGTGTTTAAAAATTGTGCTGATGTACAGTAGACATGAGTGACATTGCATCTACTATTTTGTGTTACATTAGTCTCTGAATTAAAGACATGAACATTTAACGTTTTAAAATTGCTAAATTTTCTACATTTTTGCCAAATTTCCAATTTTTTCACAATTAAATGCAAAGATATCATCCTAAATTTACCACTAACATGAAGTCCAAAAGGTCAGGTAAAAACATTCTTAGAATCACTGAGATTCATTGAAGTATTCTGGGTTTATATCCTCACTCCTCATGGTTTTTGTTACTATGTATTGTCTCATTTTGTCTGTATATGTCCCCTCTGAATTGTAAAGTGTTGCAGAATATGCTGGCGCTATAGAGATATAATAATAGTAATAATAATTATTATTATTATTATTATTTTTTTGTTTTTGTTTTTGTTATAGTGACACTGGTCAGGATGACAAAAAATGGCCTGGTCTTTAAGATGAAAACAGGCTGGGTGGTTAAATGGTTAATACAGATTGTGATGTAGGTAAAAAAACACAAAGCCCCACAAGAATGTAAAAAACAACATAAAAAACTACATTCTATTTAAACAATAAAATATTTTCTGATGATAGCTTCTCTTAATAGAAAGTCTTTGTATTTATTCTGCCACCGATATATGTGGGTGAGATGTGTCTGAGGGATGTGATCACAATCTCTATATAACAATGGCGGATAGCGTTACTCACTAATCGGTGCTCCTAGGTCTTATCAGCTACGTGGATGTCCGGAAGGATGATGCAGTGATAAGTTAACAGTCTTTATTTACAATACCTTGACTAGATGAGATGCCAGGGAAGATGAAGGGATGAAGATGAGGTAGGAGTTAGCACTGTAGATTAGAGCTGTTATAGATGCACCAGATTACAGATAACAAGAGAATCCTTCCTCCAGTCCTGAAGCATGAGGTCAGAATGGTGGAGAAAACAAAGCAGGAAGAGAAGCATTCCCAAGGAGGGGTTACAGACAGAAAAGAATTATGGGAAGACATACAGTGAAATGCACAATGACCAGTAGATGGCAGCAAGGATAGCAGATGCATAGATTATACAATTAAAGCACAACATTACAAATGTCCATGTATGGCTGAAAGTCAATAGATAAACTGGGAACAGCACACTCCCCGTCTGAAATCCTTGGATTTCACTAAATAAACAGTTCCGAATTTGGGGTATTTACCGGAATGAGCGAAGGAATACCTCAACCTGTAAGATAAAAGAAACAATGTACGCATGCAACAATAACCAAAAATAGAACAAGGTAGACAAATGTCTGTAACAAGTTCCTGAAGTAGTCCAAAGGATAACCCAAATTCGGATTGGAGAAGCCACGCTAGGCCAAACTGTCTCCAACCCAATTGTAATCCAAAGGCTAAGTTACTAGGAAGAGTTCCTTTGGTTGGACGGATATTCTGCTGCACATTGCGTATCACAAACAGTTCACATGAAGCAATGTCTTCTGCAGAGAGAGGCTTATGGCAGATGTGCCAACCACGTCAATCAGTGTTACCGTCCTTATTGCGATAGCACTGTACGATGTGTACTAACCTTGCAATGGCGCGAACCAACCTCGTCCATCTTGAGAACCGCTCAAATCGCCCACAGTCCAAGCCAACCTTCTCCTTGGATTTGGTGATTAAGGTGTTGACATCAGGACAAATCCCTGGGTCGACATCTGGATCCTGAATGCTGAAGTTGTCTTCAACATCGGTCTCTTCGCACTGGTTGTGGAGGAACTTTGGTCCAGTTAATTAAGAAGAGTTTGCGAAGGCACCAACAGACATTGGTCTGGTAGCAAGGTCCGCAGGGTTCAGATGGGATGGAATGTGCTGCCATTGCTGCGGTTTAGAGGATCTCCTTATCCTTTCAACGCGGTTACTGACGTAGACATAAAAGCATTTCGTCTGGTTGTATATGTAGCCCAGAACTACCTTACTGTCTGTGTAGAATCTTGTGTCGTCCACGTGAATAGCCAGTTCGCTTTGTATGAAGTCTTAAATTTCTACGGCTAGTGCAGCCCCACAGAGCTCGAGTCTGGGTATGGTGTGCTCGGGTTTAGGTGCTAGTTTGGCCTTCCCAAACAGAAATCCAACATGGGCTTCATCATTAGAGTCCGTAACCTTCAAATAAGCAACGGCTGCAATAGCTTCAGTGGAGGCATCAGCAAATACATGAATCTCTTTCCTACGACTCGTAGAAAGGGATGTCGGGATGTAACAACGTGGTATGTCGACCTTATCCAAGGCACAAAGAGATTCTCTCCACGACTTCCACCTTAATTGTTTGTCCGCAGGGAGTAGTACATCCCAGTCCTTAATGGATTCTGAGAGTTGTCTCAGCAAAAGCTTGCCTTGTATAGTCAGGGGTGCGACAAATCCAAGTGGATCATATAGACTGTTCACCACCGACAGAACCCCACGCTTAGTAAATGGTTTTTTCAGCACCATTAACCTGAAAGCTGAAGTAGTCCTTTAACAAGTTCCACCTCAGGCCCAGACTTCTTTGTATTGGTGGATTGTCTGAGCCTAGGTTCAAGTCCCTGAATTCTGTGGCATGATCATTAGGGTGAAAGGCCTTCATGACAACAGCACTATTGGAGGCAATTTTATGCAACCTTAAATGAGCTTTAGACAACATACCTTGTGTCCGTTTAAGCAGATCTATGGCTTCTTCCGTTGTGGGCAGGGATTTTAGTCCGTCGTCCACATAGAAGTCTTTTTCAATGAACTGTTGGGCATCCTTCCCGAACTCTGCTTCGCTATCAGAAGCAGTCCTACGTAGGCCGAACATAGCGACTGCGGAAGAAGGACTGTTTCCGAACACATGCACCTTCATGCGGTATTCGACCATTTCCTTGTTGGTGTCGTTGTCTTGGTACCATAGGAAACGGAGATAATTTCTGTGGTCTTGTCGTACGATGAAACAATGGAACATTTGTTCGATGTCAGCGGTAATGGCGACCGGTTCCTTCCTGAATCTCATGAGCACTCCCACTAGGTTATTAGTCAGGTTGGGACCAGTGAGGAGAACGTCATTCAGGGACACACCGTCGTGTTTGGCGCTTGAATCAAACACCACTCTGATTTGTTTCGGCTTTCTTGGATGATATACTCCAAAGGAAGGTAGATACCAGCATTCTTCATCAGCTTTCAATGGTGGAGCTGGCTCTGCATGGTCATTGCGAAATATTTTGTCCATAAAGGCTATGAAATGTTCCTTCATTTCGGGCTTGTTCTTTAATGCTCTCTGCAATGAGATGAACCTAGAGAAGGCCTGTTCTCGATTGTTAGGAAGCTTGGTCCTTGTAGTCTTGAAGGGTAAGGGAGCAACCCAGCGGCCAGATTCATTTTTGAAGAATCCAGTGTCCATCATTTTAAGAAACTCCCTGTCTTCTATGGATAAGGTGACCTTGTTGTCGTCCTTTGATGTGTGAAACACTGTCCTCCCTAAGCCGTCGCCGTAGGGGGTGGGAATGATGTCAGGTTCCTGGATGCAATCTGAGAACCTTTCTTTTATTTCGTAGTGATGAGGGCATGGCTTAAAGTGAGTTGCGCTACCATTTTGGAGCACATACGTTTTGCAGGTGTTTACTTCGGATGCCTCGTGTCTTCTTTCCCGACATACGTCGCCCACGATTACCCAGCCTAGATCGAGTCTTTGGGCATATGGAGCATCATCTGGCCCATTGCATTGTTGGCGCACCTTGTGGACCTTCAGAATGTCCCTTCCGAGTAGGATTAGGATTTCAGCATTCGTGTCCAAAGGAGGAATTTCATTAGCTAGGTGCCTCAAGTGACGATGATGGAGGGCGGCTGCCGGAGTGGGAATCTCCTCCCTGTTATCAGGTATCTCGTCACATTCAATTAGGGTTGGCAAGGGTATATGCACGTTTCCTTTGACTGAAGAGATTATGTACCCAGAGGCTCTCCTACCAGAAGTCTCGACCCGACCAGAGCAGGTATTGAGGGTATATGGGGTCGTATGTTGAAGATCTCAAAGAGTTTTGGCCTTGCTAGAGACCGGTTACTTTGTTCATCTATTATGGCATACATTTTGGAGGCCTTGTCAGGTTGTCCTTCTGGATAGACCTTAACCAGACATACCTTGGTACAGCATTTAGGTCCAGTCCCTTTTCCACAAACCTGAATGCATGAGGAGGTAACGGCAGTTGCAGTTGGGTTAGGAACCTGTGGTTCCCCGCCATGCTTTTGAGCAGGGTCGGATGTGGAAGGTTGTGGGTTGTGTGGAGCTGGCGTGGGATGCATAGACGCAACGTGTTTGTCACTACTGCATTCAGTGCACTTAATGACGGCCTTGCAGTCCTTAGCGCGGTGGTCTGAAGAGGCGCAACACTTATAACAAATCCAAAGCTCCTTGAGGGTATCTTTACGCTCCTGCAAAGTCTTTGCCCTGAATCCACGGCATTCCTTTAGTGGGTGAGGCCTTTTGTGGATAGGGCACATACAGTTATTGTCCATAACTGTAGGAGTAACATAATTTGTTTTAGTGGAGGCTGGATCAATAGGTGGAACATCGGTCTTTCTCACAGACACTGTGTTCCTTGACTCTCTTCGTTTGGCGATGTTGTCATACCTTGTAGAAGATGATGATGCTAGTGGAGTAGGTTCAGTGAAGTCGAAGCTGGGGTCGTTCTTCTTCCGAGCTTGGTCACTGATGAACCTGGAGAAATGAGAAAAAGGGGGAAAGGACACATTATGCTGCCTTTTATACCGTGAGCCATGGTCTGCCCATTTATCTTGCATGCCGTGTGGTAACTTGTACAAATAAGAAGGAAAAGAAGCGCACATAGAGTAATACCTTCGGGTTTGATGGTCACACGGACTCCCACAATACAGACTCACCTGGTCTGGTTGTGAATGGTCACAACTCCCTTGGACAAGCACATATGGTCGCAGCAGGCTCCCGGCAAAAAGTAAGGATCCACTTGGAGAAAAAAGAACCGGATGGATAGAAGCCGCGCTGACCACACTAAGAGTAACAGAGTAACACACACACTCTGTTTATTCAGTCTACGCGTTTCGTGGCAAACAGGCCACTTCATCAGGACATCAAGATTCAACAGCACATCCAGTTATATATACACACAGGAACAATTAAAAAAAATCACAAAAAATTAAGCTCCACCCCCTCTGACATCACTTCCGGTGAAAACACCCACTATAAGTCAAACATATAAAAATGCCCATTACATTGATTACAATACATTAAAAATACATTAAAACACAATAATCAGTATTTAAAATCACATATGTTCTTCAATAAATAATTAAAACATTTTTGGTAAAAAGATAAACCAGGATTAGAACTAACCCTGGCAGGGGCATAAAACTCTCCCCAGGAGAATAAACCTCCGTCTTATACCACTTAACCATCTGGTCGTCTTAGGTAAGAGTATCTATTTAGCCAGGATCTACCAACTCAACCCATCCAAACAATTAAATATCCTCATTTACTTAGTACACAAAACCTTCTTTTTTATATAATAAGTAAACAAATAATTATAAAAATATAAACTTCTTGTCTATAGGGATCTTTCAAGGTAAATGACCACTAAATTTTGTGTCTATAATATGCTCACTGAATAATTTATATTCCTTGGTTTGTTGATCTATGTAAATTACAAGTCACCCATATATACAAACTCACAATTAAAAACCTATCAATATAAAGAGGAAATGCAGACAGGATTTATATGAGGTAAAGGATGAACAGAGAAACCGAAAAAAAATGAATTACAATGTACTCGAATCACAATTACATAAAAATAAAGGGTTCATCCAGAATATGAACCCATTATGTCTAGGGGTAACCACAAAGCGATTAAGCAACGCCTCAGACCAGTAAGCTATCTGAGCTTATGGGGAATAGAGACCACTACGGTCATAATATCTCGCCACATTGTCACATAGAAGAACTCTGACTGAATAAACAGTGTGTGTGTTACTCTGTTACTCTTAGTGTGGTCAGCGCGGCTTCTATCCATCTGGTTCTTTTTTCTCCAAGTGGTGTGGTAACTTGGACACTATTGGATTAACACCATGAGCAGTATCTAGGTAGCTCAGTCCTGAAAGACGTGGGTCTAATTTTAACAATTCTATTTCCTTTAGCAGGTCGCTCAGATCTTGAAGTTTTCTATTGTCCTTGTTTGTTATCTTTGGGAAGGTTTGCAGTTTCTTGAATAAGGCACATTCTATGGCTTCTGAGCTGCCGTAGGTTTCTTCCAGTCTCTCCCAGGCTGCAATAAGGCCTGCATCTGAATAGTCCACATGAACTGCCCTTATTGTCTTGATGCGCTCTGCTGATTCCGGGCCTAACCAGTTAACAAGCAAATCCAGTTGTTCCTTCCCAGTGAGGTTAAGATCTTGGA
The DNA here is from genome assembly GCA_033576535.1 of Allobates femoralis. NCBI lineage: Eukaryota > Metazoa > Chordata > Amphibia > Anura > Aromobatidae > Allobates > Allobates femoralis. The sequence continues at coordinate 133,748,296 of JARQOC010000009.1, read as the reverse complement.
TCACTGCTTGAAAGGTCGATTTCCAGGCTCTATAATTCTCGGCACGATCAAACTTAGAGAGACTAATGTTTATTAATTCCCGGCGAATCACGTATTTGGCGAAGTCAGACATGTCCAATCTCCCGACCATTGCTGCAGGATGAACTTGTGATATCCGTGGGGGATGTAAGTTCTCTGGCTTATATGACTGCGACAAATCAGGACGAAATGATGCGACATAAGGGTTAAGCTGCGTTTTAGTCTCTATTGGTTCCGTTGGCTGCGGCCTAAATCGTGAATTAGTGCCGGAAGTTACCTTGTCAGCAGTAGGTGGCGACATCTCTTGGCTTGTCGGTGCATCCGTGTTAGAAAATGGAGGTGGTGCTGGTGCAGATGTTAAGTGTCTTAGCACGTAGTCAGTAGTGCGTTCAACTGAGTCCTCCATTTCTCCTGGAATAAGACAGTCCGAAATATGATCTTGTCCCAGTGCTTGTTCAAGAACCTTCAGTTTAGCAAGGGCTGTTGCTTCTTCCTTTTCTGCTTGGAGTATTTTTAATTTCCTTTGAGCTTCCATCTCATTTTTCTGAGTTTCTAGTTCCACTTCAGCCTCCTTCTTAGCAAAGGAGCTTTTTACTCTAGCTTCCTCTGCAGCCATACGGATCTCCAGTAACTTGTCGGACAATATCGACTTCCTGGAGTGAGATGATCTGGAAGACCAAGACGTGATTTTGGTCGATGTTGTACGATATGACCTAGACTCTTGGAGGTAAGCAATGCGGAGCTCTGCCTTATCCTGAGCGTCTCGCACTAATGAGGCCCTTTTCTGGAGGAGAGCTTCCCTTTCATCTTGTTCTGCTGGGTCATTTTCCATGTCATAGGTACTCAAGAACGTGACGTACTTTGCAGACAGTCTCTGATAGCGATCATAGGCGGCAGATAAACGATTCAATGTGGCGGTTAACTTTGCGGCGTCACTGTTAGGGTGTGGAAGAGCTGCTAAATAGTGATTGACTTTGCCCCATAAGTGTTCTAGGTTATCATGGAACTCGTCTCTAGTGGTTTCAAGGTTCTCTCTTACCTTTTGTGTCGGCTTGGTTACACGTTTGGATCGTACATCCTGCTCTGCAGTAAGTGTGGACTCTGCTCCTGCAGCATTATGGTACACTTCACTCGCCAATGGGTCCACGGTGCTTTTCGTGGACATGCTTTAGCTGGGATGGCGGCGGTGAAGACTTGCTAGCAGACAATGTATATGCATACAGACACTGAAGGCGGATAGTGTTACTCACTAATCGGTGCTCCTAGGTCTTATCAGCTACGTGGATGTCCGGAAGGATGATGCAGTGATAAGTTAACAGTGTTTATTTACAATACCTTGAATAGATGAGATGCCAGGGAAGATGAAGGGATGAAGATGAGGTAGGAGTTAGCACTGTAGATTAGAGCTGTTATAGATGCACCAGATTACAGATAACAAGAGAATCCTTCCTCCAGTCCTGAAGCATGAGGTCAGAATGGTGGAGAAAACAAAGCAGGAAGAGAAGCATTCCCAAGGAGGGGTTACATACAGAAGATAATTATGGGAAGACATACAGTGAAATGCACAATGACCAGTAGATGGCAGCAAGGATAGCAGATGCATAGATAATACAATTAAAGCACAACATTACAAATGTCCATGTATGGCTGAAAGTCGATAGATAAACTGGGAACAGCACAGTATTTAAATTGTTTCCTTCTTCAAACATTTCAAAATCCTGGAAATTTACCTTTTCCTTGCGTGTAATAAAGGTGAAAAATAAATACTAATTATTCCTATTTAAATACCAATTAAATCCTAACAATCCAGATTCCTCTCTTTTGAAATCATCAAATTATTATCAATACAACCATTCAATAATTTTAACAAATAAATAAATAGGAATTATTTTTGAAGATGCACTGATTTTACCAGACTGCCAGCTACAAATTGGTGAACTTGATTTTTGCACTAAGGGTACGGTAACACACACTGATAATTGTGCAGATATTGTTCGCAGATCTCTGGTTGCAGTGAAATCATGGACACATTGTTACATTTGTACACGACTTCAAAATAGAACAAGGTGTCCATGATTTCACTGTAACCAGAGATCTGCGAACAATCTCTGCACAATTATCTGTGTGTGTAACGGTACCCTAATTGTGAAACCAGAGAAAGAAATCCATTATGAAACCAAAAATAATTGCCCTCCAAAGCCAACAATTAAATCCCAAATTAAATCTAACTTTTATCCTATGCCCTAAATCACCAGGCACACCGGTGTACAGGAAAGATATATCACAAGTGCACAAATGGAGTTTTCCAATATGGGTGTATTCTGAATCTTGAAGCATGATATTGCATGTAGTAATTATGTGAGTTGTGGCTCAACTATTTTATTGAAACTCATAATTCTGTTTTTATATTAATACTATATTAAGAAATGCATATAGAAGCAGCGTCTAACAGGGAGTTTTTATTCAGTCTTATAAAAAGAGGGTGTAATGATTCTGTTCACAGAGGGTGAGAGAGGGAAGATGAACATTCAGCTGAAGTGCATTGCTATGGCTGGTTTCAGATCAGGTCAGGTTTTGGGTGCCAAAACCAGGATTGACTCCAAAACCTAGAACAGGTGTCAATCTTTCAATTATACTTTTTCTCTGCAAGTTCCTCTTCTGGTTTTGAAACACAAAACCTGACCTGATCTGACCGCAGTGTGAAACCAGCCTAAGCACAGCCCCTTCAGGTCTTAATATTGTACAGAATGGAATTTTCATTCTGTCAATGACATCTGTTTTTGTTTTGCTCCATACACTGTGTGCAGAATTATTAGGCAAGTTGTATTTTAGAGGATTATTTTTATTATTGATCAACAGCTATGTTCTCAATCAACCCAAAAGACTCATAAATAACAAAGCTTAATATTTTTGGAAGTTGGAGTGTTTTTTTTTAGATCTGGCTATCTTAGGAGGATATCTGTTTGTGCAGGTAACTATTACTGTGCAGAATTATTAGGCAACTTAATAAAAACCAAATATATTCCCATCTCACTTGTTTATTTTCACCAGGTAAACTAATATAACTGCACAAAATTTAGAAATAAACATTTCTGACATGCAAAAACAAAACACAAAACAATTAGTAATCAATATAGCCATCTTTCTTTATGATGACACTCAACAGCCTTCCATCCATAGATTCTGTCAGTTGCTTGATCTATTTACTCTCAACATTGCATGCAGCAGCCACCACAGCCTCCCAGACACTGTTCCCAGAGGTGTACTGTTTTCCCTCTCTAGTTAATACATTTCATTTAGGGATTGTCTATATCCACTACCAAAATTATCGGAAAAACACTATATCCCACATGGACCAGACAAATCGCACCTTAAGTACATATATATATGAATAGGAAATACACGATCAAACATCCCATAGTTTGCAGAAAGCAAGTGATTTTTAATGACAAGTAAAAACAGGGGGTTACAACCACAGTACAAGCAGCAGTATGGCAGGCTGCACCACCGACACACACAAGATATATGTGAGAATGTATCAATGCACAAGGTTATTTCATGCCAGAGGGAAAAAAACCCCACACATAATACATAGTATTAGTACAACATAATCTATACCCAAATGGGTGTACATATGTGCAATATATAAAGGTTTTATACCCAGCTAGGCACATACAACCTAGGTACAGTTTCACCTGAGTATATATAATAATGACAATTGGCTCAATGTGTAATAGATCTAGGATATGGATGTCCCCTATATCCCCAGACTCTGGTTGCATATACAGCTCATATAGCAACCACACTATTGAGACCAGTATCTGGCAAAATATCCTGTGCAAGTTACCTATGAAGTGCTACAGTACTCCTTGCGTCTCTCAGTCAATGATGCCCCCGACCCCTACGGCCATTTCGGCTCCACCTTCATCAGGGGATGTCAGTCTGGGCTGTATAGTGGGCTTAAAAAGGCTGGCCAGCCAATTAGAAATTAATGGACACAGCAGTGTAGTTTACATCGCTGCAATCCCAGAAACTGTGAGTGTGACCGCAGATGCATCATCAGGGAGCCGGTCACATGGGGGTCACGTGTTTTCCCTCTCTGTAGATCTCACATTTTATGAGGGACCATAGGTCCTCTATGTGATTCAGATCAGGTGAACAAGGGGGCCATGTCATTATTTTTCTTCTTTTAGACCTTTACTGGCCAGCCACGCTGTGGAGTAGTTGGATGCATGTGATGGAGCATTGTCCTGCATGAAAATCTTGTTTTTCTTGAACAATACCGACTTCTTCCTGTACCACTGCTTGAAGAAGTTGTCTTCCAGAAACTGGCAGTAGGTCCGGGAGTTGAGCTTCAGTCCATGCTCAACCCGAAAAGGTCCCACAAGTTCATCTTTGATGATATTTGGAAGGCAGGATAGCGGGGCACCGATCACTTAAGATCCAAAGGAGCCAAGACCAGCCGAAGGATCAGTTGATCTGAAACAGTGCTGTCGTCTGCACCTCTGACACCCCTTCCCCAGCACCCTGTACCCTAATGCCGATTAAAGTCATCCATTGAGGAACAACTATCACCGGGTGAGTGCATCTTTCTTCAATGTGATTCATCTTTGATGATACCAGCCCATACAAGTACCTCACCTCCACCTTGCTGGCATCTGAGTCAGAGTGGAGCTCTCTGACCGTTACTGACCCAGCCTCTGGCCCATCCATCTGGCCCATCAAGAGTCATTCTCATTTCATCAGTCCATAAAACCTTTGAAAAATCAGTCTTAAGATATTTCTTGGCCCAGTCTTGACGTTTAATCTTGTGTTTCTTGTTCAAAAGTGGTCGTTGTTCAGCCTTTCTTAACTTGGCCATGTCCCTGAGTATAGCACACCTTGTGCTTTTTGATACTCCAGTAACGTTGCAGCTCTGAAATATGGCAAAACTGGTGGCAAATGGCACCTTGGCAGCTTCATGTTTGATTTTCCTCAATTCATGGGCAGTAATTTTTCACCTTTTTTGCCCAACACACTCCTTGCGACCCTGTTGGCTATTTGCCATGAAACGTTTGATTGTTCGGTGATTACGCTTCAAACGTTTGGCAATTTCAAGACTGCTGCATCCCTCTGCAAGACATCTCACAATTTTGGACTTTTCAGATCCCGTCAAATCTCACTTCTGACCCATTTTGCCAAAGGAAAGGAAGTTGCCTAATAATTAAGCACACCTTATATAGGGTGTTGATGTCATTACACCACACCCCTCCTCATTACAGAGATGCACATCACCTGATTTACTTAATTGGTAGTTGGCTTTCAAGCCTATACAGCTTGTAGTGGGACAACATTTATAGAAAGTATCATGTGATCAAAATACTCATTTGCCTAATAATTCTGCACACAGTGTACTTTCCTAACTCATAGCACTCTGGAGGCAAAGGAACAAAATATATCAGAACAATTTCGTCCTTATATTTTGGAAGAGCTAGACTGTCATACTTTGTTCTTGCATGACATAAGGCCTAAGAAGACAGTGAACACAGTTTTATAGTCAGACAGTGTGGCAAACTATTCTGGTAGGGTCACTGTCAGTGGCCATAGAACTCTGAGCCAGGGCAAATATCAAGGTGGAAATTAGGCACCAGGGCAAGGAGCTCTGTATATTTCCCTTATATGGGCAACTGTGAGCTAAATCATGGATGACGATGATGCTGTGGTGCAGAAAGAGAGAAGACAAGGCATAACAAGGGAGTAACACCACTAAATAGTTTGCAGTGAAAAACCTATTGCGCACAAGAAAGGACAAAAAGTAGGTAAAAGCAATTAAAAACCATACAAAATGCACGGAGAAATCTCATGAAGCAAACTTTTGACAGTATAAGCCTCAAATGCTGTGCACAAATTCAGCCCTGACGAAGCTGCGCCCCTGCAGAGATGCGTGTGTGGCTGGGTATGCATGGGGCCTCTCATGTCTGTATATTTAAACTCCTTTATTTCTAGCTAAAACTTTATTAGGGACTCGGCTCTGGGTACGACTTATGTATATGCTGGGTGTGAGGTATTTCCTCAAATTGCTTCTGTGTATTTAGCCTAAACAGTACTATGGACTGTTACATATGATCATCCATCATTTTCTTATATTAGGTTTGGGACCTGTGGAAGGTTGTAATGCGCTGCTGTTGTACATGATCTGCACTTGTGACTCACCATAGCCGGGTTCTGCACGTTGCAGGCATCTGCTTCTCCTTGTCACGGAACCGCACCTGCTGCTGTGGGGTCCGGTGGTCCAGATCAATAGAGGGATGGCTTGAACAGTAGGGGTTAATAATCTTCGTGACGCCACCTGTGAGAGTACCGGTGATGTCCACTGGCGCTGCTTGGGCCTCCAGGAGATGGAATGCAGCAAGATGGGACGCTCCCCACAGGATGAGCGGGAGTCCCCGGGGCCAGGAGCTGCACAAGATGTTGTGAGGCAGCTTAGTAATACTGCTGTTAGGTCCAGGAATCAGACGCAGACACATTAAAGTCTTTTGGGTACCTTTCCTGGTGGAAAGCAGGTACACTCGGACCGGGATAGTGAGGTTGACACTTCTGGAGTTTCACAGCAAGCAGTGTTAGCCTTCCTTTCTCTGTACATCTAGTGAGGTCGGGTGGATATGGAATCCTGCCGGACCGGATTGTGCGCTCAGTGGAACGTGCGTCACCTGGCTAACTACACTGAGGGCACTGTTAAAGGGTTAAGCTGGATCAATGCTCTTCCCTGGGCTCTCGTCGGTAGGTGCTTCAGGTGAACAGGGGGTTAGACTCCCTGTTAGTTGTGCTGGTTCTCTGTGGTGGCTGGGTAGCTCTCACAGCTCGGTTCCAGTAACCGGATGATGAGGGAGAGTTAGGGTAACTCTGATGTCCCTGAGAGGTGCTTTCTCCTTTCCTCTGACCCCAATTGCAAGGGTCTCTGACTGGGCAGGTGTGCTGGTTTGGGCCTAGTATAGCTCCAGAACCGGTGGATGCACACGTCCTGCAGCTCTTCTAGCGTCTGCACACTCTAATGTTTCTCCCTCCAAGACCCTATTTATAGGGGGAACTGGCTCAAAGTGACCAGTGGAGCTTCCCCTAGAGGCTTGGGGTGAAACAGGTGGTAAAGGTGTCCTAAGGTGTTTTGGTTTGTTTGTGAGTGTTGCTTTGCTGTTACTGCTCCATTCGTGTCCCCCAAGGGTTCTGTGGTGCCCAACAGGGTGCCAGGGTGCCACATTCCCCCTTACTTAACTTCAGTTCTCCCGGACTGAGCAAAAAGTTTTTTTGTTTTTTTTATCACTAAACATTTTATAATATAATAACAGGTATTTACAGAGTCTTAAAGGGAACCAACCACCTCAGATCACCCTAATACACAGTTAGTACATGTCCCTGCACCCTAAGGATACCTTTCCAGCACTGTTTTTGTGTAAAATCTTGCATTGTATGACTCATATAAAGAGTTTATAAACTTACTAGCCTAGAGACTTCTGGGCGTATCCCTCCTTCTGTTATACTTCAGGGCTGTGCATTGCATGTCTGTGCTCCCCCTCCCTCCGTGCCTGCTGCCCTGCCCTGATGGGCGTGATTGTTATCTCCTCTGCACAGAGGGAGGGGGAGCACAGCCATGCAATGAATGCACAGCCCTGAAGTATAACAGAAGGAGGGATACGCCCAGAAGTCTCCAGGCTAGTAAGTTTATAAACTCTTTATAAGAGTTATACTAATGCAAGATTTTACACAAAAACAGTGCTGGAAAGGTATCCTTAGGGTGCAGGGACATGTACTAACTGTGTATTAGGGTGATCTGAGGTGGTTGGTTCCCTTTAAGGAAAAATACAAAAATCACTGAAAAGAAAAAGGGAAAAACGTGAAAAATATGAAAAGCAGTCCATACAGCACTAGTCCATCTGCCGCAGGCTGGAAAAAGGTAAGTTTTGGTCACACAAGTCCTGTGACAATTGTCCAAAGTTTATAGAAAGGGAAAAAGGGTAAAGTCCAGAAATACACGATACACATTTTAAACTTTATACATTCCCTATGGGTGTCTCTGCTTGGGAGGCCGGTCTAACCTTTTCACCCTACCAGGCACTTTCTGTCCCCAACTTAATATACTTGGGAAAGAGCCCAGTTCCTCCACCCTTCTGTACACTACTTTTTACAGTCTCTGAAACGGGTACTATTTACATTTACTAACAGGTAATATGGTTCCACTACATTTTAAACCCATTCTCCATATTTGTTTGGGGGTTGTCCTAATGTACTACGTGTGGATTTGCGTAGTGTGGGTGTTTCAAAAGCTGTTGGTGTAGTGTACGAAGTGGTTCTTTCTCTATTTCTGCTTTGTGTAATGCCATAGTAAGTACGTAACCTGTCTACTGGACTATCCTCTGTAGGTAGTTGTGTAGGAATTCTCTCTCTTACTGTGGGACTAGCAGGTTCACCGATTACAGGAATCTCAGGTTCCAAAATAACAGGCTGCATGTCTTGCACTTGAACTTGTTTCTTGTTGAACTGGTTGATTTGGAATTGATTGATCTTCCACAGGCTGGTAGAAATGCATAACTGGTATGATGAATGCACCATTGCATTGTGGCCAGTCGGCTGGTAAATATCCAATGTCTGTATGGACTAGGTTTTCTTTAGGTTCTTCGCTTGTAGTTACTGTAAGGTAACTGGTTACTTGAGGTAGTAACTGTGTTGGACACTTCTTCAAATGATCCCTTGAGACAGTTGCGAAGGTAATTCCTTGATCTTTGCTGGTAACGCAAGTTTTGGAATTGTCATATTGCAATGGCATAATTGTGTAGGGTTAAGATTCCCAATTGTCATCTAATTTGTTGGTTTTTCTTTTTAGCACTAAGTCACCTGTAGCAAGACGTTCTGCTGAGGCGTGCTTGTTAGTCTTTTTCTTGTTTGGTTCCGCTGATGTTCAGGTTTCTTTCTATGCTTTCTTGTACTCTGTGGTACTGCTCTTGGCGTTGACTGACCCAATCTTCATCAGAAGAATCTTGTGTGGGTTCGATGGTTCCCATCTGTAAGTCAATAGGTAGTTTACCTGGTCTTGCTCGCATCAAGTAAGCAGGTGTATAGTTGGTTGAACTGACAGGTATGTGGTTGTAGATATCCACAAGGTCTGGAAGTTTTTCAGGCCATTGATTTCTCTCTTCAAATGGTAAGGTTTTGAGCATGTCAATGACAATGTGGTTCATTTTTTCACATAACCCGTTTGTTTGGGGATGATAAGGTGTGGTGCGGATCTTCTTACACCCATATAGCCTTAAGAATTCTTGAAACAGAGCTGATTCGAAGGCTGGCCCTTGGTCAGTTAAGACTTGGTCTGGATACCCATGGGGGCGACAGAAGTAACTCTGGAATGCTTTGGCTGCTACCTCTGCAGTTAAGTCCTTAACTGGAACTACTACCAGGAATCTTGAATAGTGGTCGACAATGGTGAGAGCGTAAGTATACCCGGTACGACTTGGGGTTAGCTTCACGTGGTCGAGAGCAACTATTTCAAGGGCTTCGTGGTAACAATTGGCTGCAACGGAGCTTTCTGAGTTAGATGGTCTTTCCTTCGAAGGTGACATGGTCCACAATTCTTACACCACTTGTCAATTGAGCCTCGCATATCGACCCAGTAGAACCGATCTTTCAGGAGCCTCTCCAGCTTTTTTCCATCCAAAGTGCCCTGAATCGTCATGGTAGGCTTCAAGGATCATTTGGACTTCAGTCTTGGGAACTACAATCTGCCAGATGAGTTCATGTGTTCTGGGATTCAGATACCTTCTGTATAGTTTACCTTGGTAGACAAACAACCTCCCCTTCTCTTTCCATAGGCGTTTAGCATTTTGGGAGGCATCAGGGTCCATGTTAGCGTGTTCTTGAGTTATCAGCTCTCCTACCAGGCTGACATCTGGATCGTTAGCTTGAACCTCCTTCCAGTCATGGTGAGGTAAAGGGTTCACGGTCCTCTCTACACGTCTCTGGTTTGCCTGATGACCCGTTGCTGTGCCCGTACGGTGGAAAGCAGGTAGTTCAATCTCCTCCAGGTCATCTATGTCTTCTCCCTCTTCAGGAAGGTTAGGCATTCTGGACAGGGCATCAGCTTTGCCGTTCTTGTGACCTGCCCGGTACTTTACAGTGAAATCATAGTTCGAGAGTCTTGCTACCCAACGCTGTTCTAGGGCTCCCAGCTTTGCGGTCTCTAAGTGGGTTAGAGGGTTGTTATCAGTGAAAGCTGTGAACGGGGCGGATGCCAGGTAATGCTTGAAACGCTCTGTGATTGCCCAGACCAGGGCCAGGAACTCCAATTTGAATGAGCTGTAGTTCTCCGGGTTCCTTTCCATGGGACGGAGCTTTCTGCTGGTGTAGGCTATCACCTTTTCCTTCCCTTGTTGACGCTGAGATAGGACTGCTCCTAAACCTTCATTACTTGCATCAGTGTACAGTAGAAACGGGAGATTGTAATCAGGGTAGGTCAGGATTTTTTCTCCTGTTAAAGTATCTTTTAGCTTTTGGAAGAATTGTTCCTGTTCTGGTCCCCAGTGGAACGGGGGTCCCCTGATTTAGCAGTTTTTGGATTGACCTACTAAGAGATCTTGCATGGGTGCTGCTATCTTGGTATAGCCTTTGATTAATCGTCGGTAGTACCCGACCAGTCCTAGAAATTGACGTACCTCTTTGAGAGTAGTTGGTGTTGGCCAGTCCTTGATGATGGTTACTTTATCCGGATCAGGTTCTACGCCTTCAGCGCTAACCACATGTCCTAGGTATTGGACCTTTGGTTTCAGCAGGTGGCACTTGGACGGTTTCAGTTTCATCCCGTACTTGGACAGTGACTCGAACACTTCACTCAGGTGCTGCAGGTGGTCTTCATAGGTCTGAGAGTATACAATTACCAATAGATAGATCAGCTGCACACCACATTATTTCTTTAAAGGGAATGCCAAAATGGCTGTGTGAATTTATTGCATTATATAATAAGAAACAAAGAAATATTTATACAGCTACTGAAAGCTGGCCCTGGTCTAAAAGATAAATGTGAAAGCATTAGTTGATGTCATAACCATGAAATCATAAGCCCAGTAACTGTTTACAGAGTTCTTTCACTAATACTGGGTCCTAATCTCACCCTCAATGTCTGCAACCTGGAAATGTGAATGGGAAAATGCCCTGTGCAGTTAAAATCATGGTCTTAAAGGGAATGTGTCAAGACTATGTTAAAATCCTGCTTTTAAAGGGAGTGTGTAACACCTGTGTGAATGTTCTCACATTAGTCACTGGGCGGGGTGCTGCTCCAAAGATAAATAACTATATATATTACAGTATGGGCGCACACCTCTTATTGTGGGTGCAAGCTTCAAAAAATATAAACACTTACCAATAGATAGATCAGCTGCACACCACATTATTTCTTTAAAGGGAATGCCAAAATGGCTGTGTGAATTTATTGCATTATATAATAAGAAACAAAGAAATATTTATACAGCTACTGAAAGCTGGCCCTGGTCTAAAAGATAAATGTGAAAGCATTAGTTGATGTCATAACCATGAAATCATAAGCCCAGTAACTGTTTACAGAGTTCTTTCACTAATACTGGGTCCTAATCTCACCCTCAATGTCTGCAACCTGGAAATGTGAATGGGAAAATGCCCTGTGCAGTTAAAATCATGGTCTTAAAGGGAATGTGTCAAGACTATGTTAAAATCCTGCTTTTAAAGGGAGTGTGTAACACCTGTGTGAATGTTCTCACATTAGTCACTGGGCGGGGTGCTGCTCCAAAGATAAATAACTATATATATTACAGTATGGGCGCACACCTCTTATTGTGGGTGCAAGCTTCAAAAAATATAAACACTTACCAATAGATAGATCAGCTGCACACCACATTATTTCTTTAAAGGGAATGCCAAAATGGCTGTGTGAATTTATTGCATTATATAATAAGAAACAAAGAAATATTTATACAGCTACTGAAAGCTGGCCCTGGTCTAAAAGATAAATGTGAAAGCATTAGTTGATGTCATAACCATGAAATCATAAGCCCAGTAACTGTTTACAGAGTTCTTTCACTAATACTGGGTCCTAATCTCACCCTCAATGTCTGCAACCTGGAAATGTGAATGGGAAAATGCCCTGTGCAGTTAAAATCATGGTCTTAAAGGGAATGTGTCAAGACTATGTTAAAATCCTGCTTTTAAAGGGAGTGTGTAACACCTGTGTGAATGTTCTCACATTAGTCACTGGGCGGGTGCTGCTCCAAAGATAAATAACTATATAATTACAGTATGGCGCACACCCTTATTGTGGGTGCAAGCTTCAAATAAAACACTTACAATAGATAGATCAGCTGCACACCACATTATTTCTTTAAAGGAATGCCAAAATGGCTGTGTGAATTTATTGCATTATATAATAAGAAACAAAGAAATATTATACAGCTACTGAAAGCTGGCCCTGGTCTAAAAGATAAATGTGAAAGCATTAGTTGATGTCATAACCATGAAATCATAAGCCCAGTAACTGTTTACAGAGTTCTTTCACTAATACTGGGTCCTAATCTCACCCTCAATGTCTGCAACCTGAAATGTGAATGGAAAATGCCCTGTGCAGTTAAAATCATGGTCTTAAAGGAATGTGTCAAACTATGTTAAAATCCTGCTTTTAAAGGAGTGTGTAACACCTGTGTGAATGTTCTCACATTAGTCACTGGGCGGGTGCTGCTCCAAAGATAAATAACTATATATATTACAGTATGGGCGCACACCTCTTATTGTGGGTGCAAGCTTCAAAAAATTAAACACTTACCAATAGATAGATCAGCTGCACACCACATATTTCTTTAAAGGGAATGCAAAATGGCTGTGTGAATTATTGCATTATATAATAAGAAACAAAGAAATATTTATACAGCTACTGAAAGCTGGCCCTGTCTAAAAGATAAATGTGAAAGCATTAGTTGATGTCATAACCATGAAATCATAAGCCAGTAACTGTTTACAGAGTTCTTTCACTAATACTGGTCCTAATCTCACCCTCAATGTCTGCAACCTGGAAATGTGAATGGAAAATGCCTGTGCAGTAAAATCATGTCTTAAAGGGAATGTGTCAAGACTATGTTAAAATCCTGCTTTAAAGGAGTGTGTAACACCTGTGTGAATGTTCTCACATTAGTCACTGGCGGGGTGCTGCTCCAAAGATAAATAACTATATATATTACAGTATGGGCGCACACCTCTTATTGTGGGTGCAAGCTTCAAAAAATATAAACACTTACCAATAGATAGATCAGCTGCACACCACATTATTTCTTTAAAGGAATGCCAAAATGGCTGTGTGAATTTATTGCATTATATAATAAGAAAAAAGAAATATTTATACAGCTACTGAAAGCTGGCCCTGGTCTAAAAGATAAATGTGAAAGCATTAGTTGATGTCATAACCATGAAATCATAAGCCCAGTAACTGTTTACAGAGTTCTTTCACTAATACTGGGTCCTAATCTCACCCTCAATGTCTGCAACCTGGAAATTAGTTTGACACATTCCCTTAAGACCAGTTTTAACTGCACAGGGCTTTCCATCACATTCCAGGTTGCAGACATTGAGGTGGATTAGGACCCGTATTTGTGAAAGAACTCTGTAAACGTTATGGCTTCATCATTTCATGGTTGACTCAAACTAATGAACTTTCATATTATCTTTTAGCAGGGCACAGCTTTAGTAGCTGTTATATTTCTTTGTTTCTTATATATAATGCAATAAATTAACACAGCCAATTTGGCATTCCTTTAAAGGAAATAATGTGGTGTGCCTGATCTATTTTTGGGTTAGTGTTATATTTTTTGAAAGCTTGCACCACTATAAAGGTGTGCGCCCATGACTGTAAATATAAATAGTTATTTAATCTGTGGAGCTAAGACATCAGCCCAGTGACTAATGTAAGAACTTCACTACTAGGGTTACTCACCCTCATGTTAAAGCGGATTTACATAGTCTTGACACATTCCCTTTAAGACCATGATTTTAACTGCACAGGGCATTTTCCCATTCACATTTCCAGGTTGCAGACATTGAGGGTGAGATTAGGACCCAGTATTAGTGAAAGAACTCTGTAAACAGTTACTGGGCTTATGATTTCATGGTTATGACATCAACTAATGCTTTCACATTTATCTTTTAGACCAGGGCCAGCTTTCAGTAGCTGTATAAATATTTCTTTGTTTCTTATTATATAATGCAATAAATTCACACAGCCATTTTGGCATTCCCTTTAAAGAAATAATGTGGTGTGCAGCTGATCTATCTATTGGTAAGTGTTTATATTTTTTGAAGCTTGCACCCACAATAAGAGGTGTGCGCCCATACTGTAATATATATAGTTATTTATCTTTGGAGCAGCACCCCGCCCAGTGACTAATGTGAGAACATTCACACAGGTGTTACACACTCCCTTTAAAAGCAGGATTTTAACATAGTCTTGACACATTCCCTTTAAGACCATGATTTTAACTGCACAGGGCATTTTCCCATTCACATTTCCAGGTTGCAGACATTGAGGGTGAGATTAGGACCCAGTATTAGTGAAAGAACTCTGTAAACAGTTACTGGGCTTATGATTTCATGGTTATGACATCAACTAATGCTTTCACATTTATCTTTTAGACCAGGGCCAGCTTTCAGTAGCTGTATAAATATTTCTTTGTTTCTTATTATATAATGCAATAAATTCACACAGCCATTTTGGCATTCCCTTTAAAGAAATAATGTGGTGTGCAGCTGATCTATCTATTGGTAAGTGTTTATATTTTTTGAAGCTTGCACCCACAATAAGAGGTGTGCGCCCATACTGTAATATATATAGTTATTTATCTTTGGAGCAGCACCCCGCCCAGTGACTAATGTGAGAACATTCACACAGGTGTTACACACTCCCTTTAAAAGCAGGATTTTAACATAGTCTTGACACATTCCCTTTAAGACCATGATTTTAACTGCACAGGGCATTTTCCATTCACATTTCCAGGTTGCAGACATTGAGGGTGAGATTAGGACCCAGTATTAGTGAAAGAACTCTGTAAACAGTTACTGGGCTTATGATTTCATGGTTATGACATCAACTAATGCTTTCACATTTATCTTTTAGACCAGGGCCAGCTTTCAGTAGCTGTATAAATATTTCTTTGTTTCTTATTATATAATGCAATAAATTCACACAGCCATTTTGGCATTCCCTTTAAAGAAATAATGTGGTGTGCAGCTGATCTATCTATTGGTAAGTGTTTATATTTTTTGAAGCTTGCACCCACAATAAGAGGTGTGCGCCCATACTGTAATATATATGAGAGTATACAATGACATCATCAAGGTATAACAACACAGTCTCAAAATTCTTGTGGCCCAAACAACACTCCATCAGTCTCTGAAATGTTCCTTGGGCATTGCACAACCCGAATGGCATCCTGTTAAACTCGCAGAGCCCCATAGGTGTCGTGAAGGCTGTCTTCTCACAATCTTCCTCTGCAACGGCAACCTGCCAGTACCCACTTGTAAGATCTAATGTGGAGAAGTAGTTGGCAGATTTGAGTGCAGCTAGTGACTCCTCTATGCGGGGCAACGGGTATGCATCCTTGTGTTTGACTTTATTGATTTGTCTGTAGTCTACGCACATCCTCATACTACCATCTTTCTTTTTAACCCGGACTAGTGGTGCTGCCCAGGGACTACAGCTATCCCTAATGATTCCTGCATTTTTCATGTCCTGATGCATCTCTTTTGCTTTTTGGTAGTGTGTGGGTGGTATAGGCCTGTACCTTTATTTGATAGGTGCATGGTTGCCTGTGGGGATATGGTGTTGTACCCCTTTAATCCTCCCAAAGTCGAGTGGGTGTTTGCTGAACACTTGCTCATACTCCCGGACTACCCAGTATACTCCATTATTCTGGTGAGAGGGTGTGTTGTCAGTTCCTACACTGAGCTCTTGACACCATTTCTCTAACTGATCTTTGGAGTGAGGGGGTTCATCAGTGACTGTTTGGGAAGAGGATTTTACATCAATTACAGCATTATTTTCAACCTGGTACAATTTTGCAACAGTTGCATATCTTGGCAGTCTGACTTCGTCATCACCATAATTTAATATGCGTACGGGGACTCTCCCTTTTCTCACGTTGACCAACTCTCTGGCTGTCAAGAGCGTAGGACTATTATCAGACATTACAGGTTCTACTACAGCTTGGTAGTCCTGCCCTCTGAGGCCTATGGCTGCTCGACACCAGATCATCATTTCACTTCTGGGTGGTACAACAATTGGAATGGGATCTGTTACCCGTACTCTGCCAATTTCACCATTTGACAATGTTACCTGTTGTTGATAAACCAGAGCTCGGATCTGCTTTTGGATAGCTCTCTTCTCTCTGGGTCTACCAGCTTCAACACTCTGCTAGAGTAAGAACAACACTTCATCGATGTATTTAACCATGACATTAGTACCCAGTATTACATGTGGATCCCTGTCGTTTGGTTTGTCCTGAACCACTATGATACCCTGGTTCTTCAGCTGCACCCTCCCCACCTTTACTGTAGCTTCCCACTGCCCCTCTACTGTAACTATTATACCATTAGTGGCTTCAATGTTCAGATCAGGGTGAGGGGGCTGTAGCTCAACATCTGGCCAGAACCGCTTGTAAAGGATATACGAGATGGTTGTCACCTGGGATCCAGTGTCTATCAAGGCGGAGGTAGCGATGCCATCGATGACGATCGGTAGGTATGGACAGTCTCCTACGTACTTGTATTCGCAGTTGGTTGGACCTGGACAGTCTACTCCTGGGGTTGGCCCTTCTCGCCCAGGGGTTGCTCGTTTAATGGACGGGATTGTTGAGTACGTCCTCCTCTGTCACTCTGCTGACTGGCGTGGCGCCTGTCAGGGCTGCGACGATCTGCAGGTTTTCCTCGCGGCGGCTGTGTCTTTCTCTTTATCCATGGGACGTCGTCGGGGCTGTCAGCGAGCTGGATCTTGTCCGATGACCTTGCTTCTGTCTTGGGTCTTCTCCCAGCTTGGAGCTTGGCCATGTCCTTCATCAGCTGCTCTACATTAGCACACAGTTGTTCAAACCGGTCGGGTGTTATAGTCTGTGCAATAGACTGAACCGCAGGGATTGGAGATGCTGCTGCCGGCACGGAAGGGGTGTCAGTATACTGCTGCTGTGAAGCGGGATCGGGCACTGCGGAAAGCTGTTGTCCCCACACTGTTAAGTCTCTCAAAGTGTCAAAGTCCGCGCCAGGATTTTGCATGGACCACCAGCTTGCTTGCTTTCTATCCTCAGATAGTCTGAGTCCCACAATAAACTGTCCAATTAACGCTTTGTTCTCATCTCTGACACTATCAGGATCGACTTGCTTTAACAGTCTCAGTCCCTCTTGTAAGCGCAGTGAATAATCCAGGACACTTTCCTGTGCCCCTTGGTTACAGTGGTAGAATGACAGTCTTAATTCAGCCTCAGTATGTCGTTCAAAAATCCGGGTTAACTTAGCGAATATCTGCTCCACAAATTCCTGAGTTTCTATAGACCAGTTTCGGCTCTGCAGCTCGGCTGCGCCTGTTAACTGTCCCATGATAACTGAAGCTCTCTGCTTACCGGTCATAGCGTACATGTCCAGCGCTTGGCATATCTTCCTCTGGAATGTCTCCAAGGTACTGGGTGTACCGCTGTACTTGAGTAACCAGGCCGCATTCGGAACGTAAGGCAGGGATATCAGCATAATCGGAGCAGGTTGTTGTGGCATACCGCCGGCGTGTTGCTGTCCATCTGGAGGTATGTTTAGCTGTACGTGCGGGGGTACCGTGTTGTCGGGATCCGGGTTACTCATCCATTCTCCCGCTTAGTTAAGCGCGGCCAGTCCTTTCGGTTTCAAACAGAAGTGTCGGCCTCGCGGTGAGGAGTGAGGCATCACGGGAGTTTCCGCCGGTTCCTGCTGCGTGCACGGGAAGTCGTCAGAGCGTGGGGGCGGGGCCTATCTTCGCACCCTTTTCATAGTAGTGCCCCTTCTTTTCCCGCCTTTCGCCCAGCAATGGCGATTCAAATATACATTTTGATATTTACAGTTATTAAATAGCACACAATACCCGTTAAGGAACGGACCTGCTCGTATCCTGTTCGTGACGCCAAATTGTGACTCACCGTAGCCGGGTTCTGCACGTCGCATGCGTCTGCTTCTCCTTGTCACGGAACCGCGACTGCGGCTGTGGGACCCGGTGGTCCAGATCAATAGGGGGATGGCTTGAGCAGTAGGGGTTAATAATCTTTGTGACGCCACCTGTGAGAGTTCCGGTGATGTCCACCGGCGCTGCTTGGGCCTCTGGGGAATGGAATGCAGCAAGATGGGATGCTCCCCACAGGATGAGCAGAAGTCCCCGGGGCCAGGAGCTGCACAAGATGTTGTGAGGCAGCTTAGTAATACTGCTGTTAGGTCCAGGAATCAGACGCAGACACATTAAAGTCTTTTGGGTACCTTTACTGGTGGAAAGCAGGTACACTCGGACCGGGATAGTGAGGTTGACACTTCTGGAGTTTCACAGCAAGCAGTGTTAGGCTTGCTTTTTCTGTAAATCTAGTGAGGTCGGATGGATATGGAATCCTGCCGGACCAGATTGTGCGTTCAGTGGAACGTGCTTCACCTGGGTAACTGCACTGAGGGCACTGTTAAAGGGTTAAGCTGGATCAATGCTCTTCCCTGGGCTCTCGTCGGTAGGTGCTTCAGGTGAACAGGGGGCTAGAATCCCTGTTAGTTGTGCTGGTTCTCTGTGGTGGCTGGGTAGCTCTCACAGCTCGGTTCCAGTAACCGGATGATGAGGGAGAGTTAGGGTAACTCTGATGTCCCTGAGAGGTGCTTTCTCCTTTCCTCTGACCCCAATTGCAAGGGTCTCTCACTGGGCCGGTGTGCTGGTTTGGGCCTAGTATAGCTCCAGAACCGGTGGATGCACACGTCCTGCAGCTCTTCTAGCGTCTGCACACTCTAATGTTTCTCCCTCCAAGACCCTATTTATAGGGGGAACTGGCTCAAAGTGACCAGTGGAGCTCCCCCTAGAGGCTTGGGGTGAAACAGGTGTTAAAGGTGTACTAAGGTGTTTTGGTTTGTTTGTGAGTGTTGCTTTACTGTTACTGCTCCATTCGTGTCCCCCAAGGGTTCTGTGGTGCCCAACAGGGTGCCACACTTGCACTTTGTATATTCTTTATGCACTAGACATTACAGCTATGCAGTTTTGTATGTTACCACCAATACATTAGGTTTGCGACAACTTATTGTGTCAGTGATGCTGTTTATACAGCATTTGTGCACAACTGGCCATTAATAGGGAACTATCCCTGCCATTGTAACGTGTACATATATTTTATGCTGTTTATATGCACCTGACGTTTCATTTACTTGGGCCATAGACTGCCTTAGGATACTTTCACATCAGCGTTTTTTTTAAATCGCGGCAGATGCGGTGAAAAAAACGCATCTGCCGCGATTACCGCATAACGGCTGCACTTGCAGCACACTTGCGGCACACTTGCGGCAAGCCCCATACAATTTATATGCGGGCTTGCGGCAGGTGCGGCAAGTGCGGTTTTGGCAGTTGCGGCAGGTGCAGCCGCGAAAAAAAACACGGTCAGCCGCGTTTTTTTCGCGGCCGCATCTGCCGCGATTTAAAAAAAAAAACGCTGATGTGAAAGCAGCCTTATGTGAGCCACCACCTTGGTTTCACATTAGACTTGAGACTTATTGGTATTACATCGCTACTGTTCATTGCTTCTGAAACGCTGGCTTCACACCACGGCTTTTGTGCTTCTGGTTTTGTCCAGTTTGAACCGGACAGAACCTGATCCGGTTTTGCCTCCCATCTATAATATAAAGCCCGAAGCCACTTCCGGCCAAACCCGAAGCCACTTCCGTAGTGTTGTGGTCGGATATTCGGCCATCTCCACCCGCACAGGGTGGACCAAGATGGGCGCCCTATGCGGGAGGATCGCGGCGAGCCAGCCGGGAGACGACTGGCGTTAGCCGGTCGTCTCCCGGGTGGTGAGTCGTTGCAGCCGCGGTAACTCCGGCACGTAGGTCCATTGCGAGTCTCCCGCCCCGGCGACGACCGACGAGAGCCGAGCGTCGTGGCCGAAAATAGAACCAAGGGCCCGGCCATGCACAGCTCTAAAGACCGCTGTGTATCTCAATGGGAAGTGAGGCGCTATGCTCATTGGTCGGCGCCAGCACACAGCGACCAATGAGCATAGCGCCTCACTTACAGCGGTAAATTTGAAACTCAAAGTCCTCCATTATATCTCAATGGGAAGTGAGGCGCTATGCTCATTGGTCGCTGTGTGCTGGCGCCGACCAATGAGCATAGCGCCTCACTTACAGCGGTAAATTTGAAAATCAAAGTCCTCCATTATATCTCTATGGGAAGTGAGGCGCTATTCTCATTGGTCGCTGTGTGCTGGCGCCGACCAATGAGAATAGCGCCTCACTTCCCATTGAGATATAATGGAGGACTTTGAGTTTCAAATTTACCGCTGTAAGTGAGGCGCTATGCTCATTGGTCGGCGCCAGCACACAGCGACCAATGAGAATAGCGCCTCACTTCCCATTGAGATATAATGGAGGACTTTGAGTTTCAAAGATGGCCGCCCTATGCGGGAGGATAGCGGCGAGCTAGCCAGGAGACGACCGGCGTTAGCCTGTCGTCTCCCGGGTGGCGAGTTGTTGCAGCCGCGGTAACTCCGGCACGTAGGTCCGCGGCGAGCCCGCCGGGAGACGACCGGCCTTAGCCGGTCGTCTCCCGGCTGGCGACTCGCTGCCCGGAGCTCAGCCGCGGCGCGACCCAGTACAGAGCTCCGAGGCGAGCCCGCCAGGAGACGACCGGCCTTAGCTGATCGTCTCCCAGCAAGCGATCCGCTCCCCGGAGCTCCGTCACCGTAGGGGCCCATGTTAACTTCCATTTGGCGGCGTGCGCGAGCCACCCCTCTGATTGGTCGCTCGCCGCTGGCGCTGACCAATCAGATGAGCGCCGCGAGACACGCCCCGACATTTAAAATATGAAGCCTTCCCGCTGGATTTTACATATGGCGCCGTGTTTCGCGGCGGTATTCGGATTGGTCGCTGCCAGGCGTGAGCGACCAATCACAAGAGCGGGGCGTGTCACGGCGCCATTTCATTTTCATATTTGGCGCCATAGCGAGCGCCGCTATTCTGATTGCTCGCCGCCACACGAACGCCAACCAATCAGAATAGCGCCGCTCAGCACGTATTATGATTGGTCGGCGCTCGCGGCAGCCGCCGACCAATCAGAATAGCGCCGCTCGCTATGGCGCTAAATATGAAAATGAAATGGCGGCATTACACGCCCCGCTCTCCTGATTATTCGCCACCATCCGCGAGCGACCAATCAGAAAAGCGAGGCGTGTCACGGCGCCATTTTATTTTCATATTTGCCGCCATAGCGAGCGGCGCTATTCTGATTGGTTGGCGCCTACCGCGAGCGCCGACCAATCATAATACGTGCTAAGCGGCGCTATTCTGATTGGTCGGCGTTCGTGTGGCGCCGACCAATCAGAATAGCGCCGCTCTTTATAGTGCCAAATATGAAAATGAAATGGCGCCGTGACACGCCCCGTTCTTTTGTTTGGTCGCTCGCGCCAGGTGGCGACCAATCAGAGGACCGCCGCGAAACATGGCGCCATATTTACTAATTTAAGTCTACGCTGGATTTTGCCGTCGTGGTGGGCGCTCTCCTGATTGGTCGCTCGCGGCTGTACGCGGCTGCCAGCGACCAATCAGGTTCATGCCTCACGCCACGCCGCCAAGTATTAAAAACAAATGGCGCCGTGACACGCCCCGCTATTTTGATTGCTCGCTCACGGCGACCAATCAACATAGCGCAGCGCGGAATGGCGCCATGTTTAAAATCTAAATTTGGACTTCAGGTTTACACATTTCGCGCCTTGCCACGAGCCGCGATGCTGATTGGTTGCCGCCTGCCCCGAGCGACCAATCAGCATCGCGGTGCACTGTGACACGTCCAGCCGCCATTTTGAGGCGCCTTTTTTTTAATTTTCACCTCAGAGCGAATTTCTACTGCGTGGAGGCGGTGCCAGTGACGTCGCACTCCAAGCTCCCCCTGAATTTCTCCTCAAAAGAGATAAGACCCTTTATCAAAACTAAATTTATTTAGTTTTGAAGTGCTTCTGTTACATTTTGACATTTATATTAACATCCTATGTGGTTATTTAGCTGTATACTGGCAATTAATTACTCACTATTCTACTGAGAGACTCTGCCTGCTATTAACCCTTCATTTGCCACCTCATTACTCATTCACTATTGCACTCTAAGATTTTGCCTGCTATTAACCCCTCATTTGCCAGTTGATTACTGACTGAGCATTGCACTGAGAGACTCTGCCTGTTATTAACCCCTCTTTTGCCAGCTCTTTTTTCACTGAGTATTGCACTGAGAGACTCTACCTGTTAATAACCCCTCAATTGCCAGCTGATTACTCACTGGCAATTGCACTCAGATACTCTGCCTGTTATTAACCCCTCATTTGCCACCAACACAGCTATAGCTGTTTATGATAAACAACATGAGATCTGAAAACACGTGTACTTATGACACTGAACGATAAGCTGCCAAAGCCGCATATATGCGTCAACAGTGTGCTAACGAGACTCAAGAGGACAGACGCCAGCGCCTGGACAAAAACAGTGAAAATAGGAAAAAACGCATTACTAATGAGTCTGCTGAGCAAAAAGCACTTCCGTTAAGTAATCAGGCTGCTGCTGCTCGCCGTCAACGTTCCAAAAATATTAATGCCATCTCTCCAGTCTTTGATTCTAAGCACAATATACCTTCTATGTCTACTGCCATACAATGTCCTGACCCTGAGCCTACTGTATTTGTGTCTAATTCTGAACGTAAGCGGAAACAGTGTGCTACCCACAATTTTGAACACAAGCGTCGTCGCCTCAACACCGTGGAGTCTGCTGTCACAAAATCCTTCACACATGACTCTTCTATGCCAATAATTAATCCAGTAATAAATGCTGCTGGTGCATGCCGTGAACAGCGCAACAATACTCCTCTGACCTCTGCACTCATACACTCTGTTGACGATACAACTTCCACCTCTTCCGTCATTGCATCTGTGGACAGTGAAGATCCTCTACCAGGTCCACACTTTATATATCTTGGCTTCCAGCGCCAGTCTAATCGTCCATTACCACAATCTTTAGCTATACTTCCTAAAGGTTTCACTCATGATGACAGTTCCGTTGTACAACACTCCTGTGGTCCTATGACCTATGTTTGTGAAGATTGTCAAGCATTGCATTTTAATGCTGAGATATCATCAGATAAAAAGTTCACTCTATGTTGTCACAAGGGTAAGGTCCATGTACCTATACCCCAATATCCCTACCTCTTCACACGTTTGCTCACAGGACAAAGTGAGTTCAGTAAAAATCTGATGGAAAACATCCGTAGCATCAACAGTTCCTTTGCGTTTGCCTCCATGGGTGCTAATATTTCTCCACCTCCTGGATATGGCCCATATTGCTTCCGGATACATGGGCAAATATATCATCGTACTGGAACCTTACATCCATCTCATGAAGAAGTTCCAGTGTATGCCCAGCTTTACATCTTAGATACCCAGACTGCTAATCAACAACGTTTGCAATGTCAACACAATCAAAATTGTCATCCTACTTTGATGAGTATGATTGCTCTTCAATTAGATAACATCAATCCATTTGTTGCGGCGTACAAAATGTTAAGGGATGTAGAACAGGAGGAACATCTTAAAGCTCTTGCAAATGGTACTGTCATGCCTAATATAATCATGGCCCTAAAACAGGATCGCACACAAGACCCTCGACGCTACAATAACCCTACTGTCAATGAGGTTGCCTTTGTTTTTGAAAATGACAATGGAGAGCCACCATTCAATCGTGATATCTTAATTCACCTAAAACCTGACCCAAACAACCCTTTGGCACCAAAAACCAAACCTATCAGAATTCTACACAGTAACTTAGATGCCCTCCTGTATCCATTGTTTTTTCCGTACGGAGAACAAGGTTGGCATGATGACATGAAACAACAAGCTCCAAGTACACGCAGAATAACACAACTGCAATATTATTGCTACATGCTGTCTGTAAGAGATTACTTTAATCCGGTACTGAATGGTGGCAAACTCACCCAACAGTACATTGTTGACGCGTATGTGAAAATTGAGGCCAATCGCTTACATTTTATCCGCAAACATTAAAAGGATTTGAAAGTAGAGGACTACTGTCTATTGCAAGAGCATTTATTACAAAACTCCATCCAAAAAGGCATCCCCATTGGCAAGACCGTCATTTTACCTTCCTCCTTTGAGGGTAGTCCGAGGAACATGCAGCAACGTTATCAGGATGCCATGGCTATTGTCACCAAGTACGGTTGCCCTGATTTGTTCATCACTATGACCTGGAATCCTAAATGGAGCGAGATTACAACTAATTTGCAGCCATGGCAGCGTGTGGAACACAGACCTGATTTAGTAGCACGTGTGTTCAAAATCAAGTTAGAAGCTCTATTACAAGACATTAGAAAAGGATTGTTTGGAAAAGTTTGTGCTATGGTGCATGTAATAGAATTTCAAAAACGTGGTCTACCACACGCACACATTTTGATCATTTTGGATACCAACTCTAAATTAAGAACTAAGGAGGATGTTGATAACATTGTCTGGGCCGAAATTCCTGATGCTAACTCCTACCCTCTACTTAATGGCATTGTTTTGCAACATATGATTCATGGGCCCTGTGGAGAACACAACCCCAATTCGCCCTGTATGGATCTTGGCAAATGTACAAAAGGTTTCCCTAAAGATTTTTAAACATCTACCATTATAGCTAAAGATGCCTATCCCATTTATCGTAGAAGCTCTGGCCCTTCTATTCAACATCACTCTAAAACAATTGACAATTCTTGGGTAGTTCCGTATAATCCATTCCTACTGTTGAAATACATGTGCCATATCAATGTGGAAGTTTGTGGTTCAATACAAAGTGTCAAATATTTGTTTAAATATGTCTACAAAGGCCATGATAAAGCAAACCTTGACATTTGCCAAACTCACATTGACCATGATGAAACACATCAATTTATGGATTCCAGATATGTTAGTGCACCAGAGGCAACTTGGTCATTTTTGCTTATCCTATGCATAAGCAATCGCATAGCATCATTCGCCTTGCCGTACATCTGCCTCATTCTCAGTCACTCTATTTTCATGAGGATGACTCCATTGCTAACATCCAACAAAAACTTCATCGGAATTCTACTCTTATGGCCTACTTTGAGCTTAATATAAATGACCAACATGCTCATAACTTTTTATACCGGCAAATTCCAGAGTACTATGTTTGGCAGGAAGGCTCTTGGGAACTTAGAAAGCGAGGAGGTGGCTCTGTTATTGGAAGGATGTACACTGTCAGTGTCAAAGATCAAGAACGCTACTACTTGCGATTGTTGCTATTACACGTCAAAGGTGCAACAAGTTTTGACAGTATTAAAACGGTCAACGGAGTAACGTATGAAACCTTCAAAGAGACAGCATTAGCCCTGGGCTTACTATTTGATGATAGTCTATGGAAAAATACGCTACAAGATGCCTGTATTTTTAACATGCCAGCACAGCTTCGGGACATGTTTGCCTATATCTGCATTTTTGGCCCTCCAGCTAATCCTCTGCAGTTATGGGATGAATTCAAGGAACACTTTGTACAGGACTATTGCCATGCATACCACTCCAATACTGAGGCCTGTATAAATTGTGAAGGCTATGCTATGACTGATGTTCAAGATGTTCTAAAAAGTCATGGCAAAAGTTATATGGATTTTCATTTACCACGACCTGTAAATAAACCACATCTTCTCCCACTGTATGATAAAGATGTTGAGCTACAAATAGCTGCGGACATGAAAGCTACTCTAAATAACAAACAACTCTTGGCCTATAATACTATCAGTCAAGCTTTACAAGACTCTACTGATAGCACAAAGTGCTTTTTCATTGACAGTCCTGGTGGGAGTGGTAAGACCTACTTATATCATCTACTGCTACATCAGCTAAGGGGAGAAGGACACATTGTGTCAGCAGCTGCCACAACAGGAATCGCAGCTAACTTACTCGAAGGAGGACGCACAATCCATTCTCTTTATGGCATTCCAATTCCTGTCAATGAAACTTCGGTTTCAAGGATTAAAACTGATACAAAGCCAGCCAAACAGTTAAAGAATACTAAACTATGTATCATTGATGAGTGCACAATGCTCTCTAAATATGCATTGCATGTCATTGATAGACTTTTACGAGATGTCATGACAACACATGTCTCCAAGAAACAGCAAACACCGTTTGGAAGTAAAGTTATTGTTCTGGCAGGAGACTTTAGATAATGCCTTCCTGTCATCGCTCACGGAACCAGAACTGATATTGTAGAGAGCTGTATTAAGTATTCCAAACACTGGAAAAATTTCGTTAGACTACCACTTATTAACAACATGCGCTCCATTGACCAACAATACAGTACTTGGTTGCTTCAACTGGGAAATGGTGAACTTTCCAATGATTTCAACCTGGAGATGATGTCATCGAAATACCTTCAGACATGCTTTCCACTGGCTGCTTAATACGTGATATCTTTGGAGACAACATTTCTATTGATATTAACAACAATGAGAGCATCAATATTGCTGCATCACATGCAATGCTATGCCCTAAAAATGAGGATGTGGATAATGTTAATTCCAATATCATGGATCGTCTGAATGGTGACTACACAGAATATATCAGTCATGATTCCATAGATGCTGATGAATGTGATGACCCTGACCAATATCCAGTAGAATTCTTACATTCGCTTACACCAACTGGAATGCCTTCACATCGGCTAAAACTGAAAAGTGGTACTATTATCATGCTGTTACGCAACCTCAACACCAAAAAAGGTCTATGCAACGGTACTCGCTTGATTGTTACTGCTTTGCTTCCTAACATCATAGAAGCCAAAGTAATTACTGGGTCAGCTGCTGGAAATGTTGTTTTTATTCCACGTATTGACTTATCAAAGTAAAAAATAGGGGGGGGAACAAGAGGCGCAATAGTGCCCTATCACTAGTGACACTAATGTATGCGGTGGGTATGAATTCACTCACCTAGCACAGTTGTGAGACCCACAACTGGTGTAAAAGCATTTGGCATTAAATGCAGCTGCTGCAGGACTTCCACCTTCCACATGCACGTGGGAATCATCCAGAAGTTACCTCAGGGGAAATGGTGTATCAGTGTCCGCGCTGCTGAAATCCCAAGAAAACGATCCGGAAACCATATGTAGGTTGCATCAATCATCCATTTATTCCTTTCCTACGCGTTTCAACACTGTCCTAGTGTCTTCCTCAGGGATATATCCCTGAGGAAGACACTAGGACAGTGTTGAAACGCGTAGGAAAGGAATAAATGGATGATTGATGCAACCTACATATGGTTTCCGGATCGTTTTCTTGGGATTTCAGCAGCGCGGACACTGATACACCATTTCCCCTGAGGTAACGTATTGACTTATGTCCATCTGACACAGGATTACCTTTTAAATTGAGACGTCGCCAGTTTCCTGTGAAGCCAGCATTTGCCATGACCATTAACAAATCGCAAGGACAAACACTTCATCGAGTTGGTATTTTGCTACCTGAACCAGCATTTGGCCATGGTCAACTCTACGTGACTTTTTCTAGAGTGAGGCAACGCTGTAATGTGAAAGTTCAAGTCGTTGATACACCAGTTCAAGGGAAAATAGTGGAAAATTGTGAAAACGTTTTCACTAAAAAATATGTGTATAAAAATATTTTACTTTAAATTCTTTAGATACATAATAGATTTAGATACATAGTTACTTTCTAATTAAACACAAATATTACAATAAATTAGTTTAGCCTTAGATGTATAGGAATAAAAAAAAAAAAATTAGTTTAGCCATAGATGTATAGGAATAGAAAAAAACAAAAATACCCAAAAAATTTGTTTAGTTATAGATAAAGACATTATAATTAGTTATTAGATATGAAATAGTCATTTAAGATATATAGTCATTAGTTTTCATTTTCACTAAAAATATAGTGTATAAATATATTTTACTTTAAATTCTTTAGATACATATTAGATTTAGATACATAGTTACTTCTAATTAAACACAAATATTACAATAAATTAGTTTAGCCATAGATGTATAGGAATACAAAAAAAAAAAATACAAAAAAATTAGTTTAGCCATAGATATATAGGAATAGAAAAAAACAAAAATACCAAAAAAAATAGTTTAGTTATAGATAAAGACATTATAATTAGTTATTAGATATAAAATACCGTATATACTGGTGTATAAGCCGACCCGAGTATAAGCAGACCCCCCTACTTTTGCCCCCAAAATCTGGGAAAACCTATTGACTCGTGTATAAGCCGAGGGTGGACCCCAGCACAGGTATACAGCCCCCAGCAGTGTGGTATACAGCAGCCCCAGAGGTATATACAGCAGCCCCAGTGGTAGTATACAGCAGCAGCCCCAGTGGTATATACAGCAGCAGCCCCAGTGGTAGTATACAGCAGCCCCAGTGGTAGTATACAGCAGCCCCAGTGGTAGTATACAGCAGCCCCAGTGGTAGTATACAGCAGCCCCAGGGGTAGTATACAGCAGCCCCAGTGGTAGTATACAGCAGCCCCAGTGGTAGTATACAGCAGCCCCAGTGGTAGTATACAGCAGCCCCAGAGGTATATACAGCCCCAGTGGTAGTATACAGCAGCCCCAGAGGTATATATAGCCCCAGTGGTACTATACAGCAGCCCCAGTGGTAGTATACAGCAGCCCCAGTGGTAGTATACAGCAGCCCCAGAGGTATATACAGCCCCAGTGGTACTATACAGCAGCCCCAGTGGTAGTATACAGCAGCCCCAAAGGTAGTATACAGCAGCCCCAGAGGTATATACAGCCCCAGAGGTATATACAGCAGCCCTAGTGGTGTATACAGCAGCCCCAGAAGTGTATACAGCAGCCCTTAGGTAGTATACAGCAGCCCCAGTGGTGTATACAGCAGCCCCAGTGGTAGTATACAGCAGCCCCAGTGGTAGTATACAGCAGCCCCAGAGGTATATACAGCCCCATTGGTACTATACAGCAGCCCCAGTGGTAGTATACAGCAGCCCCAGTGGTAGTATACAGCAGCCCCAGAGGTATATACAGCCCCAGTGGTACTATACAGCAGCCCCAGTGGTAGCATACAGCAGCCCCAAAGGTAGTATACAGCAGCCCCAGAGGTATATACAGCCCCAGAGGTATATACAGCAGCCCTAGTGGTGTATACAGCAGCCCCAGAGGTGTATACAGCAGTCCTTAGGTAGTATACAGCAGCCCCAGTGGTGTATACAGCAGCCCTAGTGGTAGTATACAGCAGCCCCCAGTGGTAGTATACAGCAGCCCTTAGGTAGTATACAGCAGCCCCAGTGGTGTATACAGCAGCAGCAGCCCCAGGGGTGTATACAGCAGCAGCCCCAAAGCTGTATACAGCAGCAGCCCCAGGGCTGTATACAGCAGCAGCCCCAGGGCTGTATACAGCAGCAGCCCCAAAGCAGTATACAGCAGCAACCCCAGGGCTGTATACAGCAGCAGCCCCAGGGCTGTATACAGCAGCAGCCCCAGGGCTGTATACAGCAGCAGCCCGGAGGTATACAGGCCCCCCCATCAAGCTCCAGGCCCCCCCCTTGCGAGGCAGCCTGTAAAGTAAATCATACTTATCACTGTCCCGCGCTGTCCCGCCGCTTGCCGACACACGATCCCGGGCTTCAATCCGCGTCTTCCGGCTTCCGGCTTCCTGTGGTCGCGGGCAATGACGTCATTGCCCGCGACCACAGAAGACGCGGAATGAAGCCCGGGATCGTGTGTCGGCAAGCGGCGGGACAGCACGGTACAGTGATAAGTATTATTTTACTTTACAGGCTGCTGCGCTGGGGGGCCCTGGAGCTTGATGGGGGGGCCTGTATACCTCCGGGGCTGCTGCTGTATATATATGGATTACCGTATATACTCGCGTATAAGCCGAGGGGGGACTTTTCAGCCCAAATTTTGGGCTGAAAAACTCGGCTTATATGCGAGTATATATGGTAGTCATTTAAGATATATAGTCGTTACTTTTTTAGCTTAGAAACTTTATTTTTATATTTCATAGTATATGTATATAAACACCCACTTTGTTGTAGATTGTAGATGTGTATCATCTAAATGCTTGCATTTAGTGATAAGAACCTGAAGCTTCAGCAGTATAGCGGCTGAAAGATTTCATTTTCTTTTTACACAGGGTGAGGTTTTTGTGAACAGCTAAGAGACGGGTGGGACGGCTGTTCACACACATCTCTATCTCGAAGTGTGTTCTGTACATATAAGTACATACATACATATAGGTACATATTTAGACACATAGGTACATATTTAGACACATGGGGAAAGAATAGACATTTTGATTTGATCTGAATTCTTCTGCTATTTGTGGAATTTATAGTGGAAAAAAGGCAATTTTGCCAGTTGCTGCCTAATGGTGACCTACAGCACTCTTGCTGTAAATTGCATGAAATGTATATGGAATTTGTGGTGTACTTGCGGCAGTTGCGGCACATGTGGTTTCGACAGTTTCAACCGCCAAAATCGCAGTTACCTCTGATTTTTAGTGGTTGCATTTAGTTAACCTGTCAAAGCTGTGCTTGCTGTATTTACTGCAAGCTAACTGCAAGTTCCATATACATTACATGTTACTTGCTGAAAGTGAGCTGTAGGTAGGCCCTTTGGTGCCAAGTGCAGAAATTGTTTTTTGTTATTCCACACCTTATGCAAATAGCCAAAAAATATCTGATTTAAAAGGAGTCTAACTATTAATAATTAGGGATAGAGTAGAGTAGGTCCCACCAGCTGTAAGGCTACCTTCCCGTGGTTGGTGGGGAAACATGTACTGGCTCAATCATAGATTATTAATATTCATATATAAATTGAATATACGTAATCTGTACAAAACATCGGTGCCAGTATCTGTATGAAAAGCCTTGCCTTAGAATCATGACATGTACTACACTGACATATACCATACAAACATTGGTAGTTGATAGATAGATATCATGTCTTATGTGCATTATTGTCAAATTTGAACGAATAATGTATATATGCATGCTAGACTCCCGATTCTTTAGAATTGGGCCACCATCTAGTGTATCCATATTATGCTAGATTGGTCCTATTTGACCATCTGGTTTTGTGTTTTCTGTGCCTGAACAGGTTTTGTCCGGGTTTTTCCCCATTTCCAAAATTGGAGCCTGCAGTGGTTTTTGGGGAAAAAATTGGACAAAACCGGACAGAGAGAAATCCGGGGCAATCCAGCGTCCATAACATGGGAGTTTATGGGTGCCAAATAGATGAAAAAATTGGATAGTTTCCCGGATGCGATTTTTTGCATAGCACATACTCTGAAATACTGCCGTGCTCATTCAGCACCGTGGACAGCAGCATTTCAGAGACCCGGCTGAATGTATAGGACCATGGAGAGCAGCACTGCACACATGGTTGAGAGTTCAGCCCCATGGAGAGTAGCACTGCACATACAGGCTAACAGATCAGCCCCATGGACAGCAGCAGAAACCGAATCCTGCAAAAAAAACAGGATCGGAGGACATATTTGGCCACACTTTTCTACACATCCTGTCCTGTCAGGTTCTGTCCGATGGATCTTGCAAAAAACAGGATCTAACCTGTCAGACAAAAACTGTGGTGTAAAGGTAGATTAAGACTACTTAATGTAATGATTATGTAAACTATTCCAAGGTAATTATTTGGGTTTTTCTTCCATAGCAGAGGGCAATTTCTTTCCTTTTTGACCGGGAAATTGATTCTAACCTTTCTGTAATCATTTGTATATACCCCACGTGGTAATAATCCTCCATCTATATGTGCTGCCTTGTATCCCTTTGTATGGCCGGATTTGTGCACAGCATTTGAGGCTTATACTGTCAATCATTTGTTTTATGATATTTCTCTATACATTTTGTATGATTTTTAATTGTTTTACCTACTTTTTGTCCATTCTCATGCACAATAAAGTAAAATTGTTTTTCACTGCAAGCTAGTTTTTGGGAGTATGCAGGCTTTGCAAAAGGAAATTGACCCATGAATGTGCTATCTCATATACACTAGGATTCTTGTCTTTACGTCAGCATATTATGCAACACCACCTGCTCCATCAGCCAGCAATCAGAACAAGTCTCATGTTGGGGTTACACGTCCCGATATCGGGACGATATCGCATACAACGCCGCGGGAGCGCGCATTTTTTCAGCCCTTTTCCCGATATCGCATCGCCGGTTTACACGCTGCGATATCGGGAAACAACGTCCCTCCGATGTCTACGCCCACCAACCCAGGAACGACCAGTTAACATGGGAGTGAATGGGTGACGTGAGCGTAGACATCGGAGTTGGGCTGTCACACGCAGCGATGCTGGTACCACGGCCTTGCGATATCGGCGAGTTGATTCAACTCCGATATCGTTTTGGCATCGTTCCAGCATCGCGTTGTACTGTCAAACAGTACAACGCGCACCCGATATTGGCTCCAACTCGCGACCCACGTGACTTTTTGTCGGAGTTGGGTCGGAGTTGGACGCCGATATCGGGACGTGTAAACCCACCATCAAGTTTTCCTTCTCTCCCTTTTTCCCTTGTTTGTCTTTTTATCAGCTAGGCAACACCCTCAAGTAGTATCTGGTTGTTGTCACCATCAACATCATCATGATTATCAACCACCTTTATCACTTGTCATACTCCAATGATGATTTGTCTAATCATCCTCATTCTATTTGCACATGCAGGGTAAAACAGTGCCAAGCTGTTTGACAGATTGAAATTCTAATGGAGAAAAGCCAAATAATTGACGAGTTGCTGCTGTGTATTAGGTAGCAACTAGCCTCTTGGTTGGCTGGCTCTGTGTTGCAGCAGCTGGCTGCATTGCAAATATGTATGCTGGGTCTTGTAGTGCAGCAAGTTTAAATAATGCATTGGGGTTCGAAAAGTTCAGGTAGTGCATTACAAGGGGTAGACTGCAGGTGAGCTAAAAGAGAGGGGTGTGGCTCATACCATATAATGTGTGCTTGTGTGAGCACATGAGCTGACAGAGACCATGGATGTCTGGAGAGACTGGCAAAACCTGTGAAGGCTTGCTCTCGGTGTTTGGAGCAGCCAGTTTCCTGGAATTCACCTGGGATGGTATGCATTGAAGGGGCTTGTGTCCTGGAAGAGATGTGGTGAAAAGACTGTGGGGGAGCCTGAACTGTCTTGGGGTTCAGGAAACATTGGACCCCTCTCTTGTTTGGGACCAGCTGGGGCCCTGTAAGGAACCTGTGAGAACTCGCTCTTGGTGCTTGGAGCAACCCTTGTCCTGGAATGCACCTGGTATGGAAGCATGGAAACGTCCAGCATCCTAGAAGGTGTGCGACGAGGAGACCACAGGGGTATTCAGGAATCCACAGTCCTGCTGAGGATCTGGAACCGACAGCTGTTGGTGATTCCAGATAGGCAGTTTTCTGAATGATGGCCAGTCAGGAGCCAGTGAATGGAGCTGGGAAAAGCTCCTGTAGGTAACCATGTGTCTAAAAGGGACTAAGTAAATACTGCCAGGTGGGCATATCCGACATTAGAACAGACTGATCTATGTCACTAATGTTCCGTTGATGTATGAATGTAAATGGCAGGTGGGCATATCCACCATTGGACAGACTGGTATGTCAATAATGTTCCATTGATATATTGTAAATGAACTATGCACTATATGTGGTTTTTTTTTACATTATAATAAACTGCTGGACTTTGTTTTATGTATAAATACACCTGTTTTCCTCAATCCCACTACCATTTAAGTGTCCCCCAACACGCTCAGTGAGCAAATCACCACATAAGGTACTAGAATGTGGACCACGAGTCCTACAAGCTTGGTTGCTAAGGGCAACCGCATTACAAGATGGACTACTGCAACAGTTTGCCTGTGGGTAGGTGGCCCCATGAAGATGTCTCTGTGCGCTCAAATTTGCCTTTAGGTCAGCGGGCCTACAAAGTTCTGCAGGAGCTGAGCAGCGGAAAGGAAAAGTATATGGACTGTTTGAACTGTGGGTTGCAATGTGATTGTATATATCATGTGTTCAATATCACAGGTTTGAACAAGAGGGGGAGGATATGTGATGCAGCGAATTGCTGCATTGCAAATATTTATGCTGGGTCTTCTAGTTCAGCAAGTTTAAGTAATGCATTATGCTTGGACT
Source organism: Allobates femoralis (assembly GCA_033576535.1). Taxonomy (NCBI): domain Eukaryota; kingdom Metazoa; phylum Chordata; class Amphibia; order Anura; family Aromobatidae; genus Allobates; species Allobates femoralis. Next base: position 133,713,850 of record JARQOC010000009.1, on the reverse strand, counting down.
TAAAGTTCAACAGGTTCAAATAATGCATTACAAGTGCTAGATTGCAGGTAAGCTAAAACACAGAGGTGTCAGTGGAACAAATAGCACGATCTCTACAAGGAGCCTGTGTAATACGAGGAAACAGCCTGGCTTAAGGGGGAGACCCCCATAATCGCTCACACTTACACCAGTGTTGTGCATGGACCGCACAACACTAGGAGGATAGTAGACATAGAACCATAAGTTAACAGAGACTAAGGCGATATTGTACCATTGCGCCCCCTTTCTCTCCTTTTGTCAAAACACAGAGGTGTGGTTCTTACCTTATAATGTGTGTTTATGTGAGCACATGAGCTGACAGAGACCATCGATGTCTTGAGAGACTGTGAGGGCTCGCTCTCGGTGTTTGGAGCAGCCACTGTCTTGTAAGGCACCTGGGATGGATGGCTTGGAAGTGGCTGATGTCCTGGAAGACATGCAGTAAGGATACTATGGAGGAGCCTGCTTGAAATAATCAGTCAAATGTCTTCAAATAAAAACCCCCTTCTTTATTTCCACCTACGCGTTTCAATACCCCGAAACAGCTGTCTGTGGATGGATACCTGGCTCTGTTAATTCCCTTGTCATATCCTTAACTCGTAACTGAGTGGAATATTGACTAAAAGGGCCACTTAATATGGTGGTTATGGTGGTCTCTGCAAGGATTCCACCCCAGGGCTAGGTCCTTCCTTGGAGGGATATCTGGCTAGTCCTGTGTTTGAGACTCTTAATCGAGGCTTCACGGACTCCATTTGGTGATCTGAGAGAGGCAGTTTCCTGAATGATGATCTGGCAGGAGCCAGTGAATGGAGCTGGGTATAGCTTCTGAAGGTAACTATGGGTCTAAAAGGGACTATGTAAATACTACCAGGTGGGCATATCCAATATTGAAACAGACTGGTATGTCCTGTTGATGTATGAATGTAAATGTCAGGCGGGCGTATCCACCATTGGACAGATTGGTATGTCAATAATGTTTTGTTGATGTATTGTAAATGAACTGTGCGGTTTATATGTGTCGGTTTATATGTGTCATTTTGGACAGCAGTCCTTACTCATCGGCATAACACATACAATTAAAACCATGTTTTATAAAGATACTCCCCTTTTCCCCATTAATTACAAATCAGTTGTAGGAGTCCCGTTAACCATTACATAGAGTTGCAGATAATACATCCATTGCATGAACATCATTGTCCTGATATATTACTAAAACATGCTGATAGTTGTTCAAGACTATATCACTTCGGAATTGTTACATTCATATTTTCATACATGCATATTTGTGATAAGCAGATGAACAATTACTATCCAGGTTGCTTCATTCCCATTACCAAGGGTTATATATGTTGTTCCTCGGACTTTATACATCTATGTCCTATACCTCATTTTTCTAATACTTATTTTCCTTGTTTGGTTAGACTGGATGACCACTGTGACGGGGTGTAAGGCAGAGCAAGAAGGGACAAAAGGCCTAGGGACGATCCAACAGATTTATTAACAAGAACGCTGGAACAACACACGCAGGTAGATTTACAGAGTCCACAATTAGTCCAACGGAAACAGATTCGGGGGCACCTCCCAATAATCCTTGTGCTAGATAACAAAGCAATAGTCCACACGAGTCCAATGGATTCCGCACAATCCCACGGACGACGAGATCTGGCCTCAGCTCAGGTATCGCTCCGGTCCCGTCCACAGTCAACTCTCATCTGATCTTAAAAATAAGAATGTATTGTCATGTGCCTGTGGATCCACCCCTAGAGGGAGAAGGGCTCACACCCTCCCATTCAATGGTTGGGTCCATCAGAAGAGTCTAGGATAGTCAGCTCCGGTGTGTCTGCGAGGATGTGTATTGCAGGTTATCTTCTGCTTAGGAAACAATAGGGGAAATTCCACTAGCTGTTGACACAAGCCTAAATTACATTCATTATGGCTCAGGGCTGCAAGTATTGGGGGAAGGAGACAGTTAAGTTGCATCTAATAGAAACCAGAGGACAGTTACATACATCACATGGCAGTATTATACAAATACAGGACAGGGAAAACTACATATCATGACAATCACTAACCCCTTCCTATAACTCTTTGTCACTTTTATGGATCAGGAAATCTTCCTTTTCCTTCTCATTAAGTATAAGTTTTTTTCCCTGGGAAGTATCTTACTCGGGGACTATTTATATGTACATTTCTATTTGTATATAAGCTTATCCAAATGGACCATAAATGTATTATGTATTTTATTCATATAGTTGTACAGTCCCATGAATCTCTATTTATGCTTTCTTAGTTGCATGTTCACAGTATACCCATACCACTAAAATAAACATATTATAATTGTTTTAAAAAAAAATTATTACATATGTAAAAGTGGACAAAATTTATAAGTAAAATTCTTTCTTAATAGTCCCACTCCAAACCACCTACAAGAACCGGATACATAGATATAACCAAAACACTGGGAGGGGAGGAGACAGGAAATGTTTACCCTCCCCCCCCCTTCATCCAAATTTTTACCCCCCCATCAAATATTAACTGTATAGGCTTATGATCGATAGAAATACTGTAATCCTCAAAATTTAGTTCCCCAAATCCACAAATGCATATGACTCAGAGTCTTATTCCATCAAGACAGCCACCAGAGGAATTGATGTTATAAGTTTGTGATTTGGAGACATGTACTACACAAGTTTAATTGTCCTCATAATGTATATAATAGTGTTTTGATAACAAGGAGGAATAACCCTCCTGAAAGTACAATCAAATTTAAAGGGATCCTGTCACCTCCAAAACGCCTCCTAAGCTATCAAAACATGTCCCTGCAGCATCCTATCACTAATCTCACACTTCTTTTGTCTCCTAAAAGCATCCTGTGAAAGTGCATAAAAACTTTTAACCCCTTAGTGACGGAGCCAATTTCCACCATTAAGGAAGGACCAGACCGTTTTTTGTAATTCTGACCACTCTCCCTTTATGAGGTTATATCTCTGGAAGGCTTCAACGGATCCTAGCGATTCTGAGATTGTTTTTTCATGACATATTGGGCTTCATGTTAGTATTAAATTTTGGTCGATAATTTTTGTGTTTAATTGTAAAAATATAAAACAATTGGCAAAAATTTTGAAAATTTGACAATTTTCAAATTTGTAATTTTTATTCTGTTGAACCAGAGCGTTATGTGACACAAAATAGTTAATAAATAACATTTCCCACATGTCTACTTTACATCAGCACAATTTTGGAAAAAAATATTTTTTGGTTAGGACGTTATAAGGGTTCAAAATTCATCAGCAATTTTTAATTTTTCCAGCAAAATTTACATAACTTTTTTTTTAGTGACCACATCACATTTGAAGTCCCTTTTATGGGTGTACATGAGAGAAAACACCCAAAAGTGACACCATTCCGAAAACTACACCCCTCAAGCTACTCAAAACTACATTCAAGAAAATGATTAACCCTTGAGGTGCTTCACAGGAACTAAAGCAACATGGAAACAAAAAATGGCTATTTAAATTTTTCCAACAAAAATGTTCTTTTAGCCTCAATTTTTTCATTTTCACATGGGCAACAGGATAGAATGCATCCTAAAATTTGTTGGCCAATTTCTCCTGAGTACACCGATACCTTATATGTGGTGATAAACCACTGTTTGGGCGCACGGCAGGGCTCAGAAGGGAAGGAGCGCAATTTGACTTTTGGAGCTAATTTACCATTAAAAAAGTGAAATGGCACTCCTTCTCTTCTGAGCCCTACCGTGCGCCCAAACAGTGGTTTATGACCACATATGAGGTATCGGTGTACTCAGGAGAAATTGACCAACAAATTTTAGGATGCGTTTTATCCTGTTGCTCATGTGAAAATGAAAAAATTGAGGACAAAATAAAATGTTTGTGAAAAAAAAAGTACTTTTTCATTTTTACGGATCAATTTGAGGCTTCAAAGTGCTCACTATGCATCTAGATAAGTTCCTTGGGGGGTCTAGTTTCCAAAATGGGGTCACTTGTGGGGGAGCTCCAATGTTTAGGCACACAGGGGCTCTCCATACGTGACATGGTGTACGCTAACAATTTGAATGGAAAATTAGCTCCAATTGTTAGCGGACACCATGTCACGTATGGAGAGCCCCTGTGTACCTAAACATTGTAGCTCCCCCACAAGTGACCCCATTTTGGAAACTAGACCTCCCAAAAAACTTATCTAAATTGGTGGTGAGCACTTTGAACCCCCAGGTGCTTCACAAATGAATCCTTAAAAATGAAAAAAGAAAATTTTTGTGGAAAAGAAAGTACTTTTTCATTTTTACGGATAAATTTGTGAAGCACCTGGGGGTTCAAAGTGCTCTCTATGCATCTAGATAAGTTCCTTGGGGGGTCTAGTTTCCAAAATGGAGTCACTTGTGGGGGAGCTGCAATGTTTAGGCACACAGGGGCTCTCCATACGCGACATGGTGTCCGCTAACAATTTGAATGGAAAATTAGCTCCAATTGTTAGCGGACACCATGTCACGTATGGAGAGCCCCTATGTGCCTAAACATTGGAGCCCCCCCACAAGTGACCCCATTTTGGAAACTAGACACCCCAAGGAACTTATTTAGATGCATAGTGAGCACTTTAAACCCCAGGTGCTTCACAAACTGATCCGTAAAAATGAAAAAGTACTTTTTTTCACCAAAATTTTCTTTTTTTCCTTTTTACAGAGTAATTTGAGAAGCACTTGGGGGTTGAAAGTGCTCACTATGCATCAAGATATGTTCCTTGGGGGGTCTAGTTTCCAAAATGTGGTCACTTGTGGGGGAGCTCCAATGTTTAGGCACACAGGGGCTCTCCATATGCGACATGGTGTCCACTAACAATTTGAATGGAAAATTAGCTCCAATAGTTAGGGGCTCCCCATATGCGGCATGGTGTCCGCTATGGGCCTAAACATTGGAGCTCCCGCACAAGTCACCCCATTTTGGAAACTAGACACCTCAAGGATTATATCTAGGGGTATAGTGAGCATTTGGAACCTACAGCTACTTCACAGAATTTGATAATGTCATATTGAACATTTTCTTTTTTTCACGCAATTTCTCACTTTTAGAGCATGTGCACAAGATACGGAGACACCGTGTCCTGGTCGTCTCCTCACCTGCATTTTTTTTAGTATTTCTCTATTACATTTTTTTAAAAAAACGACGTGGGGCTTCACCATATTTTTGGTCCAGCCAGGTACAGCAGGCAGCTACGGGCTGCCACCAACCCCTTCTGCCTAGTTTTACCTGGCTGGAAACCAAAAATATAGGGAAGTCCTTTTTTTTTTTTTTTAATTATTTCATGAAATAATAAAAAAAAAATGGCGTGGGCTTCGCCATATTTTTGGGCCAGCCAGGTAGAACTAGGCAGCTGGGGGCTGGAATCCTCAGCGTAGGGAGGCTCAAGCTTTCTGGCCCCCTCCCCTGCGAATTGCAGCCCGCAGCCGCCCCAGAAAATGGCGCATTCATAGAAGCGCCATTTTCTGGCGCTGTATCTAGCTCTTCCAGCTGCCGTGTAGCGGTGGCAGACTGGGTAATAAGGCGTTAATGCCAGCTTTTTCGCAGCTGGTACTAAGCCCGAGATTCATAACGTCTGGCCAATATTAGACCGGACCATTAGGAATCTCTAGTAATTTGTAAAGAAGACACAAGACAGAGAAAAATATTTTTATTAGAAAAAAAACACAAACACTACTTGGACTCCATCTTTATTATTCTTTGACGTCTGACGTAGTCCAGTGGAAGGTCCGACTTAGTCCAGTGGGAGGTCCCACGACGATTCTCAGTTTTATAGCATATGGGGCATCCCCCATATGCTATAAAAGCAGGTTAATTGCCAGGAGGATGACAGGTCATGAACTCAGTGAGTTCATGACCTATCAGAATCCTCGGGTCACAAGGGGTTAACTGTGCTGTTCATGGTGGTCTCCACATCAGATCACCATCAGTGGTGATCCCAGGATCCCTATGGGATCCCAGGATCCTGATAGATCATCACTGATGTTGACCTGATGTGGAGACCGCCATGAAGAGCACAGTTAACCCCTTGTGACCCAAGGATTCTGATAGGTCATGAACTCACTGAGTTCATGATCTGTCATCCTCCTGGCAATGAACCTGCTTTTATAGCATATGGGGGATGCCCCATATGATATAAAACTGAGAATCGTCGCGGGACCTTCCCACTGGACTACGTCGGACGTCAAAGAATAATAAAGATGGAGTCCAAGTAGTGTTTGTGTTTTTTTCTAATAAAAATATTTTTCTCTGTCTTGTGTCTTCTTTACAAATTACTAGAGATTCCTAATGGTCCGGTCTAATATTGGCCAGACGTTATGAATCTCGGGCTTAGTACCAGCTGCGAAAAAGCTGGCATTAACCCCTTATTACCCAGTCTGCCACCGCTACACGGCAGCTGGAAGAGCTAGATACAGCACCAGAAAATGGCGCTTCTATGAATGCGTGTGTGACATGACAGGCTGCATGGAAATGCAGGGGAGGCAGCGCACCGCCGCCATTTTTGAATGGACCGGGGGGGGGATGGAGGTGTGCGGGGCCTGGGGGCTCGATCTCCGGCATCAAGGGTCTTAGGGACCTTAGGGGTTAATGGATCACTTTGATCCGACATGTGTTTTCATGTCGGATCAAAGTGAAAGCATTTTTTACAAAGCACTTTCACTTTTGTAATGTGATGATCGGTAAACGGTGCTTACCGGTCATCACATTACAGGTGCGGGTACAAAAGCAGCTAATCACTAATCTGTAGTGTCTCAGCTACAATCGGTACACTGACACCCTAGAGATATTAGCAGGGCCGGCGTTAGGGGGGGGCAGACTGGGCAGTTGCCTAGGGCCCCCACTCTCTTAGGGGCCCCAAAGGAGCTGAACTGAAAATAGCAATAAAACAGTGAAAAAAATTTAAAAATACACATATTTGGTATCGCTGCGTTCGTAAGAATCTAAGCTATCAATATATGAAGTAAATTAATCCAATTGGTAAATGGCGTAATGGGAAAAAAATAAAAACGCCAGAATTATGTTTTTTAGGCCACCACGTTGTTACAATAAAATGCAATAAAAGGCGATCAAAATGTTGTATCTGACTCAAAATGGTATGAGTAAAAATGTCAGCTCAGGGCACATAAAGTAAGCCCCCTCACATATCTATGTATCTTCAAAAATTAAAACATCATGGGTCTCGGAAAATAAAAAAAAAATATTTTTTTTTTTTACAAATTTCTGTTTTGTTTTTTTTATGATTGAAATAAAAATGATGTTCAGTATGTTCTTATTCTGACCTAGATAATCAACTTATGAAGTCACTCTTACCATATAACTACGGCCTGTTCCACATCTAAGGTTGGTGTGCGTTTTGCTAAATTTGCCTTTCTAGCCGTTTTTACCGCTAAAAACGCATTAAAAACGCTAGCGTTTTTTCCCCCATTGATTTCAATGGGAACGCATGTAAAAACGCATGCAAAACGCATATGCGTTTTCAAAAACAGAAAACGCATGCATTTTTGCGAACGCAGCACAAAACGTCTTCCCCGATGTTTTGGGCAGCGTTTTTGCATGTGTTTCCATTAAAATCAATGGGAACAAAAACGCATGCGTTTTGATGCGTTTTTGCAGTAAAAACGCATGGAAATGCAAATTGAGCAAAATGCAGCAAAGCGTTAGATGTGAAAGTGGCCTGAGCATTTAGGGCCCACTTTAACCTTTTGCCTAGGGCCCCACTTTGCCTAAAACCGGCCCTGGATATTAGCTCCAGGGGCGGTCCTACAGGGCTTTTACCTGCCCGACGTCTACAGACGTCGGCTAGGCTTTAGTACCCTTTTTTTCCGACGTCTGTAGACGTAAAGCTGTCATCTAGAGGTTAATACTCACTCATTAGGGATTATAATTAGCAGGGGCCATATTCTTTAGTCACCAGGGCGGGCTGTTTTGCAGTTCCAGGATCCACCCTGTCTCTGTGCGTTTGCTCTGCTTGTGCAGGCATTGCCCTCCCCCCTCTCTATCACTCACAGAATGCAAATCATTAGTCCTGCCTTCAGTTTCAGTTTCTCAGCAGCACAGAGAGAGAGGGTGGATCCTGGAGCTGCAAAACAACACCCCTGGTGACTAAAGAATATAGCCCCTGCTAATTATAATCACTAATGAGTAAGTATTAAAACGTTTTTATACACTTTCACAAGATGCTTTTAGGAGACAAAAGGAGTGTGAGATTAGTGATGGGATGCTGCAGGGACATGTTTTGATAGCTTAGGAGGTGTTTTGGAGGTGACAGGATCCCTTTAAACTCAAGCAGACCTAGTTCTTATGTCCACCAAAATTTGCAATCTTACCTTTTATGGCCCATTTTGATACATCCATTTCCTACTCCACACTGATGAGGGGCAATACCCCGAAACAGCTGTCTGTGGATGGGTACCTGGCTCTGTTAATTCCATTGTCATATCCTTAACTCGTAACTGAGTGGGATATTGACTAAAAGGGCCACTTAATATGGTGGTTATGGTGGTCTCCGCAAGAATTCCACCCCAGGGCTAGGTCCTTCCCCGGAGGGATAATTGGCTAATCCCGTGTTTGAGACTCTTAATCGAGGCTCCACGGAGTCCATTTGCATATTCATCTTACCTTTTATGGCCCATTTTGATACATCCATTTTCGATGTTTCTTAGGACATTCCAAGCACCCAGGTACATAAATGGACATAATGATAATCCAGCTGCTTGAGAAATTCCACTATGATTCCCTTTCTCAATTCCAAACGAGGAGATATTATAGAATTGTTCAACTAACTTTCATAAAATCAATGACAATATTATGTTCCCATAATGGAACTCAACCTAGCCATATAAATTATGTTATTCCGCTGATACAAAAGGGGAAGACCTGTATAAACATGACAAAGAAAATCGAGAACCTACGGCGTTAAAACACATATACGGTATCCAAACTGGCAAAAAATCTTCATACCGCAGATGCGGAATGTATATAGAATCCATGTAAAAAATTCCACAGGAATAAACCAATCAATAAGATCAGAAAGGTACAGATTTATACATAGAAGGTAAATCATCACACTAATGGTATCATTACAACAGAGGTACCGTATATACTCGTGTATAAGCCGAGTTTTTCAGCCCAAAAATTGGGCTGAAAAGTCCCCCCCTCGGCTTATACACGGGTCATACGGTATGCTGTGGGGGGGGGATGTGACCGGGGGCTGGAGGAGGCAGGAGGGGGCCGCGGTGACCGCAGGCGGTCACGTGGGGCCGCCTCATTAGTGCAATGAATATGCACGGCATCCCCCCGTCCATCAGCGGCGGGGGGATGCCGTGCATATTGCACTACACAGCCCCCCTCCTTAATATGGGTCCCCCAGTAGTAATAAACAGCCCCCCCTCCTTATCACATCCCCCCCAGGCTGCGGCAGCTGTGAAAATAACAAACACTGTATACATCACCTTCCGGCGCAGCTCTCCGCTCCTCCGGTCCTCTGCCCTCCGCTCGCCGGCTTCTTCTTCCTTGATGTGCCGGTGTCATGTGACCGGGCGCAGGAGATGACGTCATTTCCTGCGCGCGGTCACAGAAGTTGGCACATCAAGGAAGAAGAAGCCGGCGAGCGGAGGGCAGAGGACCGGAGGAGCGGAGAGCTGCGCCGGAAGGTGATGTATACAGTGTTTGTTATTTTCACAGCTGCCGCAGCCTGGGGGGACGTGATAAGGAGGGGGGCTGTTTATTACTACTGGGGCTGCTGGATACTACACTGGGGCTGTATACTACCACTGGGGCTGCAATACCACTGGGGCTGCTGTATATAGGGGCTGCAATACCACTGGGGCTGCAATACCACTGGGGCTGCTGTATATAGGGGCTGCTGTATACACCACTGGGGCTGCAATACCACTGGGGCTGCTGTATATAGGGGCTGCAATACCACTGGGGCTGCTGTATATAGGGGCTGCTGTATACACCACTGGGGGGCTGCAATACCTCTGGGGCTGCTGTATACAGGGGCTGCAATACCACTGGGGCTGCAATACCACTGGGGTTGCTGTATATAGGGGCTGCTGTATACACCACTGGGGCTGCAATACCACTGGGGCTGCTGTATATAGGAGCTGCTGTATACACCACTGGGGCTGCAATACCACTGGGGCTGCTGTATATAGGGGCTGCAATACCACTGGGGCTGCAATACCACTGGGGCTGCTGTATATAGGGGCTGCTGTATACACCACTGGGGCTGCAATACCACTGGGGCTGCTGTATACAGGGGCTGCAATACCACTGGGGCTGCAATACCACTGGGGCTGCTGTATATAGGGGCTGCTGTATACACCACTGGGGCTGCAATACCACTGGGGCTGCTGTATACAGGGGCTGCAATACCACTGGGGCTGCTGTATATAGGGGCTGCTGTATACACCACTGGGGCTGCAATACCACTGGGGCTGCTGTATATAGGGGCTGCAGTAACACTGGGGCTGCTGTATATAGGGGCTGCTGTATAAACCACTGGGGGGCTGCAATACCTCTGGGGCTGCTGTATACAGGGGCTGCAATACCACTGGGGCTGCAATACCACTGGGGCTGCTGTATATAGGGGCTGCTGTATACACCACTGGGGCTGCAATACCACTGGGGCTGCTGTATATAGGGGCTGCTGTATACACCACTGGGGCTGCAATACCACTGGGGCTGCTGTATATAGGGGCTGCAATACCACTGGGGCTGCAATACCACTGGGGCTGCTGTATATAGGGGCTGCTGTATACAGCACTGGGGCTGCAATACCACTGGGGCTGCTGTATACAGGGGCTGCAATACCACTGGGGCTGCAATACCACTGGGGCTGCTGTATATAGGGGCTGCTGTATACACCACTGGGGCTGCAATTCCACTGGGGCTGCTGTATACAGGGGCTGCAATACCACTGGGGCTGCTGTATATAGGGGCTGCTGTATACACCACTGGGGCTGCAATACCACTGGGGCTGCTGTATATACCACTGGGGGCTGCTGTATATCATACTGCTGGGGCCTGTATACCACTGCTGGGGGCTGTATACCTGTGCTGGGGTCCACCCTCGGCTTATACGCGAGTCAATAGATTTTCCCAGGTTTTGGGGCCAAAAGTAGGGGGGTCGGCTTATACACGGGTCGGCTTATACACGAGTATATACGGTACATTGTTTTATCTATCCGATTTAAAAGTGTAGTGACAGCTGATATCTCTTTGTGACGTCCATGAATTTTCCTGATCACACAAATTCCGCTTCCAACTGTCACCCACAAGACAATGCGGACAATTTCATTCCAACCAGAGTAAAAGGAGTATGGCTGTATAGTTAAGGAAGAAAGAGACAAAACCTGACTAGCATATAGCCCAGTGTATAAATATCCGCATTAACTAAACAGTATCATGTTATGAGCGCAGATTACATATAAACACTCATAGGACCCCTAATGAAACCATAGGGTAAATTCATCCAGGATAAATCCTTGGTGAAGTCAGAAAAAAAAGAAGGACCTTAATATGCTATCCTTTCAATAAAAATACGTTAGGTAATTTCTCAGGTTCAACACAGGGGGTGGCGGACATTTAACCGCAATATCCACTGGTTTTCCTGGTCACGTACTTTCCGCTCCCAATAGCCCCTCTATCAGATATACATACTTTTTCAACACCTTTAACTTTCAGGGATGAGAGGTTGCCTCCATGGAGGTCCCGGAAATGCTTTGAAAGACCAGACATGCCCTGTCTCATAGTAGTTGTTGTCGCCGCCGTAATATGTTCTGATATCCTCTTTTTTAAAGATCTCGTGGTGCAGCCTAAATATTACAACTTACATACCACACACGTGGCCATATAGACCACATGTGTGGTATTACAGTTGATATATGTTCTTATGGGAAAGACCTGACGCGTTACATTGTTCCCAAATGACGATGTTACTTCTATAAATTTCCACAAATTGCACTGGCGTCCACCTCATCTATAAGATCCATTATATTTTAGCCAAGTTGGCTGTTATGTACTACTAATGTACATACTAGATGACACAAAATCTCATACACTTTACCCTTTTAGCTACTGGGTGCCAGCCATATAAAAGAAGCTCTTTCAAAGTTGGATCCTGATACAAAATAGGGACTGTTCTCCTCATGATTGCAACAATATCATTATAGTCTAGACCAGGGGTCTCAAACTCGGCTGGGTTGGTGGGCCGCACAAAAAAAACATTTATAGCAGGGGGCCACATCCCTTGTAGGACTAAGTGATATTTTTAGTAATACCAGAATTTTTTGCTCAATGTAGTTAAGTACAAATCCTGATCCCCTTCTTGTAGTAATGTCCCCATCCTGTAGTAATGTCCTTTTCTACTGATGTCCCCCATCCTGATCCTCTTTTCTAGTGATGTCCCCCATCCTGATCCCCTTTTCTAGTGATGTCCCCATCCTGATCCCCTTTTCTAGCAATGTCCCCCATCCTGATCCCCTTTTCTAGTAATGTCCCCCATCCTGATCCCCTTTTCTACTGATGTTCCCCATCCTGATCCATTTTTCTAGTGATGTCCCCCATCCTGATCCCCTTTTCTTCTGATGTCCCCCATCCTGATCCCCTTTTCTAGTGATGTCCCCATCCTGACCCTTTTTCTAGTGATGTCTCCCATCCTGATCCCTTTTTCTAGTGATGTCTCCCATCCTGATCCCTTTTTCTAGTGATGTCTCCCATCCTGATCCCCTTTTCTAGTGATGTCCCCATCCTGATCCCCTTTTCTACTGATGTCCCCCATCCTGATCCCTTTTCTAGTGTTGTCCCCCATCCTGGTCCCCTTTTGTAGTGATGTCCATCATCCCGGTTCTCTTTTGTAGTGATGTCCCCATCCTGATCCCCTTTTCTAGTGATATCCCCCATCCTGATCCTCTTTTCTAGTGATATCCCCCATCCAGATCCCCTTTAGTAGTGATGTCCCCCATCCTGATCCCCCTTAGTAGTGATGCCCCCCATCTCGATCCCCTTTAGTAATGATGTCCCCCATCATGGACCCCTTTTGTAGTGATGTTCCGCATCCTGGTCCCCTTTTCTAGGTATGTCCCCCATCCTGATCTACTTTTATAGTGATGCCCCCCATCCTGTTTTACCTTCTTTTTACACACTCATATACACACTCACACACACCCTAACACACCAACACACACACACATCCACATCCTCATGCACACACTTACACACTCTCATACACATACAAACTCACACAAACACCTCATATACACTTTTTTATACACACATCCTCACTCACATACCCACACCCTCACACACACCCTCTCACACTATCACACTTTTCTCACTTTAATAATGCATCACTCCAGTGCAGGGGGCTGCCGCGGTTCCCGCTGTGCTGACTTCCGGCCTGCACTGTGCTATGACTTCCTCCAGCCGCCGCTCAGACAAGCCCTGTTGCTCAGCAAGATCAATGCAATCTGCCAGCCAGAGGCCCGAATGTGACGTCATATTCCACCATCAGCTGTGGGCCTCTCGTTGGCTAGCAGCTTGCATTGATCTTGCCGAGTGGAAGGGCTTGTTAGTGCCACGGATGGAAGTCATCACACAGCGGGATCTGCAAAGGCCCCCTGTACTGGAGTGATGCATCATTAAGTTGTCCAAGGTGCCGCGGGCCGCATAGTGAAGCCCCAGGGGCCGCATGCGGCCCACGGGCTGCGTGTTTGAGACCCCTGGTCTAGTCTATATGGAGTAAAGAATGTTGGCATATTAGAATCATTCTTATCTCTATTCCCACTCCTCTTATTTCCTATTAGCCTGTCTCTGCTTCTACTTCTCACTTTTTTACTGGCTATTTCCAAAGTACTCCTATTGTAACCTCTTTGCCTTAGTCTTTTCTTGACAATAATCTCCATATTTCTATATTCCATACCCGACCAATTCCTTTTTGCTCTAATCAATTCCCCTAATGGTTAGTTATTGGTCACATGGTTAAGATGACAACTATCGGCTCTCAAAGTGTAATTGCAGCCTAAAGGCTTTCTGTATAGCTTGGTCTCGATCTTCCCTGTTACTTCGTTGCCCTTCAGTACCACATCCAAGTATGGTGCTTTATTGGTATTCTTTTTTTCTGACTTCACCAAGGATTTATCCTGGATGAATTTACCCTATGGTTTCATTAGGGGTCCTATGAGTGTTTATATGTAATCTGCGCTCATAACATGATACTTTTTTGTTAATGCGGATGTTTATACACTGGGCTATATGCTAGTGGGGTTTTGTCTCTTTCTTCCATAACTATACAGCCATACTCCTTTTACTCTGGTTGGAATAAAATTGTCCGCATTGTCTTGTGGGTGATGGTTGGAAGCGGAATTTGTGTGATCAGGAAAATTCATTGACGTCACAAAGAGATATCAGCTGTCACTACAGTTTTAAATCGGATAGATAAAACAATGTACCTCTGTTGTAATAAAACCATTAGTGTGATGATTTACCTTCTAAGTATAAATCTGTACCTTTCTGATCTTATTGATTGGTTTATTCCGGTGGAATTTTTTACATGGTTTCTATATACATTCCGCATCTGCGGTATGAAGATTTTTTGCCAGTTTGGATACCGTATATGTGTTTAAACTCCGTAGGTTCTCGGTTCTCTTTGTCATGTTTATACAGGTTTTCCCTGTTTGTATCAGTGGAATAACGTAATTTATATAACAAGGTTGAGTTCCGATATGGGAACATAATATTATCATTGATTTTATGAATGTTAGTTGAACAATTCTATAATATCTCCTTGTTTGGAATCGAGAAAGGGAATCTTAGTTGAAATTCTAAGGCAGCTGGATTATCATTATTTCCTATCTGGGTTTTTGGAAAGTCCTAAGAAACATCAAAAATGGGTTTATCAAAATGGGCCATACAAGGTAAGATTGCAGATTTTGGTGGACATGAGAACTAGGTCTGTTTGAGTTTAAATTTGATTGTGGTTTCAGGAGGGTTATTCCTCCTTGTTATGGAAACACTATTATATACATTATGAGGACAATTAAACTTGTGTAGTACATGTCTCCATGTCTTGAATTTACAACATCTATTCCTCTGGTAGCTGTCCTGATGAAATAAGACTCTGAGCCATAAGCATTTGTAGATTTGGGGAACGAAATTTTGATGATTCTGGAATTTCTACCAATCATAATTTTGTCCACTTTTAGATATGTTTTACTGTTTTTTGAAAACATATGTTTCTTTTAGTGGTATGGGTATATTGTGAATATGCAACTGAGAAAGAATAAATAGAGATTTACGGGACTGTACAACATTATGAATAAAGTAAATAATATATTTACGGTTCCTTTGGATAAGCTTATATACAAATAGAAATGTGGATATAAATTGTCCCCGAGTAAGATACTTCCCGGGAAAAAATCTTATGCTCAATGAGAAGGACAAGGAAGATTTCCTGATCCATAAAAGTGACAAAGAGTTATAGGAAGGGGTTAGTGGTCTAACCAAACAAGGATAATAAGTATTATGTAGGGGAGGATTAGAAAAATGAGGTATAGGACATAGATTTATAAAAGTCTAAGAAACAATATATATAACCCCTTGGTAATGGGAATGAAGCAACCTGGATAGTAATTGTTCATCTGCTTATCACAAATATGCATGTATGAATAAATGAATGTAAAAATCCCGAAGGGATATAATCTTGAACAACTATCAGCATGTTTTAGTAATATATCAGCACAATGATGTTCATGCAATGGATCTATCATCTGCAACTCTATGTAATGGTTAACGGGACTCCTGCAACTGATTTGTAATCAATGTGGAAAAGGGGAGTGTCTTTATAAAACATGGTTTTAATAAATATGTTATGTCGATGAATAAGGACTGCTGTCCGAAATGCGTCCGGCGAGGATGCTTTTAATGTTTCTGTTTGAATAAAGGATACCCTACTTTTATGGACGAATGGCCCTGAATTCTTCTTCGTTTTGATGTATACAAACTATGTATAAAACTTTTTTATTGTTGCACCCTGATGAAGCAGCAAGGTTTTCTCTGAAATGTGTTGGAAATAAAGCATCATTGTCTACAGATCCTTTATGGTCATTATTAGGGATGAGCAAGTATGCTTGTCACTACTCGGTACTCGCATGAATATCTCGGCACTCGGGGTACTCGGCTAGTACCGAGTAATCTTGCGATACTCTTGCTATGCTCGGGGTCCACCTCCCTGGATGTTGGCGCTCTTTACAGAGCCAGCCCGCATGCAGGGATTGGCTGACAGACACTGTAATGCCACAGCCATTTTGGTTGTGGCATTACAGTGAATAACTGGCCGCACAGCATCATCAAGTCTTTACAAGACCTGACCACACTGTGCTCGTCATTCTGCTCCACAGACAGTCAGTGTAGGGAGGTAGGGAGAGCTGCTGCTGATTGAGGGACAGATTTGTGGCCTTTCAGCTAGTGTAGGCGCAGGGCTACCAGTCTAATTACCACAACAGTCCTTCTGAGGATTAATAGAGCTGTATACAGGAAGGCAGGGAGGCAGGGTATATAACAAACTTCGTTGTGCCAGTATACCAGCCTGCATCACATCTGGGGCTGGTGTACAGGCTCATCCATCCCAAAACAGTGCTTTTAGGGATTAATTTAGCTCTCTATAGGCAGGAGTAGGTTTTAGCGCAAATTACGATACGCCAAAAGACTCGCTATTCTCGTCAGCATTTGTGTCTGACCAGTCCAACTGCAGGGCCTTAATCTGTTATCTCAGTGTCCAGCTAAAAACCAAATCTTGTCTGCATCTTAGTGCAGCTTGAGTACGTTTTAGCGTAAAATAGGGTACACCAAAAGACTCGCTATTCTCGTCAGCGTTTGTGTCTGACCAGTCCACCTGTAGTGCCTGAATCTCTAATCTCAGTGTCCTGTCTGCATTCATTTAACATTTGTGTGCGCCAGGAGTAGGTTGTAGGGTAAAGTAGGATACGCCAAAAGACTCGCTATTCTTGTCAGCATTTGTGTCTGACCAGTCCATTTGTAGGGCCTTAATCTGTTATCTCAGTGTCCAGCTAAAAAACAAATCTTGTCTGCATTCATTTAGCATCTTAGTGCAGCTTGAGTACGTTTTAGCGTAAATTAGGGTACGCCAAAAGACTCGCAATTCTCGGCAGCGTTTGTGTCTGACCAGTCCACCTGTAGTGCCTGAATCTCTAATCTCAGTGTCCTGTCTGCATTAATTTAACATTTGTGTGCGCCAGGAGTAGGTTGTAGCGTAAATTAGGATACACTAAAAGACTCGCTATTCTCGTCAGCGTTTGTGTCTGACCGTTCCAGCTGCCGGGATTAAAACGCTGTAATCTGTAATCTCAGTGTGCAGCTGAAAACTATCTTTTGGACGCCTTCATTTAGCTGTATAAAGGCAGCACAAAATTGAAATTTTTCAAATCGCCGCAACATATAACACCTTACTGTGGCCCCCAGAGGGATCCTAACAATTAATCTGCTCCCTGTGTGGTGCCAGCTCACTGTGTGCACTGAAGGGAGCAGTGCATTTGTGTCAGATTGCTAATTATTAGCGAACAGTCCGAGCATCACCGGGATACTCGTGCGAGTAACGAGCAGCGCCGAGCATACTCGCTCATCCCTACTCATTACTGGTTGGTGACACTTTTAGATCCACGCTACAAGGAGAACTTTATGTCTCTTATTCCCAAGACAGAGAGGTCTACAAAAATGCTGCAGTACCAGAAGGCCATAGTAGCGGAATTAGTCAAAAAATTCCCTTCTGAAAATGCTAGCGGCAGAGGTCACGATTCAAGGGACAACCAAGGCGTCCAGCCGAGAGAGGCACAAGTCCAATCCAGCAGAGGTAGGGGAACACTCTCAAAAATCTTGGACACTTTTCTCAGCACCTCCCGTACCACAGGCCCTGAGGTGCGGGGTAGTGTCACAAGGACTGCAAAGTTTGCCAAGATGCTGAGGGAGTACCTTGCCGATCGTACTAAAGTGCTCCTAGAATCCTCTGTGCCTTATAATTATTGGGTATCCAAGCTGGACACGTGGCAGGAATTGGCTCTCTACGCCTTGGAAGTCCTGGCCTGCCCTGCCGCTAGCGTTTTGTCAAAGCGTGTTTTTAGTGCCGCAGGTGGAATCATTACAGAATCATGCACCCGCCTGTCAACTGAAAATGCTGACAGGCTGACTCTGATCAAGATGAACAAGGGTTGGATTGGGCCTGACTTCACCACACCACCACCAAATGTTAGCGGAATGTAAATTTTGTGTCGGTAGATTGCCATGCACCTCCGCACACCCACACATCGCTCCACACTTCATGTCTTTGGCTACTTGCTGTACTGCTCCTTGTTCTCCTCATCCGCCACCATCATATGATCAGTGCGACCGTGGTTCATGATGCGACGAAAAAATTTTTTTTACTTCATATTTATGTTGATGATGACCCTAACCGTTCAAATGTTAGGCAGTAGTTTCATGTATACCAGGGTTAAATGTTTTAGTCCATGCTTACAGAATGGACATTACAAGTACAGGAGACCCGCTCCTTTGTAATGGGATCAATATTTAGAGGTTCTCCTCCATGTTTCTTTCCAGGGACATTGAAGTACCTCACAATTTTTGGCTTCCCTGCCTAGGGCAATCCTACAAAAGACACACTTCCTTATAATGGGCACATTATTAAAATAGGCCCTCATGCACGCCTCTATCCAGGGGCATTGTGGTGCCTCCCAGTGTTTAGCAGCCCTGCCTAGGGCAATACAACAAAAGACCCACTTCCTTTAAATGGGCACAATATTTAAAGAGGCCCTCATGCACGCCTCCATCCAGGGGCATTGTGGTGCCTCCCAATGTTTAACAGCCCTGCCTAGGGCAATACTACAAAAGACCCACTTCCTTACAGTGGGCACATTATTTAAAGAGGCCCTCATGCACGCCTCCATCCAGGGGCATTGTGGTGCTCCCCAATGTTTAGCAACCCTGCTTAGGGCAATCCTACAAAATACTCACTTCCTTATAATGGGCACAATACTAAAAGAGGCCCTCATGCATGCCTCTATCCAGGGGCATCAGAGTGCCACACAATTTTTGGCTGCCCTGCCTAGGGCAATACTACAAAAGACCCACTTCCTTATAATGGGAACATTATTTAAAGAGGCCTTCATTTACATCTCTTCCCAGGGGCATGGGAGTGCCACATAATCTTTGGCTGCCCTGCCTAGGGCAATACTACAAAAGATCCACTTCCTTACAATGTGCACATTATTTCAAGAGGCTCTCATGCATGCCTCTATCCAGGGGCATCAGAGTGCCACACAATTTTTGGCTTCCCTGCCTAGGGCAATACTACAAAAGACTCTCTTCCTTATAATGGGCACATTATTTAACCCCTTTCCGACCTATGACGTTGGAGGACGTCATGGGCTGGTAAGGGGTGTCTGATAGCGGGATCCAAGGCGGCTGCTGCGGGGAACGTGCTGTTCCCTGCCTGCTCCGGAAATCCTGCGATACTATCGCAGGATCTCCGGCGCTCACGTTACAGTCCGGGGTCCTGGCTAGACCCTGGATGCTGTCACAGCGCAGTTTCCTGCTGTGGTTGGTAGGCGCTGCCAACCACAGCAGGTCCCCGATTCTGGGAGATACAGATGAGCTGCAGCTCATCTGTATCTCCCAGAAGCGATCGGACTGTGCAGCAAGGTGCCTCTTAAAGCGGCAGTGTAAAAATAAGAATGAATGAAAAAATAAAGTTTTTAAAAACCTGTAAAAAAGAAAAAAAATATAAAAGTTCAAATCACCCCACTTTTCCCCTAATCACAATAAAAGTATATATATATATATATATATATATATATATATATATATATATATATATATAAAGTACACGTTTGGTATCGTTGCATTCAGAATCGCCTGATCTTTCATCGTATTAACTCCGTTAATGAGAGCCGTAAACTCCGTAAGGGTCATTCCATGTCAAGTGAACCAATGATTATTACCTCTATATTTTTAATTCTTTTGAGATTTTGTTATTTGATAATAGCATGTCAGACAATGCAAAATGTGAAGAGAAAATTTTTTTTAAAAATTTCTTTTTTTTTTAAATGATTTTCAAAGTTCGGAAAAAGTGTGAATTTCGCTGTTGCCTGCCTTTACATTTCTCCTCATAACTCAGGCTAGGAATAAGATAGAGAGACAAAATAAACACCATTCTACTCAGAACTATACAGGCTTTCATCAGATATGTCACAAGTGGATCTTTGTTAATACTTTACCCATGTGATCGCAAGCGCAAAACTTTAAAACGTATTTCCGAAAAATCGGCGCGCTTTAAATATTTCAAAAACTGCCCATGTGTCTGCTTTGCTCTTAGCCACATCTGTACCAAATTTCAAGTTGGGATCGCAATGGGATCATATTTTAACATATTTTACTATTAATAGCGTCAATGGGTCATTCCATATCAAGTGATCTAAATATGAATATTTTTTTTTACCTGATGTCTTTAGATTTTTTTTTTTTTTTCCTTTATGAAGTACTACTTTAGTTAATTACAAATTAAAAGTTTGGAATTTTTTTCTTCATCAGTTAATTTTTTACAGATTTTTAAAGTTTAAAAAAAGGGTGAATTTTGGCCTGGTATGACTGTACATTTTTTTATCTCGGGCTAGAAATAAGATAGAGAAACAAAATAAACACCATTCTACTCAGAACTGTCCAGGCTTTCACCAGATATGTCACAAGAGTATATTTGTTAATTTTAATTTTTTTACCCATGCGAATGCAAACGCAACATTTTGAAACGCATTTCCGAAAAAACGTTTTAATAAAAATTTTCCAAAACTGCCCATGTGTCTTTTATGCTCTTAGCCACATCTGTACCAAATTTCAAGTTGGGATCGTGATGGGATCATATTTTAAAATATTTAACTATGGTTAATCTCATTTTTATAAAATTTTGAAAAAACATATGAAAGACATACATTCAATCTTTTAACAAAATCTTGAGACATATAAAATATACAAAAAGAGAATTCACAAAGTTATTAGTAACTTTAAGATAAGCTGCAAATTTACTTTTGCGCTTATCTCTGGTGCAATATATACTACAATCTAAATATAATTCCAAACACTCAAGTATACAACCTTTCTCAGGGTTTTGAGATGTTCTGATGTCAAGGGGACAAGCAGCCCCAGCAGAATGATTTTTATCACTTGGCCCCTTCTAACAGGTTGACCACGTAAGTGGGTCATTACCCGTTGAGGGCCTAGTTGGAATAGTCTATCGACTGGTGTACCGGAAAGGAAGGCCGAAATATTAATGATCTACTCACAGCTCAGAGTTTCCGATACCTGTCTAATGTTCACTAGAATTCTGAAGGTATAGGTATAGAAAGGAAATACCTAGACTGAATGTATCAGATGGGAAGAAAAGAGAGATAGAAAAGAAGAGAGAGAGAAGAGAAACAAAAACCATTAGAAAAAGTTATACTGGGAAAGAAAAGCCATGTAAGAAAAAAAGAAAAAAAGGAGGGGGGGGGGACGGGTGAGGTATGGGAAGGAGAAAGGGTACTCATCCCACTGGCTCCCCATCAGCCAGAGGTCGAGCCATATTATCTGTGCTGGAAAAGATACTCCTAAATTCTGCAGAGTCGTGAAAAAGAATCCATTCAACCCAAATCCCTAAGAATTTGTTCCGAGATCCCGACGCATCAGCTGCGAGCTCCTCCATTCGATATATGTCCATCAATTCTTTGAACCAATCAAGTAGAGATGGAGCCTGGCTTGATTTCCAGAACCTCGGGATCACAGCACGAGCAGCCGAGATGCAAAGGCGGAGAATATCCCTTCTTCTGTAGCCCAATAGGACCTGGAAAGATGGATAACATTGCCGATTCTGGGCAGCATTCGGCTTGTTTACCTGTTATCCGGGCGTATGCATTGAAAACCTCAGACCAGAACCGCCGGATTTCCCCACAACTCCACCAAATGTGTATCATTGTACCCTTCTCTTCCCCACAGCGCCAGCAGGTATCAGGGGTTCCAGGGAACGTGTTCCGGAGTGTCGTCGGGCACAAGTACCATCTAGTGAGCAGCTTATAGCTTCTTTCTTGTGCAGAACAAGCGCTAGCTAGTGAGTGAGTAAATATAAAGCATTTCTGCCAATTAGCTTCTGAAATGCTACACCCCAATTCCCTCTTCCAAGCACGTTGGAAGTAAAGGGTGCCCTGCTCTCTCATGGACCCTAAGGCCTGGTATAGAACTGATATTTTGCGCCTCGGTGGAGCCTCCAGTTGGAATAACCTCTCCAATACGTTGGGCGTCAATCTTACCCTGCAAGAGTGGTCAGCTGAATATAAGTATGCTCTGTATTGGAGAAATTCGAATCACTTAAGAGGTCTCGTAGGTTCTTTGAGTTGTAGCTCTGCCATCGGGGCAAACCACCACTGGACAGAGTCTGTCCTACTCGGGTGTCATCCACAATCCGCCAACATAAAAATCTCTGCCTGTCAAATCTGGGTGGGAAAGATGGGTTGGAAAAAAGGGGAGTCAAAGGGCTAAGTCTGTCGTTTAAGCGGAGGGTTTTCGTCACTAGGTGCCATACCTTCAAGGTGTTTCTGGTCATGTCTGTCAAAGGTACTAGGTCTGTGGAGTCTTTAGGGGAAATCCAAAGCAGGTGTTTCAGCGGAATCCCCAAACCCTCTTGCTCCACCCCTACCCATTTCTTGGAGGACGCATGATAATGCCAATCTAGAGCTCTAACAAGAGAGGAAGCCACAAAGTACGCTCGTATGTTGGGTAGTCCAACCCCTCCTCTGGTCTTGGGCAAGGATAGGATATTCATTCGCAATCTGGACCTCTTGCCCCCCAGACAAATCTAAGGATCATAGATTGCATTTTGGAGAGGAAGCCTCTATCCAAAAGAACAGGAACTGTCTGAAAAGTATATAAGAGTCGGGGCAAGACATCCATCTTGACTACGTTTATTCTCCCGAACCAGGATAGCTTTAATTGTCTATAGGAGGTAAATGCCGATTCCGCGTTAGTCAAAAGGGGTTGATAATTTAAATTGAATATTTGTTTAAGATCTTTTGGTATAAGGACTCCCAAGTACTTAATGGCTTCTACTTTCCATTTAAATGGGAAATGTTTAGATAGATGAGAAACCAATTCTCCAGGCAAAGAAATATTGAGTGCCTCGGTTTTGGAGCAATTCACTTTAAAGTTGCTCAATTGTCCGAACCGTTCAAACTCCATTAAGACCGAAGGGATGGAGACCAGGGGCTGGGAGATGTAAAGTAGCAGGTCATCTGCAAATAAGGCTAATTTGTGATGACTCTGTCCCAGCTTGACCCCATGGACGCATTCATTGGACCTAAGTGCAAAATATTTAACTATTATAGTGTCAATTCAAAAATCACCAAGAACACAATCAGTCATTTTTTCACAATTGCCCGTCAATAGTTTGAATTTGATATAAAGAAACATAGTCTTGTAACATCTCAAATGAAAGCTGTTACCGTTCTGAGTAAAATGATGCCTCTCCCACTTCATTATCTTATTTCTAGCCTGAGATAAAAAAATGTAAAGTCATACCAGGCCAAAATTCACCCTTTTTTTAAACTTTAAAAATCTGTAAAAAATTAACTGATGAAGAAAAAAATTCTAAACTTTTAATTTGTAATTAACTAAAGTAGTACTTCATAAAGGAAAAAAAAATAAAAATCTAAAGACGTCAGGTATAAAAAAATATTCATATTTAGCTCACTTGATATGGAATGACCCATTGACGCTATTACTAGTAAAATATGTTAAAATATGATCCCATTGCGATCCCAACTTGAAATTTGGTACAGATGTGGCTAAGAGCAAAGCGGACACATGGGCAGTTTTTGAAATATTTAAAGCGCGCCGATTTTTTGGAAATGCGTTTTAAAGTTTTGCGCTTGCGATCACATGGGTAAAATATTAACAAAGATCCTCTTGTGACATATCTGATGAAAGCCTGGACAGTTCTGAGTAGATTGGTGTTTATTTTGTTTCTCTATCTTATTTCTAGCCCGAGATATGATAGAAAATGTAAAGCCATACCAGGCAAAAATTCGCACTTTTTTAAAACTTTAAAAATCTGTAAAAAATTAACTGATAAAGAAAAAAATTCAAAACTTTTTTTTTGTAATTAGATAAAGTTGTTCTTCATATAGAAAAAAAATTAAAAAAATCTGAGGACGTCAGGGAAAAAAAATATTCATTTTTGGATCACTTGACATGGAATGACCCGTAACGGAAAAAAATGGTCCAAATGCCAAAATTCCTTTTTTTTTGGTCGCTGCATTATTGCTATAAAATGCAATAACAAGCGATCAAAACTGCAGATCCCCCCAAAAATGGTATCATTAGAAACGTTAGCTCAATTCGCAAAAAAAAGCCGGCACCCAGCCCCAGATCCCGAAAAATGAGGACGCTACGGGTCGCAGAACATGGCACAAAAAATCCATTTTGTTTTTTTTTCAAACTTCTGAATTTTTTTTCACCACCTAGATACCAGTAAAGGTATACATGTTGGGTGTCTACAAACTCGTACCAAAGTGAGACATCACCTCGTCATGTCGGGTTTACCATATAGTGAACATGGTGACTAAAATACCCAAAAAACAACCGTGTCATTGCACTTTTTTGGCAATTTCACTGCATTTAGAATTTTTTTGCAATTTCCCTGTACACTATATGGTAAAATAAAAGATTGCATATGAAAGTACAACTCGTCCCGCAAAAAACAAGTCATCATAAGTCCATATTGATGGAAAAATAAAAAAAGTTATGGCTTTTGGAAGCAGGGGAGCAAAAAACGAAAATGAAAAACGAAAAATTCCCGGGTTATTAAAAGAGGCCTTCATGTACGTCTCTTCCCAGGGGCATGGGAGTGCGACACAATTTTTGAAAAAAAAATCTTTCATGTAATCCATAAAACTAACATACACCAACTCTGTCTCACAAGTGGGTATGTAAGAGACAAAAGAGGATACAGGGGGCGCACTAGTGCATTATCGTTATTACAAGCAAGGGACTAATAGCCGTGTGTTCACTAACTTATTATTGTTGTGCAAGCCACGCACAACGATGGTTAAGATTCTAGAAGCGGTTGGGGTCTCCCTCCTGTCCTGGAAGATCTGCAGTGGTGTAAAGGAATACTGTGCAGCTCCGACCAGTGAATCGCGGCGTCCCTGCTCGCTTCCTAGTAATGCTCCGCCTCCTCGCGTCCCATGTGACCGGGCGCGCTGACGCAGGAAAGGTCCTATGTTCTCAGTGTTGAATCGTTACCAAGGTGTACGTGATGGAGGTTTTTTAAATAAAGGACATTCTACTGAGCAGGATCCCTGGCTTCATTCAGAGCGTGCAGCACAAGACCGTGTAATTGAATCATCACAAATGGGTATGAGCCCTTAATATTTTCTCCATGAAAATCCCTTTTGGTTTCATTTTGTAACGTTTTCTTGACAGTCCGTAAAAGTGGCGTAATAGTCTGACAACATTGTTGACATCAGTGACCTTGGGGTCTGAAATGCTTCCAGGGGTCTTCCCCATGCTGTTTCCATGTCATTTCAGCACTGTTCTGATACTTTTGTGACATTTTTAGGGTTTTTCCATGCTGTCAGGGGTCATGCCAGGAAAATACTCGGGTCTCCCAAAGGATAACATTGGGCTCGGTAGTCGGCTGAGTGCACGAGTATCTTGGGATGCTCGGCCCGAGCTTCGAGCACCCGAGCATTTTAGTACTCGCTAGGGATGGGCGAATCTACTCGCTAGGACTCGTTACTCGGCGAGTAGTAAGGGACTCGCAGGACTCGGTACTCTGCGAGTTTCCCAGTGATTACTCGCACGAGTCCAATGCAAATCAATATCAATCCTAGTTTTGTCAGAAACGCTGACAAAACTAGGATTGCCATTGTTTGCATTAGACTCGGCTACTGTGCCAGTGATAGCAGGGAAACTCGCAAAGTAACTGCTGTTACATTGCGAGCCGAGTCCAGCTGTCTTCTCTGTGCAGCTCCAGGGTCCTAGAGCCCGCCTGCTCACAGACATGATGTAGCAGTGCTGAGATTGTTCTCAGTCTGCTCATTCCCTGTGCATAGACATCTATATGCACAGGGGATGTAGCAGAGAGGACATCGCGTTTTGGACTACGTCGGACGGAAGAGGATTTTTTTAATTAAAGATGGAGTCCCTAATGGCTTTTCTTTTTATTTCAAATAAAAATTCTTCTCTGTGTTGTGTTTTTTTAACCCTTTATTGGAGATTCTTAGTGGCTGGGTCAAACGTGGCCTGACAATAAGAATCTCGGGCTTAATACCAGCTTGTATAACAAAGCTGGTATTAACCCCTTTATTACCCAGCGTGCTACCGCCACCAGGGCCGCTGAAAGAGCGGGGTTCAGCACCAGAGGATGGCGCTTCAATGAACGCGCCATCTTCTGGGGCGGCTGCGGGCTGCAATTTGCAGCAGGGGGTGCCCAGAAAGCTTGGGCATCCCTGCGCTGCGGATTCCAGCCCCCAGCTGCTTAGCTGTACCTGGCTAGACATAGAAATTGCGCGGAGCCCCACGCATTTTTTTTTATTATTTCATGAATTTCAGAGTCAGAGTCTCAGAGTCAGAGTCAGAATCTCAGAATTTCATGAAATAATTTAAAAAAAATGCGTGGGGCTCCGCGCAATTTCTATGTCTAGCCAGGTACAGCTAAGCAGCTGGGGGCTGGAATCCGCAGCGCAGGGATGCCCAAGCTTTCTGGGCACCCCCCGCTGCAAATTGCAGCCCGCAGCCGCCCCAGAAGATGGCGCGTTCATTGAAGCGCCATCCTCTGGCGCTGAACCCCGCTCTTCCAGCGGCCCTGGTAGCGATGGCACGCTGGGTAATAAAGAGGTTAGGGCCAGCTTTGTATTATCAGCTGGCCCTAAGCCCGAAATTTATGGCGGTCACGCCAATATTAGACATGACCGCCATGAATTTCTATTAAATTGTTTTAAAAAAAACACAACACAAAGAAAAATTTTTATTAGAAATAAAAAAAAAAAACATTAGGGACTCCATCTTTAATTAAAAAAATCCTCTTCCGTCCGACGCAGTCCAAAACGCGATGTCCTCTCTGCTACATCCCCTGTGCATAGATATAAATGTCTGTACACAGGGAATGAGCAGACTGAGAACAATCTCAGCTCTGCTACATCATCTCTGTGCACAGACATTCATGTCTGTACACAGGGAATGAGCAGACTGAGCAGGCAGGCTCTAGGACCCTGGAGCTGCGGCAGCCAGCACAGAGGAGAAAGCAGGACTCTTATCAGTGCGAGTTTCCCAGCGATTACTTACAAAGTAAACGAGCAATGCAAATAAATGGCAAATCTAGGATTGCTTCAGGCTGAAGCTTCCGAGACACATCTGCGATTTGTAAATCTCACACTACTCGCTATTACTCGCTTCCCCATTCATTAACATTGGACTCGCTAGACTCGCAACAAGTAGTGAGTCCTGGGCTCGGACTCGCTAGAGTCAAGCGATTCCGAGTAATTTAGGATTCGCCCATCACTAGTACTCGCTCATCTCTAGTCATTATC
Organism: Allobates femoralis; assembly: GCA_033576535.1. Classification (NCBI taxonomy): domain Eukaryota; kingdom Metazoa; phylum Chordata; class Amphibia; order Anura; family Aromobatidae; genus Allobates; species Allobates femoralis. The sequence goes on along the minus strand of JARQOC010000009.1, from coordinate 133,686,171 downwards.
TGTATGCAGTCAGCGCGCATCGCAAAGCACTGTCCTTTGGATGCATGCTTCATGTTTGGCTCACAAACTAAAATTAATAGGACAACATTTTTCTCACAAATACACCTCAGCTTACATCACAGAAAAGGCATGTCATTATTGAAAATTATCAATCAACAGAAGGATAGCAAAAGTTATGGCATTATATGTACCATGAATTACTGTAACATGGTCATCATGAAGTAATTTTAAATGTATTCATTTATGACTTTAACTGGAACTGGAAGTTCCTCCCAAATGAATGAAAATATAAAAAGATTCTTGGATCAGGAGGCTGCCAAGAGACCTACAACAACTGTAAAAGAGCTGCAAGAATTTCTGTCAAGTACTGGTTGTGTTGTGTACTGCATGTGACATTAATCTCCAATGTTCTTCACATGTCTGGCCTGCAGACTAGAGAAAAAAAAACAAAAACCTTTTCTTGCAAAAATAAATCCAAGAATAGCTAGGTTTTGTCAAAGCCTACATCCAATCTGCCACAAATATGTGAGAAATGTGTTATGGTCTGATGAAATATGTTTTTATCTAATTAATTTTTTTTTATCTTTTTGATAAAAAATTATTCCTACCAGGCAACAATTATTTGATAACAATTATTGATGTTATGTAAATATCTTCATATTAGCACAGGCTAAGTGTAATCTGCACTGGAATCAATCTGTTTAGCATCGATCAAACAAAAACATTTTTGTCTGATAGTTTTGTAAATCTTGTACAGATATATAATAATTTTTTAATGTGTCATTACTGTATAGACGTGATTTTATTTGATACTAGTAAAAAGGCCCGATGCAATTGCATCAGGAGCACGGTGAAATGAATTGTGTGTATACAGGCGGGTGAGTGGGTAGCAGAGTATACAGGGGGCTCTGTGGGTAGCAGAGTATACAGGCGGGTCTGTGGTAGCAGAGTATACAGACGGCTCTGAGGGTAGCAGAGTATACAGGCGGGTCTGTGGATAGCAGAGTATAGAGAAGGCTCTGTGGGTAGCAGATTGTACAGGCGGCTCTGTGGGTAGCAGAGTATACAGGCGGCTCTGTGGGTAGCAGAGTATACAGGCGGGCCTGTGGGTAGCAGGGTATACAGGCGGGTCTGTGGGTAGCAGAGTATAGAGGCGGCTCTAAGGGTAGCAGAGTATAGAGGCGGCTCTGTGGGTAGCAGAGTATAGAGGCGGCTCTGTGGGTAGCAGAGTATAGAGGCGGCTCTGTGGGTAGCAGAGTATACAGGCGGCTCTGTGGGTAGCAGAGTATAGAGGAGGCTCTGTGGATAGCAGAGTATGATGTGGCGGGAGGCTGGAGGGTGAGGAGAGCAGAAGCTGGAGGGTGAGGAGAGGTGAGGCTGGAGGGGTGAGGAGAGGTGAGGCTGGAGGGGTGAGGAGAGGTGCGGCTGGAGGGGTGAGGAGAGATGGGGGTGGAGGGGTGAAGAGAGGTGAGGGTGGAGGGGTGAGGAGAGGTCCGGCTGGAGGGGTGAGGAGAGGTCCGGCTGGAGGGTGAGGAGAGGTTCGGCTGGAGGGGTGAGGAGAGGTTCGGCTGGAGGGGTGAAGAGAAGTCCAGCTGGAGGGGTGAGGAGAGGTTCGGCTGGAGGGGTGAGGAGAGGTCCAGCTGGATGTGTGAGGAGAGGTTCGGCTGGAGGGGTGAGGAGAGGTCCAGCTGGAGGGGTGAGGATAGGTTCGGCTGGAGGGTGAGAAGAGCAGAAGCTGGAGGGGTGAAGAGAGGTCCGGCTGAAGGGATGAGGAGAGCAGAGGCTGGAGGGTGAAGAGAGGTCCGGCTGGAGGGGTGAGGACAGGTGCGGCTGGAGGGGTGAGGAGAGGTCCGGCTGGAGGGGTGAAGAGAGGTGAGGCCGGAGGGGTGAGGAGAGGTCCGGCTGGAGGGGTGAAGAGAGGTGAGGCCGGAGGGGTGAGGAGAGGTGAGGCCGGAGGGGTGAGGAGAGGTGAGGATGGAGAGGTGAAGAGAGGTGAGGATGGAGGGGTGAGAAGGTGAGGCGTGAGGGGTGAGGAGAGGCGAGGGTGGAGAGTGAGGGGTGAGAGAGGTGAGGGTGGAGGGGTGAGAGAGGTTCGCTGGAGGGGTGAGGAGAGGTCAGCTGGAGGGTGAGGAGAGGTTCGGCTGAGGGGTGAGGAGAAGTCCAGCTGGAGGGGTGTGGAGAGGTCTGGCTGGAGGGGTGAGGCAGAGGTTCGGCTGGAGGGGTGAGGAGAGTCCAGCTGGAGGGGTGAGGAGAGGTCTGCTGGAGGGGTGAGGAGAGGTTTGGCTAGAGGGGTGAGGAGAGGTCCAGCTGGAGGGGTGAGGAGAGCTCCGCTGGAGGGGTAGGAGGAGAGTCTGGCTGGAGGGTGAGGATAGGTTCGGCTGGAGGGGTGAGAGAGATACAGCTGGAGGGTGAAGAGAGGTCCGGCTGAGGGGTGAGGAGAGCCAGCTGGAGGGGTGAGAGAGGTCTGGCTGGAGGGGTGAGGAGAGTGCGGCTGGAGGGGTGAGGAGAGGTTGGCTGGAGGGGTGAGAGAGAAGTGGGTGGCGGCTGGAGGGGTGAGGAAGCGGTTGGAGGCTGGGGAGGGGTGAGGAGGGTGCGGCTGGAGGGGTGAGGAGAGCTCCAAGTGGAGGGGTGAGGAGAGCTCCAAGTGGAGGGGTGAGGAGAGCTCCGGCTGGAGGGGTGAGGAGTGGTGAGAAAGGTGCCGGCTGGAGGGGTGAGGAGGAGGGTCCGGCTGGAGGGGTAGGAGAGGTCCAGCTGGAGGGGTAAGGAGAGGATGCGGCTGGAGGGGTGAGGAGAGGTCCAGCTGGAGGGGTGAGGAGAGGTCCGGCTGGAGGGGTGAGGGAGACTGAGGGTGGAGGGGTGAGGAGAGCTGAGGGTGGAGGGGTGAGGAGAAGTGAGGGTGGAGAGGTGAGGAGAAGTGCGGCTGGAGGGGTGAGGAGAGGTGAGGCTGGAGGGGTGAGGAGAGGTGAGGATGGTGGGGTTAGGAGAGGTGAGGCTGGTGGGGTTAGGAGAGGTGAGGCTGGAGGGGTTAGGAGAGGTTCAGCTGGAGGTGTGAGGAGAGGTCCAGCTGGAGGGGTGGGGAGAGGTCCAGCTGTAGGGATGAGGAGAGGTCCGGCTGGAGGGGTGAGGAGAGCAGAAGCTGGAGTGGTGAAGAGAGGTCCGGCTGGAGGGGTGAGGAGAGCAGAGGCTAGAGGGGTGAAGAGAGGTCCGGCTGGAGGGGTGAGGAGAGGTCCGGCAGGAGGGGTGAGGAGAGGGCCAACTGGAGGGGTGAGGGGAGGTCCAGCTGGAGGGGTGAGGAGAGTTTCTGGCTGGAGGGGTGAGGAGAGCAGAAAAAGGAGGGGTGAAGGGAGGTGGAGGGGTGAAGAGAGGTGAGGCTGGAGGGGTGAGGAGAGGTGCGGCTGGAGGGGTGAGGAGAGGTGCGGATGGTGGGGTGAGGAGAGGTGCGGCTGGAGGGGTGAAGAGAGGTGAGGCTGGAGGGGTGAGGAGAGGTGCGGATCGAGGGGTGAGGAGAGGTGCGGATGGTGGGGTGAGGAGAGGTGCGGCTGGAGGGGTGAGGAGAGGTGCGGATGGTGGGGTGAGGAGAGGTGCGGGTTTGAGGGGTGAGGAGAGCTCCAGCTGGAGAGGTGAGGAGAGCTCTGGCTGGAGGGGTGAGGAGAGCTCCGGCTGGAGGGGTGAGGAGAGCTCCGGCTGGAGGGGTGAGGAGAGCTCCGGCTGGAGGGGTGAGGAGAGGTCCGGCTGGAGGGGTGAGGAGAGATGCGGCTGGAGTGGCGACATCACCGGTTGGCGGCAGGACGTAGCTGCGTGTTGGGGCTGATCGCAGCCCCAGTCACACGGCATTGTCCTCTGCAGCGGGTTGGGTGCTGCAGAGAGGGATCAGTCCCTCCCCTCAGGTCACACTTGTGACCTGAGGGGAAGGAGCAGATTGGGCGGTGTGTGGTAAACACAGCGCCCAATCCGCTTGCAGGGGCGGCGGTGGCGGCCAATGGGAGTGAGCGGGGCATGTTAGGCTTTGTAGCCTGACATGGTCCGCTCACTCCCATTGGCCGCCGCCGCCCACAGGATGACACCACTGGCTCCCGGCACCCGCCCACAGCCCCTACACCGCTACTCCACCAGCATGGCGACACTGAGGCCACAGCAGTGGGGAGAGCGGCGAGGGGCGGAAGCCACCACCTGCATCCGGGCAGCGTGGACCTCGCGGAGGCCGCGATGACGGGGCCGACGGTTGGCAGGATGGCGGCGGTGTCAGGTAGTGCGGCTGAGGATGGAGGAGGCTGGGAGGATGGAGGAGGCTGTGACGATGGAGGAGGCTGTGAGGATGGAGGAGGCAGAGGGGATGGAGGAGGCTGTGAGCATGGAGGAGGCTGTGAAGATAGGGAGGCTGTGAGGATGGAGGAGGCTGTAAGGACGGAGGAGGCTGTGAAGATGGAGGAGGCTGAGGGGATGGAGGAGGCTGTGAGGATAGGGATACTGTGAAGATGGAGGAGGCTGTGAGGATGGAGGAGACTGAGGGGATGGGGAGGCTGTGAGGATAGGGAGGCTGTGAAGATGAAGGAGGCTGTGAGGATGGAGGAGGCTGTGAGGATGGAGGAGGCTGTGAGGATGGAGGAGGCTGTGAGGATAGGGAGGCTGTGTCTTCTTATGGTTGCATGCAAACTCCTCTCCATAAGGTAGATAGCTAATTCCCCAGACTTACTATAAGTCATGCATTTCACCACCAGATGGTGCTGCAACACAACAAATGAAAAGTGCACTTAATAGAACTGAAACATATGAGGAATAAATGAAGTTAGTAAATTTTAGATTAATTTAAAACACATAATAGTAGAGGGACAGCTGAGGAGTGAGTTGCAGGTGTACAGAGGCTATTCACGGTCCAGTGATACTTAAAGGGCCAGTTACTACATAAATACTAGACATTCAGACAGCGCAGTCCCTATTGATGCCTGCATAGACTGAAATGGCCCTAACCCCAGGCTACATGATGGCAACTTGGACCTATGCTGCCTGAATGGCCATTGAGTGCTTCGTTCCTCCAAAGGAACTGCAAGGCAGAGCACAGAGATATTTAGCTACAGGAAGGAAAATGTGCTGAGATAAAAAGAAATCCCAGAGTGAGTAAAAACAAACCACGTAATATAAAAAGAAAATATAGGATATGTTTTGCTAGAGAGAATGCTTACTTCCTAACTACAAACATAAAATAGGTGCAAGGTGCAGGGTTTAAACACCGGAGCATGAAACCCTAGCTGGTCTTTCATTGACTAGCATAATTATCAGCAGTATGGATAGACATCCAAATGAATATTACCAGAAATGTATAGCCGCACGTGTCAGCTTATTCTTAAACGGATTGTCCGGGCTTTTCCTAAAATCTGTGTGTGTAACTAGGCTGCAAATTGCTAACAGTTTGTAATTCAGACCCAGTTAGCATTTTGTATGGCTGCCTAGGTATCACAATTCTGTATGTAGAGGAGCAGCTCAGCCCCCGTCTAGAGGCGTGATTCTTTTGGAGCCTGGCTGTAATGTCACAACTGGTCATTTACACTCAGACTCCAACAAGCCCTCTCCAGTCTACAACAAGCCCTCTCCAGTCTACAACAAGCCCTCTCCAGTCTACAACAAGCCCTCCTCAGACCCCAGCAGGCCCACCCCAGACTCCAACAAGCCCTCCTCAGTCCCCAGCAGCCCTGCTCCAGAGTGCCACATAGCACTGAATGATCATCTTCTTCTCTCTGCAACACTATGCCAAAACTGCGCCTCTGTGAAGGAAATGACCGCTCTATTCAGTTCTGTGGTGTGTGCATCAGCGTCTAAATAGGTGAATGGAGTTGGTCTATTGGAGACTGCAGCGGGCCTGTTGGGGACTGGGGTGGGCTTGTTGTAGACTGTGGAGGGCTTGTTGAAGTCTGGATGTAAACGACAAGTTGTGACGTTAGGCTGGAAACACTCTATCCTACTTACATGTGAGTCTCTCGGGCGATACTCAGATCAATGACCCTGAACGGCCTCTTCCTCTCTGGACAGGAGTGTGATGCTGCACAAAAACACAAGCAGCTTACACTTCTGTCCAGAGAGGGAGAGGCCGTTCAGAGTCATTGATCCGAGACTCGTCCAAGAGACTTGCATGTAAGTAGAATAGTGTGTTTCCACTCTTACAGCCAGACTCGATGACAAACAAACACGCCTCTAGACGGGACTGAGCTGCTCCTCCACACTCAGAATTCTGATATCTAGGTAACAGTGCAAAATGCTGATGCACATTTTTGGCACTTGTCCAAGATCGCATAGTAGATGTCAAACAGGGAGATATCGGCAGGCAACGCAACTACGATGGTGTACGCCCCTTCTTTGCGCTGGTTATGAGCAACCCAGGGAACGACCATTTACATTGTAGTGAATAGGGGATGTTGCGCTCCAAATCGTAGTTGCGCTGTCACACAGCACAATCATGCCAGATCGCATATCCAATATTGCACGGTTGTAGAGCATGCACAATCTCATTGCGATATCGTACTTGCGTTGTTATCGCGTTGCGTTGCCCTTTTACATGACACAATGCACCAACGATAACAACTGCAACGGCGGTACCACATGACTTTTTATCGATGTTGCGTTGCGATATTGCGACGTGTAAAGCGGCCTTTAGCATTTTGCAGCTTAGATACACACAGGTTTTAGGAGAAGCCTGGACAACCCATTTAAAAGTAATCATACACAATAGATACATTTTAATTATTGAATATATTGTATATTGTATTAAACAATTGCTTTGTGACTGAAAAGAAACAATTTTTTTTAAATTATATTTTGTTTTATGCAGAGATCATGAAAAGGCTAATAAAATATAAAGGTTATTTGTTATCACTAGCAGCATTCTGTGTTCTTTCGGGCATCATTTATCACCAAAATTTCATAAAGGTAAGACATTTCTTCGTGCATAACTTTTTATATAGGTTGCATTTACATGTATGTGTTATTAACCCCTTACCATCCACCAATACACATTAAAATGGTAGCCGTTAAGGGATCTTATTCTTCACTGTCATTTTAAAAGGGCGGTAAGTAATAAATGCATACTTACCCCTTCAGGCAAAATTTGCAGGTCACAGCTATATATTACAGCTGACACCCACAGGCATTAGGTCCAAACCAGTTATGGAACCAATTGAGGCCTATTAACCCCTTTATAAAAAGTTGCTGCATCATCTAAAGCCCCCGTCACACCAGGCGATGGGGCTGGGGATGTTGGCGGTGACTGGCGGGTGCGCGCACGTTTTTGGCGCCCCACCAGCGTCGCTGTCCCCGTTTACATGGGACGACATCACCAGCCCCGCGCCGGAGAGCTGACAGTTGGCATCGCCGCCGGGGTGTCTGAAAACCCCAGCGGCGATGCAGGACATCGCCTGACAGGTCGCCGGCGCCCGGTTACATGAGGCGATGTAGGGGCGATGACGCCGGCGATAGGCTACGCCCCCACGTCACCTCTGTTATGGGTGGCGATGTCATCCGTGTGATGGGGGCTTAAGACTGATTTCACACGACAGTTTTTTCCTTGATCAGGTTCGATCAGGTTTGTGTGCCAAAACCAGGAGTGTCTCCAAAACTCAGAACAGGTGTCAGTCTTTCAATTATACTTTTTCTTTACAAGTTCCTTTCCTGGTTTTGGCACACAAACCTGATCGAGCCTGATCAGGGAAAAAACTGCTGTGTGAAACCAGCCTTAAGGTACCGTTACACGGGGCGATGTCCCCGGCGATGTTGCCAGCGATGCGCGGGAGCGCGCATCCATGGCAACATCGCCGGGGAGATGTCACATGCAGCAACTTGACGGCAACATCGCCGGCAAGTTGCTGCGGGTATCGCTCGCTGGGTTGCCAGCAACCCAGCGAGCGACAACCGGCAATGTTACAGATGGGCGGCATCGCCCGCAACATTGCGGTTACTGCGTTACACACAGCGATCTGGCAGATCGCCTCAGCAACATCGCCAGGTTTCAGGACACTGCCCTGAATCCTGGTGATGTTGCTCAGGCGACTTATCACGTCATTATCGCCGTGTCACACAGGGTAACTCTCCGGCAATGTCGCCGCAACTTGGCCATGCCCTAAGTTGCCAGCAACATCGCCGGAGATGTTGCCCCGCGTGACGGGGCCTTTAGTGGTCAAAGGGGATTATAAGACCCCTTTTGACAGGATCAGCTCCCCTCAATCGTGATCACACATGCTGATCATTGCTGTGGTACCCTGAGATCATATGATGACCCAGGGTATGGTGGCCTGCTATATCCTGGTATAAAAAGTGTCTATCAAGTAAATTCAGTAGGTCACTAACTGATCTCCAGCAATGCAGGACATGAGTCCTGCAATGCATGAGACCAGTGATCAAAGTTAAAATATTCATGTTCCAATTGGACTAAGTGAGAAAATAAAGACAAGTGAAATAACATGAGTAAAAAAGTAAGAAACAACGAATAAAAAACACACAAATCAGGAAAACCTGTTTTGCCACAAAAATGCTGCATTTGTATTAAAACAAAAAAAAGTGCACATAAGGCTACCGTACACACACTACGATTTTGTGTGGGAACGCAATAACGATCTCAGGGGTGCGTGCTCATGGACAATACCTTAGTGAGGTGTCACATGTATAGATAACGTTCAGGACGCAGCAGACGTGTTACGTGCAGGGATCGTTCACACAACCAGCGATTGATGCTTGTCAATGATGTGAATAGGAGAAATCGGTCAAGAGATCGGTAATCGTGGTGTCACACAAAACGATGCAGCAGATTGGATGATCTACATCATCTGATATGGGGTCCGGTTCCCATATCTGTGATTAACGATCTGACCACTTATCGGTAGTCACATCATGCTGTCACACGCAACGATGTCGTAGGGGCGATGCCAAATCAGGCACTTTCCAGCGATATATTTACATATATCGTAGCGTGTGACGCCCAGCCTAACTAATATCACCACATCAGGAACAATCCAATCTAGAAAACTGTGACATTATTTATTCTGTATGGTGAGCACTGTAAAAAAATAAGGCACAGCAAAAATGACACTTTTTTATCATACTGATACACAAAATATCAAACTGAAAACAATCAAAAAGTTTTAAGTAAAATAAATGGTATGAATTAAAATGGCAAGTTGTCCCACAAAAACAAGCACTAATATGACTCATTTGGAAACATTTTTTTAAAAGTTAGCGCTTTCAGAATATGGCGATGCAAAAACAAGTACATGTCTGTAAAATATAATTTTTAGTGTATAAGAGTAGTAAAGTACGTAAAACTATATACAGTGTTGGCCAAAAGTATTGACACCCCTGCAAGTCTGTCAGATAATACTCAGTTTCTTCCTGAAAATGATTGCAATCACAAATTCTTTGGTATTATTATCTTCATTTAATTTGTCTTCAAGGAAAAAACACAAAAGAGAATGAAGTAAAAAGCAAAACATTGATCATTTCACACAAAAAATGGGCCAGACAAAAGTATTGGCACCCTCAGCCTAATACTTGGTTGCACAACCTTTAGCCAAAATAACTGTAATCAACCGCTTCCAATAACCATCAATGAGTTTCTTACAATGCTCTGCTGGAATTTTAGACCATTCTTCTTTGGCAAACTGCTCCAGGTCCCTGATATTTGAAGGGTGCCTTCTCCAAACTGCCATTTTTAGATCTCTCCACAGGTGTTCTATGGGATTCAGGTCTGGACTCATTGCTGGCCACCTTAGAAGTCTCCAGTGCTTTCTCTCAAACCATTTTCTAGTGCTTTTTGAGGTGTGTTTTGGGTCATTGTCCTGCTGGAAGACCCATGACCTCTGAGGGAGACCCAGCTTTCTCACACTGGGCCCTACATTATGCTGCAAAATTTGTTGGTAGTCTTCAGACTTCATATTGCCATGCACACAGTCAAGCAGTCCAGTCTAGAGGCAGCAAAGCAACCCCAAAACATCAGGGAACCTCCGCCATGTTTGACTGTAGGGACCGTGTTCTTTTCTTTGAATGCCTCTTTTTTTCTCCTGTAAACTCTATGTTGATGCCTTTGCCCAAAAAGAGAGAACATTCTTCCAAAACGTTTTAGGCTTTCTCAGGTAAGTTTTGGCAAACTCCAGCCTGGCTTTTTTATGTCTCGGGGTAAGAAGTGGGGTCTTCCTGGGTATCGTACCATACAGTCCCTTTTCATTCAGACGCCGACGGGTAGTACGAGTTGACACTGTTGTACCCTCGGACTGCAGGGCAGCTTGAACTTGTTTGGATATCAGTCGAGGTTCTTTGTCAACCATCCGCACAATCTTGCGTTGAAATCTCTCGTCAATTTTTCTTTTCCGTCCACATCTAGGGAGGTTAGCCACAGTGCCATGGGCTTTAAACTTCTTGATGACACTGCGCAAGGTAGACACAGGAACATTCAGGTCTTTGGAGATGGACTTGTAGCCTAGATTGCTCATGCTTCCTCACAATTTGGTTTTTCAAGTCCTCAGACAGTTCTTTGGTCTTCTTTCTTTTCTGCATGCTCAATGTGGTACACACAAGGACACAGGACAGAGGTTGAGTCAACTTTAATCCATGTCAACTGGCTGCAAGTGTGATTTAGTTATTGCCAACACCTGTTCGGTGCCACAGGTAAGTTACAGGTGCTGTTAATTACACAAATTAGAGAAGCATCACATGATTTTTGTAACAGTGCCAATACTTTTGTCCACCCCCTTTTTTATGTTTGGTGTGGAATTAGATCCAGTTTGGCTTTAGGACTATTCTTTTTGTGTTTTTGTCATTGAAGACAAATTAAATGAAGATAATAATACCAAATAATTTGTGATTGCAATCATTTTCAGGAAGAAACTGAGTATTATCTGACAGAATTGCAGGGGTGTCAATACTTTTGGCCAACACTGTAAGTTTGGTATCATTCTAATCGTACTGATTTGGAGAATAAAGCTGGCTTCACACCACGGCAAGATCCGGTGTAAACCTGACAGTCCCGGACTGGATCTGCACACAGAACTGGAGGGCAAATATGCCCTCCGGTCCGGTGTGCAGTCGGATCCCTCTAATTGCAGCCGCAGCTGCTGATTTTTCAAGATCCTGAAATTACAGCAGTGTGCAGCCACTAGTGTCCGATTCCCGAATCGGGGCAATCCGGCTCCATAGACTCCTATATTAGGGAGCGCCGGATTGCCCCAGATCCGGGGCATATTTGCCCTCGAGTTCTGTGTGCAGATCCAGTCCTGGACTGTCAGGTTTACACCGGACAGCCCCGGATCGGATCTTGCCGTGGTGTGAAGCCAGCTTTATTCTCCAGATCAGTACGATTAGAATGATACCAAACTTACAGTGTTGGCCAAAAGTATTGACACCCCTGCAATTCTGTCAGATAATAGTTTCTTCCTGAAAATGATTGCAATCACAAATTCTTTGGTATTATTATCTTCATTTAATTTGTCTTCAATGACAAAAACAAAGTGTCTCCATCTGCCTCATTATAGTGAGTAACTCTACCACTCTTTTCATCTGAATCATATTTTTGTGGAATTTACATGGAAACCCTGATGTAAGTACTCAGTGAAGAACACAAGAATGTAAGAGATCAAAAAATGTTATGTACCCCAAAATGTTACCAATTTATCATGCACAAAACCAACCCCCACTCTGGTCCATCATCTGTCATTGTAAATTTTGGGGCTCCAACATTACTGGTAGTGTAGCACAGACCGGTATTCATGAGCGAGGTCATTTTCTTCAATGCCTCAGCACACTTCATTAAGGCCCCTTTAACTTCTATGCATTCGTGCATTTAACCTGCGCTTGCTGCCCTGCGCTAGCGCAAATGCAAGCGTAGGTGCATTTTCTTGCAAACGCAGGCAAGCACATCAATGCATAGATGCAGTCTCACTCGGTGCCCCCATTACTTTTTATGGCCGAGCACAGTTGAGCGCAGGAGCCGACATCCCCGAAGGGCGAGTGTGACTGTGCTGATGTCACCGCGCGAAAACGGGTGCGTCTGACTAAGCGTATGCGCGGTGACATCAGCACAGTCACACTCGTGCTTTGGCAGACAAGCGCATGAGCACTGCATCTATATGTTTATGTGCTTGCCTGCTGTTGCATGAAAATGCACTTGCGCTTGCATTTGTGCTAGCACAGGGCAGCAAACGCAGGTTAAATGCACCAATGCATAGATATGAAATAGGCCTTAAGGTACCTTTACAAGCCGCAACCATAGGTAGAAATCTGACCGGCAATCTGTTGCCCCGTCACCATTGCTGTGAAATTGCCTCACAATTGCGGCGTGTAAGTGGGGAATTTGGCTGTGATAAAAAAGGTTGCGCCTGGTTCCGATTTCACAGCACTGATCCAACAGAGGCAATCATGAAGGCGAAATTCCCTGCTTTTGGCGTGTGAAGGGGCGATAGGGATGGAATCTGCGTCACCTACTGATTTCCCGGAGGCATGCCACAGCGTGCTGGAGACCGCGCTCTGTCAGCGATGATTGGTGGTGGCTACTGTGTTTCCATTGGCTGTTTCTTCACAGGGCACCATGTTTGAACAGCTGAAAAATGTGCACGCGCACATTAGATTGCCTCCTATCGCCGCTAAAAGTTGCGGCGTGTAGTTACCCTTAAAGATGCAGTTGACCTCAGCTGGCCAGAACCAGATGTTTATCAGTTCATCAAGGGAGACCACACGTTCTTTAAAAATTTAGTTGTACTCAATGTACAAGAATGTACATTATATCATTACATAGCGAACACGAGTCTTTTAGTTTGTTTCTTTAGCACAGAGCAATTCTCTGCACACTTTATTTATTTTACCTGCTCAAACCTCCATTAGTCCTTCTCGTTACAACACTACCCAGCATAACACCAAAGTAGAGTGCGTGAAATTTATATTCCCTTCCCATGGCTCCCTCTCTTTTTCCTCTTAGGGTACCTTTACACCCCACAACCACAGGAGACATTTTTGGGGGCGATATTTCTCACTGGAATTATCGCCGCCAAATTGCCTCCTTATTGCGGTGTGTAAATAGGGAATTTGCCGTGGCGAGGCGACATATCGCCGCCAAATTCCCTATTTACACGCCGCAATAAGAAGGCGATTGGGTGGAAATGGGGCAGCGATATTTATACGTCGCAATATCGCTGTCAACCATTCTCGCCGTGGTTGCGGTGTGTAAATGTACCCTTATACAGGAGGCACACTAGCGTGAGTCTCTCGCGAGTGCAATGCGTGAAAAAAACGCATTGCACTCGGACCAGTGTTGCCCCATCAGGCAGGGCACACTGGTGCGAGTCCCACGCACCTAACTCACATTGCGAGTCAGAAGCGAGTGCAGTCGCAGTATGCTGCGACTGCACACGATTCTGGCACGCGTGAGCGCAATGCAAGTGTATGGGGGCGAGAAAATCTCGCCCCCATACACCACACTGTGCAAGTTTGTAGCACCATGCTAGAATAGCTAAATCAGGTTTAATAGGCTCACGCTGTTACTTCCTGGGCCACCTATTAAGCTCATTACATATTCACTGCACTGTCAAACTAACAGCCAATCACAGGAGCTCACACTCTATGGGAGCCTCTGTGATTGGCTGTTGTAATCAGACTGCATTTTCTCAATCTGGACAGTGATTCTGCTTGGCGTTATAGGGTATTAAATAAATAATAATAAAACAAAATGCGTGGGGCTTCGCAGCATTTTTAAGTCTAGCCCGATGAAAGCAGGCAAACTGCGAGCTGCCACCCTCAACTGCCTAATTTCTCCTTTGCTAGCAAAAAAATGCGTGGCCTCCGCCCTATTTTCCTTGCCAGCAAAGGTAAAACTAAGCAGCTGAGGGCTGGTATTCTCAGCGGGGTGAGGGCCCATTGTTATAGGTTCCTCCCACGCTAAAGAATAGCAGCCCGCAGCCGCCCCTGAAAATGGCGCATTAATAATAAGCTCCATTTCCAGGCGCCTTACTGGGCTCTTCCAGCGGCCCTGGTGGTGGTGGCATGCTGGGTAATAAAGGGGTTAATACCAGCTTTGTTTTTATAGCTGGTATTAAGCCCGAGATTCTTAATGTCAGGCCAAGTTTGACCCTGCCATTAAGAATCTCCAATAAAGGGTTAAAAAAACACCACACATAGAACAATTCTTTATTAAAAATAAAGAGACAGACACCATTAGGGACTCCATCTTTATTACCACCACATATCCCTCCAAAGATCCAGGTCTTCTCTCTTCTTTCTTCTCTCTTTCTTCTTCTTCTTGAACTCATTCAGCACTGCTACATCACACAGCAGGGGGCGGAAATGCGCTCCCCTGCTGTGTGATGAGTCAGTGAGGCTGTGGGCATTAAGTGGTGACGTCACCGCCGGCCCTGTTGCTATAGTAACCAAACTATCGGTTACTATAGCAACGCTTAAGCATTGCCGACATCACAGCGGCTCATGAATGAGCCGACTCATAAGCTGCTGGGCTTAACTCCCTGCTTAACGATCACTGCAGCGCCGGTAAGCAGGGAGTAAATTCTGCTGTGACTGCGGCTGGTATATGTGCCGCTCATACTGCAGCCGCAGTCACAGCAGAGTTAACTCCCTGCTTACTGGCGCTGCAGTGATCGTTAAACAGGGAGTTAAACCCAGCAGCCTATGAATGAGTCGGCTCATTCATGAGCCGCTGTGATGTGGGCACTGCTTAACGTTGCTATAGTAACCGATAATGTGGTTACTATAGCAACGGGCCGGCGGTGACGTTACCGCTTAATGCCCACAGCCTCACTGACTCATCACACAGCAGGGGAGCACATTTCCGCCCCCTGCTGTGTGATGTAGCAGTGCTGAATGAGTTCAAGAAGAAGAAGGAAGAGAGGACAGAAGAGAGAAGAAAGAAGAGAGAAGACGGAGATGGAGTCCCTAATGGTGTCTGTCTCTTTATTTTTAATAAAGAATTGTTCTATGTGTGGTGTTTTTTTTAACCCTTTATTGGAGATTCTTTATGGCCGGGTCAAACTTGGCCTGACATTAAAAATCTCGGGCTTAATACCAGCTAAAAAAACAAAGCTGGTATTGACCCCTTTATTACCCAGTGTGCCACCGCCACCAGGGCCGCTGGAAGAGCTTGGTAAGGAGCTTGGAAATGGCGCTTATTATTAATGCGCCATTTTCAGGGGCGGCTGCGAGCTGCTATTCTTTAGCGTGGGGGGGCCCTATAACAATGGGCCCTCACCCCGCTGAGAATACCAGCCCTCAGCTGCTGTCCCTTCAGTTAAGGGACACCAACATCATGAGGCTCTGCAGACTAAACAGATTCTTAATCTGCTTCTGTCACAGGCTGTGCCCTACCTGATGATCTAACAGAAAATTCCACACTGTTTTTGCACTAACTCCTTCCACTACGGGCTAGTCCCAACCATTAACTGTTTCTTTGAAAAAACTGAAGAGGCTTTTTGGCATCACCTAATGCCACATATATGGTGACATGTGCTGCCCTGTGACTAAAAGGGTGCTGTGGGGCTGTGCTTGCAAAGTATTCAGTAGTAAAATTTAGTAGGAAATCAAACAGCACTCACCATCTTTAAAATTTCTTTTTATTCAAACCTATTAAAACATGCTGGGAGAAGCAAGCAGTTAACACCATATTGTAATGGACACGTTGAAGCATGAGAACATGCAAAAATGACCATAGTCATACATGCATCCCACTCTCTCACGCCTTTTCCTAGCATGTTTCTATACCTACACTCTGCCTGTTGCTGGGCAGAACACAGCTTCTTTACAGTACAATGCAAAACATATTGCAAGTAAACATTGCACAACATCATCACAATTCATATTACATATCATAACTAGTGATGAGCCAACACCTAATGGTACCTTTCCACGCCGCTACAGAAGGTTAGAAACAACCGGGTGTCTCACGTGCACGAGCACGTTCCAACGGTTGCTAACAATACCTTATACCGCCTTTACACACCGCTACAAGGTGCTCTACAGAAGTTTTTTTCTATCCCTGGAGGCACCGATGGGTGCCGCAGGTTACCTTCTGTAGAGCACCTTCCCTCATTTACACGCCGCTACAGAAGGGAATATGGGAGGACCTGGGGCAGCAGGGACAACACATAGGCGTGCCAGAGTTTTGGATTACGAGACGCTCGTACGGTGATTGGACAAAGCAATAACATAATGATTGGCCAGCCAGCGCAGGAAGGCTGGCTAATACATGATGCTATTGCAATTGTGTAGTGTGACTGGTCATCTCTTTAAATATGCCGCCCTATGCAGGGACAACCAATCATAACGCAGGAGCTTCTATCAATGATCGCTGAAGGGGGGGCGGTATTCCGGAGGCTGTGTCACGCCCCAGGGAGTTCACTAGGTGTCGCAAAAACCTTCCTGTTCCTCATTTACACGCCGCTACCATTGGGTTGAAACCAACCTGTTTTTGAGCACTGCTCAAAAACAGGTGTCGACAGTGACCGGTGGCAACAACCTGATTTACACGCCGCTACCTCGCGGTGTTTTGATGGTGCAAGATACAATTGTCTCCGACACCCGGTTGTTTCTAACCTTCTGTAGTGGCGTGTGAAGGTACCATAAGAGTTCAAAATCGGTTTGATTCGCCGAATTGAGGTGTATTCGACGAATTGTTCGTCGAATGTTCGTCGAACACCGACGAACCCCATAGAAATTAATGGCAGGCTACAGCAAACGCATAGAAAACACCTTCAAAGGTGTCCAAAAGCTGCAAAACTACTCAGAATAGACAACAAACATCAGGAAAAGTGACAACAACCTACCCACAGTAGAAATAGTCTCATGGAGTAGGGGTCCTTTACACGCCGCTACTGGAGGATGGATACAACCAGCTACAGGCTACAAATGTAGCTTGTAGCATCAAAATACCCCGTAGTAGCGGCGTGTGAAGACGGTAGGAAACACCCGGCCACAGATACATCTGTTTCCGAGCACTGCCCGGAAACAGGTGGCTACACAGGCGATTGTAGCGAGCTGTATCGGCGTGTAAAGAAGCAACAGAAGGGATGTGTCGACACCAGGCAATGTACCTGGTATGTAGCTGGGGCGTGACACAGGCTCCGGGATACCGCCCCCCTTCAGCGATCATTGGTGGAAGCTCCTGCATTACGATTGGTAGTCACTGCATAGGGTGGCATATTTAAGGAGCTGAGCAGTCACACTACACAATTGCTCGAGCGTCATGTATTAAACAGCCTCCTGCGATGCCTGGCCAATCATGGGTTTCTTGCTTTGTCCTATCAGCGTACGGACGTCTCGTAATCCACAATTGTGGCACGCCTATGTGCTGTCCCTGCTGCAGCAGGTCCGCCCATATTAGCTTGTTGTAGCGGTGTGTAAATGAGGTACGGTGAGCTACAGAAGGCGACTTATGGCACCCGGCGGTGTATCCAGAGATAGATGTAACGTAGCGTAGCGTAGCTTGTGGCGGCGTGTAAAGATGGTGCGTTAACCGTTTGTAACCGTTTGTGCGTGCTCGTGCACGTGAAGTAGCTGGTTGTATCCACCCGCCAGTAGCGGTGAGAAAACTGAGAGGCAATCCGGAGTCCCGTCGCCGTGAAATTGCTATGAAATTGCGGCATGTAATTGGGGAACCCGGCGGTGATTTTCAAAGTTGCGCCTGGTTCCGATTTCACTGCACTGCTCCAAAACCAGAGGCAACCATGAAGGGGAAATTCCCTGCTTTTGGCATGTGAAGGGGCGATAGGGATAGAATCAGTGTCACCTACTGATTTCCTGGAGGCGTATCACAGCATGCTGCAGACCGCTCCCCCCCAGCAATGATTGGTGGTGGCTACTGTGTTTCCATTGGCTGTCCCTTCACAGGGCGACATATATGAAGAGCTGTCCATTCAAACTACACAATTGCAATGGCGTCATGCATTAGCCAGCCTTCCTGTGTAGGCTGGCCAGTCATGACGCTATTGCGTTGTCTAATCAGCGTGTTTAGGGTGCGGAATACACAAGTCTGTCACGGCTATGTTTTTGCGGCGCTGAACATGTACGGCCACATTCCTTTGGGGATTGCGGCGTGTGAAGCGGCATCGGGAGTCAACCGGATGTTTCCCACTGTTGGTGTGGGAACTTCTGGGACGACATTTCGGCTTAGGTTGAGGGCGAAATTGCGGCGTGTAAATGCGCCTTCCGCATTCGGAGGCAATCATGAAAAGTGTGCACGCGCACGTTAGGTTGCCTCCGATCGCCGCCAAAAGTTGCGGCGTGTAAAGATACTCTTACAAAGCACTTCAAAATAGAAGGTGGTTAACATTCACCTAAAATTTCAGAGGTAAGTGAACCTGACTTTGAATTAACAAATGGATGAGTTACAGGGGAAAAGTGTCAGTAGTTTTCTACATTTAGTAAAAAGAGGTGAAGGAATAAACAGAGGATGAGACACAGGTAAAGGCATGTCACACCCTGCTGAAATCATGTACCACACAGCAAGGCAAGGGGACTAGGGATGAGCGAGTACTGAAATATTCAGACTCGCTAGACTCGTAACGAGTAGGACCCAATATTCGGGTACTTGTTACGAGTCTAGCGAGTCCAATGTAAGTCAATGGGGAAGCGAGTATTGCGAGTAATTCCTCTGCTGCTGGACCCTATAAAGAGGTCTGGCAGCAGAGGAAAAACCTGCAATTCCCCACTTCATTGTTTAAAAGCCAGCGGTAAAAAGCAGCCAGCTTTTAAACAATGCTGACAGCCGCTGACAGCTTCCCTGCCGCCTGACAGCGGGATCTTCTGCTCCCCCCACCGCCTCCCCACCCTATCCTAACTTAGGATCGGGTGGTGAGGCTGCGGGGGGAGCGGAGGATCCTGCTGTAAGGCAGCCGGGGAACGCAGAACCGACCGTGGGAGCTGTCCACGGTCGTGAACTGCAGTAAAACTGGATTCTCCCAGATTGTACCCGTCCGGTGCAATCCGGCGCCCCATAACATAGGGCTCTATGGTCCCGGATTGCACTGGATCGGGGCAATCCGGTTTTCAATCTGGTTTTCAAACCGGTTTTCTCTTTTTGATGCCTTCCCGCCTGGATTTTCAAATGAACAGCTGACTCAGGTCAGCTGTTCAATTGAAGTAACAGTGCTGTCAGGTTCATGTGAGTTCATGCTTGCCTGTATGAACTCACATGAACTTTCCCATGGGTGCACATCACTGCTACATCTCTGGTGGAGGTTCTGGATTGGACTACGTCGGACGGAAGAGGATTTTTTAAAAATAAAGATGGAGTCCCTAAGTGTGTTTTTGTTTTTGTTTTTTCAAATAAAAATATTTTACTTGGTGTTGTGTTTTTATGTAAACAATTTAATAGAAATTCATGGCAGTAATGTCTACTATTGGCGTGACCGCCATGAATTTTGGGCTTAGGGCCAGCTGATAACAAAAAGCTGGCCCTAACCCCTTTATTACCCAGTGAGCCACTGCACCAGGGCCCTGGAAGAGTTGGGTTCAGCGACAGAACCTGGCGCTTCAATGAACGCGCCATTTTCTGGGGCGGCTGCGGGCTGCCATTTGCAGTGGGGGGTGCCCAGAAGGTTTGGGCCTCCCTGTGCTGCGGATTACAGCCCCCAGCTGCCTAGCTGGACCTGGCTGGACATAGAAATCGTGCGGAGCCCCACGCATTTTTTTTAATTATTTCATGAAATTCATGAAATAATAAAAAAATAAGGGCTTCCCGATATTTCTGTGTCCAGGCAGGTCCAAGTAGTCAGCTGGGAGTTGGGGGCAGCCCGTTGCCTCCTGCTGTATCCGGCTGGCATACAAAAATATGGCGAAGCCCACGTCAAAATGTTTCTGAAAAATCCATTATACACTCCTATAAAAAGGGACTGCATCTTTATTAACCATCGACCATGGACGAGGGGTTAATAAGCATGCAGTCCCTTTCATTCATATTGTTTTTTGGATTTTTCAGAAAAAAAAATTGACGTGGGCTTCGCCGTATTTTTGTATCCAGCCGGATACAGCAGGCAGCGACGGGCTGTCACCAACCCCCAGGTGCTTATTTGTACCTGGCCGGACACAACAATATAGGGGAGCCCCCTTTTTTTATTATTTCATGAATTTCATTGGGCAGGAAGTTCTTCTTTAGCTCTGCTACATCTCTGGTAGAGAACCTCCACCAGAGATGTAGCAGAGCTATGCACCCTGGCGTGGGAAAGTTCATGTGAGATCATGTAGGCAAGCATGAACTCACATGAACCTCACAGCACTGCTACTTCAAATGAACAGCTGATCTGAGTCAGCTGTTCATTTGAAAATCCAGGCGGGAAGGTCAAAAAGAGAAAACTGGTTTGAAAACTGGATTTTCCCAGATTGCCGCGGTCTGGAGCAATCCGGGACCATAGAGCCCCATGTTATGTAAAGATACTGAGACATCTGAAAAGGTACTTGCGCGATATTGTATTACTTCAAGAAACCCATCTAAAGGAAGATGATTATTTTTAGGCTTAGCAAATTGTGGGTGGGGAAAGTAGTGGGCTCATCAGCTCAAGGTAGACATGCAAGGGTAGTGATATTAAATACATAAGGACTGGCTTCACCTTTTTAAATGTGCAGGTGCAGGCAAAAAATATGTGTATGCACTATATATAATGAAATTGCCGCTACACTGAACACAACATGCTAGGGAACAAGCAACATATTTTTTGCCAGCTGTTTTTTTAATTGCGTTACACCGGCATATAAACCACTTCCCAGCAATATAGATCACACATAGTGTCAGAGTAGGACCCGGTAAGCTTGAGAGCACTTTGGCGTAGTTACCGGGCTCTTCGCAGTGACGTCAGTGATGAAGCTAAGTCTCTCAATTCATTGATTCCAGTACAGTATTTACTGAGTTCATTTATCACATATGCATTTTTTAGCTGCACTGACAAATCCTGCATTTCATGTATCAGCCATTTAGCTTGTTCCCTAGCATGTTGTGTTCAGTGTAGCGGCAATTTCATTATATATAATGCAGGGGTAGTGAAACTGTTCCATCGTAATTTTGTATTTAATCTACTGTCCCAGTAATGTGATGATCAGGTCAGATGGGTTTGGGTCACCGTAGAGCATGGAAGAGAAGTCTATTCAATCTATAATGTTTATGTACCTAATGGTTCAAACAGAGTCTTCTTTGATGATCTGGAGAGGAAGATTGTCTTGGACAACTCCCCTCTGATAATTACTGGGGGAAACTTGAACACGGTTCACAATGGGGAGGAGGACAGAAAAAGAGAGAGCTTAACTCCTCCAAAAAGAGAAACTCTTCTACCCTCCTTCTTTGAACAAACTGGATTGAGGCATGTTTGGCGTTGTTTAAATCCAGAGGATAGAGAGTATACCCACTTCTCCCATGCCCACCAATCCTTGTCTAGGATAGACTATTTCCTGACCTCGGAGACTATTATATAGAATGAAGTCAGTGGAGATCTACAACCTGGTCATATCCATGCTCTGGTGGGTATGGAACTGGTGGATAACTAGATAAAAGGAACATATTACATGTGGAAATTTCCATCTTATCTTACAAAAGATGAGGGACTTAATGACAACTTATGGGGCTGGTGGGAGGAATTTGAACAGGACAACAAAGAACATGCAAACCAACACGGGTTGTATTGGAATACGGTGAAAGCGGTGCTAAGAGACAAAGTTATGATGTTTGTGGCCTCTCTCAAGAAAAAAGCAGCAGAAAAATACTCAGATTGTAGTGCAAAGCTTAGAAATATATATAGAGTTCCTGCAGAGCCCCACAACTCAAAACAGGAAAAAATGGAAGCTAGCCAAACAAGAGTTTGAAATCTGGATTGATAGAAGAGAACAGATGTACCGCTCTAGACAGGAAGTTGAATTACTGATATATGGGAACAAAGTGGGGAAATACTGGCAAGACTGGCAAAAGGGCATCTGCAGGCAAATCCAATTGATAGACTATGAGATGGCCAGGGAACTATTACCTCCGACCCTAGGAAAATCAATGAAATACTACAAGACTTTTACAAAGAATTATATAAACCCTCATATACCAATTTGGCAGAAGGTAAAAAATTCCTCCAACAAGTCACTCTTCCAAAACTAACACAAGAACAACAAGATTCAATTAATGCAGAAATAACAGAAGGAGATGTGAGACAAACCATAAGTCATCTCCAAAATGGGAAAGCACCAGGCACAGATAGATTTAGCGGGGAGTTTTATAAGGCCCTCAGGGAACATATCTCCCCATTGCTAACAAGTTATTACAACACCATCCTCTTAACAGGGGCCATAGCAGAAAGATCTAAAGAAACATATATTAAAGTCATACCCAAACTAGGAAAGGACCCCCTGGAGGTCTGCTCTTATAGACCCATGTCCCTTATTTGGTGTAGACCAGAATATTATGTCAAAAATAACGGCAGCAGTATTACCCCTACTGGACCGTAGATTATTACCCCAACTGGACCGAACATTATGTCAAAAATAACAGCAGCAGTATTACCCCAACTGGACAGTATTACTTCACTGCACAAGTAGGATTTGTTTAGAGCATGGCAGTGGTGAAAAACATACGAAAGGTACTAACTGTGTTGGATGGGGTGGGTCACCGCAGCCAGTTGGGAGAGAGACTAGCTTTGCTGACTCTGGATGCAGAGAAAGCTTTTGATAATGTTAGCTGGGACTGGCTAGGGGCGACTCTGGACTCGTACAACCTAAGGAGTAACTTTAGAATATACTTGGAGGTGTGAATAGGGACCCGACAGCTTGAATACTCATGCCAGGCTTCCTCTCTGAGCCATTTCACCTGTATAAAGGGACCAGGTAGGGGTGCCCAATGTCTCCTTGGCATTGGAGCCCTTTGCTCGGTATATGGAAGAGTCTGATCTATTTGAGGGAATCAGGGTGGGCACTAGCAACACTAAAAAAGCATTATTTGCAGATGATGTCATCTTGTTCTTGACCCAGCAGCTGGAACAATTAGGAAATATCTTTCAGTTTATCCAGAAATATGAGGAATACTCAGGCTATAAGGTCAACATTGCCAAGAGCGAACTCTTAAAATTGGGGGAAAAAACGCCTGTGGAACAATGGAGGAAACTAAGCCTAGAACTACATATTGCAAAGACACATATCACCTATCTGGGAATTAAGATAGGCAGGGTTCCGGCACAACTACTGTATATTGACTAAATTATACACCTCTGATAGCAAAAATATTGGGAGAATTTTGGAGATGGCAGAATCTGCCACTATCTCTTCTGGGAAGATGTCATTAATTAAAATGATCCGCTATGCCAGACTACTAAACCCATTACAGATATTTACCCTGATACTCAAGCATCTAGATCTAAACACAATAAATAGAGCTTTCACCCGTTTTATTTGGGCAGGTAAAAGGCCCAGAGTCGCATTGGGAAAAATTATGCTAATGAGAAGTGAAGGTGGAATCAATTTTCCGAATGCCAGAGCCTACAACATAGCAAGTCTTTTTAGACATGTGATAGATTGGCCACAGGAGACTAACTGCTACTCTAATATCCAATTGGAAAGGCAGTTGGCAGCGCCGTGGGAATTAAATGCTCTCTTGCATACAAAACAGGCCAAACTCCCGCAGAACGTAAAATCATCCCTACTGCTTCGTGATATCATCGTATGCTGGAAGATAGTAAGGAAGGCATTTGGCTTTCCCTTACAGATCTCTGAACATATGCCAATATTTGGTCACCCGAAATTTTTCTAGGGAACGGAAATCAAAAAAGCGATTGACAAGCAGGTGATAGCATGAGGAAAGCAGGGGATATTATGCATAGGGAGGTTAAACGATGGCTGAGCCCACAAGAAATCATGGACAAATTCCATATAGAAATCAGACACTTTATATGTGGCGCCCCACTGGACGAGACACCACGTAGGGGTACTGCACCCATATAAGAGTGTGTAAGTATTCATGTGACTAGGGAATTGGGATGTCGCATAAGGGACCCTCATAACACACATCCACACACCCTAGGTAGGGGACCGTGGGTGGACCTGCTTCAGGGAGGACCCAGTCCCATGGGAGGAGTGACAGGGTAGAAAAGTGTCTGGATGATAGGAGTGAGAGTCAGAGTATCATAGACAATGAGTTGGAGAGCTCTGTTGGGGAGTGAGGAGTGCAGGACGGCAAAGTGTCCATCAGGACAGAAGGAGATCCTGAGGGCACCAGGTAGTGCAGTGCACCTGAATCCGGACCCGGTATGTCTACCGACCGGAGGGATCTATCCCGGAACAGAGGACCGGCTCTGAGCACAGTCCTATCCCCAAGCCATCAAACTGGAGGCCCAAGCTTATAGAGGAAGTCGCGGCCATATGCCCAGCACATCCTGAAAAGGTACCGAATAGGGTCCAGAGGACTCGGAGAGGAGTCCTCCAGAGAGGATCTGTGGAAGCTGGCTCAAGGCTCTGCATGCAGGAGCGCTTGGAGGGAGACAGGATAGAGTGCAGTGAGGGACTGGAAAGGAACAGCAGGATGGCAGGCACACCATCGAGGGTCCTAAGTGAGTCATCCCGGTTCCCTGGTGACTACCCAGGCCAGAGAGTGACCCGAAAGACTGTGTCATCTGTAACCTGCCTGACGTACTCCCAGTAAACCGTTCAGAGTTAAAAACTGTGTCGTACTTTATTTGCCTGCGCCTGATGAGTCGCACACTTGCTACAGTGAAGAGGACAGGTTACTGTGCTGTGTCGTAAGCTGCCTCACTGTGTAAAGATTGTACATAAACATTCACAACTGCCCCGGGGATCCCACTCCACCTATGGGGAGTGTAATTATCTTGCTGCTCCACCATCACCCGGAGGACTGTCCCGCAGTGTCGGTAACATTACCGGAACCATAGGTGGCATCACAAATCATCTTTTATTCTATTTCTATTGACTTTAAAACACCTTTTTAAGTGACCACCAGGGCCACGGGATCGGGCAACAGGCGACATCCCCCGTGAACTACAACGCCTGGGATTGGGTACCACAAGGCCCTAGGGCAAGTCTTATGACTCACGGTAGCCGGGGTGTGCACGTCTCGGGCTGTCACTGCTCCCTGTCACAGTTCCGCGCCGAGGCCGTGTAGGCCCAGTGGTCCAGATCAATAAGGTTGGCTGAACAGATAAAGGTTGTTATTCTTGTCGTGACGCCACCTGCGGGTGTTCCGGTGATTTCATCTGTGCTGCTTGGGCCTCTGGGGGATGAACCGCAGCGGGGACGCTCCCCACAGGATGAGGGGGAGTCCCCGGGGCCTAGAGCTGCATCTGATGGTGTGTGGCAGCTCAGTGACTCGTAGTACGCAGAGTTTAACAGCTCGGAAGAAACACAGACACAGTGCTCTCTGTAACGGGTCTTTTACTGTAGCCGGTAGGTGATACAGGGTAATAGTCAATGGGTAACGGACCGGGGGGTCCAGCAATGACCGGTATTGTTTCAGAGCTCCGCGGTGTTCCTCCGTTCCTAACTTGTCTATTTGCCAACGTCGCCTTAGTGTGCCAAGTTCGGGTACAAGGGGCTACTTAAATTTCCCTGCCGGTGTGTACGTTCCGGTGTGAGGGGAGCCTGTGTCCTTTTGGTGGGTACTCCGCTGGCAAGATGGCTCTTAATCGCGGCTGCAGTGAGGTGCTCCTAGAAAGCCTTCCTTCACTTCTGGTTTGCAGAGCAGTGATGAACAACTTGCTTGCTTCGGAACCAGTGATCCGGTTGTGTGATAGGCTCGGGTGTATTTTTGACCCATTTAGGTGGTCGCCCAGGTTCCGGTTCTTGGGGCACCGGATAATGGCGCCAACCGGTTAGTGGCCTGTAGGGCTGCACGGAACTGTGCAGGTCCCTCTTCTCCTACATTCATCCCGACCACGTCTTCATTTTCTCTCTTCTCCTCTCCTCTTCCTTCTCCTACACTCTACTCCTACACTCCGCCCACCAGAACCTTATTGGCCCTCTATGCTAGTGGTGCATGTAGGGTATGAAGCTCTGAGGTTAACCATGTCATTACTGAGGCGGAAGATATCACATCTTCTGGCTGGGATGTAATACCTTCCTGTGACGCACTCGTTGCGGGGCGCCACACTTACATGTCCATTCTTTTTGCCTATCTAGACTTCGCAGGTTATTTAATGAAGTGGGAATACATAATCTAGATCTAGATAATAGAGTAGATCTGAACATCCAGAATGTGAGCACATCCTCAATATACAATACTGTAAGACATAAATTCCTGAAGTTAAAGGAGAACAAGCTATTTAAGACTTGGGAGAAATGGACTGGGGATAAAGATATTGCAGAGACAATTCTACATGGGTGGGAACAGGTGAAAAAATCAATTTTGTGCAAAAGATAGAGGGAGACCTATTTTAAGCTCATGCACACAGCATTATATGGTTTAAATATTCCATCCTCTCCTAGATTCCCTGACAGGATTACAGCGTGCTCTAAGTGCGGAACGCCTTCAATGAATCTCTGGGTGTGGGAATGCAGGGCAGTTAAAGAGTACTGGACACAGGTTGGGGAACAGGTTCAATCAAGCTAGGGAATTCAACTCCCACAAACACCATACACCACAAGCCATGCTCTTTCATCAGTTAAGACCCCCGAAGACTCAACCCACAGGAGTTAACGCAAAGATCCCTAAAAACATTCACACATTATTTTTTGTAGCCCTACGCAGTATACTAGGCGAATGGCTTAAACCAAGCATCCCGTCGATGGTGATGATAATATCCCAGATGAAACACTTACTGGGAATTGAATTAATAGAGGCAGAAAGTAGTGATGGGCGAATCCTAAATTACTCGGAATCGCTTGACTCTAGCGAGTCCGAGCCCAGGACTCGCTACTCGTTGCGAGTCTAGCGAGTCCAATGTTAATGCATGGGGAAGCGAGTAATAGCGAGTAGTGTGCGATTTACAAATCACAGATGTGTCTCGGAAGCTTCAGCCTGAAGCAATCCTAGTTTTGCCATTGATTTGCATTGGACTCGTTTACTGTGCAAGTAATCGCTGGGAAACTCGCACAGATAAGAGTCCTGTCTGCTCTGTGTGCTGGCTGCCGCAGCTCCAGGGTCCTAGAGCCCGCCTGCTGCCTGATGTAGCAGAGCTGAGATTGTTCTCAGTCTGCTCATTCCCTGTGCATAGACATCTATATCTATGCACAGAGATGAGCAGAGAGGACATCGCGTTTTGGACTGCGTCTGACGGAAGAGGATTTTTTGAATTAAAGATGGAGTCCCTAATGGCTTTTTTTTTATTTCTAATAAAAAATGTTCTCTGTGTTGTGTTTTTTTTAAAACAATTTAATAGAAATTCACGGCGGTCATGTCTAATATTGGCGTGACCGCCATAAATTTCGGGCTTAGGGCCAGCTGATAATACAAAGCTGGCCCTAACCTCTTTATTACCCAGCGCGCCACCGCCACCAGGGCCGCTGGAAGAGCGGGGTTCAGCGCCAGAGGATGGCGCTTCAATGAACGCGCCATCTTCTGGGGCGGCTTCGGGCTGCAATTTGCAGTGGGGGGTGCCCAGAAAGCTTGGGCATCCCTGCGCTGCGGATTCCAGCCCCAAGCTGCTTAGCTGTACCTGGCTAGACATAGAAATTGTGCGGAGCCCCACGCATTTTTTTTTAATTAATTCATGAAATTCATGAAATAATAAAAAAAAAGGGCTCCCCTATATTCTTGTGTCTGGCCAGGTACAAATAGGCACCTGGGGGTTGGGGGCAGCCTGTCGCTGCTTGCTGGATCCGGCTGGTTCCAGAAATACGGCAAAGCCCATGTAATTTGTTTTCTGAAAAATCAATACAAACATCCAAAAAACGGGACTGCATCTTTATTAACCCCTCGCCCATGGTCCAGGGGTTAATAAAGATGCAGTCCCTTTTATATACATTGTTTTATGGATTTGTCAGAAAAAAATTTCGCGTGGGCTTCGCCGTATTTCTGGAACCAGCCGGATCCAGCAGGCAGCGACGGGCTGCCCCCAACCCCCAGGTGCCTATTTGTACTGGCCGGACACAAGAATATAGGGGAGCCCTTTTTTTTAATTATTTCATGAATTTCATGAAATAATAAAAAAAAATGCGTGGGGCTCCGCGCAATTTCTATGTCTAGCCAGGTACAGCTAAGCAGCTGGGGGCTGGAATCCGCAGCGCAGGGATGCCCAAGCTTTCTGGGCACCCCCGCTGCAAATTGCAGCCCGCAGCCGCCCTAGAAGATGGCGCGTTCATTGAAGCGCCATCCTCTGGCGCTGAACCCCGCTCTTCCAGCGTCCCTGGTGGCGGTGGCACGCTGGGTAATAAAGGGGTTAATACCAGCTTTGTTATATAAGCTGGTATTAAGCCCGAGATTCTTAATGTCAGGCCACGTTTGACCCAGCCACTAAGAATCTCCGATAAAGGGTTAAAAAAACACAACACAGAGAAAAATTTTTATTTGAAATAAAAAAAAAGCCATTAGGGACTCCATCTTTAATTAAAAAAATCCTCTTCTGTCCGACGCAGTCCAAAACGCGATGTCCTCTCTGCTACATCCCCTGTGCATAATTATAGATGTCTATGCACAAGGAGTGAGCAGACTGAGAACAATCTCAGCACTGCTACATCATCTCTGTGAGCAGGCGGGCTCTAGGACCCTGGAGCTGTGGCAGCCTGGACACAGAGCAGACAGCTGGACTCGGCTCGCAAAGTAACAGCAGTTACTTTGTGAGTTTCCCTGCTATCACTGGCACAGTAGCCGAGTCTAATGCAAGACAATGGCAATCCTAGTTTTGTCAGCATTTGCCATTGATTTGCATTGGACTCGTGCGAGTAAACGCTGGGAAACTCGCAGAGTGCCGAGTCCTGCGAGTCCCTTACTATTCGCCGAGTAACGAGTCCTAGCGTGTAGATTCTCCCATCCCTAGCAGAAAGGAATAAGGAAAAATCTGAAGGGAAAGTATTTCCGCTGTGGAAAACATTCATTGGTTTTCACTGTAGCCCTCACAAAATATCGAGAATGATGAGTCCCTTCCGCCATACAGAATGATATTGTCTGGAGGATCTGAGCGGGGCCTTCGGAACTAACCCAGATGCATAATGTATGTTAAAGATACAGCATATATTACCATAGAACGACATGCTTGACTATGTAAAATACAGAAAATAGATTTTCTTCCTTCCCCTATTACCCTTCTAGGATTCAGCCCATCTTTTATTTCTCTCATTATTTCCCCAAAATTTGTGTTACAAGGCATTGACTGAGATCTATTTATGTATCCATATACTATTATAAATGCTATGCGGACATGTTGCCTAACAAGAAGGATTTGTATATGTACTTCTGGTAATCTACAGTGTCATTGTGGGTGTTATATCTAGTGATGAGCGAGTACTAAAATGCTCGGGTGCTCGAAGCTCGGGCCAAGCATTCCGAGATACTCGTGTACTCGGCCCGAGTACCGAGCCCAATGTTATCCTATGGGAGACCCGAGTATTTTTATGAAATGACTGCCGGCAGCATGGAAAAACCCTAAAAATGTCACAAAAGTCTCAGAAGAGTGCTGAAATGACATGGCAACACCATGGGGAAGACCCCTGGAAGCATTTCTCACTCAAAAGTCACAGCTGTAAACAATGTTGTCCGAGTTTCACGCCAATTTTACGGAGTCACCAGAAAACCTTCCAAAATGACACCAAAATGAATATTTAGGGTGGAAATGTTAAGGGCACATACCCAATAGTGAGATACAGCTGTTGTATGTTACTTTTTGTGATTACATGAAAGATTTTACGTGAAAACATTGTGCGGCACTCCGATGACCCTGGGAAGAGACGTACATGAAGCCCTGTCTTGAAATAATGTGCCCATTTTGAGGAACTGGGTCTATTGTAGTATTTTCCTTTGCCAGGGAAGTCCAAAATTGGGAGGCTCCACATTGTCCCTGGATAGAGACTTGCAGGAGGGCCTGTAAACATGAAGTGGGTGTATTGTAGTATAGCCCTTTGGCCAGGGCAGCAAAAAATTGGGAGGCTCCACATTGTCCCTGGATAGAGACGTGCAGGAGAGCCTGTAAACATGAAGTGAGTGTATTGTAGTCTAGCCCTTTGGCCAGGGCAGCCAAAAATTGGGAGGTTCAACAATGAGCCATGCATACAGACATGCAGTAAGGCCTGTAAACCTCAAGTGGGTGTATTGTAGTATAACCCTTTGGCAGGGTGGCCAAAAATTGGGAGGTTCAACAATGACCCATGCATACAGACATGTAGTAGGGCCTGTAACCCTCAAGTGGGTGTATTGTAGTATAGCCCTTTGGCAGGGCAGCCAAAAATTGGGAGGTTCAACAATGACCCATGCATACAGACATGTAGTAGGGCCTGTAACCCTCAAGTGGGTGTATTGTAGTATAGGCCTTTGGCAGGGCAGCCAAAAATTGGGAGGTTCAACAATGACCCATGCATACAGACATACAGTAGGGCCTGTAAACCTCAAGTGGGTGTATTGTAGTATAGCCCTTTGGCAGGGCAGCCAAAAATTGGGAGGTTCAACAATGAGCCATGCATACAGACATGCAGTAAGGCCTGTAAACCTCAAGTGGGTGTATTGTAGTATAGCCCTTTGGCAGGGCAGCCAAAAATTGGGAGGCTCCACATTGTCCCTGGATAGAGACGTGCAGGAGGGCCTGTAAACATGAGGTGGGTGTATTGTAGTCTAGCCCTTTGGCCAGGGCAGCCAAAAATTGGGAGGTTCAACAATGAGCCATGCATACAGACATGCAGTAAGGCCTGTAAACCTCAAGTGGGTGTATTGTAGTATAACCCTTTGGCAGGGCAGCCAAAAATTGGGAGGCTCCACATTGTCCCTGGATAGAGACGTGCAGGAGGGCCTGTAAACATGAAGTGGGTGTATTGTAGTCTAGCCCTTTGGCCAGGGCAGCCAAAAATTGGGAGGTTCAACAATGAGCCATGCATACAGACATGCAGTAAGGCCTGTAAACCTCAAGTGGGTGTATTGTAGTATAGCCCTTTGGCAGGGCAGCCAAAAATTGGGAGGCTCCACAATGACCCATGCATACAGACATGTAGTAGGGCCTGTAACCCTCAAGTGGGTGTATTGTAGTATAGGCCTTTGGCAGGGCAGCCAAAAATTGGGAGGTTCAACAATGACCCATGCATACAGACATGTAGGGCCTGTAACCCTCAAGTGGGTGTATTGTAGTATAGGCCTTTGGCAGGGCAGCCAAAAATTGGGAGGTTCAACAATGACCCATGCATACAGACATGTAGTAGGGCCTGTAACCCTCAAGTGGGTGTATTGTAGTATAGCCCTTTGGCAGGGCAGCCAAAAATTTGGAGGCTCCACATTGTCCCTGGATAGAGACGTGCAGGAGGGCCTCAAAGCATTTTTCCCATTGAGAAGGAGCGGGTATCCTGTCGTTGTAATGCCCATTCAAAAAGAATGGGCGTAAAAATTTACCACTGGGGGTATACCTGAAACAACAGCCTAACTATTGTAATGGTCATCATGGTGGCACATGAGGAGAAGGAGGAGCAGTCCAGCGATTAGCCAAGGAAGAGGAAGACGACGTGGTGGATGATCCAGTAGCTGACCCAACCTGGCAGGAGGATATGCAGAGCGAGGACAGCAGTGCACAGGGGAGGGAGGCGTAGCATCCCAACAGGCAGTACGAAGCAGGGTCGGGTCCGCAGGCAGAAGGCAGGCAACCGTTCCCCGGAACAACAACACGACACAAGGTGCCTGTGCAAATGTTAGGTCTTCCCGAGTCTGGCAGTTTTTTAAGTTGGCTCCAGATGACTCTAAAAGGACCATTTGCAACACCTGCCATGCCAGCATCAGCAGGGGTACGAAAACTAGCAGCCTGACCACCAACAGCATGATCAGGCACATGTCAGCCAAGCACCCGACTTTGTGGGAAGTACAACAGAGTCGAGGAGCGGTGCTTGCTGATGTCACTGCTACGTCTTCGCGTGTTGTGCGTGCGAGCCAATCCCCTGTACATGCTGGCCGCAAACAAGCCTCCGGCCCTGCACCTGAAGTTGCCCACGCACAAATAACACCACCATCAAGCACGTCCTTGTCCAAGCGCAGCGTTCAATTATCCATTCAGCAAACCTTTGAACGCAGGCGCAAATACGCTGCCAACGCCCCACATGCCACAGTCCTGAATTCTCACATTTCGCGACTCAGAGCGCTAGAAATTTTGCCTTTCCGGCTGGTGGAGACGGAAGCATTCCGTGACCTGATGGCGGCTGCTGTCCCACGTTACTCGGTCCCCAGCCGCCACTATTTCTCCAGTTGTGCCGTCCCCGCATTGCATAACCACGTGTCCAACAGCATAACACGTGCCCTGAACAACGCTGTTTCAGCCAAAGTCCACCTAACCACAGACATGTGGACAAGTGCTTGTGGGCAAGGCCGCTACATCTCCTTGACAAAACACTGGGTTAATATTGTGGAGGCTGGGACACAGTCTGAGCGAGGGACGGAACACGTCCTTCCTACACCAAGGATAGCAGGCCCTACCTCTGTCAGGGTTTCACCGACACGCTACAGCTCCGGAATGTCATGCTCTTCAGCCTCCTCCTCCTG
This sequence comes from Allobates femoralis, assembly GCA_033576535.1. Taxonomy (NCBI): domain Eukaryota; kingdom Metazoa; phylum Chordata; class Amphibia; order Anura; family Aromobatidae; genus Allobates; species Allobates femoralis. The sequence goes on along the minus strand of JARQOC010000009.1, from coordinate 133,653,581 downwards.
CGCATCCTCATCCACTGTACCCTCCACACTAGTCCCAAGCAGGAAGCACTGCAGCACTGCCTCTGCGAAGCGGCAACAGGCTGTGCTGAAGCTAGTCTGCATAGGTGACAAACCCCACAATGCAGAAGAGGTGTGGACAGCTCTGAAACAGCAGGCAGATCACTGGCTCACACCTCTGAACCTAAAGCCATGAAAGGTCGTGTGTGACAATGGCCAGAACCTGGTGGCAGCTTTGAGGCGAGGCCAGCTGACGCATGTTCCATGTGTGGGCCATGTGCTCAACCTGGTGGTTCAGAGGTTTCTAAAGTCATACCCAGAGCTGTCTGAACTGCTGGTAAAAGTTTGCCGTCTGTCTGCACATTTTCGCAAGTCACCTGCTGCTTCAGCCGGCCTTGCCAGCTTTCAGCGCCGTTTGCGTCTTCCGGCCCACAGACTGGTGTGTGATGTCCCCACGCATTGGAATTCAACTTTGCACATGTTGGTCAGGATATGTGAGCAGAAGAGGGCAGTTGTTGACTACCTGCATCACCTAACCCGTCGGGAAATGGGTCAAACTCCACACATAACACCTGAGGAGTGGAGATGGATGTCCGACCTATGTACCGTCCTCCAAAACTTTGAGGACTCCACCAAGATGGTGAGCGGCGATGACGCCATTATTAGCGTCACCATACCACTACTCTGCCTTCTAAAACGGTCTCTGCTGAACAACAAAGAGGATGCATTGCAGGCTGAGCACGATGACTTGGAGCAAGAAACAGTAGAGGGTGTGGGTGAAAACACACAGCCCAGCCTCAACTCATCACAACGTGCAGTGGAGGACTATGACGAGGAGGAGGAGGATGAAGACATGGAGCAACTCTCTGGCCAAATTGAGGATATGACATGCACACCAGTCATACCCTCGATTCAGCGTGGCTGGCTAGAGGACAGGGGAGATGAGGAGGAGGACAGCATGTTCAGTCATCGTGTTGGTCTGGATTCTGAAGTGATGGCTGTTAAGAGTCTGGCGTACATGGCTGACTTTATGGTAAGCTGCTTGGCTCGTGACCCTCGCGTTCAGAACATCTTGGCCGACAATCAGTACTGGTTGGCAACATTCTTAGACCCACGCTACAAGGAGAACTTTATGTCTCTCATTCCTGAGGAGGAGAGGTCAGCCAAAATGCAGCAGTTCCAGAAGGCCATAGTCACGGAAGTAGACAAATCAATCCCCTCACAAAACGCTAGCGGCATAGGTCAGGAATCGGTGGACAACCAAGGCGTACGGCCGAGAGGGGCACAAGTCCAATCCGCCAGAGGTAGTGGAACAGTCTTTACGATGTGGGACAGTTTTCTCAGCCCCTCACGTACCACAGCCCCTGAGGTGCGGGGTAGTGCCACAAGAAATGCTAAGTTTGGCCGGATGCTGAAGGAGTACCTTGCAGATCGAACAACTGTACTGCGAGATTCCTCTGTGCCTTACAATTATTGGGTCTCCAAGCTGGACACGTGGCATGAATTGGCTCCCTACGCCTTGGAAGTCCTGGCCTGCCCTGACGCTAGCGTTTTGTCCAAGCGTGTTTTCAGTGCCGCAGGTGGAATCATTACTGATAAACGCACCCGCCTGTCAACTGAAAATGCTGACAGGCTGACTCTGATCAAGATGAACAAGGGTTGGATTGGGCCAGACTTCACCACACCACCAACAAATGACAACTGAATTTAAATTTTGTTATGGGAATTTGCCATGTATCTCCACTCACCCATGGGTACACACTTCTGGACATCCGAGTTTCCAAGTGTGGGATCAGTAATGTCCGTGGACGTGTACTCGGCCTGGTGGTAGGAAGGAGGATCAGGTTGGGAAATGTGCGGTGCAGTATCACGGCTACTGACACTTGACCGTGTGGAAGACAGGGTGTTTGTGGAGGTGCCAATCTGACTTGAAGCATTATCCGCAATCCAAGTAACAACCTGTTGACACAGGTGTTGGTTCAAGAGCGGTGTACTGGAGCGGGCCCCAAGAATTTGGGACAGGACGTGTGAGCGAGTAGATGTGCCCCTTTGTTGTTGCGAAATTAGTGCTTGCACACGACCTCGGCCTCTGCCTGCACCACCATCACGTTCACTTCCTTGTTCCTTGCCAACGCCCTTGCGCATTTTGCTTGTATACAGCGACAACAGTCTGGTGACTGTAATGGTCACAGGAGATGAGGATTTTAGGCCCTAACCTATATCAAGGTAGTAATTACACCAGTCTGGTGACTGTAATGGTCACAGGAGATGAGGATTTTAGGCCCTAACCTGTATCAAGGTAGTAATTACACCAGTCTGGTGACTGTAATGGTCACAGGAGATGAGGATTTTAGCCCTAACCTGTATCAAGGTAGTATTTACACCAGTCTGGTCACTGTAATGGTCACAGGAGATTAGGATTTTAGGCCCTAACCTGTATCAAGGTAGTAATTACACTAGTCTGGTGACTGTAATGGTCACAGGAGATTAGGATTTTTTGTCCTAACCTGTATCAAGGTAGTAATTACACCAGTCTGGTAACTGTAATGGTCACAGGAGATTAGGATTTTAGGCCCTAACCTGTACCAAGGTAGTACGTACACCAGTCTGGTGACTGTAATGGTCACAGGAGATGAGGATTTTAGTCCCTAACCTGTATCAAGGTAGTACGTACACCAGTCTGGTGACTGTAATGGTCACAGGAGATGAGGATTTTAGACCCTAACCTGTATCAAGGTAGTAATTACACCAGTCTGGTGACTGTAATGGTCACAGGAGATGAGGATTTTAGGCCCTAACCTGTATCAAGGTAGTAATTACACCAGTCTGGTGACTGTAATGGTCACAGGAGATTAGGATTTTTTGTCCCTAACCTGTATCAAGGTAGTAATTACACCAGTCTGGTGACTGTAATGGTCACAGGAGATGAGGATTTTAGTCCCTAACCTGTATCAAGGTAGTACGTACACCAGTCTGGTGACTGTAATGGTCACAGGAGATGAGGATTTTAGGCCCTAACCTGTATCAAGGTAGTAATTACACCAGTCTGGTGACTGTAATGGTCACAGGAGATGAGGATTTTAGGCCCTAACCTGTATCAAGGTAGTAATTACACCAGTCTGGTGACTGTAATGGTCACAGAAGATGAGGATTTTAGGCCCTAACCTGTATCAAGTAGTAATTACACCAGTCTGGTGACTGTAATGGTCACTGGAGATTAGGATTTTTTGTCCCTAACCTGTATCAAGGTTGTAATTACACCAGACTGGTGACTGTAATGGTCACAGGAGATGAGGATTTTAGTCCCTAACCTGTATCAAGGTAGTACGTACACCAGTCTGGTGACTGTAATGGTCACAGGAGATGAGGATTTTAGGCCCTAACCTGTATCAAGGTAGTAATTACATCAGTCTGGTGACTGTAATGGTCACAGGAGATTAGGATTTTAGGCCCTAACCTGTATCAAGGTAGTAATTACACCAGTCTGGTGACTGTAATGGTCACAGGAGATTAGGATTTTAGGCCCTAACCTGTATCAAGGTAGTAATTACACCAGTCTGGTGACTGTAATGGTCACAGGAGATTAGGATTTTAGGCCCTAACCTGTATCAAGGTAGTAATTACACCAGTCTGGTGACTGTAATGGTCACAGGAGATTAGGATTTTTTGTCCCTAACCTGTATCAAGGTAGTAATTACACCAGTCTGGTGACTGTAATGGTCACAGGAGATGAGGATTTTAGTCCCTAACTTGTATCAAGGTAGTACGTACATCAGTCTGGTGACTGTAATGGTCACAGGAGATGAGGATTTTAGGCCCTAACCTGTATCAAGGTAGTAATTACACCAGTATGGTGACTAAGATGGTCACAGGAGATTAGGATTTTTTGTCCCTAACCTGTATCAAGGTAGTACGTACACCAGTCTGGTGACTGTAATGGTCACAGGAGATTAGGATTTTAGGCCCTAACCTGTATCAAGGTAGTAATTACACCAGTCTGGTGACTGTAATGGTCACAGGAGATTAGGATTTTTTGTCCCTAACCTGTATCAAGGTAGTAATTACACCAGTCTGGTGACTGTAATGGTCACAGGAAATGATGATTTTAGTCCCTAACCTGTATCAAGTTAGTACGTACACTAGTCTGGTGACTGTAATGGTCACAGGAGATGAGGATTTTAGGCCCTAACCTGTATCAAGGTAGTAATTACACCAGTCTGGTGACTGTAATGGTCACAGGAGATTAGGATTTTAGTCCCTAACCTGTATCAAGGTAGTAGGTACACCAGTCTGGTGACTGTAATGGTCACAGGAGATTAGGATTTTAGTCCCTAACCTGTATCAAGGTAGTACGTACACCAGTCTGGTGACTGTAATGGTCACAGGAGATGATGATTTTAGTCCCTAACCTGTATCAAGGTAGTACGTACACCAGTCTGGTGACTGTAATGGTCACAGGAGATGAGGATTTTAGTCCCTAAGTCCTAACCTGGATCAAGCTAGTAAGTACAACAGTCTGGTGACTGTAATGGTCACAGAAAAGCTTGGACTCCGATCTGGATCACCCTGCCTATTTCCTCCTAGATTAGTCCTGAGAAGGACTGTTGTGGTCAGCTCAGCAGCAGTTTGCAGCCCTGCTCCGGATCTACCTATGAGGGCCGCAAATCTGTCCCTAAGCAGCAGCAGACACTCTCCCTACACTCACTGTCTGGATGCCTGTGTGCAGAGCACAGCGCGGCCGGGTCTTATAAAGGCTCGGTCACGCTGTGCAGGCCGGCCAATGCCACAACTAACAGGGCTGTGGCATTGCAGTGGTCTGCCAGCTAATCCCTGCACGTGGGCTGGCTCTCAAAAGAGCGCCAACATGCAGAGATGACGACCACGAGCACAGCACGAGTATCGCGAGATTACTCGGTGCTTGCCGAGTAGCCCGAGTATAGTGATACTCGTGCGAGTACCGAGTAGTGGCGAGCATGCTCGCTCATCACTAGTTATATCCTATCCAATGTTATGTTCTATAAATCCAATTAAAAAAAAACAAAACAGTCCTTCTAAGGATCAATTTAGCAATTTAACTGTATACAGGGAGGAGGGTATATAGCACACTACAGTGTACCACAAGAGGCTGTATATCAGTCAGCACATCTGGGGATGGTGTACAGGCTTTTGATATCTATCTATCTATCAAAACAACAGTCCTTCTAAGGATTAATTTAGCTGAATACAGGCAGGAGGGGTATATAGCACACTACAGTGTACACAAGAGGCTGTATACCAGACTACACATCAGGGGCTGGTGTACAGGCTTTTAATATCTATCCATCAAAACATCAGTCCTTTTAAGGATTAATTTAGCTGTATACAGACAGTAGAGGTATATAGCACACTACGGTATACCACAAGAGGCTGTTTACCAGTCAGCACATCTGGGGCTAGTGTACAGGCTTCTAATATCTATCTATCTATCTATCTATCTATCTAGAAAAGATTCACTGCAGCACTCAGCTACTGCCAAAAATGCACACATGCTAACAAGCGATATATGAGGAAAAAATTTAAAAACTTACATTTTTTTCAAGAAACGCAATATTCTTATTTTTTTATTTTCTGGGGTTCTTGGTACACACATTGGCCAATGTCCGTTTGCTCATCAACCACGACACGGTGACCACAGTTCTGATGAGTCCTAAGCTGACATCCCTGTCCTCCTTGTTCTCCCTGTCCCACTTCTAAGTGGGTGGACACCATCTCAACCTCAGACCACCTGTGGGCAATGAGGGTGCTAAGTGCAGACATGGCTGTCTAAACTGGCGATGCGATGGCGGGAAAAGCGCGCTGAAAAAGCGCGCTCCCGAGTCGTTGGCTCCGATATCGGGCCGATATCGGGACGTGTAAACCCACCATTAGGCCTCATTCACACACTGCTTTTTTTGCTGCGTATTTTTAAGCACAAGCTCATCACAAGCCAGGAGTGGGTGATTAAACATATAAGTGGAGCACTTGTTTCTATTAGACCTTTCCTCTGAGTGTGCCACTCACGGTTTTGGAGTGGCAGTTTAAGAGCCACAAAACCCGTAGGCAATAAAAGACGATTTGTACGATCATCTCTTTAACTGAAGATTCTTGTGGTCTGCACGGAAAACCAAGCCCAGCTTTTTCTTCTCCATTGAAAGTTTACTATTATAGGTAGGCATCTGCAGCGACCAGCGACTAGGCTCTCTCAGCTCGTTGTGGCTTTCACAACCACTCTAGGTGAGTCACACCGATTTGGGGGGTATCGGGACATTTACTGGAATGACAAAGCCCTATGTGCGCTCCCGATTTAATTTATTAATTTGAGAGACACATCACACAATTACTTTTTGTTAATACCGCTGATCGCCATGTTTTCAGCATTTAGTTAGATGCACTGTGCATGTTCAGTTTCAAATGGATAATTTCATTAGGTGGTCTCATGTGACTTATTACGTTCTCGCGCATGCGCATTGACTCCGCTAGAATCTCGGCCGCCATATTGCTAGTCTTGCTTCTGCGCAGTGGAGATCTGAGACCAACAATGTACACCTCAGTACTTATTACAAGCGAAGTTTAACAGCGGGTTTTTTTTATATTATACAATACATTATTCAGGCCATATTTTAAGATTTATTATGCCACAATAAATGCTAGCATATAATGGAGGAATCTATAAGTCTTTATCTGATATTTTATATGGCACAGAATAGATATAAGTAATCTGTATAGCTATGTCCTTAAGGATTGTAATCTTCCTGTCTGTATGCCGGCTTCTAATCATGTGACCGGCGACGTCATCGTTGCTGCGTCGGTGAAATGATCAGAAGTCGGCATACAGACAGCAAGACTGGAGGGAGGACGCCCGTTGCCTGGAGGACATCAGGACATCGGAGGGTGATATAAAGGCTTACTATTTTATTTGCGGCTGCACGGAGCTTGTAACCAGTGATGGGGGAGGGCAATATACCACTGAAGGGGGGCCTGTAACCACTGAAGGGGGCCTGTAACCACTGAAGGGGGCTATATACCGCTGAAGGGGGCCTGTATACACTGAAGGGGGGCCTGTAACCACTGAAGGGGGCCTGTAACCAGAGATGGGGGGCTATATACCACTGAAGGGGGCCTGTAGCCAATGATGGGGGCCTGTAACTAGTGGTGAGGGCTATATACCATTGAAGGGGGCCTGTAACCAGTGATGGGGGCCTGTAACCAGTGATGGGGGTTATATACCACTGAAGGGGGCCTGTATAAACTGATGGGGGCTATATACCACTGAAGGGGGCCTGTAACCACTTAAGAGGGCCTGTGTACAGTGATGGGGGCCTGTATACAGTGATGGGGGCCTGTAACCAGTGATGGGGGCCTGTAACCAGTGATGGGGGCCTGTAACCAGTGATGGGGGCTATATACCACTGAAGAGGGTCTGTAACCAGTGATGGGGGCTATATACCACTGAAGGGGGCCTGTAACCACTTAAGAGGGCCTGTGTACAGTGATGGGGGCCTGTGTACAGTGATGGAGGCCTGTGTACAGTGATGGGGGCCTGTATACAGTGATGGGGCCTGTATACAGTGATGGGAGCCTGTATACAGCGATGGGGGCCTGTAACCACTGATCGCGGGGCTGTATACCACTGATCAGGGGTCTGTATACCACTGATGGAGGTCTGTATACCACTGATGGGGGTCTGTATACCACTGATGGGGACACTATAAACCAGTGATGGAGGTCCTATATACCAGTGATGGAGGTCCTATATACCAGTGATGGAGGTCCTATATACTAGTTATGGAGGTCCTATATACCAGTGATGGGGGCGCTGCTATATACCAGTGATTGGGGTGCTATATACCAGTGATTAGGGTGCTATATACCAGTGATTGGGGTGCTATATACCAGTGATGGGGTGCTATATACCAGGAATGGGGGCTATAAACCAGTAATGTGGGTCATTTACCATGATGAGAGCGGCTGTATACCGTGATGAGTCTGCTGCATTTTCCCCCCTAGGCTTATACTCGAGTCAATGCTTTTGCCTAGTTTTGGAGGGTACAATTAGGGGCCTCGGCTTATACTCGGGTCGGCTTATACTCGAGTATATACTGTAATAAAATCATAATTTATAGTAAACAGTAATTTTATTTTTATTTATATTAATATTAAAAATATATAAATATGTAAAAAAATATATATGAAATATTAAATATGATGTATTTAATAAAAATGTATATATGTAATGGAATATAAGATATAAAATTTGTAAATGTTGAATTGATAAAAACATATAAAAATGTTAAAAATGTGTGCTTTAATAATAAAAGTATGTTTTCCTCATAATCAATAAAAGTATATATGTATATATATGATAATATATGATAATGTTCCAGGAGTGTCGGTTAAAATGCAAAATCCGGATTACTTTTAATACAGCAGCGACTAGTTCAAAAAGTCTATATTTCCTATAATAAAAAGAAAAAGAAAACAGGATTACTTTTAATACGGGAGAGGAAAGCTCAAAACTCTATATTTCTACAATGCAAAAAAGAAACCGGTCCGGGCTACACTGGTAATACTGAGGTAATCCGGGGGCAGGAGCCAATTGACAGTGAAACAAAGTTACAAATGGTCGCATGGCTCTCATTAAGATCAAAGGGGTGGGTATGCAGGTTCTTAAGATCAGTATAAAGTTAGAAAGCTTATGCAGAATTCTACGAGGAGTAAGGCTGGGGTCACAGTTGACATGCGTTTTTGTAGTGCCTTTTAAAAACTCATGCGTTTTACCATGCGTTTTTACATGTCCGCATGAGTTTTTTAAGGTGTGTGATGGCTCGCTGCGTTTTTGGCTGCGTTTTTAATTCTGCACCAAAAAATAGTGCATGTACTATTTTTTGGTGCGTTTTGAAAAACGCATGCGTTTTTTAACATGGGCCCCTATGGGAAACGCATGCAAAAACGCATGTACAATTAGTACCATTTAGTGCCATTCAAAAGCGCATGTGTTTTATATAGGAGTCCATGTTAAAAAAACGCATGCATTTTCTAAAACGCTTGCATTTTTTTAACATGGGCTCCTATGGAGAACGCATGCGTTTTTGAATGGCACTAATTATACATGCGTTTTTGCATGCGTTTCCCATAGGGCCCCATATTAAAAAACGCATGCGTTTTTTGAAATGCACCAAAAACGCATGGTACTCCCATATCTCTGATAGTGTTCCTCTACTTCTGCTGGATTGGAGTTGTGTCTCTCTCTCCCGGACGCCTTGGTTGCCCAACGATCTGTGACCCCTGCCACCAGTGTTTTCCAAAGGGAATTTTTTGACTAATTCCCCAACAAGGGCCTTCTGGTACAGCAGCATTTTTGTAGACCTCTCCTCTGGTGGAATAAGAGAAATAAAGTTCTACTTGTAGCATGGGTCTAAAAGTGTCACCAACCAGTAATGAGTGTCCGCCAAGATGTTGATAACGCGAGGGTCACGGTACAGGCAGCGTAACATAAACTCAGCCATGCGCGCCAGATTGATAACAGGCAAGACTTCAGGGTCATATACAACAGGATGACTGACCATGCTGGCCGCATCCTATTCCTCATCCCTGACCTCTGGCCATCCACGCTGGACCGACGGTATGACGGTTGTGCAGGTAGTACCGTCAATTCCGCATGAAACTAGCTCCTGTTTTTCTAACTCCTCTTCCTCATCCTCCTCCTCGTCATTGTTCCCCAATGCACGTTGGGATGATATGAGGCAGGGCAGTGTGTAATCACCCACTATGGTTCCTTGCTCCATCTCATCATGCTCCGCCTGCAATGCATCGTCTTTTATTTTGAGCAGAGCGCGTTTTAAAATACAGAGAAGCCGAATGGTGACGCTAGTGATGGCGTCATCGCCGCTCACCTTGGTGGAGTCCTCAAAGTTTTGGTGGACTGTACATATGTCAGACATCCATGTCCACTCCAGAGGTCTTATGTGTGGAGTTTGAACCAAATACCGATGACCTAGTTGATGCTGGTAGTCAACAACTGCCCTCTTCTGCTCTCAAATCCTGACCTACATCTGCAGGGTGGAATTCCAACACGTGGGGACATCACATACAAGTCTGTGAGCCGGAAGCTGCAAATGCTGCTGAAACTCGGTAAGGGCGGCTGAAGCAGTAGGTGACTTTCTAAAATGGGCACAGGCGGCGTACTTTGATGAGCAGACCTGCCAGCTCTGGGTTGGTTTTTAAGAAACCGCTGAACCACGAGGTTGAGCACATGGGGCAAGCATGGCACATGTGTGAGCTCGCCTCAAAGCCGCCGCCAGGTTCCGGCCATTGTGACACACGACCATGCCTGGCTCTAGGTTCAGTGTGGTGTCAGCCAATGACCTGCCTGCTCTTTCAGAGCTGCAGACCGCAGCACTGCCTCCACAAGCTTGGGACTGTTGTGGAGGCTGAATAGGTGGAGGAGGAGGATGACGTTCCAGAGCTGTAGACTGTGGGGGCAACCCTGACTGAGTTAGGGCCCGCGATCCTCGGTGTCGGGAGGACGTGTTCCGTCCCAAGGTCCGACTGGGTCCACTATATTAACCCAGTGTGCTGTCAGATAGATGTAGCGTCCCTGCCCACAAGCACTTGTCCGTGTGTCCGTGGTTAGGTGTACTTTGCCGGAAACAGCGTTGTTAAGGGCACGGCTAATGTTTTGGGATACGTGCTTGTGTAATGCGGGGACGGCACACTGGGAAAAATAGTGGCGGCTGGGGACCGAGTAACGAGGGACGGCTGCAACCATCAGATTGCGGAATGCTTCCTTCCCCACTAGCCTAAAAGGCAACATTTCCAGCGCAAGCAGTCGCCAAATGTGCGCATTTTGGAGAGTGGCATGTGGTGCATTGGCAGCGTATTTGCGCTTGCGTTCCAATGACTGGAGTATTGATATCTGAATGTTGCGCTGGGACAAAGACGTGGTTGAAGATGGTGGCATTTCTGATTGTGAGACGACAGGTGCCGGACAGGAGGCGTCTTCACATACACTATCACGTCCACTTCCTGGTCCCTTGCCACCAACCTTGCGCATTTTGAATGGTGTGCTATATAAACTTCCTACTGTATATACAACTAACTGAAGGATTCCAATGAATGTTTTTTAGATGGATTGATGAAATTAGTATTACAGGATAGACACATGCTACAAATGCTGCGTCTTGTGAGGTCTAGAAAATGGAGCTATATACCCCTCTTGCCTATGTATATTTAAATTAATCCTTAACAGGACTGTTTTGGGATGGAGAAATGACAAGTTATTTATTACCGGCTACACACGTGATGTGCTATAAATCCTGTGTACAGATAGACAGCGTCTTGGGAGGTCTAGAAAATTGAGCTATTTACAACCTCTTGCCTATAGAGACTTAAATTAATCCTTACAAGGACTGTTTTGGGATGGATAGAGGAGATTTAAAGCTAGCACACCAGCCACAGATGTGATGCTGGCTGGTATACTGGCACACCTAACTTTACTATATACCCTGCCTCCTTGCCTGCTTGTATACAGCAAATTAGTCCTCAGAAGGACTGTTGTTTGTGTTAGATTAGCACAGCCCTGCACCTATACTAGCTGAAAGGCACGCAATCTGTTAGTTTTTAACATGCAACAAATTGTGGGGTATTGGTTTGTCTTTTGGTCCAAAAGACAGTAAGAGGCTGGGCATACACTGTGCAAACCTGTGTGAACAGCGCCCTATGTGAATCCCATTGTGTTTGCAGGACAACCAGTGGTCACTCCCTCTGTGAGAAAGGAGGTTGCTAGTGATTGGGGCTGGTGTCCTGCATTTATGATGCCTTCCTTTATAACCTGGGCAAAGCTGCACACAGCACTGAGTGTAATGGTTGTCTGACCTGAATCTTCTATGGCACAAAATCTGTCCCTGAATCAGCAGCAGCTTTCCCTACACTGGTTGTCTATGGCGCAGAGTGACGAGCACAGCACGGTCAGGTCTTATAAAGATCTGATGACGCTGTGCGGCCAGCCAATCACTGTAATGCCACCACCAACATGGCTGTGGCATTACAGTGTCAGGTAGCCAATCCCTGCATGTAGGCTGGCTCTGTAAAGAGCACCAACATGCAGGGAGGTGGACCTGAGCATGAGCACGAGTATCACGCAATTACTTGGGGCTCGCCGAGCATCCCGCGTACCGTGATACTCATGCGAGTACCGAGTAGTGGCGAGCATGCTCGCTCATCACTATGCTTTACCTTTTATTGGTGGAATTGCAGGTAAAAGTCCAGGGCACTCCTGGGTGGTCAAGAAACACTTCTGAGTCTCCATGGTCAGTGAGTATATCGCCTCCTTGTCTCTTTTCCTTCGGCGAAGCCCCTGCCTTGTGTGTAACTCGGCTGGCTCCTCTGCCCTCCTATCACCTGTGCTGTAGTGGGTAACCTCCGTGGGGGCTGCCGCTGTATCTTCTCTTGCGGTGCCGGCTTCCCTTGTTGGTGGCTTTACAGATGCCCAGGAGACTGGAGTCTCCACGGTAAACCAATATTCTCTGCTGGGTTAGATTCTCTCCTACAGACTCAGACTCCAGTGTCCGGGATGCTTTCTGGGATGAACCAAGATGGCTCCTCGGTCCCCAATCCGCTGTTTCTTCGTTACGTCTACGCCTTGCCTTCAACTTCACTCTTGGATCCCTGGACTTGCTAGACTACTAACTGCTCAATGGTCGGCTGGTTCGGGCTTAGCGCGGCTCCGATCTCCAGGACATCTTCACAGTTCTCCTAGCGACTGCACACTCTGACTAACTCCGCCCCCAGCACCAGTATTTATAGGGGATCTCACCTAAGAGCAGCAAGTGAAGCTTCCCTTACTGGGCTGGGGTGGAAGATATTGTTTGTGTTAAAGTACCCACTGTGGAAATCCATCCATGTTTTCAGGTGAGTCTGTGGTTACCTATGTGAGCAGGGTGACACATTCCCTCCTAGGTAAAATCAGTACTCCTGGACTGAGAAACATTTTTACAAATAAAGAAATAACATTTTCAACAATAACAGGTATTATGTACAAAGTCTCAAAATAGAAAAAAATATACAAAAACCACTGAAAAACGGCAAAACAGGTGCAGTCCATACGGCGCTAGTCCATCCGCCGCAGGCTGTATAATAAGTTTTTGTCACAACCAGTCCTGTGACTGCGATCCTTTTTAAATTGAAACAGGAGAAAATATTTTCAAAGAGTCTTTACAGTAAAGTCCCTGTAAGCTCCGGGTGAAAAGGGGTTCAAAGTCTTTCAAAAGTCCAATAAATTCAAGAAGTCGTTTATACACATTCAAATAAACATTTTCCCTATTGGTATCTCTGCTTAGGAGATCTTGTTCCTACTCCACCCCAGGCAATTTCTGTTCCTAACTTAATGTGCATGGGGCTAGGCCCAGTTCCTATATCCTTCTGTACACTACTACTTACACTTTAGCGTAAAAAACTGGTTCTTATTTACATGTTATCTCATACTTTAGTGCATTTACTGTACCCAATCTCCATATCGGCGGGTTGACTCTAAGTGCTGTAACTAGATCTATGCACTACTGGTGTGGAAGTCTCAGGTGAGGTATGTGGAAGTGAATGCAATGGAGGTAAATCAAGTAAGCGTCTGCGTGGCCTTAGTCTCAATTGAGGGCTAGCAGTTGCACCCATTGCAGGATCCTCTGGTTCTCTGCCAACAGGTGGTTCTTCCTGAACTCTGGTGGTTTCTTTTAGAATGCTGAGTTCCTCTTGGGGTTGATAGAAATGGATTACAGGAATTATCACTGCTCCTTCACATTGGGGCCAATCTTCTGGAAAGTCTCCAAGTACTCTATGGATGAATCTTTCTTTTGGTTGGAGTGGAGGTTCACAAGGTTCTTCTTTTAAGGACTCTTGGATCTTGAAATCTTCTGGGCAAATTTTTAAATAGTCTCTTGATACTGTTTTGGTTTTTTTTTCCCCCATCTTTACTGACTAGACAAGTTTTGGTGTTATCAAAGCTGAAGTGTAACCCAGTATATGGTGTTTTGTTCCCATTGGTCATCAAGTTTGTGTAGTGTTCTTTTCCTTTTTAGTACAACTGTTCCCGGTAGCAAGGGTTCTGCTTGTGCAGTTTTGTTGAAGTCTCTTTCTTGTTTCTCTCGAGCTTTGTTGAGATTGTCTTCAACACAGGCTTGGAGTAGTTTGTACTGTTGTTGACGGGTGGTGGTCCAGTCAGAATTGTAGGTATCTGCTTTTAATTCTACGACTCCCATTTCTTGATCTACTGGCAATTTTCCAGGGCGTGCTCTCATGAGATAAGCTGGTGCGCAATTTGTGGAACTCACAGGGATGTGGTTGTACATGTCCACTAAATCAGGCAGCTTTTCTGGCCACTGATTTCTCTCTTCTAGAGGCAATATTTTGAACATATCGATGACGAAGTTGTTCATCTTTTCACACATGTCATTTGATTGTGGATGATAGGGCGTGGTCCTTTACTTTACACACCCATAAAGATTACATAATTCTTGGAAAATTTCAGCTTCGAACGAAAACCCACTATCAGTCAACGCTTGTTCTGGATAACCCAATGGTCTACGAAAAGAAGCTTGAAAGGTCTTTGCGGCTGTTGCAGCTGTCAAATCTTTTACTGGAGCGACTACCATAATCCTGGAGTAATGGTCTACCATGGTTCAGGCATAGGTGTAGCCCATTGTACTTGGAGTTCTTTCACATGGTCCAAAGCTACTATTTGGAGTTGTTGAGTTGTCACAAGTGATTGGAGTGGTGCTCTTTGACTCTCTTGATCTTTCCTTCTCAAGTTGCATGGTCCACAGTCCTTACACCATCTATCTATGGATCCTTTCATGCCAACCCAGTAGAATCTGTCATTGAGCAACATCTCAAGCTTTTTCCAACCGAAGTGTCCCGCTTGATTGTGGTAAGCATTCAACACTATCTGGATATCTTTACGGGATACCACTACTTGCCAGACCATTTCATGGGTTCTGGGATTGATGTACTTTTTGCTGAGTTTTTCCTGGTAGATAGTTTGCTTCTTTCATTCCATAGATGTTTTGCCTCTGGTGGAGCATCTGGAGTTAGACAGGAGGACTCTTGAGTTATCAGTCTTTTAACCAAACTGATAGTTGGGTCGCTGTCTTGGGACTCCTTCCATCCAAAGTGAGGCAATGGATTTACTACTTTCTTAGGATATCTTCATGGCTTGCTGACACTGTGGCTATGGAAGATGGGTAGCTCTATTTCCTCTAGCTCATCCTCATCCTCTCCCATATCTGCTAAGTGAGGCATCCTTGACAAGGTATCGGCATTGGCATTGTTATGGCCAGCCCAGTACTTGATGGTAAACTGGTAATTTGACAACCTGGCCATCCAGCGTTGTTCCATGGCACCTAACTTTGCAGTCTCCAAGTGTGTTAATGAATTGTTATCCGTAAAGGCAGTGAACTTTGCAGATGTCAGGTAATGTTTGAACCTCTCTAGGATGGCCAGGAATTCCAACTTGATTGAGCTGTAATTTTCAGGTTTCCTTTCTGTAGGGCAAAGCTTTTGGCTGGCATAGGCAATCACTTTTTCTTTGCCATCTTACTTCTACGCTAACACAACTCTTAACCCCACATTGCTGGCAACAATGTACAGCAGGAACGGTTGGTTGTAGTCAGGGTAAGCCAGGATCTCTTCACCCATCAGAACCTCTTTCATCTGCTGGAAAGACTCTTCCTTCTCCTTGCCCTACTCGAAGGGAGGTCCTCTGGACTCGCCTTTCTTGGGTTGGCCTACCAGGACATTTTGTAGGGGTGCTGCTTTCTTTGTGTATCCCTTAATGAACCTCCTGTAGTACCCTACTAATCCAAGGAACTGACGTAGTTCCCTTAGGTTCTTTGGTTCTGGTCATTCTCTGATGACGGTCACCTTGTCTGGATGTGGTGCCACTCCTTCTTAACTGACTATGCCCCAGGTATTGGACTTTTGACTTTAACAGATGGCATTTGAATGGTTTTAATTTCATCCTGTACTTGGATACCTTTGCCAGATGGGTCAGGTGTTCTTCGTAGGTTTTTCTCAGGCGCAAAAAACAGTCTCAAACAGTATCAAGCTTTAACAGGGTTTTACCTTCCTTTCTTGACAGATGGTACAGCTTACAACAGCTCAGCAGCGGCTATGGTATGGTTTCAGCAGCCGGGATGGTTTGCCTGCGACTCCCTCTTTTATGTCTCATTCGGGCCTTTTCAGCCTGTTCCGCATGCTAGTTACAGTCCAGCGGTCACAGGCTTTCATTGGGTGACTTTCTCGGTCCCCTAGCCCTAATACGACGACCTTCCTTTCACTGCATCGGAGGTTGGGTCTCGGGGCATAAAGACCCCACACACCGTCAGAGTTCGTGGTTGGGGTTTAAAGCTTCCCTGCCACTTCAACAGAACTGGCAGTCTGGTTCCAGCCCAGTCCCTCAGTGTCCCCGCTCTCTCAAGCACACCTAGACTCCTTCTGTCTTTAGTTTCAATAAATGTTTATTGAACATAAATTTTCATAACAAATATAACTTTGTCAATGCAATAAATCCAGTCAAATTAAGGGTGTAGGGAAAAAGAATAGGATTAGGGGTGGGGGTGGGAGGGGGGAGAGGAAAGGAGGAGGGGGTGGGGGGGAAGGAAGTAGGAGAGGGGGGGAAGAAGATAACAGTGCCACAGTATTTACACCATGAATATACACAGAATAGTGAATTATCATATACCTTGAAATGAACAACACAAAAGCGGTGAGTTACCAACAATTCAACTGTAGTCAAATAGGCGGAATTGGGGTAGCAAGGGGATGAGAAGCCCAAACCCACCAGGACTCTAAAGTACGACTTCTAGCTGGGGAGTCCAAAGCCAGGTGGTAATCATAACTAAAAATCATGTTGATCCTATCTGTAGAGTCAGCAAGGGTGGGGGCGGACAACACCCTCCATTTTGCTGCAATGCAGAGCCTAGCAGCAATAAGTATATATGAAACCATCCTACGAAGAGTTGGGGGGTAGGTGTTCACCCCGATATGTAGAATAGCAAGCTGAGGAGAAAGGGGTATCGAGATTGCCGTTACTGCCCTCAGTAATCCTATGACAAAACTGCACCTGAGCTAGGGCACAATGTGAACGGGTGTGTAAGGCTACGTTCACTCACACCAAATATCTAGACCACAGAAAAAAAAACGTATATCAAATGTGTGGAAGTACTCTGCTATAATAAATAGTAATAAAAAGCAAGTGCTAGTAAAAAACAGTATAAAAACAGGGTACTTAGTTAATACGTTTTTGCAAAAAGGTACGTAAGCCGTTCTACGTCTTCAACGTGACCCATATCGGAACGGTCCTATCTAAACTAATTAAAATCCTGATCCTGTATAGTATACCTCATGGATGCAGGGTGAAGAGAGGCCAGAATCCAACATGGACATGGTGTAGCAGATGGCTTATGTGCCTGGCTCAGAATGGGAAGTGGGTGGGGCACTCCCTGTCTTGCTAAAAGACTGAATATGAGAAAACTGCACCTCAGTAATCCTATGACCAAGTGCCAGTAAGCCGCTATTTTCAGGCAGGACCACCAAACATGCGCCAGGTCACCTCTCCCACCACACTGCCTCCAGCACAAAGGAGAGGGGTCTGAGTTAAATTTTGCCAATCTTGAGGGAGGGATATACCACCTCAGGTGTAGCTTTTTAAGTTTTTCAAATGGTTGATACACCTAGAGGAGGCCTGTATTGATTTAAGGGCAGCATCCCAGTCCTGAAATAAAGGAAAGGTCTCCTTCCCACTTAGTCATGTAGTCTAATTTTTGTGGGATATTAAAAAGCAACAGCCCTTCATAAATGCCAGAGAGGCCCTTAGTAATTGTGGGGTTTGAAAGTACAAATTTCAGGAGCGGAGAGGTGACAGTGGAATCCCGTCCCAGACCGTATGTACTAGAGCTGAGATAATGTCTAATTTGGAGAAATTGAAGGAAAGCTGCTTTAAGTAGGGGAAATGTAAGAGTTAGGGAGCTGAACAAAGTCAATTCACCATTAGCCAATAGATCTCCTAAGAAAAGTATTCCCCCCCCAGTCCACAAATCTACATCCAGAGTTGCAATGTGTGGTTGCAGAGCACCCAACGGGATCTCCCAGGGAGGGAGGGTTGTCCAACCAGCAGGGGTTAGTCTCCAGTACCTAAGGAGTGTCCGCACGGTATCCAAGTAGTATGTGTCTTTAATTGGGCTCAAGGACTACGCAGCCAAAATCCTGCGGAGGGGGCCTCTCCCCGCGCAATGGGACTCAATTTGAATCCATCCAAGACGGGCATACGAATTCCACCATGACTTAGCCTCCTCCAGAATTACTGCCTTGTGATATGCTTTAATATCCGGAACCCATATACCTTCTTTTCTCATTCAAAGGAACATTACGTTTTTGGAAATCCTAGGTCTTTTATTCGCCCACATATAGTCACTAAGTTTTGTAGTTTCATCAGTAATTTGTTGGGGAGGGTGATAGGCAGACATCGAAAGTAGTATAAAAAGCTCGGTAATAGCAACATTTTAAATGCCTGGATTCTAGCCATCAATGATAAATCATGTAAGGGGTGAGTATCTATGCATTGCTTAAGGGACCGTCCGATGGACTCCAAGTTCTTAACTGCTAGCAAGGTGGACGAGCAAATTGTGATCCCCAAATAAGAGATTCCCTCTGGGCACCATTTAAAGGGGAAAGTTGATGATAGTTGAGCTGAAACAGAGGGTGAGACCTTCATTGGAAAGATGACGGACTTGTTTGCATTCAATTTGTAGTATGAAATACGGGCAAACGAGGTTAATGTTTTCATAATCGCTGGCAACAACTCGGGAAGGTCAGTGCAGGTGATTATTATATCATCAGCATACAGGCCTATGATGTGTTCCTTCTCACCGACCTGAATGCCAGTAATTGAAGGATCAGCACGTATCGCAGCGGCCAGTGGTTCCACAACCAGGGCAAATATGACAGGCACCCCTGGCATGTAACGTTTGTTATAGTAAAGTGGCAGGACAGGAAACCCGAGGAGTGGACTCTAGCATTGGGGTTAGAATGAAGGCTGAGAATGGCAGACAAAATGGGGCCTGAGAAGCCAAACTTCAACAAGACTTCCTTTAGGTATCCCCAGTGCACCCTGTCAAACACCTTTTCGGCATCAAGTGACAAGAGTACACTGAGGACCCCTCTCTTCTCAACAACCCCAACAAGATCCAGAATCCTACGGGAACCGTCTTTTGCCTGCTGGCTATGAAACCCGCCTGATCCGAGTCAACCAGCGATGGGAGTATCTTTGATAATCTGTTGGCCAGTAAGTTGGAGTAAATTTTTAGGTCACAATTCAAAAGGGAAATGGGACGGTAATTTCCTGGTAAGTCGAGAGGCTTACAAGGTTTGGGAAAGGTGGATATTGTGGCTTCTAGTGAATTTAGGGGTATTGTGCCAGCGTGTTGCCATTGGTTAAAGAGTCTAAGAAGGTAGGGAGTCAGGAGTTTAGAAAAGGATTTGTAATATTCGTTGGGGAATCTGTCTGGCCCAGGGGCAGAGAAATGTTTTGTAGAATTAATGGTGTTAGTGACTTCAGAGGTAGTAAACGGCAAATTTAGTTAATTCAGGTGAACTTCAGAAATTGATGGGAGGTTTAGTTTTGCTAGATATCCCTTAATGGCATATAGGGTTGAGTGCGGAGTATCCTCGTCATCTTTTAAATTGTATAGCCTAGCATAATACTGTGCAAACACCTCCACAATATCACCGGGGTTCCCCTCTAATTGATCATAGAGTCAATCATAGCATTGGCGATACGTTTTTTGATTCTTCTAGCAAGTATAGCATCTGCCCTGTCTCCAGCCGCATAATGTGTGATTTTTAGGCGACGAAGACATTTTTCATTTTGAAACAACAGTGAGGCTCTAAGTTGGTTCCTTGTCTGAAGTATTTGGAAAAGCAGGGAAGGCGCAGGGTTCCACTTGTTAAGGGATTCTAGTTTGTGGAGTTAGGCAATTAGGTCTTATCTCAACTTATCATGGGATTTTTGCATTTCAGAAGTCTTTTGGAGAAGGCCCCTCATCACTGCCTTGTGGGATGCCCAAAGTGTGTCATCAAACACCTCTCCAGTATCATTCAATGTGAAGAAGTCAGTCAGGCTTCGTTCAACCATATGTGAGACATGCCCATGAGACAAGAGACCCACATTAAGTCTCCAGGAGCGTGAGGGCCCCCGAGTCATTCCCAACGAGATCTCCAATGATGCTGGCACATGGTCTGACCAAGTAATCAGACCAATCTCTGCGAGGGGCGCAATGGAATCATCATCCACCAGGAAGTAGACAATCCTAGAGTATTACCTGTGCCTGTGGGAGTGGAAAGTATAGTCTTTCTCCTTAGTATGCAAATAGCGCCAGACGTCATGAAGACGGACTGCTTCTGTTTTTCACCACGGTCTACAGCCTTGGAGCCGGTCAAGCCCCATAGTGGCACAGGCCGTCAGATTCGTGTTCTCTCAGTCCTGTCTGATGGTCGCGCCTCTCCTTCCGACTGGTCTGGCTTTGTTTTGGTTGGTCTGGTTTTGGTGTCAGCTTCTCTCCTAACTAACTGAACTAAACTCTAAACTAAACTAGCCTAGAGCTTGGTGTTGTGTGTCCTATTTGTTGTCTTGTTACCTCCCCTAACCGGGTTCTTCTCTAAATTTCCACCCACCCCCTGGCTCCTCCCGCTATCCTATTACTGGACATAGAGTACCTAGACTTGGGATCGGGATTGTGTTGGGTGTGTGTGGGGAGACCGACTTACCAATCCCGACTACTGCGCCATCTAGTGGCGACCAGTCGGCAGGGGTGCCACAGTATCATGGTTGATGAAGGAAGCAGGCCTCAAGGGCCAAACAATTATGAAGGTAAGACTACTAGCACAGTGGTTGCAGTGCCCAATGTCCAGGCATAGCCATAGTGTCTCCAAAAAGTAGCCCACAGTGCTGTATCATGGTTGATGAAGGAAGCAGGCCTCAATGACCAAACAATTATGAAGCTAGGACTACTAGGACTACTAGCATAGTTTTTGCAGTGCCCAATGTGCAGGCATAGCCATAGTGTCTCCAATAATTAGCCTAAGGGGCTGTATTATGGTTTATGAAGGGAACAGACCTCAAGGGCCAAACAATTATGATGCCAGGACTATTAGCACAGTAGTTGCAGTGGCCAATACCCAGACATAGCCTTAGTGTCTCCAAAAATTAGCCCAAGGGGCTGTATCATGGTTGATGAAGAAAACCGGCCTCAAAGGACAAACAATTATGAAACTAGGACTTCTAGCATAGTTTTTGCAGTACCCAATGTGCAGGCATAGCCATAGTGTCTCCATAAATTAGTCCAAGGGGCTGTATTATGGTTGATGAAGGAGGCAGGCGTTAGAGGCCAAACAATTATGAAACTAGCACTACTAGGACTATTAAAACAAGATTAGGGAAACACAGAGAAACCATCTTTTTTACATATTAGGAACTCCTCAGACTTTATATACCTCAGAAATGAGTTCTTTGGACTAAATTCAAAACATGTGTCTAATACCCAATGGTTTAGCGAGAACCTGGAGATCCCACAAGTAATTTTGCTATGAAATATACTTTATTGAGAAACACACAGGTTAATTAAAAGAAAAAAAAAGGTCATGACAACATAATCACAGAGAATGGACCGGTTAATAAGACAGGTGGAGGAAGAAACCTAGAGCCAATACCTCAGCTAAGATCAAACCAGTTACATTCAAGATAATGGAGAAAATAGAGCCACAGAACAGAGCAGTTGAAAGAGGAGGGGAGGCACAAGACAGCTGCAACAGAGGGTGGTGTAAAATACTAATACTAATACTAACCTGGCCAGCAGTTCGGCCTCTTCACTACAAAAGAAAACAAACAAGCTCAAAAAGTTCAAAAGTCAGGGCGCTTACTCATTATGGAGACCAGGTTAAAAATCTAGCAGGGTTATGGCTCAAAACCCCGACATGTTTTGTGCCAAACAAGGCACTGCATCAGGAGGTGTGTGGGGGAAAGTGTCATTGAAACGCTTATTATAGTGCTGATTAAGGCTGCAATCGATTGCACATATGTTGTGGGGGCGTAATCAGAGCTACTTTCTGGCGCCGCGGCCATACCGACGCCTCCCCGAGAGAGGAAAACCTCTTCAGACGTCATTACCACTCAGGGAGGCGCATCTACTGACGGCCATGTCACCGGAGGCTCAGGCCACGCCCCGCACATGTGCAAATCGTCGCAGCGCCATCTTGGTTAAGGGCATCAGGTGTTAGTATTGCCCAGAGGTGAAAGACGGGGCTACATAGATAGTTTTAGCTGCAAGAAAAAAATAGAGCAGCAATTAATCCCCCATGACTATGTTTCCCATAATAAAAAACTACTATGGGATACTGTGGATCTTTTTATCTCTAACACACTCTGTTTATATAAAAATTAGCCACCAGATGGCGCTGAAAGCACCAAAGTCCAAGGTAAATAGAGAAAAGAGACATAGAAGTCTAATGTAAGCTGATAAGAATAAAAGAGTATACTATAAAAGAGTAGAGAAATCAAGAGTATACAAATAACACAGCTCAACAGTATAAAGTGCAAATGCATTTCTTCTCAATAGCAAACATATAATAAATATGAATATAAACATGGCTGTTATAATCTTGATAGTAGATTCTTCCATGAGCTTCATAGACAATTACGTCACAGGTGCTACAGCACAAAAAAGCGCGAAGATAAACAATGTGAACTAAAAAAGAACAATAAAGACACAAATTTAAAACTGAAAACAAAAGAATGCCTGTAAGGAGACCACGCCCAACCCTACAGAGCAGAGGGGAGGAGGGATCAATACTGCGCCAAGCAGAAGAATGAAACATGCGAAAAATCAAGAAAATACTCCAATATGAAGTACAAATATATGGGGGACTTTTTGTACCCTACCTATCAAAGAAAGGGGGCGAAACTTAGACGCTTATTTAAACCCGCTGGCACAAGGGAGCCAAGCCTGAATATCCATTTGCTTTCAAGTTGGGACAAAGCTCGCATCACATTACCACCTCTGATTCCCATATTGAGGACATCAATTCCTCTCACTTTGAGTGTTTTTGGATCGCTGTTATGATGGAGTTTGAAATGGCGTGGGATGGTTTTGAGGGTTTTGACGTCCTCAATTTCAGCGGAAGCAATGATATCCAGAACATGCTCCCTTGTTCTGCGGGACAGTCTCGCGTACATAATGACTGTGGACAAGAGTGTCTCTGAGACTACGGCCCCGTCTAGCGGTCATTAATGGTCTCTCAGGGAGGATATCCCTCAGAATTGGATCTGTGCGAAGAACAGACCAATGTTTTATCAGAATGTTTCTGATATTTTCCCATTCTGTGTTATATGGAGAAATAAAGCGCACTGCACCTATTCCCTGTCTATGTTTGATTTTATCAGGTAGCAGGTCGCTCCTTGGTGTGTTCTTCGCACGGTTATATCCCTTCCTGATAGATTTACCACTATACCCTCTCCTGATAAACCTTTCACGTAGGTCGGAAGCCTGAGCCTCAAACGACTGCTCAGTTGAACATATCCTACACATCCGCAGATACTGCCAAACTGGTATGGCACGAATCATTACAGGTGTGTGGGAAGACGTGGCGTGTAGGAGAGCATTGACCGATGTTTCTTTATGGAAAACATCAGTCTCCACCCTCCCATCGCTTTTCTGATTTTAATATCCAGAAAACTCACCTCAGTCAGATGACATGTGTGGGTCAGTCGGATATTACGACTGTTTTTGTTCAGGAGTGACAGAAAGCTCTGCAGTTCGGGGACGGTTCCACTCCACAGGACAAGAATGTCGTCAATATATCGCAGACATTGCTGCTCATGGGAGGCGGCACTGATGCCACCGTCAAACACCCCCCTCTCCAACGAACCTAGGAAGAGGTTGGCGTGCGACGGGGCACAGGCCGCCCCCATAGCTGTACCACGCTGTTGGAGATAGAACACGTCCCCGAACACGAAATGATTATGTCGCAATATGTACCTAAGCAGCTGGATGATCAGATTTTGGAGATCAAGATCAAGGTTAGTCATTCCTAGGTAAATCTCGCAGAGCCCCCCCATGCCAGAGACAATGGGACGCCCCGGCGGATTGATTGGGTTCTTATGTACCTTTGGCAACAAATAGAAGGTCGGTATGACTGGCGACACGACGAAGAGACCTCTGTACACCTTTTTTGGAATGACGCCCATTTCAAGGGCCATATCCAGAATGTCACGAAGTTCTAAGAAGAATGTTACAGTGGAATCAAAATGCAATCGTTTATAATATGTTTTATCACGCAATTGCCTAAGTGCCTCCCTCTCATACATGGAGGTTGGCCAAATTACCACGTTCCCACCTTTGTCCGCAGGTTTAAAAACAACGTCAGTCCAACTCTTGAGCTCCGACAGAGCACTTCTCTGTTTGAAGGTTAAATTTGGTCTCTGCCGTATAATAGGGCTCAATGATCACAGATCGTTTATGACTAGTTTATTAAAGATCTCAATTTGCGAACAGATAGAAAAAGGTGGGAACGTGGTAGATTTTGGCACAACAGTTTGCGGAAAAATGTTTTTAGCCATTACATGAGATTCCTCACTTAATTCCTCCAAAGCACTTAGGGCATTCTTTTCTTGTTCAGTTAGTGGGGAGGTGTCGTTAGCAGCCTGTCTTCTACAATGCAATCTCTGTAGTGTGATCTTCCTTAGAAAAAGGTTAATGTCCTTGGTCACTGTGAACAAATTAAATGGATTATTAGGTACAAATGTTAAACCTTTTTGTAATACCTCTTTTTGAGCAGTTGTAAGTTGATGGTCAGATAGATTAATAACAACTAGCTCGGTATTACTACTACTGCTCACAGGGACTGTTGGGCTAATTACCTTTTTCTGTCCGCTTTTTGCAGTGGTGGCACGAGTTGTAGGTTTATTGCCAAAACTTCTAGGACTAGCAGCATAGTTTTTGCAATGCCCAATGTGCAGGCATAGCCATAGTGTCTCCAAAAATTAGCCCAATGGGCTGTTTTATGATTGATGAAGGAAACAGGTGTGGCGCCCCACTGATCGGTGCACCATGGAGGGGTACTGCACCCAAACCAGCGTGTGTCGTGTCCCTTTGACCAGGGAATTAGAATGTTAATTTGAGGCCCTCACCACATGCATTCACACACCTAGAACCTGGGCATCAATTGGTTAACCCGTTGCTAAGGGGACCGATCCCTGTGGGTGGAGTTAGGTGGGTAGTGAAGAGTGGAAAGAAATTAGTGAGTGCAAGTGAGGAGAGAGAAGAAGCAGGAGCCTGCAAGTTGTGCAGAGGGAGGGCACCTAAAGGACAGTAACCCAGACTGAAGGGGGATCCTCAGGTGTCAGCTAACACCTTAATCTAGTCCGGTACAATACCCGGTCAGAAGGACCCAGTCCACCAACGGCTAGGGTCACACTTGGCATGAGTTTTTTTGGTGCCTTAAAAATAAGCATGCGTTTCTGTATGCTTATTTCATTTCTGCATGTGTTTTTTTTAGGTGCCTAAGGCACCCATGCGTTTTTCCTCGCGTTTTTGAATCAGCAGCAAATAAAAGTTCATGAACTATTTTTTGGCGCTGATTTAAAAACGCATGCGTTTTTTAACATGGGCCCCTATGGAAAACGCATGCGTTTATGGATGGTACTAAATGGTACTAAGGTACCATGCGTTTTTGCATGCGTTTTTGAAGGCAGCTCCTCTCATAAGTGCAAAAACGCATGCCAAAAACGCATGGTACTTTAGGCATGCGTTTTTGCTATTGGGGCATGCGTTTTTGCATGGGGGCCTATGGGTACGTTTTTACATGCGTTTTTAAAAACGCAGGTCTCCAAAACAGCATGAAAAATCTGCAAGTGTGACCCTAGCCTAAAATAAATTTACATATATGATTTTTTTTTTAATAAACAATAAGGTAAAAAGAATATTTAGTAGACATCAGTCCTCGTATTCAATCAAACATATGCATAATCAATTAATCAATAAATCATAACATAGGGTATATTATATGTCATCAACTAGATCTGATGGAAGAAAATAAAGGGCAGAAATATAATCGGCGACAAAAAGTAACCTAAAGGCAGATTAAAAACCTTAGGCACCAATTTTCTTGTTCCCCAGTGTTATATAACTGTATCTTGAATATGTTTTGGTGAACGGCTAAAATGCCATAACTTGTGTAACTGTCCAAATATTTCTGAACCTAATTGTATTTGTCACAATGTTTAGCAATGAATATGTGGCCTTTTTTTTTTTAATACATTTTCATATAGTTTCAAAGTTACTGGAGCTAATATATTTCTTTTCTTCTTTCTGGATAGTTTGGCAGACCTGGGATTCCAATTCTTTCATCAACTTCAACACCGGAGAAAGTAAGTGAAATTCAAGCGATGGTGAATAACATTTACCATCAAGTAGATGAAACGATCCCCAAGATAAATATTACTGAGAAAATGAAAGCAACCAGTGCTAACCATAGCAAGGTCTTCTTAAAGTATCCAAAAGACAGATACTGTGTTGGAGACCAATTAATAGTCCAAGTTGATGTGTTTGACTACTTGGGCAAAAGGAAAACCTATGGAGGAGACTACTTAAGGGCAAGAATGTCAACAAGCTCTTCTGGAGCAGCATCTTCTGGGAGGATTGAGGATTTTAATAATGGAACCTATCATGCCCATTTCATATTATTCTGGGAAGGTACAATTAATATTCATGTTTTCATGATTCATCCAAGTGAGGGGGCGTCAGCCCTGTGGATTTATAGAAACAAATGGCATGGCTATATAGACCATGTTGGCAAGTTTACAACACTTCAGAATGAGAAAGAGACAATATGTGGACTTGATCTTGATCAAAGCAAAGAACTGTGTGATTATAAAGATGAAAGAGATGAAGAACATTTCTATTGTGTCAAACCTGAGAACTTTAGCTGTTATTCTCTTAGTCACGTGAAGAGCTGGAGGAGGCAAGGCAATACACTATTAACAGATACTGAAAAGAGTCTATTTGACAGGTAAGATATTCATGCAACTTTATAATATTTAATTTGCTTTGTATGTTGCATTCACTGCATTAGACCCATGATATTATAACCATGTAGCCACATTAGGTAACAAACATATAAAGGTAATTTATATTGTCATTAGTCATCTCTCTTGTGCCACAAAAATAGTTCTAAAGGGTTGAGAATGCGCAAATAGGGTCTTATCCTTTATAGACAGGTGTAAAATGGTAATATCAGAATTGCTCACCTGGTGCGGTTGTGTAGTACACAACCAGCGTAATCGCTTAAAAAGTGCAGCTTCTGCAGGGACTGTAGTTCCACAGGGTGCGGTGCTTTAATCACAAGATTTTCGGACGAAGTACCTTTATGTCCGTGCTGCTGCCAGGATGATATCGATACACCAACGACACTGGACGTCTGGGTACTTCTGATATAGATTTACTTTCCGTACCGAGCTCCTTCCTCAGGGAACGTTTTTGCTAGTGAAAAAGTCGTGTTGTTTTTATTTAGTGCTGTACACATTAGACATGCGACCTGGAGTTGACGTTTCGGCTATAATCCAATAGCCTTTTTCAAAAGTCGCTGGTGACCTGCATCCAGGGCTTAATGCTGTGTAGATATGGAGTCCATGTATGGCTATATACACATATAGTGTGTGCTCTTATTGAGCTGGTTAGATATGACATACCAGCCACAGCGCGGGAGGCGCCGGCATAACAGCACAGGAGAATCCTGATCTAAGGTACTTGACCACCACACAGGGGCTTCCACCATATCTAAAGAGGCTAACCAGCTCAATAAGAGCACACACTACATGTGTATATAGCCATACATGGACTCCATATCTACACAGCATTAAGCCCTGGATGCAAGTCACCAGCGACTTTTGAAAAAGGCTATTGGATTATGGCCGAAACGTCAACTCCAGGTCGCATGTCTAATGTGTACAGCACTACATAAAAACACGACTTTTTCACTAGCAAAACTGGTTACTGAGAGTGCTTTTGTTCATAATACTTACTATATGCAGGGTCTTTGACGACCCCTACAAATAGCACCTCCAACTCACACAAGGAGTGCACGCCAATTAACCGTTTGTAAGACTTCCCTGGGGAAGGAGCTCGGTACATGGCTCTGAACACGTCTGAAAATAAATCTATATCACCAGTACCCAGACATCCAGTGTCGTTGGTGTATCGATATCATCCTGGCAGCAGCGCGGACATAAAGGTACTTCGTCTGAAAATCTTGTGACAAAAATAGTTCTGACCCAATTAAGCATGGATTATATAGAACACCTGAAAATGTCCTGTGGTATCTGAAACTAAAAAGTTACATTATTTACAGAAATTTTCCATCTGCGAATCACCCAACGTTCGCTGCTGTTGGTAAGCTTTGTCTAAAGGGCAGTTCCTGTTTGTTTTCCATCAATCTGTAATAGTTATAGGATATGTCCACCTAATGGTAAAATTATATATTGAATTTCTTGTCATGTACCGAACATGAACTACAGAATGTCTCCAGAGCTGCATTCACAGTTCTGATGTTAAAAAGTAATTGTTATTTTAATAGTTATTTTGAGAACCAGAAGCCCTGTGTGCTTATGAGAAATAACTCTGTTTCTGTTTAGTGTTTGATTGGCATCTCATAATTAATATTTTCCTGTTGGGAAATATTAAATATTGTAGAGACAATAGCACAAATAGGGTTTAGGGTAAAAATCAGGAAAGGGCTTGCTCACCTGATTGGGTTGTGTGAGACACAACAACTCAAAAAGTCTGATATGGCTGAATCAGCCCCAAAGCATGGAAATGTTAGTATTATTACTAGTTGGTGGCCCTATTCTAACGCATCGGGTATTCTAGAATATGTATGTAGTTGACATACTGTGACTGACAGAACTTGTTAAGTCAACGTGAGTGAACTACATATACACTGTGTTCCAAATCATGATGCAAACAATATTTCCTCATATTTTCCCTAAATTACCTATATGAATTGCAGTCATTGTTATTTTCCAGTCATCTACTATTCTAGTATGATTGGAATTTTTTTGAAAAAAACGCCTATGAAAACAGTATATTTTTAAAAATAATAAACACTCAAATGCATGTTCCAAATTATTATGCACAGCAGAGTTTTCAACCTTTGTATTTTTATTTTGAACAAAAAAATGGTCAATTGTGAAATTATAAGCATTATTAGCTTATTACAAAATGAAATCAAACAGTTTTCAAGTCAAAACTTTATTCTAGGTGATGTTACATTTGCACATAGGATCCCTTGTTCAAAAGAAGCTTCTGAACTCTCTTGTCCATTGAATTTGTCAGTTTTTGGATGGTTTGTGCTTCAATTGTTTTGCATATGGACAGAATACCCTCCCAGAGCTGTTACTTAGATGTGAACTGCCTCCCGCCATCATAGACACTCCTTTTGATGATGCTCCAGAGGTTCTCAATGGGGTTGAGGTCAGGGGACGATGGTGGCCACACCATAAGTTTGTCCTCTTTTATGCCCATAGCAGCCAGAGATGCAGATGTGTTATTTGCAGCATGAAACGGTGCATTATCATGCAGGAAAATGATCTTGCTGCGGAAATCACGGTTCTTCCTCTTGAACCATGGCAGGAAGTGCTGTTTTAGAAACTCCACATAGATTATGGAGTTCATCTTTACCCCTTCAGGGATCTTAAAGGGGCTGCCAATCTCTCTCCCCATGATTCCAGCCCAAAACATTACTCCACCTCCTCCTTGTTGGCTCCTTAGCCGTGTTTTCATGGGGTGTCCATCAACCAACCATCCTCCACTCCATACATCTGGACCATCGAGCATTGCACGGCACTCATCGGTGAACAAAACAGTTTGGAAGTCAGTCTTCATGTATCGTTTGGCCCACTGGAGCTGTTTCTGCTTGTGTGCAGTGGATAGCATCATTAGCAGTGACGTGTTGAGAAAGGCCTAATTGGGGGCCGAAACGTTATTGCTGCTGTCACCTCACCTTCCATGTGTGCTTCACAATAAATCACTTGAAAGTGAACCAGATGAGTGCTTGGATTCTATTATAACTATGATAGAGATCACCAGATCCTTTCCTACATAGCACCATCAACCTCCCACCACTGAGTGCTGGTCATAAACGATATAGACTGGCGGTATATTATGTATAGCAGCACTATAGTATATGGCGGTACATTATAGTACATGTATAGCAGCGCTATGGTATATGGCGGTACATTACAGCACAAGTATAGCAGCACTATGGTATATGGCAGTACATTACAGTACATGTATAGCAGCACTATAGTATAAGGCGGTACAGTATAGCACATGTATAGCAGCACTACAGTATATGGCGATACATTACAGTACATGTATAGCAGCGCTTTGGTATATGGCGGTACATTACAGCACATGTATAGCAGCACTATAGTATATGGCGGTACATTACAGTACATGTATAGCAGCACTATGGTATATGGTGGTACATTACAGCACATGTATAGCAGCACTATAGTATATGGCGGTACATTACAGCACATGTATAGCAGCACTATAGTTTATGATTAAGACGGGTGCCGAAACTTTTTCATATGACTGTATATGGCGGTACATTATAGTACATGTATAGCAGCGCTATGCTTTATGGCGGTACATTAAAGCACATGTATAGCATCATTGGTGTATGGCGGTACATTACAGTACATGTATAGCAGCACTATAGTATATGGCGGTATCTTACAGCACATGTATAGCAGCACTATAATATATGGCGGTACATTACAGCACATGTATAGCAGCACTATAATATATGGCAGTACATTATAGTACATGTATAGCAGCGCAATGCTTTAAGGTGGTACATTACAGCACATGTGTAGAAGCATTGGTATAAGGTGGTACATTACAGTACATGTATAGGAGCACTATGGTATATGGCGGTACATTACACCACATGTATAGCAGCACTATATTATGTGGCAGTACATTACAGTACATGTATAGCAGCGCTATGATATATGGCAGGACATTACAGCACATGTATAGCAGTGTTATAGTATATGGCGGTACATTAAAGTACATGTATAGCAGCGCTATAATATATGGCAGTATATAATAGCCTAATTTTGAATGTGCGCGGCTTTTTGCATACGCGGCGCTCATTGGTTGCCGCGGCTAGTGGCAGCCAATGAGCGCTGGCGCTCGATTTTGGCATCAGACAGACATGATTAGGAGATTATATAGTAGATTATTATTATTATTATTATTTATAGAGCACCATTGATTCCATGGTGCTCCACATGAGAAAGGGTTAGGCTGGGTTCACACTGGCGTTCCCCTACGCAGCGTTCTGCGGAGGGGAAGCGCCATGTGTGCGCAGCCACCACAAGCCCCTATCTTTATAATGGGAGCGCACGGTCCTGCGCTTGACTGCGCAAGACCGTGCGCTCCCATTCACTCCCATGTGTGATTTGTACGCAGGCGGACGCCTGCGCACAAATCACACATTCTCCTCCGCACCAGGAATGCAACATGTCGCGTCCCTGGTGCGGACGAGAGTGTGTGATTTGTACGCAGGCGTCCGCCTGCGTACAAATCACATATGGGAGTGAATGGGAGCGCACGGTCATGCGCAGTCAAGCGCAGGACCGTGCGCTCCCATTATAAAGATAGGAGCTTGCGGTGGCTGCGCACACATGGCGATTCCCCTCCGCAGAAAGCTGCGGAGTGAAACGCCAGTGTGAACCCAGCCTTACATGCAAACAAGTTAAAAATACAATGAACATACTAACA
The DNA here is from genome assembly GCA_033576535.1 of Allobates femoralis. Classification (NCBI taxonomy): domain Eukaryota; kingdom Metazoa; phylum Chordata; class Amphibia; order Anura; family Aromobatidae; genus Allobates; species Allobates femoralis. Next base: position 133,621,677 of record JARQOC010000009.1, on the reverse strand, counting down.
ATGACAGACCGATACAGAGGGGAGAGAGGACCCTGCCCTTGCAGGCTTACATTCTACAGGGCAGTGGGAAGAGAGACAGTAAGTTGGGTCTGCTCTTGTGGTGGAGCGCCGGGTCCAGTGGTGGTGGAGCGCCAGGTGCAGCGGTGGTGAGGTGGCACTCTGGTCATTGCAGGTTGTAGGCTGTTCTGCAGAGATGGGTTTTCAGGTTCCGCTTGAAGGTTCCGATTGTAGGTGACAGTCGGACATTTTGGGGTGCAGAATTCCAGAGAATGGGGGATGCTGCTCGGGCGAAGTCTTGCAGGCGGTTAGATGTGGAACGTACAAGTGTGTAGGAAAGATGGAGGTCTTGGCAAGATCGAAGATTGTTAGTTGGATGATATTGGGAGATTAGTTCAGAGATATATGGGGGGAACAGATTGTGGATGGCTTTGTAAGTCAATATTAGTTTGAATTGGATACGCTGGTAAATAGGGAGCCAGTGGAGGGATTTGCAGAGGCGAGAAGTGGATTAATAACCAGGAGAGAGGTGGATTAGTTGGGCAGCAGAGTTAAGGACAGATTGGAGAGGTGCAAGAGTGTTAGCAGGGAGGCCACAGTGGAGGAGGTTGGAGTAGTCGAGACTGGAGATGATGAGGGCAGTAGTTTAGCAGATTGAGGGTTGAGGAAGTGACGGATTCTGGAAATATTTTTGAGTTGGAGGAGGCAGGAGGTGGCAAGGGCTTGGATGTGCGGTTTGAAGGACAAAAAGAGTCAAGGGTTACTCCGAGGCAGGGGACTTCAGGTCCAGGCCAAAGTGTGATGTCGTTTATTGTGATAGATAGGTCTGTTAAGAAAGGTGTGTGAGATGGAGGAAAGATGATGAGTTTGGTTTTGTCTACATTGAGTTTTAGGAAGCGAGAGAGAAGAAGGAGGATATGGCTGATAGACACTCTGGGATTCTGGACAGCAGAGAGGTGACGTCTGGGCCAGAGAGGTAGATCTGAGTGTCGTCAGCATACAGGTGATACTGGAAGCCATGGGACTTTATGAGTTGTCCCAAACCAAGAGTATAGATTGAAAAGAGGAGGGGCCCCAGGACAGAGCCTTGAGGGACCCCAACAGTGAGAGGGTGGGGCGAGGACGTCGTGTGGGAGTGGGAGACACTAAATGTGTGGTTGGAAAGGTAGGAAGAGATCCAGGAGATGGCAAGGTCAGTGATGCCAATGGAAGAGCGGATCTGTAATAAGAGACAGTGTTCGACTGTGTTGAATGCAGAGGACAGGTTTAGAAGGAGGAGGATGGAGAAGTGTCTGTTAACTTTGGCCATGAGCAAATCATTAGTAATTTTGGTCAGGGCAGTTTCAGTGGAGTGGTGGGGGCAGAAGCCAGATTGAAGGTCGTCAAAGAGAGAGTTGGATGAGAGGTGGGATGAGAATACAGTGTGGACATGCTTTTTGAGAAGTTTGGAAGCAAACGAGAGCAGGGGTATGGGCCGGTAGCTGAATGTATAAGTGGGGTCAAGGGATGGCTTCTTTAAGATATGCTGGTCAGATGGGTTAATCCTCGCTGCTCTCCAAATAAACCCAAAGCCTCATATGGCCCCAAAGCCTCATATGCACAGTATCATTTCTCATTACCTCTTTACACAGTATGATATTCCATAGCCCCCTACACATAGTATGATGATCCCTCCTTTATAAAGCATTATGCCACCTCAGCTCCCTTTAACACAATTTGATCGCTGATAGTCCTCTGTATGTCAATATTTGACTTTAACCGCAGGGATCATTGGGGGCGCAATGACATCCTGCATCACGCCATGAAGGATAGAGGAAAGAGGCATATTTCAATAATAAGATATATCACAAAGTTTCTTGTCTTGACCTGTACTAATTATTTATTATAAAAATTAAAACAATAGTAAATCTCAAAAAGTAAAATTAAATTTGTACATTTTTATTAAAGACGTTTTTCTAAATCTGTTGAAATCTTTGGCAAATGAGGTAGCTTTTCGAATCCTAATGTTGTGTAATGCACACACCATGATCATTTGTCTCCAATTGCTGTCTCCAGCGTCCATGATTTGACCACAAGTATGAGATTGGTATACTTTTGTTGACGTGAAAACTAGATTCTTATCCACTTCTTTTAAAAAAACCTTAGTGTATAATGCTAAGACTCCAATCACATTATTGGGGGTCATGTGACCACCACTGGAAGCTGCAAGCGGAGACAAATTCTAACAGTGTGTGCATTACTCACTGTAAGGATTTGGGGATCTGCAGCAATTGCTGAAGAGTTCACCAGGGATGGACAATCCTTTTATGATAAATAAATGTTTTTTAGCAATTTTAGAAAATTAAAGTAAACTTGTTTTATTCTTTGATTTTAAGGACTAATATCAGAGTTGAGATTCCAAAAGACTTTCATCATATCCACGTTCTACAATGTAAAAATAGTAAGTACAACTTGCCCAAAGTAGAAAGCTATATAAGAATTAGACATGAGAAACACAAAATCCAACAGGTACATAAAGGTACCGTTACACGTCGCAACATCGCTGCAATATCGCCAGCAACTTCACGGGAGCGCGCACGTTTTTGGCACTGTGCCCACATCGCAAAGGAGATGTCACACGTAGCAATCGCACGTGCAACCTCCGACGATCCGCCGTCCCGGAAATCGCCTTACAAATTGCAGAGGCGATGTTGACGATCGTCGTTGCTGCGTCACACAGCACAACCACATAAGCAATGTGGGCATACTGTTTTTCACAGCCTAGGACATAGGCGGACCTGAGTTAGCCACACCGCGCCCACACCACTCCTATTGGACGGCGAAAGTGCGTTACCATTGGCCCACTATCTCAGACAAAATGGTGCCGATATGGATGCAATTGCCCATTCTATCATCTTGCTACTGATATCATTTGTCATGTGTAGCAGCTCCAGCAACACACCATGGTTTCGCCAAACTGCCACCCAGCAATGCTAGTGTACTGCAGTGTTTGCAGCATATATACTGTATATGGAGATAGTGTATGTCTGCTGTTGAAGTCGGTAAGCTACACACAAGCATGTACATGTGTTTGCACATTACGGAACATGTATGAACTATGTGTGTGTGTGCATGTAGGTATGTGTATCTTATTCATCTCGCAATGCAAGTGGCCATGTTTGTGTACACATACCCCTGTCTACATGCAGCTATCTGGACATGGAAACGCACAGACACCATACAGTGTGCCGCAAACCTCTACACCTGTGTACTGTACATGTGCACACAATGGTGCACTGACCCTTAAATACCATTGTACTGTCACACCTGAGCACAGCCTAATGCTATGTGCTACTGTTTTCAGGTACAAATTAAATAGTTACACAAGTTATTCTGATCAGAAATCATATATTATGACTGTGGCCACACAAAATAAAATAACATGAAACACAAAAAATAACAAGTCTTGTCCTCATACAATTAATAGGACACAATTCACACAAAATACATCATATGAACCAAACAACAGAAACAAAAATAATATATGTTCCCATTAACCCAAAAATTTACTTAAAAACTTAGCTAAGCATAAAGCTACAGTACAAAGCCAAAACAACACACTCTACTGTGTGGAGCCATTAACCACACCCTACATCTGGTGGTCCTGCCAGGGCACTGCCCCAGGGCCATTGAAGTAGGAACAGTAGCTGTCTCTGCTGTTCCTGGCATTCTGCAGAAGTCAGCCCGGGCCCAACGGCTGGAGTGGCGCTAGGCCAGGGTCGTTTGCACGCCACTCACCCGGCATGAGTTCCCCAGTTGCAGGGTCCACTGAATCCACATAACTTGGTGGCGTGTATGATGGAGCATCCCTACGACGCAGATGTGCTATGTGAATAGATTCCAGTTTCATATTAACAGCAGTATGAAACACGCAGAATCTATTGGCCATGATCCCGAATGCATTTTCAACCACACGACATGCCTGGGATAGCCGGTAATTGAAAATGCGTTGCTCAGGGGTGATAGTCCTCTGGGGATATGGCCGCAATAGATTGGCGTGAAGTGCGAAGGCCTCATCCCCCACAAACACAAAGTTAAGATGTTCAGTGATGTCATCATTTGGGGGTAAGTTCAAGCGGCTGCTCCGAAGGTCACAACCAAAGGAGGTGTGTGCCAAAACCCCCCTATCAGACACATGCCCATTCATCCCCACATCCACGAGGAGGAACTCATAGTTGGCATTGACGAGGGCAATGAGGACCACACTAAAATACCCTTTATAGTTATAATAATACTAGATGGTGGCCTTATTCTAACGCATCGGGTATTCTAGAATATGTATGTAGTTGACATGCTGTGACTGACAGAACTTGTTCAGTCAACGTGAGTGAACGACATATATATATATATATATATATATAAATATAATTATATAGAGCAGCGCTATGGTATATGGTGGTACATTACATTACATGCATAGCAGCGCTATGGTATATGGCGGTATATTACAGTACATGTATAGCAGCGCTATGGTGTATGGCGGTACATTACAGTACATGTATAGCAGCGCTATGGTATATGGCGGTACATTACAGTACATGTATAGCAGCACTATGGTATATGGCGGTACATTACATTACATGTATAGCAGCGCTATGGTTTATGGCGGTACATTACATTACATGTATAGCAGCACTATAGTATATGGCGGTACATTACAGTACATGTATAGCAGCGCTATGGTATATGGCGAGACATTACAGTTCATGTATAGCAGCACTATGGTATATGGCGTTACTCCGCTCCCCGTGGCCCCCTGCTCCTCCACAGTGAAAGTAAAAAAATCCTCACCTGCCCGCTGGCTCACTCTACCTCCGTCTTCTAGGTCCTACAGGCCTTTAGGACCTGTCGTTGCCTGGGAACCGATCAGCTAATCGGCCACATGACCGCTAACTGCCGGGGGGCAGGATGGAGCAGGAGGGCAGGATGGTGACGGGGGGGGGGAACAGGATTGTGTTGGGGGGCAGGATGGAGTCGGGGGGGCAGGATGGAGTCGGGGGGTGGGGCAGGATGCAGGTGGGGCGGGGCAGGATGGAGGCAGAGGGGGGCAGGATGGAGGCGGAGGGGGGGCAGGATGGAGGCGGAGGGGGGGCAGGATGGAGGCGGAAGGGGGGCAGGATGGAGGCAGGGGAGCAAGAACAGTGGGGGGCAGGATGGAAGCGAGGGGCAGGATGGAGCGAGCGGGGCAGGATGAAGGGAGCAGGGCAGGATGCAGCCGGAGGAGCAGGATGGAGGCAGAGGAGCAGGATGGAGCCGGGGGAGCAGGATGGTGGCTGAGGAGGGCAGGATGGTGGCTGGGGGGGGCAGGATGGTGGCGAGTGGGGCAGGATGGAGCGAGCGGGGCAGGATGGAGCGAGCGGGGCAGGATGGAGCCGGCGGGGCAGGATGGAGCCGGCGGGGCAGGTTGGAGCCGGCGGGGCAGGATGGAGCCGGCGGGGCAGGATGGAGCCGGCGGGGCAGGATGGAGCCGGAGGAGCAGGATGGAGCCGGAGGAGCAGGATGGTGGCGGGGGGGTGGGGGGGTTGGGTTGGATGGTGGCGAGCGGGGCAGGATGGAGTGAGTGGGGCAGGATGGAGCCAGAGGAACAGGATGGTGGCGAGCGGGGCAGGATGGAGCGAGCGGGGCAGGATGGTGGCGGGAGGGCAGGATGAAGTGAGTGAGGCAGGATGGAGCCAGAGGAGCAGGATGGTGGCGGGGGGCAGGATGGTGTGAGCAAGGCAGGATGGAGACGAGCGGGGCAGGATGGAGAGAGCGGGGCAGGATGGTGGCGGGGGGGCAGGATGGTGGCGGGGGGGCCGGATGGAGCTGGCGGGGCAGGATGGAGCCGTCGGGGCAGGATGGAGCCGGAGGAGCATGGTGGAGCCGGAGAAGCAGGATGGTGGCTGGGGGGCCAGGATGGTGGCTGGGGGGGAAAAGGATGATGACTGGGGGGGGCAGGATGGTGGAGGGGCAGGATGGAGCGAGTGGGGCAGGATGGAGCGAGCAGGGCAGGATGGCGGTGGCAGGGCAGGATGGAGCCGGCGGGGCAGGATGGAGCCGGAGGAGCAGGATGGAGCCAGAGGAGCAGGATGGAGCCAGAGGAGCAGGATGGAGCCAGAGGAGCAGGATGGAGCCAGAGGAGCAGGATGGAGCCGGAGGTGCAGGATGGTGGTGGGGGGGGCAGGATGGTGGCGGGGGGGCAGGACGGTGGCGAGCAGGGCAAGACGAAGTGAGCGGGGCAGGATGGAGCCGGAGAAGCAGGATGGAGTCGGAGGTGCAGGATGGTGGCGAACGGGGCAGGATGGAGCGAGTGGGGCAGGATGGTGGTAGGGGGGCAGGATGGAGCGAGCGAGGCAGGATGGTTGCGAGCGGGGCAGGATGGAGCGATCGGGGCAGGATGGAGCCGGAGGTGCAGGATGGTGGCGGGGGGGGGCAGGATGGTGGCGGGGGGGCAGGACGGTGGCGAGCAGGGCAAGACGAAGTGAGCGGGCAGGATGGAGCCGGAGAAGCAGGATGGAGTCGGAGGTGCAGGATGGTGGCGAACGGGGCAGGATGGAGCGAGTGGGGCAGGATGGTGGTAGGGGGGCAGGATGGAGCGAGCGAGGCAGGATAGTTGCGAGCGGGGCAGGATGGAGCGATCGGGGCAGGATGGAGCCGGAGGAGCAGGATGGTCGTGGGGGGGGGCAGGATGGTGGGAGCGGGGCAGGATGGAGCGAGGGGAGCAGGATGGTGCCGGGGGGCAGGATGCTGGCGGAGGGGCAGGATGGAGCCGGCAGGTGCCACTATACTTCATATATCAATATGTATTGGCCCCATAAACCCCCACTCATTTAGGTTAAAAAAGGAACGATCTCACCCAAGATGGTGGACAACAGATGCCAGGGACGTTGTCCATCCAGAAAACCAAAGGCGGGGGTGTCAATGCCACGCAATACCCTTTCCAGTCTGGTCACATTTAGTGTCCCATTGTGCTCCTAACCTCCCGACGCGTTTCTTCAATAGTGTCTCATCAGGGTTCCGAGTACCCCACGATTCTGTTTGACGAGTCACAAACAACGATTAAAAGCAATTAAAATGCATACAGCACGATAATATGCAGACACAACCCCACAAATTCACAAGCCCCAGTGCCAATTAAAGTTCATGCAGTGGTAAAGGAAAAAAACTTTTCCATAACCAATTTTGAACTTCCATAGAATCTTGGCAAATATACATGTGCAAATAACAAATAAAGGATAGTTTGAAACCTATAGAGCACAACTCTATGCTTGAAAGAGCCCAAAAATTGGGCCTGTGCATGTAACACAGAGAAACACCGTGATAATGAAATATACACTGATAAAAGCCCTGTCTAGATTCAGGGACAAAAGACAGTCAAAAAACAGCAGTGGCTAAACTAATGTTACCTTCTCTAAATGGAGAAGTGACCGAAGATGAAACTCTGCTATGCAGTTGGAGCAAGGAGGTGGGGTGTGTGGGAGGACCCTACGTGTATTGCTGCTGCATGTGTGGCTTCCTCAGGGGATAATGTATGATAGTGGGATGTTGCAGCTGTGCACTTTATATGGTATGAAATAGTGCTCAAGGCGAGGAAAACAGGTGGAGGCAATGAGTTGATAATAACTACCGTCCCGTAAGTGTGGTGTATATGGGGGGGAGGTCCCAGGTAAACAGACTGGTTCCCCCTCCTTGATCCCATACTGATGTCAGCTGTGAGCTAAGTCTTGCGAATATACAGTGAGGAACTATGTCGGAGGAGATATCAAGGCGGTCATCTGATGCCCCCAAGTCTCACGGGAGCCGCAAAATACAACGAGAGGTGGCCTGGATGGTTATATGACACTGCCAATTGTCTAAGCGGTCATGTGGCACCGCTGTGGGGGATTGCCACAGGACCCATCGTGCAGGGAAGGATGAACACTGTTCTGTCTCCAACGCCTAATTCATCTCCAATGTATGTCTTGCGTAATATTATTAAATAGTTTAGCTGTAGATTGTTAATGAGTTATCTCATATGCAGTGTTTCAGGCTCCCTCTAGCGGCCAATGCTATGTTTGCAGTCTATTTAATCTGTCTAATTCTCCTCCCTCTTGCAATGCATTTTGGTAGCTCAACCTCCATTTTACTTTCATATCTGGAAGGAAGAAGACACTCAGTATTACTGTTCCCATGCGATTGCATTGCCGGTATGTATTCATGCCTTCTTTAGTTGTTTTCTGCTCTAGTTTTAGCGTGGCTCATCCAGTTATAGTCTAGATTAGTTACTAGTTCATGCATATTGTATATCCATGTATAATGTGTGTTCTGCTGTACTATGTACTGATTGTTCTGTATTCTCATTGTTTCCAGTTTTACCATATACAAATATACTGCAATGTTCAATAAAAGCACAGACTTCACCACAGTCTTCTCATTGGACTCAGTATAAAGGTTTAGCTGTCTGTTTAAATTCGTGAGCCCCCGGCCCATTTAGTGAGAACAGAACAAACACCTTGGCACACATAGCACCCTACACCTTCCACCCCAGACCTGGAGGTGGAGCTCCACTGGCTGACCTTAAACCAGATCCTCTATAACACAGCCAGGTGTGAACCCTATAGTCCAAAAGTTACCCTACAATCTGCAGGAGAGGTGGCTCACACATGGTTCCACTTACAAATACTAGCACAGTGTTCCATTCCCTCCCTTCTCTGTTTTTGTAGACTTTATACACCAACAAGCGAGAATTAGAAATGATCCCAGCTTCGACTTTACAATGTCGTATGCCACACCGCCACCAGCAGCAAATCCACGCAGAACATCTGTGACAGTACACAAAACTAATGTTTCTTCTTCAGATTCCAATCACAGGTCTGCTGACTACTCCCAATCAGAGACAAAGATGCAGGACCCTGACAAGCAGTGCCCACTCCATCAGAAGCCTCACCCTCTTCTCGAATGCAGGACCTTCAGTGGAAAATCTTTGCCAGATCGCAGAAGCTTCCTGAAAGAACACGGTATCTGCTATAAGTGCTGCTCGTCCACGGCTCATCTTGCCAAGGATTGCAAGGTCAGTGTAAAATGCACAGAGTGTGGCACCACAGACCATAACACAGCTCTACACCCTGACCCAGCTCCATGGAATACACAAAACACATCGGCTGACAGTGAGCATGGCGGAGAGGAAAGGAACACTGCTACACCTATGCCAGAGATCACTTCACAATGTACAGAAGTCTGCAAAGGAACAATAGACAGCAGGTCCTGTTCTAAGATATGCCTCGTCAGAGTGTACCAAAAGGGCCACAGAGACAAAGCTATAAAACTGTATGCTATCTTGGATGATCAAAGTAATCGATCCCTGGCTAGATCAACATTCTATGACCTATTCAACATCAAAGGGCCAAGCACTCCCTACTCATTAAAGACGTGTGCAGGTACTGTGACAACAGCAGGCAGGAAAGCTACTGACTATCAAATCGAGTCCTTAGATGGACAATTCTGCCTACCACTACCCACGATCATTGAATGCAACCAGATCCCAGACAACAGATCTGAAATTCCTACGCCAGATGTAGCAACCCACCACGCTCACTTAAAATGCATAGCTCACCTCATACCGGAACTAGACCATCAGGCTCAGATAATCCTGCTGTTGGGAAGAGATATCCTGCAGATGCATAAAGTGAGACGTCATATCAATGGACACCACAATGCTCCCTATGCCCAAAGGCTAGACCTAGGTCATACTATGTACTGATTGTTCTGTATTCTCATTGTTTCCAGTTTTACCATATACAAATATACTGCAACATTCAATAAAAGCACAGACTTCACCACAGTCTACTCATTGGACTCAGTATAAAGGTTTAGCTGTCTGTTTAAATTCGTGAGCCCCCGGCCCATTTAGTGAGAACAGAACAAACACCTTGGCACACATAGCACCCTACACCTTCCACCCCAGACCTGGAGGTGGAGCTCCACTGGCTGACCTTAAACCAGATCCTCTATAAAGATCTAGGCCTGAGGGGAGGAGTCAGTTAGTACTGAAGTGAGTTTCAGCGAGTCTGCAGTTAGCAGAGAAGAGAGCATTAGTGAAGGAGCTGGTTGCTGGGACCAAGACAGGCCCAGAACCAGGAAACCTGACCAGCTGTGCAGCGCCCTAGGGAGAGGGACGGAGGCCAGTGGGAGAAGTAGGAAGAAGGGAACAGATCTGAAAACTCTTTAGCCACCCGGACACCGGAGTCCGAAACTGCTATTAATCTATAGTAGCAAGAAACGCTCGGACAGACCAGGAGGATCTACTCCCCTGAAGTACAGAACAGAAGACACCAAACCTGACCAAGCATAGGACCAGGGACCTAAGCAGAGAATAGGGATCCTACCGAAAGGTCCTCATTGTCGGTTGAGGAACAGAACCCTAAGAGGGATGAAGAGCAGCAGGTTCAGCTACAGGCAGGAGTTACCCCAAACACCACACTCACTAACAGAGGAGGCCTCACAACTCTCCAAGGTGAACATCCCAAACTGCACTGAAACCTGGTTACCCTCCTGGACCGTGCCTGTTACCGGACATCAGTAAAAAGGTACCGAAAGAGAGACTACTGTGTGTTTGTGCCTGATTCCCCGCCACCTGTAGCATTCACAGCAGAACCGCTACTACTACTCCCCTCATCCACCCCGCTGCCCTGAGGTAAAGCTCCGCCTGTGGGGAGCTGTACTACCAAAGCTGTATTCCCATCACCTCAGCGGCCAGCCGCAGCGCTGGTAACCGTATTACCTATTACGTGGCGTCACGTTACAAACTCCCCATCATCATCACCCCCATTCCCTGCCACTGAAGGTCCAGGGCACGGAATCGGGAACCGACCAGCCGTGATCCCCTCCGAAGTAAACCACCCGTCCCGGTATCCGAGTAACCCTTACCCTGTCGACCGACTCAGAATTTGCGTCACGTACAGGATCCCGTGCCCGATAAAGCCGGGTACTGTGTGCTTAAAGTAGACTTTATTGTCTGTTTTGTGAACTGTAAAATCGGGCCACCATTACCGCGTCACAGAGCGGGAAGAGCGTCGCGACTAGAAAAGAGTGCGAAGATAAGCCCCGCCCCTCCGCTCAGTCAGAGGTCAACAAAGTGCAGCGTTTAGTTCCGGAAATACCCGAGGTGCTCCTCTCCCCCTGTAGAGCCACCTACTACCAAAAAAGCAGTGGTTAACTAGGGGGGCACTGCCATGAGTGAAACGGATGATGCATAGGGCCCTGACAGAGAAAATCACCGGAATGCAGGACCAGCCGATCCCACCGCCAGTGTGGGAACCGCCGCACCCAGAGCAGTGGCCCCGATAGTGCCGTTAGCCTTGCCGTACATACCGGGCGCAAAATGGTTGTCAACCTACGAAGATAAGCCCGGTAACTTAGCAGCCTTCAAAAACCTTTCCCTTTGAAAAACACACACAGTCTGAATTAAGGATGATATTCTACCAATGCAAACAGAGACCGCAAGACACCATCAGAGACTTTGCCTTATGTTTACAAGGGGCACTACGGTCCTTAAAGCAAGTAGACCCGGCAATAGTGATGGGCGAATCCTAAATTACTCGGAATCGCTTGACTCTAGCGAGTCCGAGCCCGGGACTCGCTACTCGTTGCGAGTCTAGCGAGTCCAGTGTTAATGAATGGGGAAGCGAGTAATAGCGAGTAGTGTGCGATTTACAAATCACAGATGTGTCTCGGAAGCTTCAGCCTGAAGCAATCCTAGTTTTGCCATTGATTTGCATTGGACTCGTTTACTTTGCAAGTAATCGCTGGGAAACTCGCACAGATAAGAGTCCTGTCTGCTCTGTGTGCTGGCTGCCGCAGCTCCAGGGTCCTAGAGCCCGCCTGCTGCCTGATGTAGCAGAGCTGAGATTGTTCTCAGTCTGCTCATTCCCTGTGCATAGACATCTATATCTATGCACAGGGATGAGCAGAGAGGACATCGCGTTTTGGACTGCGTCGGACGGAAGAGGATTTTTTTAATTAAAGATGGAGTCCCTAATGGCTTTTTTTTTCATTTCTAATAAAAAATTTTCTCTGTGTTGTGTTTTTTTTAAAACAATTTAATAGAAATTCATGGCGGTCATGTCTAATATTGGCGTGACCGCCATAAATTTCGGGCTTAGGGCCAGCTGATACAACAAAGCTGGCCCTAACCTCTTTATTATCCAGCGTGCCACCGCCACCAGGGCCACTGGAAGAGCGGGGTTCAGCGCCAGAGGATGGCGCTTCAATGAATGCGACATCTTCTGGGGCGGCTGCGGGCTGCAATTTGCAGCGGGGGGTGCCCAGAAAGCTTGGGCATCCCTGCGCTGCGGATTCCAGCCCCCAGCTGCTTAGCTGTACCTGGCTAGACATAGAAATTGCGCGGAGCCCCACGCATTTTTTTTAATTATTTCATGAAATTCATGAAATAATAAAAAAAAAAGGGCTCCCCTATATTCTTGTGTCTGGCCAGGTACAAATAGGCACCTGGGGGTTGGGGGCAGCCCGTCGCTGCCTGCTGGATCCGGCTGGTTCAAGAAATACGGCGAAGCCCATGTAATTTTTTTTCTTAAATATCAAAACGCGATGTCCTCTCTGCTACATCCCCTGTGCATAGATATAGATGTCTATGCACAGGGAATGAGCAGACTGAGAACAATCTCAGCACTGCTTCATCATCTCTGTGAGCAGGCGGGCTCTAGGACCCTGGAGCTGCGGCAGCCTGTACAGAGAAGACAGCTGGACTCGGCTCGCAAAGTAACAGCAGTTACTTTGCGAGTTTCCCTGCTATCACTGGCACAGTAGCCGAGTCTAATGCAAGACAATGGCAATCCTAGTTTTGTCAGCGTTTGCCATTGATTTGCGAGAAAACGCTGGGAAACTCGCAGAGTACCGAGTCCTGCGAGTCCCTTACTACTCGCCGAGTAACGAGTCCTAGCGAGTAGATTCGCCCATCCCTACCCGGCAAGTGTACTAGAAGAAGATAAAATTCTCGCAGAACAGTTTACGAATGGGTTCAGGTCGGACTACCATCGCCAGCAGGTACACATGTGGGTCTAAAGGTACCGTCACACGCGGCAATATTGCTAGGCAATTTGACTGGCAATTTGCTGGTTGCAGTGAAATCATGGACACATTGGTTTATTTTGTTGCTGTGTACAAATGGAACAATGTGTCCATGATTTCACTGCAACCAGCAAATTGCCAGTCAAATTGCCTAGCAATATTGCCGCATGTGACGGTAACTTTAGATCATCCTGATGTTTAATGCTTTAAAAGACAGAGCTATTGTGGCACCCCAGGGGTTAATATGCCACAGGGTTCACTCCCCACACAACCCACAACACTACACTAGCGCCTCCAGGCCAGAAGGGGGAGCAAAAGCTGCTTCCCTATATATTCTGGTGTGTAGAGGAAGTGAGTAGTTCAGTGCGGGGCAGCACTGAGGAAGAAAGACTGTGTTGTAAAGGAGCTGCCTTAGGCTCACCCACGGTCCGCTGCTCAATTCCAGGCCTAGCCAGGATCTGAGGAGAGGAGTTCAGAGAACAGAGTAACACATCTGGGAGATTGAGTTACCTCATAACTCGCCCCGGAGGAGCGCAAAGACCGGATACCGGATCTGAAAACTGTGCCTGACACAAGCAGCTCAGTAAACACCGGACTAGTGGAGGTTATAGATCTTCACTGTGCCACAGCAAAGCAACACGGCGGGGTCAGAAACACTAAGACAAGATTCAAGTTGCCTAACAAGTGGGTACCCGTGAGGAGAGACAGGGCCGGCAGCCTAGCTAAAGTGGCAGCAGGGCCACACACACAGCGCAGGAGTGGGAAGCTAAGGGCCCGGTCAGGGTGGGAGCAACCCGGCCCCGTTACAGACTCCGTGGACAGTACTCTGCGGAATAACACCTGCAGTAAACACGTGGAAAAGTACAAAACCATGAGTCTATGTGATCCTTGCGCTCAAGCCCTATTTTCCGTCACAAACTGTCATCATCTCTACCACTACCCCTATACTGCATCATCCATATCATCATCTATTGAATATTACTACCACTGTCCCGAGGAACCAGGCTCTGCCCGTGGAGAGGCGTTACATCACCGGCTGCCAAACATCTTCCCAGGAGGTTCTGCAGCAGCGGTGGTCACCCTGACCACACACCACGGGTGGCGTCACGACTTACTCCCCTGTAAATAACCCCCATACCCATTACTTGTGGGCCCGGGACACGGTCCAGACCAAGACAACCGCGATTCCCCGTGATACCCCGGTCCGGTACCGAGTACCCCATCCCACTGGGCTCCACACTATAACAGTGCTACAAGACCCAGTGTCTGCAGAGCCTGCAACCCATTCCTGGCAGGTTAACACCTCTCCCATAGACTTTGAGCTTACTTCCAAAGACCCTGCAAAAGCGGAAGGGCAAGCTGTAGCAACCAACCCTGATGATGACCTACGTAACCAGGTAATGCAGCTAACCAAAAATATGGACTATGTGTTAAAACACTTGCAAGCTATGCCAGGGGCACAACCACCAAGCAAAATCCAGCTAGCTGATTGCTCTGAGGATGTCCCGTGGATGAGGAGGAAGCCCAAGTCACCCGTGGAGGGGACCAACAAGTCGCCCGTGGAGGGGACCAACAAGTCGCCCGTGGAGGGGACCATCAAGTCACCCGTTCAGGGGACCATCGCACCATTCCAACGGAGAGCCAGGGACCACACAGATTCTTCAGGACAATCCATCTGTCTAGGCTGCAACAAACCAGGCCACTTCTCAAGAGGATGTCCTTTAAACCCGAGATTTCTGGGTCTGATGGCCAACTCCCAGGAGTAGGACGACTGGGCCCATATGACTGGCATAATCGGTACGTGGGAGGCCATCCATACCTCAACATTACGCTGGAAGGAATCCCCACATCGGCCCTACTGGACACCGGGTCACAGGTTACTACCATCCCATGTATCCTTTACAAACAATTTTAGTCTGATACTGATCTTAGACCCCCAGACCCTAACTTTATCATTCTTGCAACTAATGGACAACCACAGAATCAGGTGGGGTTCAGAGAAGTGACAATAAAGCTGAGGAGGGTAGAGCTAAAAGGCCAAGGGTTATGTGTGGTAGAAGATAATCCTGATGAAAAATACCCCTACATGGTAACTGGTACTAATGTAATTGAAAACTGCCTTGGAGAAGTGTTGTTTTTACTCCAACAGATTGTTGTGACTGCTGGTTATGGGCGGACGAGAGTCATCCAAAGAGAAATTCGAGCTCTCATCCACAAGCAACAGGTAAATCTGTCTGGGGGAGAAATTGGCAGTGTACGGGTAACAGACCCGTTTCCCATTGTGTTACTACCGAAAAGTGAAATGATGATATGGTGTCAAGCAGGTCTCAGAGGAAAGGAATACCAGGCAGGTGTAGAACCGGTATATTCAGAGCATACACCTACACTACTGACAGCCAGAGGGGTGGTGGATGTACGCAAGGGAAGAGTACCAATCCGTGTATTAAATTGTGGGAAGAAGAAGCAAAACTACTCCGGTATGCTACTGTAGCAAAGCTGTACAATGTCTGTAACAACAACATACAGACAGTAGAGCCCTTTTCCCCCTCAAACCAGGCAGATAACAACTCCAAGGGACAGCTAGAGGAGTGGTGTCAGCAGTTGCACGTAGGAACTGATTCCATCCCTCCCCACCAGAAGCACGGAGTCTACCGGGTAGTACAAGAGTTTGAACATGTATTTAGTAAGCATCCATTAGATTTTGGGAGGATTAAAGGGGTACACCATCACATACCCACACAAAATCATCCCCCAATTAAAGTGAAACATAGACCCATTCCACCAAACCATTACCAGTGTGCCAAAGAGATGCTGCAGGACATGAAGGAAGCCGGGGTTATAAGAGATAGCTGTAGTCCCTGGTCAGCCCCCTTAGTCTTAGGGCCACTTTACACACACCAACTTATCTGTCCAACTTCTGACCAACTTGCTGGTTGCAGTGAAATCATGGACACATTGTTCCATTTTGTGGCTGTGTACAATGGAACTATGTGTCCATGATTTCACTGCAACCAGCAAGTTGGTCAGAAGTTGGACAGATAAGTTGGTGTGTGTAAAGTGGCCTTTAGTCAGACAGAGGGATGGCACTATGAGGATGTGTGTGGATTACAGGGAAGTCAATAAGATCACTCACAAAGATGCTTACCTGTTACTTCAGATAGAGGAGTGTCTTGCTGCATTAAAGACTGCTAATTGGCCTAGCGGGCAATGTGAGCGGACGCAGTGTGGAGATCTCCCGCCGACCGAAACACTGTACCGCCGCGAATCCCGCCACCTGAAGCCCCACACTGCCGAGTGTGACGGGGGAGACTGCCAGGACCCGATTGCCGGTATTTTGGAGCCCGCACACGGCCGCAATGACGAGACGGAGGCAGCAAGATGTGGGCACTGCTGGAGGTGGAGGCTCCCAAGATGGCACCGCAGCGCGGGAGGCTGCAGAGAAAGAGAACACCGCCTGCAGACACAGGATGGCGGCCGCAGCAAAACTGGAGCGATTCTCCAGGAAATCTGAAGGAGTTAAGGTGGGTGCTGGAGGAGAGGGTGCGAGTGGCCCAACAGTAGAGGAAGAGGATTCCCAATCAGAGGGAGAAGCTGGCACTACAGATAAGGCAGACCCGGCTGTGGGGGAAGCTGAAGGGAGCCCAGGAGAGCCTGTGTTGGAGGGAGAACCCACACTGAGGGATGTGTTTTGCCTAGTGTCCTCCTGCAAAAAGACACTGACCACTGTGGCTGAACAGGTTCACAGATTGCAGGGGGAGATCACCAACATAAATATAACCCTTAAAAAAGCAGATAAGCGCATGGCTGCAGTGGAGGAGAGAGTGGGAACAGCAGAGGATACTATTACAGCCATGCAAAAAGCTGAGAAAAGACACAGCCAGCAGCTAGCAGAGGTGATTGCAAAGAATGACGACCTGGAGAACAGGTCACGAAGGAACAATATCCGTATAGTGGGCATACCGGAAAAAGCAGAGGGGAGAGACCCCACTGGATTTGTAGAAACCTGGCTGAAAGCAAAGATTGGGGAACATTTCCTGACTAAAGTATTTGCAGTTGAGAGAGCCCACAGGGTCCCCACACAACCAAGACCACCAGGGGCGGAACCCCGCACTGTGCTAGCCAGGATTCTAAATTACCGAGACCGAGACATTATCCTGAGGAAAGCAAGAGATGCAGAGGATCTGACAATTAATGGGCAGCAAATTGAAATGTATCCAGACTATTCCCCAACGGTACAGAAGCAAAGGATGCAATTCAAGGGAGTTAAGAGACGCATGCGGGACATGGGGATACAGTACTCAATGTTTTTCCCAGCAAGGCTGAGGGTGATTGCTCTGGACAAAGTTCAGTTTTTTACGACACCAGAAGAGGCTGCCCATTGGCTGGATGCAAATGTTAAAAAGCTTAAAGTGACAGACGGCTGAGCTGTGGCAATGGACGAGACCAAAGTTAAGCAGTAGTATTGAATGTGCCACGGGAATTGGTCGAACTGTGCTTGTGTAGGGGACCAAATGGGTCTTATACCCAAGAGGCTGTACTTTATAGCCCTCAGAGAAAAGGGGGACTTGTTTGACCCATTACGGGCTGTTTATCTTTGTTGATTCCAAGGATGGGGGTGGGAGGGCTGAGGGTGTATCCGGACAACTTCTGAAGTATTATAAGTTTGGGAGTGAGTCCGGATAGTGTTGGGATGTGCGGTTTATATCCTATTGTAAATTTGTAGTGTATATCACATGTATGATAAGTTGCAAAACGATTTTCTTTAAGGCGGGAGGAGGAAGGAGGATTGCAATCATACGTTTCAAGGTACCGACCAGATTGGGCGCTGGGCATTGGAGACCCACTCTCGGTGAGAGACGAGATGTTAGGAAAAGGGAGGGGAGGAGTCAAGGGGGAAGGGAAAGGGGGGGGAGGGGGGGCAGAATATTTTAGGGAAAGGGGGGAGGGAAAGACAGCACTTGGCCTGGGACATATTGTACACAAATGATCATACCAGTGACTATGGGAGAATATATTAGAATATTAAGTTGGAATGTACGAGGCCTCTCCGACGCGACCAGACGGACTACCATTTTACAACATATAAAAGACCAGAAACCGGCAGTGATTTGCTTAATGGAGACACATCTGGTAAAAGATACACAGGGGGTTCTACAAGGGTGGTGGATTGCAGAAGCGTATCATGCCACATACTCCACATACTCCAGAGGAGTGTCTGTACTGATTCCTATGACAACGAAGTATGAACACGTGGATCACCACACGGACACGGAGGGACAATATGTCATCTTGGTGTGCAGGCTATGGGGGGTACTTACAGCTATTGTGGCTATGTATATACCTCCGCCGTACTCAAGTAAAAAAATCAGAGAAGTGATGGAATGGGTGGGACGACTTGGGAACATTCCACTCCTTTTAATAGGAGACTTCAATAATGTCCAAGACGATTTTTGGGACAAACACAAGTCTAATCCAGAAAGAACACAGAGCCACATACACCATTCGGTACATACGTTAGGGAGCTGGGGTTGAGAGACCTATGGAGAGTGAGAAACGAAGAGGCACGGTGTTTCTCGTGTTATTCGTCAACTCACAATACTTTATCCCGCATAGATATGGCATTGGGTAACGAACAAATGGAGGCGATAGTAGCAAAGGTGGAATACCTGCCAAGGATAATATCAGACCATAAACCCATTTGTGTGTGTATCCAGCGGGCGGAGTCTGGGATGAGGAGGCAGGGGGGCTGGAGACTTCACCGGCATGGCTGCGTTCGTTGGATATGAACAAGTTGTCACCAGAGGTTGCTGAATATTTTGATTTAAATGAGGGGAGTGCGGAGCCACAGATAGTATGGGACACTGGAAAGGCATTTCTACGGGGACTTCTCATTAGAGAAATTAGTCGTTGTAAAACAGAATCAAGACGGAAAGAAAAGGCAGTGGTAGAAACCTTGAGTATGGCGGAGGCAGAGGTGATTAGAGCTGGTACACGGGAGGCTGGAGACAGGCTAAAGGAGGCACAAGAGAGGGTAAATCAATATCTACTGGAAAAGACACAGAAAAGGAGAGAATTTCAGAAGTCCACCTTCTATGAGGAGGGGGAAAGGGTGGGCCATATGCTGTCGGTGGTGGCGGCGGCCCAGAGGAGGACCCCATTCATATACTCCATTCAGAAGATGGATGGTGACCTGACTGTGAATAGTGTGGAGATAGGATCAGTCTTCACGGATTTCTATAGGGGTCTATACTCCTCTGGCTCGGACGCCACTGACGGGAGTGTGGTATCGTACTTGCAAGGGGTTAAATTACCTAGATTGTCGACAATGGAAAGAGAGGGGTTGGAGGGACCACTGACAGTTGAGGAGTTGAGTGTAGCGCTGGCCTCAATGACTAACGACAGGGCTCCAGGAGGGGATGGTCTTCCGATTGAAATATACAAAAATATGGAGGAGGTGCTGCTGCCCAAACTTAGAGACGTATTGGAAAGATCAAGAGAGGGGGGGGTGCTGCCCGCATCCATGAGAGAAGCGATTATCATAGTGATACCAAAGGAGGATAAGGACCTGAAACATCCAGACTCCTATAGACCAATCTCACTTTTGACATCAGATGTCAAACTCCTGGCAAAGGTGTTGTCTAACCGGTTGTCTGGGGTTGTCAATAAATTGATCCATCCGGACCAATCAGGCTTTATGCCGAGTAGGTCGACGGCAATTAATATAAGGAGACTCTATTTAAATATGCAGCTGCCGGTTGACAATGCCGGCCGGAGAGTGATAGCATCCTTGGACGCCCGCAAGGCATTTGATAGTGTGGAGTGGGGGTACTTGTGGGCGGTCATGGAAAAGATGGGCATTGGCCCACAATTTCTCTCGTGGGTGAGGTTGCTGTACTCTCAACCAGTGGCCAGGGTACGGGTAAATGGGATATTGTCACAACGCATAGACTTATGTAGGGGCACGAGGCAAGGGTGTCCACTGTCCCCTCTCCTGTTTGCCTTAGCGGTGGAACCATTGGCGGCTGCGATACGAGATGCACAGGAGGTGGTAGGGTTCAGATACGGGAATCTGGAGGAGAAGGTGGCTCTGTACGCAGATGACATCCTGCTGTTTTTGGAGGAACCGGGAGAATCCTTGGGTAGCGCCATGAGATTATTTGAGAGATTTGGAGATGTATCCGGCTTGCGTATTAATTGGACCAAGTCTACGCTGTTAGCTTTAGACGAAAGGCTGCCTAGTGATATGGAAGCGGGGGGACTACGTATTGTGGATAAATTTAAATATTTGGGAGTATGGGTCTCAGCCCCAATTACGGAATACCTTACTATTAATCTGTCCCCTGTATTGGACCTTCTCAGGGCAAAGGTGGGAGCTTGGAGTAAACTATGCCTATCTGTGGTGGGCAGGATAAATCTAATTAAAATGATTTTGATGCCTAAACTGCTATATATATTGCACAATGCTCCCATCTGGGTCCCACAGTAGAGATTCAAACAGATTAACGCCATTTTTAGGAGCCTAATCTGGGGGAAAAAACAGGCACGTTTGAGGCTGGAGATCATGCAAAAACCTAAAGATGAGGGAGGTCTGGCATTGCCGAATCCATACCTCTATTTTTTGGCGGCTCAGGGACAACATGTGAGGGGATGGGCGCAGCGAGCAGAGGGTCCAATGGTCCAAAGAGTACTGGAAAAGGTAATGGAGAAATGCCCGCTGGTGCAATGCTTTGAGGATGGTACCATGTACTTAGCGGGGAAACTACATCCTACTCTGCTTCTATATCATAAGATATGGGAGAAACTGAAACAGGCGAGAGGCATAACACAGCTCACCAAATATTCTCCACTGTGGAACAATCATAACCTACAGGAGATACGAGAGATGGGATGTTTACATGAGTGGCAAAATAAGGGCATTGGATATGTGCACCAGATAATGGCTGGAAATAGCTTAAAATCATTTACACAACTGAGAGGGGAATTTGGATTAAGAGAATCGGGGACGTACCAATACCTACAGATGCACCATGCCTTCCAGACACAACGAAAGGTTGGGGAGATCTCTATACAAAAAGACATAGTGTTGGATTATGTATGTGGCAACGGACCTACGAGAGGAGTGATTTCCACGGTGTATGGAGACTTGTTACATACATACTCGCTTCAATACCCGACACGGGCAAAAACAAAATGGGAGGCGGAAGTGGGAGTTATAGATGAGGACAAATGGTCCTTCATTCTGGAGTGGGTTCCGAGTTTATCCCTCAATGAACCGGGCAGACTGTCCCAGCTATATCTGATATATAGAGTCTACCGGTCCCCTGCCTTTCTGTTTGGGGTGAATTTGAGACCCACATCGAAGTGTCCTAGATGTAAAATGGAGGGGGCTGGGATATATCATATGATGTGGACATGCTCGAGACTGTCAACATACTGGTTATTGATCATCAACAGGATAGAGGGGGCATATAAATGTGCTATACCAAGGGAACCAGTGGTGTGCCTGCTGGGCTACGTGGACGAGATTCGTGTGGACTCCAACTCAAAAATAGCCATCGCAAGACTGTTATTCATAGCAAGGAAACTAATAGCCAGATTCTGGATCAGGGAGGAGCCTCCGTCCAGGAGAGAGTTTCTGACACAGGCAAGCTATATCTCCAAGATGGAGAGTAACATATATCGTAGACGTGGGAGGGACAATGTATACACTAAGATTTGGTCTCCATGGCTAGAATATGGCACGTAGGAAGAGATGAATATATAAATGTAAATCGGGGGTGTATGTAGGGAAGAAGGAATGGAGGGAGGAAGACTGTATTGAGATATACTTTAAAAATTGTTGATATGATTTGTTACTGGCGATTGCTGTCTGGGAGGGGTGAGGGGGGAGGGAGGGGAGGGGGAAAGGGGTTTCAGAGATTTAATGACAAATTGTATGTACTGGACATTTTCATGTATGCCTGTTTACTTGCTTAATAAAAATTTATCTGATTAAAAAAAAAAAAAAAAAAAAAAAAAAAAAAAAAGACTGCTAATTATTTCTCTACATTAGATCTCACTAGTGGATATTGGCAGGTCTCTGTTGCAGAAGAAGACTGGGAGAAGACAGCATTCACAACACCAATGGGCCTATGCGAATTCAACAGCATACCATTCGGGTTATGCAATGCACCGGAAGCATTTCAAAGACTCATGGAATGTTGCCTGGGACACCGGAACTTCGAGACGGTGCTCTTATACCTGGACGACGTCAACGTGTATTCCAAAACCTATGAAGAACATCTGGAACACCTGGCAGAGGTATTTACAGCTCTAACAAAGTACAGAATGAAGATCAAACCATCTAAATGTCACCTGCTGAAACTGGAAGTCCAATACCTCGGGCATGTGATCAGCGCAGATGGGGTAGCACCAGACCTGGAAAAAGTGACAGCTATCCAGGACTGTAATAAAAAAGAAATCAGAGGCGCAATGAGTGTACCCGTATGAATATTTTTAGCCTGACTAGTGTGGTAGCGCTCACCTTACAGGGTTGTGCAGTCCTTGCACAACCCAGGTGTTCACGTTGGTGGTGGTTGAGGGTTGATCTAATCTTGGCCACTATGTTGCTATATAAACTTTGTTAATAATTCATCCTCTATCCACCTGAGGAAGGCGGATTACCGTGGAAACGCGTTGTGGGATACAGAGGATGAATAAAGTTAAGTTATATATCCTAATAAGATTCCTGGTCCTCCTTTAGCGCTCCTACAGACCGTTTTCTTGTGCTGCTTTCCAGCTATCCAGGACTGGCAGAGACCAACCACCGTCAGCAAGGTACATCAATTCTTAGCTTTGGTTGGGTACTACAGAAGATTCATTAAGGGCTACACAAAGATGTTCTGGTATGCCAAACTAAGAAGAGAAGGTCTATAGAGCCACCATTGGAATGAGACAAGGAACAAGAAGACTCCGTCCAGCAAATGAAGCAGGCTCTGACCGGTGAGAAAATCCTGGCTTACCCTGATTATAACCTATCATTTGTCCTCTACACCGACGCAAGTAATGTAGACCTGGGAGCAGCAATATCCCAGATACAAGATGGTAAGGAAAGAGTGATTGCCTATGCCAGCAGAAAACTTCGACCCACCGAGAGGAACCCAGAAAACTACAGTTCCTTTAAGTTGGAGTTCCTGGCCTTGGTGTGGGCTATAACAGAGCGGTTCAAGCATTATCTGGCAGCTTCAAAATTTACCGTCTTCACGGACAACAATCCGTTAACACACTTGGATACCGCGAAGCTTGGTGCATTGGAGCAACGCTGGATGGCCTGACTATCAAGCTATGATTTTACCATCAAGTACCGGGCAGGCCGTAAAAATGCTAATGCTGATGCCCTCTCCAGAAACCCTCAAGTACATTTGCAAGGACTTGAAGAAGAGGTAGATGACTTGGAGGAAATAGAACTCCCAGCTTTCCATAAAAGTAGAAAATGGAAAATGACAAAAACCCATATCTACCGGAACCGTCAGACTGTTGCACTAAATCCGCTGCTTCACTATGGATGGAAAGAGACACAAGACAGTGATCCGGCATTGAGCCTAGTGAAGAGGCTGGTAACCCAACCGGATTCCCAACTTGAAAAGAATGCTCCACCAGAGGCCTTTCCTGTGGAAAGAAAGAAGCAGGTTATTCATCTATCAAGGTCAATTGTGCAGCAAGTATATCAACCCCAGAACACACGAAATGGTATGGCAAGTTGTGGTTCCAAAGAGAGACATCCAAATGGTGTTGAAAGCGTACCATAAGGGTCCCTTTACACACCACAACCACAGGAGACATTTTTGGCAGCGATATTTCTCGCTGGAATTATTGCTGCTAAATTGCCTCCTTATTGCGGCGTGTATTTCAGGAATTTGGCGGCAATATGTCGCCTCGTTCCGATCGCCTGGTTTTGGAGCAGTGCTGTAAAATCGAAACCAGGCGACATTGGTTTTATCGCTGCCAAATTCCTGAAATACACGCCACAATAAGGAGGCCACTTGGTGGCGATAATTCCAGCGAGAAATATCGCCGCCAAAAATGTCTCCTGCGGTTGTGGCGTGTAAAGGTACCCTAATGGACACTTTAGATGGAGAAAACTGGAAATATTGTTACGTGAGAGATTCTATTGGATCAGCATGAGGTCTACCATAGAGAAATGATGTAAGAATTATGGACCATGCTCGTTAAGAAGAAAAGACCGTAACAGTCAGAAAGCACCACTCCAGCCTATCATCACTAAACAGCCATTAGAACTGGTAACCTTAGATCACGTCAAACTTGCACCCAGCAGATCAGGCTATGCCTATGCTCTTACCATGGTGGACCACTATTCCTGATTCCTTGTGGTAGCTCCAGTAAAAGACTTTACAGCTTAGACAGCCGCAAGAGCCTTTCAAGCCTATTTCTGCAGACCACACGGGTATCTAGAACAGGTATTGACAGACCAAGGTCCTGCCTTTGAAGCGGAAGTATTTCAAGAGTTCTGTAACCTATACAGATGCAAGAAAATTCGTACCATGCCTTACCATCCCCAAACTAACGGAATGTGTGAAAAGATGAATCACGTGGTAATAGAATTGTTGAAAACTCTACCCTTAGAAGAACGAAACAGATGGCCAGAGAAATTACCAGACCTTGTTGACATCTACAACAATATCCAAGTAAGCTCAACAAATTGTACCCCTGCATACCTAGTGAGAGCAAGACCAGGAAAATTGCCAGTAGACTTTGAAATGGGCATCGTAGTTCCTGAAGAAGACACCTCAGATGCAGATTGGATACCAGAAGAACAGAAAAGTACAAGAAAATACAGGAAATATGTTGAGAGAAGTCTGGCAAAATCCAGAGAGAAGCAAGAAACCCATTTTAACAAAAGTACATAAGGAACACCCTTAACACCAGGTGAATTGGTTTTGAAAAGGAAAAGGAGACTCCACAAATTAGATGTTCAATGGGAAGCAAAACCATACACTGTTTTACCATCAAACTTGGACAACCAGAAGACCTGTCTGATCAGCAAAGACAATGGAGAAACAACAGCAACAGTGTCCAGAGATCATTTAAAGAAGTGCCCTCCACCTCTACAACCAAAAGAATATGTACCTTGTCCAGAACCCGGAGAAGAGGAGCCAAAGACAGTCTAGACACTCATAGGAGAATTACCCGCAGATTGGCCCCAAATAGAAGGTGCATACCTAATCCCAATGTTGACATTCCCACAACCAGTAGAAGAACCAAGAGCATAAGAACCACCTGTTGTAGCAGAGCCAGGGAACCCTGCAATCGGTGCACCTTCCATTCCCACTGTGAGAATGAGAAGACATTCAGGCATACCTGTGTTACGCAGATCAACACATGGGTCAGTAGACAGTGTTCGCTCTACACCAGCCTTAGACACTAGTGGAATACCAGTTTTACATAGGTCAACACGTAGTAACTTGGGTCAAACACCACTAAGGTACAGAGAATAAGTTGTAAAATGTGGGAAATGTAAATATGTTTAAAATGTAAATACAAAACTAATGTTAGTGTACAGAAGGGTGAAGAGGAGGCTAAAACAACCCAAACCAGGTACACAACATCAGAAAGAGGGGTGAGTGGAGTTGGCGTAAGGAGCTGTCTAGGGAGAGCAAAATCTTAGCCAATAGGTGACCCCAGGCCAGGAGGCCTACAGCGCTTATGACCGCTAGAGGCCCCTGCAGTACCTAGGACTCCTACGCCAAGGCACCCGTAGCGTTTGTTGTGTAACTTTGAACTTTTAAGCCTACAGAGACTTTACCTGTTTGGACTTTTGAATTTTTATAATTTCGAAAATGGACCATAGCCACAGGACTGGCGGTGGCAAAAATACTTTAAACAGCCTGCAGTGGATGGACTAGCGCTGTATGGACTGGTTACCTGTTTTTCCCATTTTCCCTGGTTTTTGTAAATTTTTAATTAAGACTGTTCAAATTTCAAATGAAAATAGTTATGTTATGTTATGGTTGTTGAAAAATGTTTCAGTCCCAGAGGACTGAAGTTAACTAGGGGAGAATGTGGCACCCCTGCGGGGGATTGCCACAGGACCCATCGGTGCAAGGAAGGATGAACACCTTGGTACACACAGCACCCAATACCTTCCACCCCAGACCTGGAGGGGAAGCTCCACTGGCTGACCTTAAGCCAGATTCCCTATAAAGATCCAGGCCTAAGGGGAAGAGTCAGTTAGTACTGAAGTGAGTTTCAGTGAGTCTGCAGTTAGCAGAGAAGAGAGCAGTAGTGAAGGAGCTGGTTGCTGAGACCAAGCCAGGCCCAGAACCAGGAAACCTGACCCAGCTGTGCAGCGCCCTAGGGAGAGGGACGGAGGCCAGTGGGAGAAGTAGGAAGAAGGAAGAAAAGAACAGATCTGAAAACACTTTAGCCACCCGGATACCGGAGTCCAAAACTGCTATTAATCTATTGTAGCAGGAAACACCCGGACAGACCAGGAGGATCTACTCCCCCTGAAGTACAGAACAGAAGACACCAAGCATAGGACCAGGGACCTAAGCAGAGAATAGGGATCCCACCGAAAGGTCCTCATTGTCGGTTGTGGAACAGAACCCTGAGAGGGATAAAGAGCGGCAGGTTCAGCTACAGACAGGACTTACCCCAAACACCGCACACACTAACAGAGGAGGCCTCACAACTCTCCAAGTTGAACATCCCAAACTGCACTGAAACCTGGTTACCCCTCTGGATCGTGCCCGTTACCGGACATCAGTAAAAAGGTACCGAAACAGAGACTATTGTGTGTGTGTGTGTGCCTGATTCTCTGCCGCCTGCAGCGTTCACAGCAGAACCACTACTAATACTCCCCTCATCCACCCCGCTGCCCTGAGGTAAAGTTCCGCCTGTGGGGAGCTGTACTACCAAAGCTGTATTCCCATCACCTCAGCGGCCGGCCGCAGTGCTGGCAACCCTATTACCAGGTACCACAGGTGGCGTCATGTTGCAAATTCCCCATCATCATCACCCTCATCCTCGCCACTGAGGGTCCAGGGCACGGAACCAAGAACTGACCAGCCGTGATCCCCTCCGAATTAAACCACCTATCCCGGTATCCGAGTAACCCTTACCCTGTCGACCGACTCAGTCACTTGACACCGTCAATTCTCACGGGAGTGGCACAGTCTCGCGGGAGGAACCCGGCATTTTTAATCAATTGTCAATGAGTCGCACAGGCGTGGAATTGTCGCACGGTTGTCATAGAGCAGGGGTGCGGCAGCTCCAGGCCTCGAGGGCCGCTCACAGTCCAGGTTTTCTGGATATCCTTAGCATTTGGCATTTGGAATCATCACCTGTGCAGGAGATTAAATTACCAACTGTCAAATGCTAAGAATATACACAAATCCTGCACTGTGTACGGCCCTCGAGGCCTGGAGGTGCCCACCCCTGTCATAGAGACTTCGCACTAGCGAGACTTCGGCACTACCTTTATTAGAGCACGGTGACCCGCACCAGTGGCTCCAATGCTCAAGCGCGAGTGCGGCTGTCACTCACCGCGCTTGCAACAGTGAAGGCGGGAATTTCAACAATGCAGGGCAGCAGAGTTCAGTGAACAAATTTGAGGTCAATGACCAGTCTGGAAGTACAAGCGTGCAGTCCTTGGTAAGTATAATGCTCCTGTTTTAATCACTGTTTTGCTTTCTTTTACAACCCCCCAGGCATACCTGACTCGCCCCAATGGGGGCTGTGGGGTACTCGCAACAAGGCCCTCTCGACGTCGTCGGGGCTGTGGGATGTCATGATGGCACGACCTGGTCCGTGGTCCCCAGTGGGCAGTCAGGAAAAAGGGAAAAAGGGTAATATTAAAAGAGAAAAGGGAGTAAAATAAAAAGAGTTTGGCTTGATGTCACCCGTGATAGGTGGCTGGTAGGGGCTTCTGTGGATAATGGAGTTGCAGCTGTGTTGGTATTGCTCCCTACGGGAGGAGCGGATCCCCAGGGCATCCGGGGTCAAGATGATTTGGGGTGATGGAATGCCAGCGGGGCAGAGCTGGCTGCTGGCGGGATCGAAGCAGGTCTCCTGCAGGGCCTTGTGGTCTTTGCAGTTTGTTAGTCTACCGCTTTCCAGGTGCAGGCAGGAAATAAGAGTCCCACACACAGTCTGAGTTCCAACCCCTTATACTTGGCTTCTCTGGCAGGTACTTCAGGTTACAGGGCAAGTACAGTGGCAGTCCAGGTGGTCCTTGGCAGCCAGGATGGCATGTCCAGTACACCTATTTGTGTTCCTTTCCTCTTGGGCTTTTTCCTCTCTCAGCGCTGCCTTTTCTCTTCCTGCACATGCCTCCGCACACAGAGCCCCGATCCAGCAGCCATGGGCCTTCTTGGGCGACCGGCAGAGTCCCCTGGACCTAGTACGGCTGCCTTCTCTGCGCTATGTCCGGAGTTGGCCACAGCTATGGAAGATTTCATTGCCCCCAATTCTGTGGTTGGAGCTTGAAGCCTCCCCGCCACCTTTAGTGTCAGGCCCTGGTCCTCGCCCTATCTTTCCACTTCACTGCAGATTTGTGCACGCGGGTGGATCGTTCACTGCCCGCGCCTCTAGGACTCTCTCTCTCTAGCTTTCTGCGGTCTTTAGCCCCATGACCCGGGACAAGCCAACGTGATTCAGGCCTCCGAGTCAGGGTTCTCTCTGTCCTTGCGCTCTGGTGTCCTCCTCCAACTAACTACCCACTTTCCCTGGTGTCTTCCCTTTGTTCTCTTCCTCTCCAAAGCCGCTTTCTGCTCACTTCCCACCCACCACCTGTCTACCCCGCCGTTCCATAGCTGCCTGAGCCGTCCCACCACCTGGGTTCACCCGCTAGCTCTTGGACCATTTGTGTTGGGTTTACAGGCGACTAGACTTACTGATCCCTCACGGTTGCCGCAAACCATTAGTAGTGACCGGACCGCAAGGGCGCCAGAAACCCAAACTGAACTTCTCAGAGATGTTTGTGTTCAAGGTCAATGCCCAAACACTAGATGTTCGGTAATGACCTTGAATGCTAAAGTTCGGGTTCACCCATCACTAATCAGCGGTACTGTTCATCTTCCAGAGGGGTCCCTCATCCATCCATGTACATTGGTCATTTGTTCACAGCAGACTCGGGTTGGTATGATAACTTAGGCCCACTGCGCCATCACAGTGGGTAATCGTGCATGCAACTCACAACAGTTTGGCACCAAACTACTTGAGACAGAGAGGGCATTTAATTAGCTTGGATAGGCATACTTACTGTGTCAGGTTGGAATTACTGCCAAGATCACTGTGTGGGATCACCAGTTCTGCTGCTACCTTAGCTACTCCTTTGGCATTGAAGATTCTATGTTTATCAGAAAGTTCTTTTTTACAGCTAGGTTTTGCCAAAACATGTCATGGACATCAGGCCATACTGGAGCTTGACCAGGAGGGAGCTTTTGAGAAAGAATATAAGTATGTGCTATATGCCTAAATTTTTTATACTTACTTTCCGGCTAACTGACAGTTGCATATAGTAATTAGCTAGGTCAATCCTAGGGTAGCAGTAGCAATGCACTCTTTCTGACCTCCTTTTTAAACTATTTTCATTATTAATTGCTTTAGTTAGGTGTGCATTTGAGGTTTGTATTATATGGATTACTATTTTAATACTAGAAGTAGGTCCGATGCTATCGCAACGAGAGGGCGTCACTGCCACTCTGCGCTCTTTCTGGCTCCCCTGTGCTCCTTTGACCACCCTGTGATCTCTTTGCCCCTCTGCTCCGCCTTGTGTCTCTGCCCCCCCTTCCCTCTGTCTTTTTCCCCTGTGTCTCTGCCCCCCCTTCCCTCTTTCATCTCCCCCATGTCTCTGCCCTCTCTTCCGTCTCTCTTCTTCCCCGTGTCTCTGCCCCCCCTTCCTTTTCTCTGCTACCTCCTTTCGTCTCTCTGCCCCCTATCCCTAATGGTACCTTTACACGCCGCCACAACAGGATGGATACAACCCGCTACAGGCTACAAATGTAGCTTGTCGCGCCAATATCGCCCGTAGTAGCGGCGTCTGAAGACGGGACGACACAGCCGGCTACAGATACATCTGTATCCGTGCACTGCCCATAAACAGATGGCTACATCGCCGATTGTAGCGAGCTGTATCGGCGTGTAAAGAAGCTACAGAAGGGAACTCTGGACACCCGGCGATGTAGCTGCAATGTAGCTAAGGCGTGACCCAGGCTCTGGGATACCACGCCCCTTCAGCGATCATTGGAGGAAGCTCCTGCGTTGCGATTGGTTGTCGCCGCACAGGGCGGCATATTTAAGGAGCTGACGAGTCACACTACACAATTGCTCGAGCGTCAAGTCTTAATCTGCCTCCTGCGATGCCTGTGCAATCATGGTATTTTTGCTTTCTCCTATCAGCGTACGGACGTCTCGTAATCCACAATTGGAGCACGCCTATGTACTGTCCCTGCTGCACCAGGTACGCCCATAGTAGCTGGTTGTAGCGGTGTGTAAATGAGCTACAGATGGCTACTTGAGACACCCGGCGATGTATCTAGCTGTAGATGTAGATTAGCGTAGCGCACCTTGTGGCGGCATGTAAAGAGGGTGCGTTTCCCGTTGGTAACCGTTTGGGCGTGCTCGTGCACGTGAAGTAGCCGTTGGTATGCATCCTGCAGTGGCGGCATGTAAAGGTACCATTACTCTGCTCTCCCCTTTTGTCTCTCTAACCCCCTTTCCTTGCTCTCCTTCCCCTTCTGTTTCTGTGCCCCCCCTTCCCACTCTCTGCTCCGTCCTTTCATCTCTCTGCCCCCCTTCCCTGGTTCTGCTTCCCCTTCTGTTTCTATGCCCCTCCTTCCCACTCTCTGTTCTCCCCTTTCTTCTCTCTGCTCTCCCCTTACCTCTCCCCCCCTTCAGACGCTCTACCCCCCTTATGTCTCTGCTCCGCTTCAGTATTTCTGGCCCTCCCTATGTCTCTCAGCCCTCCCCTTCCCTCCATGCCCCCCCCTTTTGTCTCTATGTCCCTCCCCCTTCATCTCTCTGCCCCTTCAGTGTTTCTAGTCCCCCTTATGTCTCTCAGATCCCCTTCAGTATTTATGGTCCCCCTTATGTCTTGGCCCCCCTTCCCTCTCTGCTGCCCCCCTTTCGTCTCTATGTTCCCCCCTTCAGTCTTTGTGGTCCCCCCTTATGTCTCTTTGCCCCCACTTCAGAGTCCCTGCCCCCCTTCAGTCTTTTTGGTCCCCCCTTATGTTTCTCTGCCCCCCCCTTCAATTTTTCTGGTCACCCTTGTTTCTTTGCCTCCCCCTTCAGTGTTTCTGGTCCTCCTCATATCTCTCTGCTCCCCTTCAGTATTTCTGTCCCCCCCCTTAATTACTCCCCCCCCCACCCTCTTTATATCCTAAACCCCCCCCCCTTCATCTCTCTGGCCCCTTCAGTATTTCTGGTTCCCCTTATGTCTCTCTGCCCCCCCCCCTGTGCCAAAAGGGTCTACGGGCGCAGGAGGAGGGTTGCGGGGGGGGTCTACTGTGGAGGGGGGATGCAGGCACTGGAGGAGGGGGTGTGAGGGTCACCTGTGAGGGTGTGCGAGTGCCGGAGGAGGAGGTGCGGGGGTCTACTGGGGGTGTGTGCGGGTGCTGGAGGGGGGATGCTAGGGTCTACTGCGGGGGGGGTGCAGGTGTCTACGGCAGGGGTGTGTGGGCAGTCTGCGGGGTCAGCGGCATCGGGAGAGGTGCGGTGGGAGGTTGACGGGGGTCTGCAGGTGGCGTGTGCAACGTTGGCTTGTGTTTTCTGAGTCGCCGGAAGCTTGTGACACATATTGATGATTATATATTAGACTAGATGGTGGCCCAATTCTAATGCATCGGGTATTCTAGAATATGTATGAAGTTGATATGCTGTGACTGACAGAATTTGTTCAGTCAACGTGAGTGAACTACAATATATAGCAGCGCTATGGTATATGGTGGTATATTAAGCACATGAATAGAAGCACTATAGTATATGGCGATACATTACATTACATGTATAGCAGCACTATAGTATATGGCGGTACATTACAGTACATGTATAGCAGTGCTATAGTATATGTCGGTACATTACAGTACATGTATAGCGGCGCTATGGTATATGGCGGTACATTACAGTACATGTATAGCAGCACTATGGTATATGGTGATACTTAACTCCCCGCGCCCCCGCTCCTCCACAGTAAAAGTAAAGGATGTGAGGATACTCACCTGTCCGCCTCCGTCTTTTAGGTCCTGTCGTTGCCTCGGAAACCGATCAGGATGGAGCAGGAGGGCAGGATGGTGACGGGGGGAGGGGGGCAGGATTGTGTTGGGGGCAGGATGGAGCAAGCGGGGCAGGATGGAGCCGGGAGGGGGCAGGATGGGGGCAGGTGGGCAGGATGGGGTGGAGGGGGGCAGGATGGAGGCTGGGGAGCAAGAACAGCGGGGGGCAGGATGGAGGCGGGGGGCAGGATGGAGCGAGCGGGCAGGATGGAGGGAGCTGGGCTGGATGGAGCGAGAGAGCGGGACAGGATGGAGCAAGTGAGGCAGGATGGAGCCGGAGGAGCAGGATGGTGGCGGGGGGGGCAGGATGGTGGGAGCGGGGCAGGATGGAGTGAGCGGGGCAGGATGGTGGCGGGGAGGCTGGATGGTAGCGAGCAGGGCAGGATGGTGGCAGGGGGGGCAACATGGAGAAAGCGGGGCATAATGGTGGCGAGCGGGGCAGGATGGAGCGAGCAGGGCAGTATGGAGCAAGCGGGGCAGGATGGTGGTGGAGGGGAAGGATGGAGCCGGCGGGGCAGGATGGAGCTGGCAGGGCAGGATGGTGTCGAACCGGGCAGGATGGTGGTGAGCGGGGCAGGATGGAGCGAGCATGGCAGGATGGAGCCGGAGGAGCAGGATGGTGGCGGGGAGGCAGGATGGTGGGAGCGGGCAGGATGGAGTGAGCGGGGCAGGATGGTGTTGGGGGGCAGGATGGGGGCGGGGAGGCAGGATGGTGGCGGTGGGTCAGGATGGAGCCAGCAGGGCAGGGTGGTGGAAGCGGGGCAGGATGGAACCGGAGGAGCAAGATGGTGGTGGTGGGGGCAGGATGGGGGCGGAGGAGCAAGAACACCGGGGGGCAGGATGGAGGCGGGGGCAGGATGGAGCGAGCGGGGCAGGATGGAGAGAGCAGGGCTGGATGGAGCGAGAGCGAGCGGGACAGGATGAAGTGAGCGATGCAGGATGGAGCTGGAGGAGCAGGACGGTGGCGGGGGGGCAAGAAAAAGTGAGCGGGAGGATGGTGCGGGGGCAGGATGGTGCGGGGGCAGGATGGTGGCGGAGAGCAGGATGTGGCGGAGAGGCAGGATTGTGGCGGAGAGGCAGGATGTGGCGGAGAGGCAGGATGTGGCGGAGAGGCAGGATGGTGGCGGAGAGGCAGGATGGTGGCGGAGAGGCAGGATGGTGGCGGAGAGGCAGGATGGTGGCGGAGAGGCAGGATGGGGCGGGGCAGATGAGCGCAGGATGGAGCCAGCGGGGCAGAATGGAGCAGGATGGAGCAGGAGGAGCAGGATGGTGGCTGGGGGGGGGGAAGGATGGTGGCTGGGGGGCAGGATGGTGGCTGGGGGGGAGCAGGATGGTGGCTGGGGGGAGGATGGTGGCGAGCGGGGCAGGATGGAGTGAGCAGGGCAGAATGGTGGTGGCGGGTCAGGATGGAGGCGGCGGGACAGGGTGGTGGGAGTGGAGCAGGATGGAACTGGAGGAGTAAGATGTTGGTGGGGGGGCAGGATGGTGGCGAGCGGAGCAGGATGGAGCTGGAGGAGCAGAATGGTGGCGAGCGAGGCAGGATGTAGCGAGCGGGGCAGGACGGAGCGACCAGGGCAGGATGGTGGCGGGGGGCAGGATGGAGCGAGCGGGGCTGGATGGAGCGATCGGGGCAGGATGATGGCGGGGAGGAATGATGGAGCCGGCAGGGCAGGATGGAGCTGGCAGGGCTGGATGGTGGCGAGCGGGGCAGGATGGTGGTGAGCGGGGAAGGATGGAGCGAGCATGGCAGGATGAAGCCGGAGGAGTAGGATGGTGGTGGGGGGGCAGGATGGTGGGAGCGGGGCAGGATAGAGCAAGCGGGGCAGGATGGTGGCGGTGGGGCGGGATGGAGCCGGCGTGGCAGAATGGAGCGAGCGGGGCAGGATGGAGTGAGCGGGGCAGGATGGAGCGAGCGGGGCAGGATGGAGCAAGCGGGGCAGGATGGAGCTGGGATGGGGGCAGGATGGTGACGAGCGGGGCAGGATGGTGGCGGGGGGGCAGGATGGTGGCGGGGGGCAGGATGGAGCGAGCAGGGCAGAATGGTGGCAGGGGGGCAGGATGGAGCGAGCGGGGCAGGATGGAGGGAGCAGGGCTGGATGGAGCGAGAGAGCGGGACGGGATGGAGCAAGTGAGGCAGGATGGAGCCGGAGGAGCAGGATGGTGGCGGGGGGCAGGATGGTGGGAGCGGGGCAGGATGGAGTGAGCGGGGCAGGATCGTGGCGGGGAGGTAGGATATTGGCGGGGAGGCTGGATGGTAGCGAGCAGGGCAGAATGGTGCCAGGGGGGGCAACATGGAGAAAGCGGGGACGGAATGGTGGCGAGCAGGGCAGGATGGAGCAAGCAGGGCAAGATGGTGGCGGGGGGCAGGATGGTGGCGGGGGGCAGGATGGTGACGGGGAGGCAGGATGGTGGCGGAGAGGCAGGATGGTGGCGGAGAGGCAGGATGGTGGCGGGGACGCAGGATGAAGTCGGCGGAGCAGGATGGAGCGAGCGGGGCAGAATGGAGCAGGATGGAGAAGGAGAAGCAGGATGGTGGCTGGGGGGGGGGAAGGATGGTGGCTGGGGGGGCAGGATGGTGGCTGGGGGGGAGCAGGATGGTGGCTGGGGGGAGGATGGTGGCGAGCAAGGCAGGATGGAGTGAGCAGGGCAGAATGGTGGCGGCGGGACAGGGTGGTGGGAGTGGAGCAGGATGGAACTGGAGGAGTAAGATGTTGGTGGGGGGCAGGATGGTGGCGAGCGGAGCAGGATGGAGCTGGAGGAGCAGAATGGTGGCGAGCGAGGCAGGATGTAGCGAGCGGGGCAGGACGCAGCGAGCAGGGCAGGATGGTGGCGGGGGGGCAGGATGGAGCGAGCGGGGCTGGATGGAGCGATCGGGGCAGGATGATGGCGGGGAGGAAGGATGGAGCCGGCAGGGCAGGATGGAGCTAGCAGGGCTTGATGGTGGCGAGCGGGGCAGGATGGTGGTGAGCGGGGAAGGATGGAGCGAGCATGGCAGGATGGAGCCGGAGAGTAGGATGGTGGTGGGGGGGCAGGATGGTGGGAGCGGGGCAGGATAGAGCAAGCGGGGCAGGATGGTGGCGGTGGGGCGGGATGGAGCCGGCGTGGCAGAATGGAGCGAGCGGGGCAGGATGGAGTGAGCGGGGCAGGATGGAGCGAGCGGGGCAGGATGGAGCAAGCGGGGCAGGATGGAGCTGGGATGGGGGCAGGATGGTGGCGAGCGTGGCAGGATGGTGGCGGGGGGGCAGGGTGGTGGCTGGGGGCAGGATGGAGCGAGCAGGGCAGAATGGTGGCAGGGGGCAGGATGGAGCGAGCGGGGCAGGATGGAGGGAGCAGGGCTGGATGGAGCGAGAGAGCGGGACGGGATGGAGCAAGTGAGGCAGGATGGAGCCGGAGGAGCAGGATGGTGGCGGGGGGGCAGGATGGTGGGAGCGGGGCAGGATGGTGGGAGCGGGGCAGGATCGTGGTGGGGAGGTAGGATATTGGCGGGGAGGCTGGATGGTAGCGAGCAGGGCAGAATGGTGGCAGGGGGGGCAACATGGAGAAAGCGGGGCGGAATGGTGGCGAGTGGGGCAGGATGGAGCGAGCAGGGCAGGATGGAGCGAGCGGGGCAGGATGGTGGCGGAGGGGAAGGATGGAGCCGGCGGGGCAGGATGGAGCTGGCAGGGCAGGATGGTGTCGAGCGGGGAAGGATGGTGGTGAGCGGGGCAGGATGGAGCGAGCATGGCAGGATGGAGCGAGCAGGGCAGGATGGAGCCGGAGGAGCTGGTGGCGGGGAGGCAGGATGGTGGGAGCGGGCAGGATGGAGTAAGCGGGGCAGGATGGTGTTGGGGGGCAGGATGGTGGCGGGGGGCAGGATGGTGGCGGGGAGGCAGGATGATGGCGGCGGGTCAGGATGGAGCCAGCGGGGCAGGGTGGTGGGAGCAGGGCAGGATGGAACCAGAGGAGCAAGATGGTGGTGGGGGGGGCAGGATGGGGGCGGAGGAGCAAGAACACCGGGGGCAGGATGGAGGCGGGGGCAGGATGGAGCGATCGGGGCAGGATGGAGAGAGCAGGGCTGGATGGAGCGAGAGCGAGCGGGACAGGATGAAGTGAGCGATGCAGGATGGAGCTGGAGGAGCAGGACGGTGGCGGGGGGCAGGAAAAAGTGAGCGGGGCAGGATGGTGGCGGGGAGCAGGATGGTGGCGGGGGGCAAGATGGTGACGGGGAGGCAGGATGGTGGCGGAGAGGCAGGATGGTGGCGGAAAGACAGGATGGTGGCGGGGAGGCAGGATGGTGGCGGGGACGCAGGATGGAGCGAGCGGGGCAGGATGGAGCAGGAGGAGCAGGATGGTGGCTGGGGGGGGAGGGATGGTGGCTGGGGGGGGCAGGATGGTGGCTGGGGGGGAGCAGGATGGTGGCTGGGGGGAGGATGGTGGCGAGCGGGGCAGGATGGAGTGAGCAGGGCAGAATGGTGGCAGCGGGTCAGGATGGAGCCGGCGGGACAGGGTGGTGGGAGTGGAGCAGGATGGAACTGGAGGAGTAAGATGTTGGTGGGGGGGGCAGGATGGTGGTGAGCGGAGCAGGATGGAGCAGGAGGAGCAGAATGGTGGCGAGCGAGGCAGGATGTAGCGAGCGGGACAGGACGGAGCGAGCAGGGCAGGATGGTGGCGGGGGGGGGCAGGATGGAGCGATCGGGGCTGGATGGAGCGATCGGGGCAGGATGATGGCGGGGAGGAAGGATGGAGCCGGTAGGGCAGGATGGAGCCAGCAGGGCAGGATGGAGCGAGCGGGGCAGGATGGAGCTGGGATGGGGGCAGGATGGTGGCGAGCGGGGCAGGATGGTGGCGGGGGGTAGGGTGGTGGCGGGGGCAGGATGGAGCGAGCAGGGCAGAATGGTGGCAGGGGGGCAGGATGGAGCGAGCGGGGCAGGATGGTGGCGGGGGGGGGCAGAATGGAGCGAGCGGGGCAGGATGGAGCTGGCGGGACAGGATGGAGCCGGCGAGGCAGGATGAAGCTGGTAGGGCAGGATGGTGGGAGAATGGCAGGATGGAGCGAGCGGGGCAGGATGGAGCAAGCGGGCAGGATGGAGCAAGCGGGGCAGGATGGAGCAAGCGGGGCAGGATGGAGCAAGTGGGGCAGGATGGAGCAAGTGGGGCAGGATGGAGCAAGCGGGGCAGGATGGGGCCGGCAGGGCAGGATGGGGCCGGCGGGGCAGGATGGAGTGAGCAGGGCAGGATGGAGCGAGCAGAGCAGGATGGAGCGAGCAGGGCAGGATGGAGCGAGCAGGGCAGGATGGAGCGAGCAGGGCAGGATGGAGCGAGCAGGGCAGGATGGAGGCACGTGGGCAGGATAAAGGCGGAGGGGGGGCATGATGGAGGCAGGGGAGCAAGAACAGCGGGGGGCAGGATGGAGCTAGTGGGGCAGGATGGTGGCGGGGGGCAGGATGGTGGCGGGGGACAGGATGGAGCGAGTGGGGCAGGATGGTGGCAGGGGGCAGGATGGAGCAAGCGGGGCAGGATAGTGGTGGGGGGGGGCATGATGGAGGCGGCAGGGCAGGATGGAGGCAGCAAGGCAGGATGGAGGCGGCAAGGCAGGATGGAGCCTGGGGGGCAGGATGGAGCCTGGGGGGCAGGATGGAGGTAGGTGGGTAGGATAGAGGCGGAGGGGGGCATGATGTAGGCGGGGGAGCATGAACAGTGGTGGGCAGGATGGAGGAGGGGGGCAGGATGGAGCGAGTGGGGCAGATTGGAGGGAGCAGGGCAGGATGGAGCGAGCGGGGCAGGATGGAGTGAGGCAGGATGGAGCCGGAGGAGCAGGATGGTAATGGGGGGGGCAGGATGGTGGGAGCGGGGCAGGATTGAGCAAGCGGGGGGCAGAATGGTGGCGTGGAGGCAGGATGGTGGCGGGGGGGCAAGATGGAGGAGGTAGTGCAGGATGGATCCGGCAGGGCAGGATGGAGCCGGAGGAACAGGATGGTGGCTGAGGGGGGGGGCAGGATGGTGGCTGGGGGGGATCAGGATGGTGGCTGGGGGGGATCAGGATGGTGGCTGGGGGGGATCAGGATGGTGGCTGTGGGGGGCAGGATGGTGGCGAGCAGGGCAGGATGGAGCGAGCGGGGCAGGATGGTGGTGGCGGGGCAGGATGGAGCCGCGGGGCAGGATGGTGGCTGGGGGGGAGAAGGATGGTGGCGAGAGGGGCAGGAAGGAGCCGGAGGAGCAGGATGGTGGCGAGCTAGGCAGAATGGAGCGAGCGGGGCAGGATGGTGGTGGGGGGGCAACATGGAGCGAGCGGGGCAGGATGCTGGCGGGGGGGCATTATGGTGGCGGAGGGACAGGATGGTGGCGAGCGGGGCAGGATGGAGCGAGCAGGGCAGGATGGAGCAAGCAGGTCAGGATGGAGCGAGCAGGGCAGGATGGAGCCAGAGGAGCAGGATGGTGACAGGGGGGCAGGATGGTGGGAATGGGGCAGGATGGAGCAAGCAGGGCAGGATGGTGCCGGGGGGGGCAGGATGGAGCCGGCAGAGCAGGATGGAGCCGGCGGGGCAGGATGGTGGGAGCGGGGCAGGATGGAGCGAGCGGGTTAGGATGGAGAGAGCGGGGCAGGATGGAGCCAGGGGTGCAGGATGGTGGTGGGGGTGCAGGATGGTGGCGGGGGGCAGGATGGAGCAAGCGGGGCAGGATGTTGGCAGGGGGGCAGAATGGAG
Organism: Allobates femoralis; assembly: GCA_033576535.1. Lineage (NCBI taxonomy): Eukaryota > Metazoa > Chordata > Amphibia > Anura > Aromobatidae > Allobates > Allobates femoralis. The sequence continues at coordinate 133,582,643 of JARQOC010000009.1, read as the reverse complement.
CGAGCGGGGCAGGATGGAGCTAGCGGGTCAGGATGGTGGCGGGGGGCAGGATGGAGTGAGCAGGGCAGGATGGAGTGAGTGGGGTAGAATGGTGGCGGGGGAGCAGGATGGTGGCGGGAGAGCAGGATGGTGTCGGGGGGGGCAGAATGGAGCGAGCGGGTCAGGATGGAGCCTGGGGTGCAGGATGGTGCCTTGGGGCAGGATGGAGCCGGGGGGGCAGGATTGATGCAGGTGGGCAGGATGTAGCCGGAGGGGGGGCATGATGAAGGTGGGGGAGCAAGAACAGCAGGGGGCAGGATGGTGGCGGGGGGGCAGGATGGAGCTGGCAGGGCAGGATGGAGCGAGCGGAGCAGGATGGAGCCGGAGGAGCAGGATGGTGGCTGGGGGGGCAGGATGGTGGCTCGGGGGGATCAGGATGATGGCTGAAGGGGGAAGGATGGTGGCGAGCAGGGCAAGATGGAGCGAGTGGGGCAGGATGGTGGTGGATGGGCAACATGGATCAAGCGGGGCAGGATGGTGGCGAGCGGGGCAGGATGGAGCGAGTGGGGCAGGATGGTGGCTGGTGGGCAGGATAGAGGCGGAGGGAGGTCATGATGGAGGTGGGGAGCAAGAACTGCGGGGGGCAAGATGGAGGCGGGGGGCAGGATAGAGCGAGCGGGACAGGATGGAGGGGGCAGGGCAGGATGGAGCGAGTGGGGCAGGATGGAGCGAGGCAGGATGGAGCCGGAGGAGCAAGATGGTGATGGGGGTGCAGGATACTGGGAGCGGGGCAGGATGGAGCGAGTGGGGCAGGATGGTGGCGGTGGGCAGAATGGTGGCGGGGAGGCAGGAGGGTGGCAGGGGGGCAGGATGGAGCCAGCAGGGCAGGATGGAGCGAGTGGGGCAGGATGGTGGCAGTGGGGGGCAGGATGATGGCGAGCGGGGCAGGAAGGAGCCGGAAGAGCAGGATGGTGGTGAGTGAGGCAGGATGGAGCGAGCTAGGCAGGACGGAGCGAGCGTGGCAGGATGGTGGTGGGGGGCAACATGGATCGAGCGGGACAGGATGGTGGCGGGCGGGGCAGGATGGAGCGAGTAGGGCAGGATGGTGGCGGGGGGGCAGGATGGTGGCGGGGGGACAGGATGGTGGCGGTGGGGCAGGATGGAGCCGGTGGGGCAGGATGGTGGCGAGCGGTGCAGGATGGTGGCGAACGGGGCAGGATGGTGGCGAGCGGGGCAGGATGGAGCGAGCAGGGCAGGATGGAGCGAGCAGGGCAGGATGGAGCCGGAGGAGCGGGATGGTGGCAGGGGGGCAGGATGGAGCGAGCGGGGCAGGATGGTGGCGAGGGGACAGGATGGTGGCGGGGGGGCAGGATGGAGCCGGCGGGGCAAGATGGAGCCGGCGAGGCAGGATTGGAGCCGGCGGGGCAGGATGGTGGGAGCGTGGCAGGATGGAGCGAGCAGGTCATGATGGAGCCAGGGGTGCAGGATGGAGCCAGGGGTGCAGGATGGAGCCAGGGGTGCAGGATGGAGCCAGGGGGGCATGATGGTGGCTAGCGGGGCAGGATGGTGGCGAGGGGGGAGGATGGTGGCGGGGGACAGGATGGAGCAAGTGGGGCAGGATGGGGCCGGCGGGGCAGGATGGAGCCGGCGGGGCATGATGGAGGCGGCGGGGCAGGATGGAGGGAGCGGGGCAGGATGGAGGGAGCGGGGCAGGATGGAGCGAGCAGGGCAGGATGGAGCGAGCGGGGCAGGATGGAGCGAGCGGGGCAGGATGGAGCGAACGGGGCAGGATGGAGCGAGCGGGGCAGGATGGAGCCGGGGGGGGGGGGCAGGATGGAGGCACGTGGGCAGGATAAAGGCGGAGGGGGGGCATAATGGAGGCGGGGGAGCAAGAACAGAGGGGGGCAGGATGGAGGCGGAGGGCAGGATGGAGCGAGCGGGGCAGGATGGAGCCAGCGGGGCAGGATGGAGCCAGCGGGGCAGGATGGAGCCAGCAGGGCAGGATGGAGGCGGCAAGGCAGGATGAAGCGAGCGGGGCAGGATGGAGCCTGGGGGGCAGAATGGAGCCTGGGGGGCAGAATGGAGCCTGGGGGAGCAGGATATAGGCAGGTGGGCAGGATGGAGGCGGAGGGGGGGCATGATGGAGGCGGGGGAGCAAGAACTGCGGGGGGCAGGATGGAGGCGGGAGGCAGGATGGAACGAGCGGGGCAGGATGGAGGGAGCAAGGCAGGATGGAGCGAGCGGGGCAGGATGGAGTGAGGCAGGATGGAGCCTTAGGAGCAGGATGGTGATTGGGGGGCAGGATGGTGGGAGCGGGGCAGGATGGAGCAAGCAGGGCAGGATGGTGGCGGGGGGGCAGAATGGTGGCGGGGGGGCAGGATGGTGGCGGGGGGCCAGGATGGAGCCTGCAGGGCAGGATGGAGCGACCGGGGCAGGATGGAGCCGGAGGAGCAGCATGGTGGCTGGGGGGGCAGGACAGTGTCTGGCGGGGGCAGGAAGGTGGCAAGCAGGACAGGATGGAGCAAGCGGGGCAGGATGATGCTGGCGTGGCAGGATGGAGCTGGCGTGGCAGGATGGTGGCGGGGGGTGGAGCAGGATGGTGGCGAGCGGGGCAGGATGGAGCCGGAGGAGCAGGATGGTGGCGAGCGAGGCAGGATGGAGCGAGTTAGGCAGGACGGAGTGGGGCAGGATGGTGGTGGGGGGGCAACATGGAGTGAGCAGGGCAGGATGGTGGCGAGCGGGGCAGGATGGAGCGAGTGGGGCAGGATGGTGGCAGGGGACAGGATGGAGGCGGTGAAGCAGGATCAAGCCGGTGGGGCAGGATGGTGGCGAGCGGGGTAGGATGGTGGCGAGCAGGGCAGGATGGAGCGAGCGGAACAGGATGGTGGTGGGGGGGGCAGAATGGTGGCGGGGGGACAGGATGGAACCTGCGGGGCAGGATGGGGCCGGCGGGGCTGGATGATGGGAGCGGGGCAGGATGGAGCGAGCAGGTCAGGATGGAGCGAGCGGGGCAGGATGGTGGCGGGGGGCAGAATGGAGCGAGCGGGGCAGTATGGAGCCGGCGGGGCAGGATGGAAGCGGCGGGGCAGGATGGAGGCGGCGGGGCAGGATGGAGCCGGCGGGGCAGGATGGAGGCGGCGGGGCAGGATGGAGGCGGCGGGGCAGGATGGAGGCGGCGGGGCAGGATGGAGGCGGCGGGGCAGGATGGAGCCGGCGGGGCAGGATGGTGGGAGCGTGGCAGGATGGAGCGAGCAGGTCATGATGGAGCCAGGGGTGCAGGATGGAGCCAGGGGTGCAGGATGGAGCCAGGGGTGCAGGATGGTGGCGGTGGGGCAGGATGGAGCCGGTGGGGCAGGATGGTGGCGAGCGGTGCAGGATGGTGGCGAGCGGGGCAGGATGGTGGCGAGCGGGGCAGGATGGAGCGAGCAGGGCAGGATGGAGCGAGCAGGGCAGGATGGAGCCGGAGGAGCGGGATGGTGGCAGGGGGCAGGATGGAGCGAGCGGGGCAGGATGGTGGCGGGGGGACAGGATGGTGGCGGGGGGGGCAGGATGGTTGCGGGGGGGCAGGATGGAGCCGGCGGGGCAAGATGGAGCCGGCGAGGCAGGATGGAGCCGGCGGGGCAGGATGGTGGGAGCGTGGCAGGATGGAGCGAGCAGGTCATGATGGAGCCAGGGGTGCAGGATGGAGCCAGGGGTGCAGGATGGAGCCAGGGGGGCAGGATGGTGGCTAGCGGGGCAGGATGGTGGCGAGGGGGAAGGATGGTGGCGGGGGACAGGATGGAGCAAGTGGGGCAGGATGGAGCCGGTGGGGCAGGATGGTGGCGAGCGGTGCAGGATGGTGGTGAGCGGGGCAGGATGGTGGCGAGCGGGGCAGGATGGAGCGAGCAGGGCAGGATGGAGCGAGCAGGGCAGGATGGAGCCGGAGGAGCGGGATGGTGGCAGGGGGGCAGGATGGAGCGAGCGGGGCAGGATGGTGGCGGGGGGACAGGATGGTGGCGGGGGGGCAGGATGGAGCCGGCGGGGCAAGATGGAGCCGGCGAGGCAGGATGGAGCCGGCGGGGCAGGATGGTGGGAGCGTGGCAGGATGGAGCGAGCAGGTCATGATGGAGCCAGGGGTGCAGGATGGAGCCAGGGGTGCAGGATGGAGCCAGGGGTGCAGGATGGAGCCAGGGGGGCATGATGGTGGCTAGCGGGGCAGGATGGTGGCGAGGGGGAAGGATGGTGGCGGGGGACAGGATGGAGCAAGTGGGGCAGGATGGGGCCGGCGGGGCAGGATGGAGCCGGCGGGGCAGGATGGAGGGAGCGGGGCAGGATGGAGCGAGCGGGGCAGGATGGAGCGAGCGGTGCAGGATGGAGCGAGCGGGGCAGGATGGAGCGAGCGGGGCAGGATGGAGCGAGCGGGGCAGGATGGAGCGAGCGGGGCAGGATGGAGCCGGGGGGGGGGGGGCAGGATGGAGGCACATGGGCAGGATAAAGGCGGAGGGGGGGCATAATGGAGGCGGGGGAGCAAGAACAGAGGGGGGCAGGATGGAGGCGGGGGGCAGAATGGAGCGAGCAGGGCAGGATGGAGCCAGCGGGGCAGGATGGAGCCAGCGGGGCAGGATGGAGGCGGCGGGGCAGGATGGAGGCGGCGGGGCAGGATGGAGGCGGCGGGGGAGGATGGAGCCGGCGGGGCAGGATGGAGCCGGCGGGGCAGGATGGTGGGAGCGTGGCAGGATGGAGCGAGCAGGTCATGATGGAGCCAGGGGTGCAGGATGGAGCCAGGGGTGCAGGATGGAGCCAGGGGTGCAGGATGGTGGCGGTGGGGCAGGATGGAGCCGGTGGGGCAGGATGGTGGCGAGCGGTGCAGGATGGTGGCGAGCGGGGCAGGATGGTGGCGAGCGGGGCAGTATGGTGGCGAGCGGGGCAGGATGGAGCGAGCAGGGCAGGATGGAGCGAGCAGGGCAGGATGGAGCCGGAGGAGCGGGATGGTGGCAGGGGGGCAGGATGGAGCGAGCGGGGCAGGATGGTGGCGGGGGGACAGGATGGTGGCGGGGGGGCAGGATGGTTGCGGGGGGCAGGATGGAGCCGGCGGGGCAAGATGGAGCCGGCGAGGCAGGATGGAGCCGGCGGGGCAGGATGGTGGGAGCGTGGCAGGATGGAGCGAGCAGGTCATGATGGAGCCAGGGGTGCAGGATGGAGCCAGGGGTGCAGGATGGAGCCAGGGGGGCAGGATGGTGGCTAGCGGGGCAGGATGGTGGCGAGGGGGAAGGATGGTGGCGGGGGACAGGATGGAGCAAGTGGGGCAGGATGGAGCCGGTGGGGCAGGATGGTGGCGAGCGGTGCAGGATGGTGGTGAGCGGGGCAGGATGGTGGCGAGCGGGGCAGGATGGAGCGAGCAGGGCAGGATGGAGCGAGCAGGGCAGGATGGAGCCGGAGGAGCGGGATGGTGGCAGGGGGGCAGGATGGAGCGAGCGGGGCAGGATGGTGGCGGGGGGACAGGATGGTGGCGGGGGGGCAGGATGGAGCCGGCGGGGCAAGATGGAGGGAGCGGGGCAGGATGGAGCGAGCGAGGCAGGATGGAGCGAGCGGGGCAGGATGGAGCGAGCGGGGCAGGATGGAGCGAGCGGGGCAGGATGGAGCGAGCGGGGCAGGATGGAGCCAGGGGTGCAGGATGGAGCCAGGGGGGCATGATGGTGGCTAGCGGGGCAGGATGGTGGCGAGGGGGAAGGATGGTGGCGGGGGACAGGATGGAGCAAGTGGGGCAGGATGGGGCCGGGGGGCAGGATGGAGCCGGCGGGGCAGGATGGAGGGAGCGGGGCAGGATGGAGCGAGCGAGGCAGGATGGAGCGAGCGGGGCAGGATGGAGCGAGCGGGGCAGGATGGAGCGAGCGGGGCAGGATGGAGCGAGCGGGGCAGGATGGAGCGAGCGGGGCAGGATGGAGCGAGCGGGGCAGGATGGAGCCGGGGGGGGGGGGCAGGATGGAGGCACATGGGCAGGATAAAGGCGGAGGGGGGGCATAATGGAGGCGGGGGAGCAAGAACAGAGGGGGGCAGGATGGAGGCGGGGGGCAGGATGGAGCGAGCAGGGCAGGATGGAGCCAGCGGGGCAGGATGGAGCCAGCGGGGCAGGATGGAGCCAGCAGGGCAGGATGGAGGCGGCAAGGCAGGATGAAGCGAGCGGGGCAGGATGGAGCCTGGGGGGCAGAATGGAGCCTGGGGGGCAGAATGGAGCCTGGGGGAGCAGGATATAGGCAGGTGGGCAGGATGGAGGCGGAGGGGGGGCATGATGGAGGCGGGGGAGCAAGAACTGCGGGGGGCAGGATGGAGGCGGGAGGCAGGATGGAACGAGTGGGGCAGGATGGAGGGAGCAAGGCAGGATGGAGCGAGCGGTGCAGGATGGAGTGAGGCAGGATGGAGCCTTAGGAGCAGGATGGTGATTGGGGGGCAGGATGGTGGGAGCGGGGCAGGATGGAGCAAGCAGGGCAGGATGGTGGCGGGGGGGCAGAATGGTTGTGGGGGGGCAGGATGGTGGCGGGGGGCCAGGATGGAGCTGCAGGGCAGATGGAGCGACCGGGGCAGGATGGAGCCGGAGGAGCAGCATGGTGGCTGGGGGGCAGGACAGTGGCTGGCGGGGGCAGGATGGTGGCAAGCAGGACAGGATGGAGCAAGCGGGCAGGATGATGCTGGCGTGGCAGGATGGAGCCGACGGGGCAGGATGGTGGCGGGGGGTGGAGCAGGATGGTGGCGAGCGGGGCAGGATGGAGCCGGAGGAGCAGGATGGTGGCGAGCGAGGCAGGATGGAGCGAGTTAGGCAGGACGGAGTGGGCAGGATGGGTGGTGGGGGGGCAACATGGAGTGAGCAGGGCAGGATGGTGGCGAGCGGGGCAGGATGGAGCGAGTGGGGCAGGATGGTGGCAGGGGACAGGATGGAGGCGGTGAAGCAGGATCAAGCCGGTGGGGCAGGATGGTGGCGACGGGGGTAGGGGGCGAGCAGGGCAGGATGGAGCGAGCGGAACAGGATGGTGGTGGGGGGGGGGCAGAATGGTGGCGGGGGGACAGGATGGAACCTGCGGGGCAGGATGGGGCCGGCGGGGCTGGATGGTGGGAGCGGGGCAGGATGGAGCGAGCAGGTCAGGATGGAGCGAGCGAGGGCAGGATGGTGGCGGGGGGCAGAATGGAGCGAGCGGGGCAGTATGGAGCCGGCGGGGCAGGATGGAGGCGGCGGGGCAGGATGGAGGCGGCGGGGCAGGATGGAGGCGGGGGGCAGGATGGAGGCGGCGGGGCAGGATGGAGCGGCGGGGCAGGATGGAGGCGGCGGGGCAGGATGGAGGTGGCGGGGCAGGATGGAGCGGCGGGGCAGGATGGTGGGAGCGTGGCAGGATGGAGCGAGCAGGTCATGATGGAGCCAGGGTGCAGGATGGAGCCAGGGGTGCAGGATGGTGGCGGTGGGGCAGGATGGAGCCGGTGGGGCAGGATGGTGGCGAGCGGTGCAGGATGGTGGCGAGCGGGGCAGGATGGAGCGAGCAGGGCAGGATGGAGCGAGCTAGGCAGGATGGAGCCGGAGGAGCGGGATGGTGGCAGGGGGGCAGGATGGAGCGAGCGGGGCAGGATGGTGGCGGGGGGACAGGATGTGGGCGGGGGGGCAGGATGGAGCCGGCGGGGCAAGATGGAGCCGGCGAGGCAGGATGGAGCCGGTGGGGCAGGATGGTGGGAGCGTGGCAGGTTGGAGCGAGCAGGTCATGATGGAGCCAGGGGTGCAGGATGGAGCCAGGGTGCAGGATGGAGCAGGGGTGCAGGATGGAGCCAGGGGGGCATGATGGTGGCTAGCGGGGCAGGATGGATGCGAGGGGGAAGGATGGTGGCGGGGGACAGGATGGAGCAAGTGGGCAGGATGGAGCCGGTGGGCAGGATGGTGGCGAGCGGTGCAGGATGGTGGCGAGCGGGGCAGGATGGTGGCGAGCGGGGCAGGATGGAGCGAGCAGGGGCAGGATGGAGCGAGCAGGGCAGGATGGAGCCGGAGGAGCGGGATGGTGGCAGGGGGGCAGGATGGAGCGAGCGGGGCAGGATGGTGGCGGGGGGACAGGATGGTGGCTGGGGGGCAGGATGGAGCCGGCGGGGCAAGATGGAGCCGGCGAGGCAGGATGGAGCTGGCGGGGCAGGATGGTGGAGAGCGTGGCAGGATGGAGCGAGCAGGTCATGATGGAGCCAGGGGTGCAGGATGGAGCCAGGGGTGCAGGATGGAGCCAGGGGGGCATGATGGTGGCTAGCGGGGGCAGGATGGTGGCGGGGGGAAGGATGGTGGCGGGGACAGGATGGAGCAAGTGGGCGATGATGGGCCGGCGGGGCAGGATGGAGCCGGCGGGGCATGATGGAGGCGCGGGGCAGGATGGAGGGAGCGGCAGGATGGGGGAGCGGGGCAGGATGGAGCGAGCAGGGCAGGATGGAGCGAGCGGGGCAGGATGGAGCGAGCGGGGCAGGATGGAGCGAGCGGGCAGGATGGAGCCGGGGGGGGCAGGATGGAGGCACGTGGGCAGGATAAGGCGAGGGGGGGCATAATGGAGGCGGGGGAGCAGAACAGAGGGGGGCAGGATGGAGGCGGGGGCAGGATGGAGCGAGCGGGGCAGGATGGAGCCAGCGGGGCAGGATGGAGCCAGCGGGGCAGGATGGGGCCGCGGGGCTGGATGGTGGGAGTGGGGCAGGATGGAGCGAGCGGGGCAGGATGGTGGCGGGGGCAGTAGAGGGCTGGCGGGGCAGGATGGAGCTGGCGGGGCAGGATGGAGCTGGCGGGGCAGGATGGAGCCGGCGGGGCAGGATGGAGCCGGCGGGGCAGGATGGAGCCGGCAGGGCAGGATGGAGGCGGCGGGGCAGGATGAAGCGGGCGGGGCAGGATGAAGCGGGCGGGGCAGGATGGAGCGAGCGGGGCAGGATGGAGCGAGCGGGGCAGGATGGAGCGAGCGGGGCAGGATGGAGCCGGGGGGGCAGGATGGAGGCAGGTGGGCAGGATAGAGGCGGAGGGGGGCATGATGGAGGCGGGGGAGCAAGAACAGCGGGGGGACAGGATGGAGGCGGTGGAGCAGGATCGAGCCGGTGGGGCAGGATGGTGGCGAGCGGGGCAGGATGGAGCCGGAGGAGCAGGATGGTGGCGAGCGGGGCAGGACGGAGCGAGTTAGGCAGGACGGAGTGAGTGGGGCAGGATGGTGGTGGGGGGGCAACATGGAGTGAGCAGGGAAGGATGGTGGGCGAGCGGGGTAGGATGGTGGCGAGCAGGGCAGGATGGAGCTAGCGGAACAGGATGGTGGTGGGGGGGCAGGATGGTGGCGGGGGGGCAGGATGGTGGCCGGGGGGGGGGGGCAGAATGGAGCGAGCAGGGCAGGATGGAGCGAGCGGGGCAGGATGGAGCCGGGGGGGGACAGGATGGAGGCAGGTGGGCAGGATAGAGGCGGAAGGGGGGCATGATGGAGGCGGGGGAGCTAGAACAGCGGGGGGCAGGATGGAGGTGGGGGCAGGATGGAGCGAGCGGGGCAGGATGGAGGGAGCAGGGCAGGATGGAGCAAGCGGGGCAGGATGGAGCGAGGCAGGATGGAGCCAGAGGAGCAAGATGGTGATGGGGGGCAGGATGGTGGGAGCGGGGCAGAATGAAGCGAGCGGGACAGGATGGTGGCATGGGGCAAAATGGTGGCGGGGAGGCAGGATGGTGGTGGGGGGGGGCAGGATGGAGGCGGGGGGGGGGGAGCAGGATGGTGGCGAGCAGGGCAGGATGGAGCCGGAGGAGCAGGATGGTGGCGAGCGGGGCAGGATGGAGTGAGCTAGGCAGGACGGAACGAGTGGGGCAGGATGGTGGTGGGGGGCAACATGGATCGAGCGGGGCAGGATGGTGGCGAGCGGGGCAGGATGGAGCGAGTGGGGCAGGATGGTGGTGGGGGGGCAGGATGGTGGTGGGGGGACAGGATGGTGGCGAGCGGGGCAGGATGGTGGCGAGCGGGGCAGGATGGTGGCGAGCGGGGCAGGATGGTGGCGAGCGGGGCAGGATGGAGCGAGCAAGGCAGGATGGTGTCGGGGGGCAGGATGGAGCGAGCAGGGCAGAATGGAGCCAGAGGAGCAGGATGGTGGCAGGGGAGCAGGATGGTGGCGTGGAGCAGGATGGTGGCAAGCGGGGCAGCATGGAGCGAGCGGGCCAGGATGGAGCCGGTGGGGGCAGGATGGTGGTGGGGGGGCAGGATGGTGGTGAGCAGGGCAGGATGGGGGTAAGCGGGGCAGGATGGGGCGAGCGGGGCAGGATGGAGCGAGCGGGGCAGGATGGAGCGAGCGGGGCAGGATGGAGCGAGCGGGGCAGGATGGAGCGAGCGGGGCAGGATGGAGCCGGCAGGGCAGGATGGAGCTGTGGGGAGGGGGGCAGGATGGAGCGAGCGGGGCAGAATGGTGGCGGGGGGAGGGGGGGCAGGATGGAGCCGGTGGGGCAAGATGGAGGTGGCAGGGGGGGGCAGGATGGTGTCGGCGGGCCGGGGCAGTATGGTTCCGGCGGGGGGGCATGATGGTGCAGGCGGGGGGGGTAGGATGGTACCGGCATGGGGGGCAGGATGTGAGGATACTCACCTGTCCGCCGGCTCGCTACACCTCCGTCTTGTAGCTCCCAGGACAGGACCTGTCGTTGCCTGGGAAACCGATCAGCTGATCGGTTTCCCAGGCAACGACAGGTCCTCAAGCCCTTTAGGACCTAGAAGACAAACGTGGAGCGAGCCTGCGGAAGGGTGAGTATTCTCACTGAGGATATTTTTATTTTTATTATCAACGTGGAGGATCGGGGGAGCATGAGGAAAGGGGGGAAGAGGAGGAGTGGGGGGGCCGCAGGGAGCGGGGGGGCATGAGGAACGGGGGGAACAGGAGGGGCGGAGGTGCCGCGGGAGGGGGCAGGAGGAGCGGGGGTGCCGTGGGGAGCGGGGGCAGGAGGAGCGGGGAGGGGAGGGCTGTGAGGAGAGCCGCCGCTGCGGCCACCGTGTATCCCGGCAACAGCGGCGCGCCGGGCTGCAAATAGGTGCGAAATTCGAACTTGTTCTCGCGCCTATTTGCATAGTGTCCGCTCATTGGCGCCCGCCTTAGGCGGGCACCAATGATCTGCCTCTGTGTGGCGCGCGATTTCGGCGACAGACACACTCAAAAAACCCTTAGACAATTATATAATAGAAAGCTGCAGGGGTTAACTAGAGACCCACAGGCTGCTGAGACAAATGTTTGAAGTAGACTATGAAATGTTTTGGTTATCATCACTTTGATAAATGTATTTCTGGTTACTTTTAACAGATCTCAGTCTTGTTAATGAAACATGTAAAATTGGAAATAAGTTGGAGTATCCCAGTGGATATGTTTTGAAGGACATGTGGCACCCAAAGGGATGTAATATGCTGGAATACAAAACCTTGGATGATATGACTAAATGCCTAAGGGAAAAGTTTATTTACATTTTTGGAGATTCAACATCAAGACAGTGGTTACAATATTTTCAGAGCCATGTCAAGAGTAAGTTTTTAATTTAATCTAAATATCATTCCAGGTCAGTGTTTGTTATACTTATCTTAAAGGATTGTCCGTCTCCTTAGGGTGCGTTCACACCACGATTTTTAGGGAGCCGATGCTGTCCGATATAATTCGGACAGCATCGGCTCCCTTCTGATGCCTGGAATCGGGTGCCAAATAGGCACCCGATTCCGGCATAAAATCGGCGCCGGAGGCTGCAAAAAAAGAAAAAAAAAAAAGTTTATTCTCACCTCTCCCCGAGCCCCCGCCGTCTTCCGCCATCTTCCTCTAGGCTCCCGGTGGCTCCCGCAGGCTGCCGGTGTCAGCAGAGGTGTACCTCTGCTGTACACAGGACCTGCGGTGATGTCACAGTCACGTGACCGCGGGTTCACCATGGTGAACCCGCGGTCACATGACTGTGACATCACCGCAGGTCCTGAACAGCAGAGGTACACCTCTGCTGACACCGGAGCCTGCGGCAGCCTGCGGGAGCCTAGAGGAAGATGGCGGAAGACGGCGGGGGCTCGGGGAGAGGTGAGAATAAACTTTTTTTTTTTTCTTTTTAACCCTTGTACTCCCAGGAGCAGTTTTACTGTACTGAGCGTGCTCAGTACAGTAAAATGGGGTCCGAGGAGACATCACATGTTTCCTCGGACCTTTCTCCATAGGGCCCCATGTTAGGGATCGGGTCAGATCGGATGTGCACTAAATGCCATCCGATTTGGTCCGATCCGACTCTGTCAGATTTTGTAATCGGATGAAAAAATCGTTGCAGGCAACGATTTTTTTCTCCTGAAAAAAATCGGCCCAAATCGGGCAGAATCGGATCGGACCAATAGGGATCCATAGGATCCGAAAATCGGTCCGATGCTGTCCGATTTTTTTCGGACAGCATCGGAAATGCAAAAATCGTGGTGTGAAAGCACCCTTAAACTGTTATTTACATGCAACTTATTAGATATTTTAGGAACATGGTAGGTTCTCCTTATTAAAAATGTATAATTTAAAGGGAACCTGCTGTATTTCATGAGACATCAAAAGGTGAATAAAATTAGTCAATGTGTTTCAGGGCTCCCAGAAACTCCCTAAAACATAGCAATATGACATTGATTTTTGATGATATTCTAATTCATTGAGATGCACTAGTATTCCTATGTTAATAAGCAGGGTATTATCAAGAGAGTAGACACTATAGATATTTTCTCTTGCTCCATGTCCCCTCTTGCTCCCTGTGATATCCTAATTCAAATGCGCAATCTCGGAGTCTGAAGTAAATCTTTTCCTTCATGGTATGACGCCGCGGTCATGTCATTTCTGGTCTTGTGCATTGTGGGTGAGTAATTGGCTGTACTCGCCAGCTTCTGTACTCACCAGCTCTGGAGCCAAGTACACCCTATACTTACCATCAATGTGCATGACTGATAATGACATGTGATGCGCCTCCAGGGCCGTGGGGTACTCGGAGCCAGGCGTTGATGCTTCTGGGGAGTCACAGGTGTCGAGACCCGGCTCTGTGACCCTGGGTATCAACTAAAAAGTTTGGGGATTTTGGTTTTGGGAATGGTTGTTGTGATGCCACCTGTGATGTCCAGCTATGGATGGCCGACACTGCGGTGTGGGACCTCTGGGGATGATGGAAATGCAGCTAAGGTGGGATCGCTCCCCAGGGGTAAAGCGGTTCCCCAGGGCAACTGGTAAATTCTATGGCGATGGTAGGCCGTTAGGGTGCAGGACTGAGGGTGTGGAATTGTGGCACCCTGCCTTAACAGGAAGCCACAGGACAACCTAGTGCATGGAGGGATTTCCACAACAGGTAACCTACACACTCAACACTTTCCACCCCAGGCCTGTAGGAGGAGATCCATTTGCTGCCCTTAAGAAAAATCCCCTATAAATACCAGTGCTGGGGGCGGAGTTAGGCAGTGCAGTTCCAGGGAGGACTGTGAATGCAACCTGGTGCCAGAGCCAGGCTAGGCTCGAACCAGAAGACAGCCTAGCCAGAGTGAGGTACTCAAGAGTGAGGGTCGGAGGCAAGGCTAGAGAGAAAGCAGTAGAATTGGGGGCAGAGGAGCCATACTGGTTCACCCCAAAGAAGCAATGTAAAATTGTTTTCTCAGTCCAGGAGTACTGAAGTTAACTAGGGGAAAATGTGGCACCCTGCCCTAACAGGTAGCTGAGATAGTTACAGTAGCACTTTATGGTGGCTCAGTGGTTAGCACTGTGTGGTGGCTCAGTGGTTAGCACTGTGTGATGGCTCAGTGGTTAGCACTGTGTGGTGGCTCAGTGGTTATCACTGTGTAGTGGCTCAGTGGTTAGCACTGTGTAGTGGCTCAGTGGTTAGCACTGTGTGGTGGCTCAGTGGTTAGCACTGTGTGGTGGCTCATTTGCTAGCACTGTGTGGTGGCTCAGTTGTTAGCACTGTGTGGTGGCTTAGTGGTTAGCACTGTACGGTGGCTCAGTGGTGAGCACTGTATGGTGGCTCAGTGGTCTGCACTCTACAGTAGCTAAGTGGTTAGCACTGTATATGGTGGCTCAGTGGTTAGCACTGTATACGGTGGCTCAGTGGTTAGCACTGTATACGGTGGCTCAGTGGTTAGCACTGTATACGGTGGCTCAGTGGTTAGCACTGTATACGGTGACTCAGTGGTTAGCACTGTATACGGTGGCTCAGTGGTTAGCACTGTATACGGTGGCTCAGTGGTTAGCACTGTATACGGTGGCTCAGTGGTTAGCACTGTATACGGTGGCTCAGTGGTTAGCACTGTATACGGTGACTCAGTGGTTAGCACTGTATATGGTGGCTCAGTGGTGAGCATTGTATGTTGGCTCAGTGGTGAGCACTCTATGGTGGCTCAGTGGTCAGCACTGTATGGTGCCTCAGTGGTCTGCGCCCTACAGTATCTCAGTGCTTAGCACTGTATGGTGGCTCAGTGGTTAGCAATGTACGGTGGCTCTGTGCTTTGCACTGTATGGTGGCTCAGTGGTTAGAACTGTACAGTGGCTCAGTGGTTAGCACTGTGCGGTGACTCGGTGGTTAGCACTGTGTGGTGGCTCAGTGGTTAGCACTGTGCGGTGACTCAGTGGTTAGCACTGTGCGGTGGCTCAGTGGTTAGTAGTGTGCCGTGGCTCGGTGGTTAGCACTGTATGGTGACTCGGTGGTTGGCACTATATAGTTGCTCGGAGGTTAGCACTGCATGGTGGCTCAGAGGTGAGCACTGTATGGTGGCTCAGTGGTGAGCATTGTGGCTCAGTGATGGAATGCAGGGAGATGGGAGGCAGAGTTATAGGGAGAGACAGCATACACAGGGAGAAACAGCACACACAGGGGCTGAGAGCACACAAAGCAGAGAGAAAGGCACAAGTAAGAGAGAGCGCACAGGGAGAGAGACAGCACAAAGTGGAGGGAGCGCATAGTGGGAGAGACAGCACAGAGTGGAGGGAGCGGACAGGGGGAGAGATAGCACAGAGTGGAGGGAGCGGACAGGGGGAGAGACAGCACCCAGTGGGGAGAGCGCACAAGGGGAGACAGGCACAGAGACTGGCCTCCCGATGCAATATCATTAGGCCTATTTCTAGTATATATAATATTTATAAATTTATAAGTACAGTTCAGGCTTCTGGCAGGATGTGAGCTACACTTACTCACTGATTTGCATTTTACTGATTCACTGCCCATTGGGATGCATAGGTGAAATACGGTAATTTCCTGTACGTGTTGTAATCTTTTTTTGAATTTATGAGAAAATATATACATATGTATTATATAGACCAAGGTGTTGTCAAAACAATGAATCAAGCTAAATTTTACCCAATGCTTATCCAACCTGAGTGTTAAGTAACGATTTATCCACGGAAGCTGAAATAACAAAATGCTGAAGGAAATTTAGTTCTAGTCATCTGAATGTGAATGTTTTTGCAGTAAGAAGAATGATTCCTGAAAGAGCCAGATAATTTGGATAGTCAACAAAATTTGTGTAACAAATCTGCATTTAATGAATTAATCATCCATGTATATATACATGCATTTTTATAATTATATATTTCTAACACTTATGCACACATTTTTTATATTTACCTGTCATATTTTCCTTTTAGCGCTGACACCATTTAGTCTCTATGATGATACCTGGGCACGACAGCTATTGATTTTGGATATGGGGAAGAACATGAAAATATCTTGGAAGAGGCACACCTTCCCATTCCTTGTTGGCTCATTTCAGTCCTTTAAAGAGGAACGCACCATCGCCCGTGAAATTGATTTAATCAGAGGAGACCAGCGAACTGTGGTTGTGATACATATTGGGATGCATTTTAGAGCTTATCCCATTTTTTATTTCATCAGGAGACTCTATAACATACGCCGTGCAATTGAGCGCTTATTTATTAGGAGCCCAGACACTAAAGTGATAATTAAGACTGAGAATACAAGCGCTATGTTGGACAATTTTGAAACAGAGAGTGATTTTCATGCTTCTATACATTACTTTATCATGGAAATAGTCTTCAAGGACCTCAATGTTGGCTTTGTTAATGGCTGGGACATCACAAATGCTTTTAATACAAATGACATTCATCCTCCTGAAAAAGTCGTTAAGAATGAGGTTAGAATGCTAATGACATATATCTGTTAACCCTTTCCCCACGTGACGTATCTGTACATCATATCTTGCAGGGTCATCCTGCAAATGGATATACCGGTACATCTTGGTTATCATATGGACACAGGAGCTGTGCATGCATGACTGCTATCAGGAGCTCAGCTCAAGGCCTCTTTCACACATCCGTGTCACCACGGATGTGTGAAACAAGGTCGCTTGGGGGCGGGGCGTGCACACGTGTCACGGACGTGTGACACAATGTGTGCAGTCCATGTGCTATCCGTGGGGCCGTGGATAGCACATGGACAGCCTGTCACCTGCATATTTACCTCCCTCCAGCGCCACTGCTCCTCTCTCTTCCGGTCCGCTCTTGGGCTCAGTGAAGTTAATATTCATGAGCCTTAATGAGCAGCACCGTAAATGAGAGGAGCAGACACCACTGGAGCGAGGTGAGTATAAAATTCTTTATTTTCAGGCTTTTTGCTTTTGTCCGTGGTCCGTGCACATGGATGTCACAGTGTGAACATCCGTGTGCAGGACGTTTTGACAAAAAAGCGGTGGCTCCGCAGAAAAACGGACAAGTCGCCGTGTGGAGCACACGGTGCATGCAGTAACACGGACGTCTGCATGGGTCCATAGGGGATTGTGTGTCCCTGTATGTCCGTGCCTCCGGAATGTGTCCGTATAGACCGCACACGTGCCGGAGGCACGGATGTGTGAAAGAGGCCTGAGTGATTGGTGGGCTCCAGCTGTCATTGCCAGATCTTGTGCACGTACCGCCTTTGACTCTTTAATTGTGATCACAGCATTTAGGAGACCAGGAAAAAGAGGGCACTACTTCTCCCACCAGATTGGCATCTCCGTCGCATAATCGCAGGCTGTTAATAGGTGTATGAAGATGAAAGGGTTAAACACATCCCATTCATTCATCTGATTTGATTGTGCTGTGATTCACCCATCTTTTCTGTGCTATTGAAATGGTATATAATATTTCATCTCATCCCATTCATTCATCTGATGAGATTGTGCTGTGATTCACCCATCTTTTCTGTGCTATTGAAATGGTATATAATCATATTAATCTTACTCAGATTGTTCAGGAATAAGGTCATCTGTCTGAGGGTACCGTTACATGTCGCAACATTGCATGCAATTTCACTTGCAATAAGTTGGTTGCAGTGAAATCATGGACACATTGTTCTATTTTGTTGCCGTGTACAAATGTAACAATGTGTCCATGATTTCACTGCAACCAGCAAATTGCAAGTGAAATTGCATGCAATGTTGCGACGGTTAACGGTACCCTCAGGCTTTATAGCCCACGTAGGCCTGCAACCCTGTTTATTTATCTGGCTTGCATGTTTCCCTGTTGTCCTAAGTTAGTGTGATTGATTGATTAATGAGTTAAATTGACCCTGATCTTAGGCCAGGTTCACATCACGATTTGTGGCTGTCTGGGGATCCGAGTCTCAGCAGGATCCCCACGGACAGCCATGGATCCACACGGATCCCTGCACTCGGATGGCAAATAACCATCCGATCCGATTCTATGCAGGATCCGTGTGGATCCTGTTCTCTCTGCCTGTCCCTGCATCTTCTCTATCTGTCCCTGTCACTCCCTGTCTCTCCCTGTCTCACCCTGATGTCCCTCCTCTATCCTCCCCCTCATCCTCTCCCCTCTGGTATGTGAAAAAAAAAAATCCTCCCAAAGGATACTTTACCTTCCATCGGCTCCATAAGACAGTCTCCTGACCTTCTGATGGCTGCAAGAATCTCTCGTGATGTCACAGAGCCGGTCACCTGATGTGTCAGGAGACCGGCTCTTTGACATCACCACAGGCCCTTCAGCCACCAGAAGGGGACTGTCACATCCCCGCAGCTGGCGGAAGGTAAAGTATCCTCTGGGAGGATTTTTCTTTTTCACATACCGGAGGGGAGGGGACAGGGCGGAGGACGGGGGGGAGGATAGAGGAGAGCAGAGATAGAAGAGGGACAGACAGGGAGTGACAGGGACAGACAGGGTTAATTATGTACTGAGCACTGCCTCTGGGCATGCTCAGTACATAAAACATGGAGCTGACATCAGATCCGATTTATAATCAAATCCGATGTCCATAGGCTGCCATAAAAAAGAAAGAAGAGAAAGGGGAGTGCACTAAGGCGGTAAAACGAGGGACACCAGCACAATAACTATGGTGGTCCACTCACCTGATGAGGTTGTGATGTGTCACAACCAACATAAAGAGCCTGGCTGCTCCAGATCCCGTAGAAGAAACAGCGTTGCAAAGGAGAAAAAGATCGGGATATATCCGCGCTCGACCACAAGGAGATCCAGGATAGAAAAGACACACTTTATTCACACACGGAACACACAAATTGCCGACGCATTTCGTGGCCTCCTGGCCACTTCTTCAGGGCATACACTTACAGTCCAGCACACTAGGAGCCATTAAATACACAATGTTGATGACATCACACTGACATCAGTTCCTGTGGGAACGCCCACTCAAAATAAAACCAGTTTTTAAACATATAAATTATCTAGTAAAAGTCTTATATACAATAGAAATATAAATACTAAAATCAAGGATAAAATCAGATAAGTTTTGAATAATATAAAATCAAATAAATCAATATACATTTAACAAAACACAAGTGTATGAGAACCCATGATCTAAGATAGACCTAAAAGATTGCATTTCCATCATCTGTTGTATCCACTTTAGTGCACTAGCCTTTCACTCACATTTAAACCAGGACCTGATCTCCACAATAAGTTGTTGTTTTTTTTTTTTTTTTTTTTTTTTTTTTTTTTTAAATAACTAATTAAAATAACAGGACTTGAACTCACAAAGTCTGGGGTCAAGTCAATGGCTCTACCACTAGACCAATTAATCTGATTGGAATTCATCTCATGTCTCCCCAAAGGTAAACCATACCTTGGGTGAACCAAAGAGGGTCTGTTAAAAGTCGTAAACCATCTTTCTATAAAAATATATATATGAATATAGATATAAGGGTAGAAAGGAAGACACTTTATGTGCACCTGTCAAAAAAACAGTTTAGAACAATATTATACATAGAGGATTTTCTTTCAATCTGACTCCATAGGTGATCACAACTGCAGACGACCCGCAGCAGAAACACCTCAAACAGGATGGTTTGAAGGAGGAGGGACCACACACAATTGCGCTGTAAGGATAGTATAATATAAATATAGTAAAGAAACCCTGATGAGTCAATTTATTGCAGACATAAAAAAATACTGATCTTTCAGTTAAAACAGGTCGGACACTTCATTCAAACCACTAGGGTTCAGGGTGCCCGTTTTATAAATCCAGAAGATTTCTCTTCTGTTCAGGGTTTGAACCCTATTAGGGGTGTCCGTGGGAATATGGTCTATCGGGGTAATCCTCAGATCCATACGTCCCCCATACACAGTACAACAGTGTCTCGACAGGCCATGTTTTAAAAACCCTATTTTTATGTTATGTCTATGTGAATTAACCCTTTTGTGTAGTGGTTGGATCGTCCTCCCTATATATTGCTTGCCACAGATGCAATCTACAAGATAAATAACAAAATTTGACTGACAGTCCAACCTGTACTTGATTGAGTACACTGTTCCCTCATCATTAAAGGAAGAAAAATTAACAGTTTTATGATTTATACTGGAACAGCATAAACAATTTTTCTTGTTACATTTGAACGCACCCACTTTAGTTGTCCTACATGATATATTAGATCTTGTTGTTACACTTGTTTGTTTCCTTATTCTGCTGGGTGCCAATATGCTTTTTAAGGATGGTGCCCTCTTATATGTGACCAGCGGAGTTGGAGGTAAACATTTCCTACAGATGGGGTCGTTTATAAGCACCCCCCAGTGTTTATGAATAATGTTTTTTATTTTCATGTTTTGGGAGGAAAAGGTGGTGATAAAATTTGTAGTGATTTCCTGTGTATTCCTCTCCGATTTTTGGAGTAGATCAGCCTGAGGGGTGTCCTTAATTTCATTATAAGCTTTTTTAATCAAATTTTTAGGATATTCTTTTTCCAAGAAGCGTTCTCGCAGGATATCACTCTGCTGTTTAAAATCCTTCTCCAATGTACAATTTTTTTTAATACGCTTGTATTGATTACTGGGAATATTCTTTAGCTACTTGACATAATGATTGTTATTAAAATGGATAGAACTGTTGGTGTCCACTGCCTTGAAATAGGTTTTAGTATTTATTTTATCCCCATCGCGCCAAATGGTTAGATCAAGAAGGTTAATTGTCAAGGCATCAATTTCTGGGGTTAATTCAATACCCCACTTATTGTCAGTAATAACACCTAAAAATGATTTCAAGGTATTATTTACATTATCGTAAATAATTATTACATCATCTATAAACCTTTTGTACACGATAACATTCCCATAGTATTCATTATTAAAAACATGCCAACTTTCAAAGGCCGCCATAAAGAGGTTGGCATAAGTGGGGGCAACCCTTGACCCCATAGCTGTACCCTTAATTTGCTAAAAAATGGTGTCCTCAAATGTAAAAAAAATAAAAAATAATAAAAACATTTTTTTAAAATTTAAAAAAATTATTTTTCAATTATTATTACCCCTCAGGCTGATCTACTCGAAAAATCGGAGAGGAATACACAGGAAATCACTACAAATTTTATCACCACCTTTTCCTCCCAAAACATGAAAATAAAAAACATTATTCATAAACACTGGGGGGTGCTTATAAACGACCCCATCTGTAGGAAATGTTTACCTCCAACTCCGCTGGTCACATATAAGAGGGCACCATCCTTAAAAAGCATATTGGCACCCAGCAGAATAAGGAAACAAACAAGTGTAACAACAAGATCTAATATATCATGTAGGACAACTAAAGTGGGTGAGTTCAAATGTAACAAGAAAAATTGTTTATGCTGTTCCAGTATAAATCATAAAACTGTTAATTTTTCTTCCTTTAATGATGAGGGAACAGTGTACTCAATCAAGTACAGGTTGGACTGTCAGTCAAATTTTGTTATTTATCTTGTAGATTGCATCTGAGGACGATCCAACCACTACACAAAAGGGTTAATTCACATAGACATAACATAAAAATAGGGTTCTTAAAACATGGCCTCTCGAGACACTGTTGTACTGTGCATGGGGGACGTATGGATCTGAGGATTACCCCGATAGACCATATTCCCACGGACACCCCTAATAGGGTACAAGCCCTGAACAGAAGAGAAATCTTCTGGATTTATAAAATGGGCACCCTGAACCCTGGTGGTTTGAATGAAGTG
This sequence comes from Allobates femoralis, assembly GCA_033576535.1. NCBI lineage: Eukaryota > Metazoa > Chordata > Amphibia > Anura > Aromobatidae > Allobates > Allobates femoralis. The sequence goes on along the minus strand of JARQOC010000009.1, from coordinate 133,561,272 downwards.
TCCGACCTGTTTTTTTTTTTTTTTTTTTTTAAATTCTTTATTTTTGTTTTAAAGTTAGAAAGGAAAAAACAAACTTACAACATCAGTCATCTTGCAGGTACATAAACTGATTATATCAAATATCAAATATAAATTTCTTTTGATAAAATCGCATGACGGATACTGATATCGCTTTAAACTTGAAAAGCTTATTTAAACTACTGTATCAATATTCGAACTAACCCTGGCTGAGAAGTCAACCCAACTATTATAACATGTCAGAGTTATTTGCCAAACAAAGTAAAAGATTAGTTTTACCTGTTCCATAGGCATCCGTCTAATCCTAACAATATAGAAAAACAAAAAGTAAATAAAGAAGGATAGAAAACAAAGATAGAGAGGAAAGTCGAAATCAGTGCAGGGAGGGGAAAGGGAATTAAGGGGAGGGTAGAAAGGAAAGGAAAAGGTAGGGTTCCCAGGGAGTTTCAGCTCCCATGGAAGCAGAGAAACTCTCTATCGTATCCCTTAACCAACTAGTCTCTAGAAATCAGTTCTTCAGGATCCTCTGTGAGTCTTATACAATTCGGATTGTTGGAAAGTCATCCAGTCAAACCATGTATTTCTAAACTGCTCGTATGAATCGTGTATAACTGATGTCAGGTCTTCAAGGTGCATGAGATCATTCACCTTCTCTATCCACATAGTCACTGAGGGACACTTCTCCTTTTTCCAGAGCATCGGGATGCAAGATCTCGCAGCCATGACTAAGAACCTCAGCAATGTATGCTTATATTTATTTGGAGGAATCCTACAGTGGTGTAACATGAAGAGGCCTGGACCTAGGTCATCCGAGAATCCCGTAACTTGCCTTATGATCCTTGTCACCTCCGTCCAATATGGCTGGAGCTTCGCACATTCCCAGAACACATGAAGTAGTGTACCATCTGCTCCGCCACACCTCCAACACTTCGGGTCTATAGAAGGATAGAGTCTATGCAAATGAGCCGGGACTCTATACCATCTCGTCAGTGATTTATAGTTTGCTTCCTGCAGTTTAGTGCTTATTGAAGTAGAGTGAGCTAGAGTATAAATAGCAGTTCTCTGTTCTGTCGTCAACTTGAGACCTAAATCTGTCTCCCATCGCAGCATGAAATGGGGAGTCGGGAGGTCCGGAGGGGACACCAAACACGCGTATGTCTGTGATAAGGCATGTCTGCAGTCAACTGTAGTAGAGCATATGGATTCAAACAGCGTTTTAGGCCGTATATATAACTTCTTAGGAGGAAGTCCATGAAGGTAATGCACCAGTTGTACACATCTCCAGAAACCCAACGCCGACGGGTATGAGATTGAATTAAGTTGTTCGATCGTTGGCCATGAGTCTCCCTCACTCCATTTTTCAATCCTATCCAGACCTGCCCTAATCCAACGCTGAAACACAGGGTCATCCAAACTTGGTTTAAAATCCGGATGACTAAGGATCGGACTCAAGACAGAGGCAGATGGTATCATTAAAGATCTAACTAAGGTGTGGTCACATATCTTGAGAGTGGGCCCAATTGTCGGGTGATCAAATAATGATTCTTCTTTCCGAAGTGACACCCAGGGTAGTGTTTGGAGTCTAAAGGGAGTAGAATCTTGTTCGATTTGTACCCACAGTTTGTTTGTACCTTGTCTACACCAATCTATTACTCTCGTGAGATGGGAGGCTATATGGTAAAGTTTGATGTTTGGCAGATTTACTCCACCATCTTTTTTTCCGTCTATGTAGGATTGATCTCGCTAGACGTGGTTTCGAATTACTCCATATGAATTTTGTCTGCAATCGTGCAATTGTCGTAAAGAAGGATAGTGGAATGGTAATAGGTAATGTCTGTAGGTAATATAATATCCTAGGGAGAATATTCATTTTAAAGAGCTGGCATCTACCTGACCACGTGAAAGTAGATAATAGCCATCTCTCACAATCTGCTTTAATTGACCGCAGGAGTGATGGAAAGTTCGCACTATACAGATCTTGTACATCTGGAGTAATCCGCACCCCTAAGTAACTAAGATTTTTAGGAGACCAATGGAATGAAAAGGCGTTCTGTAATCTATTTATTTGGTTTGGAGGAAGCGATATATTTAGTGCCTCAGATTTTGATCTATTTATTTTAAAATTAGAGAGCGTATTATACGTCTCCAATTCTTTCAATAAGTTGGGAAGAGAAATCTCTGGGTTTGTTAAAAAGAACAGGAGATCGTCTGCATATGCTGCAATTTTATATACACCCGATTTTACCTGCATGCCTGAAATATCCCCGTTCATCCGGACACGACCGCAGTAAAGGTTCTAAGGTCATAATAAAAATTAGTGGAGACAACGGGCATCCTTGTCGCGTGCCATTGTTAATATCAAATGACTCCGAGAGGATCCCATTGACCCTCACTCTTGCCGACGGGACGGAGTACAGAGACAACACCCATCCAAGCATCTTAGCACCCAACCCTATGTGAGACAATGTCTCTTTAATAAAGGTCCAATGAACGCGGTCGAATGCTTTTTCTGCATCTGTAGATAACAACATCAGTGGTGTTTTAGATATCTTGGCTGTATAAGTTAAGTCTATGGCTTTAGTGGTGTTGTCTCTTGCCTCGCGACCCGTGACAAATCCCGTCTGGTCTGGGTGAATCAAGTCCGGAATAAACGGGAGAGTCTTGTCGCAAGAATTTTAGCAAAGAGCTTAATATCCGCGTTTAACAAGGATATCGGGCGGTAACTGGAGCATAGCAGAGGGTCTTTCCCTGATTTATGAATCACAGTTATATTGGCTCTCAAGGCATCTTTGGGTGGTGTATCTGTCGCCAAAGCATTAAAAAATGTTTTCAGGTGTGGTAACAGAGAGTCCTTCAGCTTTTTATAATAAACAATCGTAAACCCATCTGGTCCAGGAGCTTTCCCGGATTTAGCTGACGACAGCGCCTCCTCAATCTCCCGGTCTGAGATAGGCATCTCCAGGGATTGCGAGACTGAATCTGCCAATTTCGGCATAGCCGAAGATTCAATATATTTCCGTATACGTGATGTCAAAGTAGTTAATGCTTCCGGCGTTTTGTTCGTGTCTAGATTGTATAAAGCGGCATAGTAATGTTTGAACGCCTCAGCGATATCCTGGGGAAACTTTGAACGTTTCGAGGTGCTGGGGTGTGACATCTCAGAGACATAAGTAGTGGCTCTACTGAGTCTAGACGCCCTTGCCAGAGCTCTTCCAGATTTATTACCGTATTCATAAAAATGCCTACGGCATCTAGTAAGTACTCCTTTTGCCTTATATAATAGGGTGGTACGTAACTTCTCTCTAACATCTAATAATTCTCTCTTCAGCTCAGGGAGGGAGCAACGCTTGTGCCTAGTCTCAAGATCTCTCAGTTTAGTCATAAGATCTTGGATTTCAGCACCTCTAATTTTTTTTAAACGGGCTCCATGTTGTATTAAAATACCTCGAATTACACACTTGTGAGCCTCCCACACCCCCCCAGGTGTCACGTCTGCAGAAGTGTTCATGTCAAAATAGTCCTTCAGAGTTTTAGCAACGTCCGTTAGGACTACTGTGTCTTCTAATAAAGAAGCGTTTAGTCTCCATTGCCACTGTCTTGGAATCGGAGATTGGAGCATAATGGAAATCTTGACCAAGGCATGGTCTGAAAAGGAAATCGGTTCAATAGAAGCGTCCATTAATTGTGTCAAATCAGACTGTCTCAGGAGAAAAAAGTCAAGTCTAGAGTACACGTCGTGTATAGGTGAGTAGAAGGTGTAGTCTTTGGATGTAGGGAACAAAAGCCGCCAAGCATCTAACAATTGATGATCATGGAGCGCTCTGTTCAACCTTCTAATAGCTGCTTTAGACAAGCTAGACCTACCCCGAGATGTGTCAAGATCTGGGTCAAGTGTAACATTGAAATCCCCTCCTAAGACCAGTGTTCCCTCTGCGAAGACCTCAATTTTTTCCAAAAACTGCAGGAGCATTGTAATCTGACCCGAATTAGGGAGGTATAGCGAGGCAAATGTGTATGTTCTGGAGGCGATCTTACCTTTGACCATAAGGAGTCTTCCGTTTTCACCACTATAGGAGTCCAGAAATTCCCATGGTATTGATCTCGATATCACGATACTGGAGCCGGAGGAGTGTGGGTTATTAGATAAGCTGTGGTATGACGAAGGAAACCAGTGACTGGAGAGTTTATACGGCTTGTTCTCACACATATGAGTCTCCTGAAGAAAAGCAACATGAATTTTGTTAGTTTTCAAGTAGTTAAACAAAATAGATCTTTTCCCTGCATCATGTAGACCTTGCACATTTAACGTGCCTATTTGAATAGCTGAAAGGGTGCTATGCGACATCTTCACTATCACAGACCTGGGGTCTCCAAGGAAAAGGGGTTAAGGATTCAGGAAAGAGGGGGAGGAGGTAAGAGGGGGGGAGGGAGGGAAGTAGAAGAATAAAAGATAAAGACTATAAGTAAGAAAGAAAAAGACTATTCTAGTCTAAGCCGGTCAAGCCAGCAACTCAACTCCCTCTTAGGAAAAAGGAAAAGAAAATGAAAGAGAGTCGTAGGGACCGTAACTGACCAAAAAGCAACGATCCGCAGACCCAGGACTCTTATATATTACCAAGGTCATCTCTTCACTCCACAACATCAATTTCGCGTAAAACCAACAAGGAAAAATTAAGACAAAACAGGAAGATAAGGTGACATTAAACAGTCAGTAAATTTGTTGCATATCTAAATATACCATCTTTTTATAACAAGTATTGTCCAGTAGACCCGTACGAAATATTTCCGGGAAAACCTGGACAAAACAAAACAAGGACACCCCACATATCTCATCAAGCTCCATGAGAGGTGACCGGAACTCTCAAGGTGGCAAGTCCTCATAGGATCTTCTCCTCTGTCGTCTCGGACTTGAGGGGCCAGACACCTGGGAAGACGGACGAGGGCTACGTCTGGGCTCCCTGTTCTTGCCTCGTAAGTCTCCTGAAGTGAATTGTGGGTCACGACGCATCGCTGTAAACTTCTTGAGGCCTTCCAATGAAAGCCAATCAGAGATCTGAATGGGCTGAATGCGTAGAAAGTTAAAAAGATCGTCCAGTTCCTCATGCCGCCACAGGTAGAACACCCTCTTCTCCTTCCTCACAATTAAGTGAAAGGGGTGTCCCCATCTATATGTAGCTCCTGCTTCTTTAACCTTGAGGAGCAAAGGACGGAGTTGACGTCTCAAGTATAGTGTAAGGCTGGAAACGTCTGGGAACAGTCGGACGGTGGCATCCTCTAGCGTTACGTTTCCGTATTGCCAGGCCGCCCGAGCTATTGCGTCTTTGTCTGTATAGTTATGCAACCTACACAGAACATCCCTTGGGTTGGATGGATCAATAGGTGCTGATCTGGAAACCCTGTGGATCCTATCAACTTTATACGTCGAGTCGGACGGCAGCTGCGAGACTGTATTGAAGATGCTCATAACAGTATCTAGAAGATCAGGTGTCAGCACAGATTCAGGAATCCCCTTTAGTCTTATATTGTTACGCCTTTCTCTGTTTTCCTGATCATCTGACTGTATAATGAAGGCAACTGTATAAGCCTGAGATCGAGACATCTCCTTTTCCAGAGCAGTGACTCTGTCATCTATGGTGACCAGGGATCCCTCAGTTTGAGATGTTTTTTGCTTGAGAATATCAATGTCCTCCCTTATAGAGCAGAGTGCTCTCTCCTGTGAAGCCTCCATGCGGGCTACTATATTGTCAATGTCTAATTTTGATGGGAGTGCAGCAATCATGTGTCTGATTGCCTGTAGCTCAGACTGTGGGACATTCTGCAGTGTGGAGGAGGAGGAGGGCTCCAACATGTGAGATTCAACAGAGGGGGCCCGCATCATTAACTCTGCGCCATCTTCTTCTCTCATGGCTGCAGCCTGCATGCTGCCTGTTTGTGTCTGCTGGGGCACTGATCTCCTTACCGCCTCTCCTGTGCTCCGAATCGCCTCCTTGTTCTGGCTCCCTGCTCCCGGGCTCCGCGGGCTCCTCTGCTGCAGCGGCTGCTGAGGTGGCGGGGTCTGCTTCTGTGCCGCTCCCGCCGCCATTACAGGCGAGCGCGCCGTTTTACCTCCTGCAGCCTGGAACAACCTGGGGATGTCCCCGCGAGTCTCCGGTCTCTTCTGTGGGGCCAGACTAGGTGCGGTGATGTCCACCTTCCTCCTCCGTGACATATTAGGGCCGGCGGTGGGTAAAAGTTAAGTAAAGGAGTCCCGGGTCTGCAGAGCTTAGCAAGGACACGTCTTCACCCAGCCATGGTCAGGCCACGCCCCCGTCCGACCTGTTTTAACTGAAAGATCAGTGTTTTTTTATGTTTGCAATAAATTGACTCATCAGGGTTTCTTTACTATATTTATATTATACTATCCTTACAGCGCAATTGTGTGTGGTCCCTCCTCCTTCAAACCATCCTGTTTGAGGTGTTTCTGCTGCGGGTCCTCTGCAGTTGTGATCACCTATGGAGTCAGATTACATAGTAACATAGTAACATAGTTTTTAAGGTTGAAGGAAGACTTTAAGTCCATCTAGTTCAACCCATAGCCTAACATGTTGATCCAGAGGAAGGCAAAAAATCCCTATGTGGCAACACTAAGCTCCACATTGGGGGAAAAAATTCCTTCCTGACTCCAGATACGGCAATCAGACTAATTCCCTGGATCAACGCCCTATCAAAGAATCTAGTATGTATAACTGATAATATTATAGTTTTCAAGAAAGGCATCCAAGCCCTTCTTAAATGTTAGTAGTGACTCACTCATTACAACATCATGTGGTAGAGAGTTCCATAGTCTCACTGCTCTTACAGTAAAGAATCCGCGTCTGTGATTATGATTAAACCTTCTTTCCTCCAGACGTAGAGGATGCCCCCTTGTCCCAGTCTCAGGCCTAAGAGTAAAGAGATCATTAGAAAGGTCTCTGTACTGTCCCCTCATATATTTATACATTATTATAATATCACCCCTAAGCCTTCGTTTTTCCAAGCTAAATAACCCCAAGTTTAATAACCTGTCTTGGTATTGCAGACCCCTTAGTCCTCTAATGACTTTTGTCGCTCTTCTCTGGACCCGCTCTAGTTCAGCTATGTCTTTCTTATACACCGGAGACCAGAATTGTACACAGTATTCTAAGTGTGGTCGCACTAGTGACTTGTATAGAGGTAAAATTATGTTCTCCTCATGAGCATCTATGCCTCTTTTAATGCATCCCATTATTTTATTTGCCTTTGCAGCAGCTGCCTGACACTGGCCACTAAATGTGAGTTTGTCATCTACCCATACACCCAGGTCTTTTTCAGTGACAGTTTTGCCCAGTGTTTTACAATTAAGCACATAATTATACCTTTTGTTTCCTCTGCCCAAGTGCATGACTTTACATTTATCCCCATTAAAGCGCATTTGCCATTTAGCAGCCCAAGCTTCTAGTTTACATAAATCCTCCTGTAATATAAAATTGTCCTCCTCTGTATTGATTACCCTGCAGAGTTTAGTGTCATCTGCAAATATTGAGATTCTACTCCGTATGCCCCCTACAAGGTCATTAATAAATATATTAAATAGAAGCGGGCCCAACACTGACCCCTGTGGTACCCCACTGTTAACTGTGAGCCATTCTGAGTGTGTTCCATTAATAACCACCCTTTGTTTCCTATCACTAAGCCAGTTCTTAACCTTCCTAGAGGTATTCCCGAGCCTGACTCGGGGTTAACATTCACTGCCAGAAGCAGTAACCCCGAGTCAAGCTCGGGCTTACCCGCGGTCGCGGCAGATGCGGTGAAAAAACCGCATCTGCCACACTTGCCGCATAGCCGCCGCACTTGCGGCGCGGTTGCGGTAATCGCCATAGTAAGTATAGGGGGACTTGCGGCAGGTGCGGCAAGTGCGGTTTTGCACTTGCGGCAGGTGCGGCCGTGAAAAAAAACGCACTTGCCGCACCTGCCGCATCTGCCGCAAGTGCAAAACCGCACTTGCCGCACCTGCCGCAAGTCCCCCTATACTTACTATGGTGATTACCGCAACCGCGCCGCAAGTGCGGCGGCTATGCGGCAAGTGCGGCAGATGTGGTTTTTTCACCGCATCTGCCGCGACCGCGGGTAAGCCCGAGCTTGACTCGGGGTTACCGCTTCTGGCAGTGAATGTTAACCCCGAGTCAGGCTCAGGAATACCGCTAGGAAGGCTAGAGTCTTCTTTGATCAGGTAATTCCTAAGAATTGCAGGCCTACTGTACATAACACCAAATTTCCATGCCAAAAAATGGTACCGCTTTTAGCACAAAATTCCAGACATAATCATACCGCCAGGGAGGTTAACCCACTTACACATATTTTCCCCTATCCCCATTGCCCTCATTTTATGTATCAACCTTTTGTGTGGCACCGTATCAAAAGCTTTTGAAAAGTCCATATACACCACATCCACTGCATTTCCTTGGTCCAGTCCAGAACTTACTTCTTCATAGAAGCTTATCAGATTAGTTTGACAGGAACGGTCCCTTGTAAAACCATGTTGATAATGGGTCATGAGGTTATTTTTCTTCAGATACTCCAGTATAGCATCTCTTAGAAAACCCTCTAGGATTTTACCCACAGTAGAGGTTAAGCTTACTGGCCTATAATTTCCAAGTTCAGTTTTTGTCCCCTTTTTGAATATTGGCACCACATTTGCTATACGCCAGTCCTGTGGTACAGACCCTGTTATTATGGAATCTTTAAATATTAAAAATAATGGTCTATCTATGACAGTACTTAATTCCTGCAGCACTCTGGGGTGTATCCCATCCGGGCCCGGGGATTTGTCAATTTTAGTGATTTTTAGAAGATGCCGTACTTCCTCTTGGGTTAAGCAGGTGACATTTAATTGAGACTTTTTGTTATCACTGATAATATTGTCTGTCATGGGATTTTCTTGTGTAAATACTGTTGAAAAAAAGTCATTTAGCATATTGGCTTTTTCCTCATCCTCATCCACCATTTCACCCAGACTATTTTTAAAGGGGCCAACACCATCATTTTTTAGTTTCTTACTATTTATGTAGTTAAAAAATATTTTGGGATTCTTTTTACTTTCTCTGGCAATGAGTCTCTCTGTCTCAATCTTTGCTGCCTTGATTTGCTTTTTACAAATGTTATTTAATTTTCTGTATTTATTTAATAATGCTTCATCACTACCTACTTGCTTTAATTCCCTAAATGCTTTCTTTTTGTCACATATTGCACTTCTTACCGCTTTATTTAGCCATAGTGGTTTCCTCCTATTTCTAGCATGCTTATTCCCATAGGGTATATATTGTGCACAGGTCCTATTCAGGATGCTAATAAACATCTCCCATTTGTGTCGTGTACTTTTATGTCTCAGGACATCGTCCCAGTTTACTGAACTAAGATCATCTCTCAACCGTTGGAAATTTTCCTTCCTGAAGTTTAGTGTCCTTGTAGCCCCTCTACTACACGTCTTAGTAAAGGATACTTGAAAGCTTATTAAGTTATGATCACTATTACCCAAGTGACCTCCAACCCGTATATTTGATATGCGGTCCGGCCTGTTGGTTAATATTAGGTCCAGCATTGCCCCCCTTCTTGTTGGGTCCTGAACCAGTTGTGAAAGGTAATTGTCTCTCATAGTTTTCAAAAACTTATTACCTTTGCTGGAACTGCAGGTTTCTGATCCCCAATGTATTTCAGGGTAGTTGAAGTCCCCCATAATAATGACTTCTCCCTGAGTCGCTGCTTCATCTATTTGCTTTATGAGGATATTCTCCTCCACTTCCATTATTGTTGGGGACTTATAACAAACCCCTATCAGTAATTTATTATTTTTTCCCCCTCCCCTTATCTCCACCCACAGGGACTCTACATTTCCATTAGATTCACCTATATTATCTCGCAGGATGGGTTTTAAGGATGATTTTACGTATAAACATACACCTCCTCCTCGCCTATTTGTACGGTCATTTCTGAACAGACTATAGCCCTGTAAATTAACAGCCCAGTCATGGCTCTCGTCCAGCCAAGTCTCCGAAATCCCCACCATGTCATAATTATTTTCCAACAAAATCAATTCTAATTCCTACATTTTGTTGGTGAGGCTTCTGGCATTAGTGTACATGCACTTTATGCATCTCTCTTTACCTCTATTCCTTCCTACTAGATTGACTGTTCTAACCCCACCCCCCATGCCACCCCCAATTTTATTACTTGTGCCCAGGTTACTATTTACACTATCTTCCCCTCCTATACAATGAATACCCTCCCCCCAAATCCCTAGTTTAAACACTCCTTCAACCTTCTAGCCATTTTCTCCCCCAGCACAGCTGCACCCTCCCCATTGAGGTGCAGCCCGTCCCTAGCATAGAACCTGTAGCCAACAGAGAAGTCGGCCCAGTTCTCCAGGAACCCAAACCCCTCCTTCCTACACTAATTCCTGAGCCACTTATTTATCTCCCTAATCTCCCTTTGCCTCTCTGGTGTGGCACGTGGTACAGGCAGTATTTCAGAGAATACTACCTTGGAGGTCTTTGCCTTAAGCTTGCAGCCTAATTCCCTGAAATCATCTTTAAGGACCTTCCACCTACCTCTAACTTTGTCATTTGTGCCAATGTGCACCATGACCGCTGGGTCCTCACCAGCCCCTCCCAGTAATCTGTCAACGATCAGCGATGTGCCGGACTCGAGCGCCAGGTAGGCAGCACACTGTTCGACGATCCCTGTCTTTGTGACAGATTGCCCTATCTATTCCCCTAATAATTGAGTCCCCCACTACCAGCACCTGTCTGGCCTGTCCTTCTCTCCTGATTTCCCCCTTACTGGAGCAGCCACTCCTCTGGCTTTCAGAGGTCATGCCCTGCTGCAGCAGTGCTGTACCTGAACTCACACCCCCCTCATCTGCCAACATAGCAAATTTATTGGGGTGTGCCAGATCAGGGCTAGCCTCCCTGGCACCCTTCCCTCTACCCCGCCTTCTAACTGTCACCCAGCTAGCTACCTCATGGTCCTGCAGCTCCATACTACCATCCTCCCCCACATCTATCCCATTGAGCAGCTGTTCAGTGAGCAGCAGACTCCTTTCCATATTGTCTATGGATCTCAGCGTTGTCAGTTGTTCATTTAGATCCAGTATCTGGGCTTCCAAATGTACAATGTACTCACATCTCACACAGCAGTATGCCCCCTCGACCGGCTGGTCAAGGAATGCATACATGTGGCAAGATGTACACTGGATGGCATTGCCAATCATGGAGCTCATTTCCTAATGGGGATTGCACCAGACAGAAATGATAAGTAAAAAGAAATGCAAAGTATTAATTAAATACAACCAGCAATTCAGTAAGTCCTCCCTTCCAAACTCCCTTAATCCAAAGTCACTGAATCACAAGTCACACACTTACTTCTGTTGCACTTGCGCTCTGTCACACGTAGCTCGTCACACTCGCTAGAAAATCAGATATAAAGAGTCTTTTTTTTTTTTTTTTCCTTAGCAGAAAATCAGCCTACAGCTCAGTGTACTTCCAAAGGAAAGATTGAAAGAAAATCTTCTAGAAGTAATGTATAATATTGTTCTAAACTGTTTTTTTGACAGGTGCACATAAAGTGTCTTCCTTTCTACCCTTATATCTATATTCATATATATATTTTTATAGAAAGATGGTTTACGACTTTTAACAGACCCTCTTTGGTTCACCCAAGGTATGGTTTACCTTTGGGGAGACATGAGATAAACTCCAATCAGATTAATTGGTCTAGTGGTAGAGCCATTGACTTGACCCCAGACTTTGTGAGTTCAAGTCCTGTTATTTTAATTAGTTATTTAAAAAAAAAAAAAAAAAAAACAACAACTTTTTGTGGAGATCAGGTCCTGGTTTAAATGTGAGTGAAAGGCTAGTGCACTAAAGTGGATACAACAGATGATGGAAATGCAATCTTTTAGGTCTATCTTAGATCATGAGTTCTCATACACTTGTGTTTTGTTAAATGTATATTGATTTATTTGATTTTATATTATTCAAAACTTATCTGATTTTGTCCTTGATTTTAGTATTTAGATTTCCATTGTATATAAGACTTTTACTAGATAATTTATATGTTTAAAAACTGGTTTTATTTTGAGTGGGCGTTCCCACAGGAACTGATGTCAGTGTCATGTCATCAACATTGTGTATTTAATGGCTCCTAGTGTGCTGGACTGTAAGTGTATGCCCTGAAGAAGTGGCCAGGAGGCCACGAAATGCGTCGGCAATTTGTGTGTTCCGTGTGTGAATAAAGTGTGTCTTTCCTATCCTGGATCTCCTTGTGGTCGAGCGCGGATATATCCCAATCTTTTTCTCCTTTGCAACGCATAGGCTCCCATGTCATTGGGGCTCAGATAGGCTCGGATCCGATGCTGTCCGATTTCATTCTCGGACACAAAATCGCAGCAGCCTGCGTTTTTGTGTCCGTGCTTAAATCGGACAGCATCGGATGGTGCCAAAATCGGATGGCAAAAGGCACACATCCGATCCGAGCCCCATAGGGAGACATGGGATCCGATTTCAGATCCGATTATATCCGTTTTGAAACGGATACACTCAGATGACCGAAAATCGTAATGTAAAACCGGCCTAAGCATAAGCTCCCCTATAAATTTAGACATAGCCTAGGCGAAGCATATGATGTGCAAATTTAAATAAGTGCAGATTTTGAGAAGTTCAATATACAGTTATACCGGCCAGTTAAACGGATCAGGAAACGGGCAAGTCATGCCAGACAAACAAACAGACATATAACATGTTCACTTGTGCTGCAAAATGTGTTCACTATTTGTATATGCATCATTTTTGTGCTAGCTGCTTCCATGCCTCATATCTACTGCTCTATCACACACTCGGTTTATTCCATCCATATCAGTCCCTCTCTGCTCCCCGCTCCTAACTACTGCTCTCATGTTCTAAATGTTTATAAGCCCAGATTTATCAAAACCCTCCATACAATATAAGAGATGGCTTCACAAACCTGTCACCAAACCAGGCATGGTGATCTAATTACAGCACTGAATGCAGCATGTCTGCTGCATCCAGGCAAGGGGTCCCCCAGCCCTTGAGCCCCCCTGTACCCCGAGTAAATACACTTGGAAAACTTACATCCTGCAGCCATAAAGGAGGTGGCTAGAGGCTGGAGCCAAAGGGCAGATTTACAATCCCCTGCATGTTTAATCTGTCCACTGCTGCCTCCCTGATGCCAATCATTGTCTCCCTCGTCTGCAGCATAACACAGAGCTTATTTTAGAAATGGCCGCTTAGCCCCGCCCCCTGCGGTGATGTCACCGCTTATACCCACCCTGCTCTATGATTAACAAATGGTTTACTCCCCACATCCGGTCTCTCACTCGTTCATGTCACCTACACCTCAAAAACATCTCTAGAATTCAACCTTTTCTTAATGTTGACTCTGCAACAACTCTAACCGTTGCCCTTATTCATTCTCACCTGGATTACTGCAATTCTCTATTAATTGGTCTCCGTCTTACTAAGCTTTCTCCTCTCCAATCCATCCTCAACGCAGCAGCCAGGATCATATTCCTCTCCAACCGCTTCACCGATGCCTCTATTCTGGGGCAGTCATTGCACGGGTTGCCAATCCGCTATAGAGTACAATATAAAATTATCACTCTCACCCACAGAGCCCTCCACAGTTCTGCACCGCCCTACATCTCCTCCCTCATCTCTATCTATCGCCCTACACGTGCCCTCTGCTCCGCAAGTGACCTAAGACTATCATCATCTACAATCCGAACCTCCCACTCCCATCTCCAAGACTTCTCACGAGCTGCACCAATTCTCTGGAATGGGTTACCAAAAACAATTCAATTAATTCCCAATACCAATAGTTTTAAGCGAGCCTTAAAAACACATCTCTTTAGGCTGGCCTATCACTTCACCTCACTTGTCTAACTATTCCTATCTTCCCTTTTCCAAATCTGGCCTCTCATGTCATCTGTCTGCATGTGCAGACTGTCTGTCTGTCCCCCATGCATAATATAGCACTTTAACCGTACTTGTACAGATCCTGACTGATTCATGCAGCGTTAGATGAATCCCCTAATTATTATATCGATGGCTGGACAATACATGACATCATTTGTTACTGTTACCTTATGTGCCTTCCCTATTTCCTCTACATTGTAAGCTTGCGAGCAGGATCCTCACTCATCATGGTTTCTGAATTTTTGTTACTCTGTATTGTCTCATATTGTCTGTACATGTCCCCTTCGAATTGTAAAGTGCTGTGGAATATGTTGGCGCTATATAAATAAAATTATTGTTATTAGACACCATGCTGCCGTGATAGTAAATCGTGTGCAGAGATAATAGAAAATTGTGATCTTTAATGTCAACACATTTAATTATTTGGCACTTCTTCAGGACAAGACTATTGAAGAAGTATCAAACTCTGAGATGCTTTGACATTAGAGATCACAATTTTCCATTATCTCTGGACTCTATTTCCTAACTCTTTCATCTTTGGGCACTTATTATCTCCCTTCAGGTGGCTGTCGCAGCCATTATTACATGCTAATATAGTGGTTGTGACTGTGACAAGAAGTTTATATTTTTATAATTATATGTTTACTTTTGCTATAAAAAAGAAGGTTTTGTGTGCTAAGTAACTGAGGATATTTAATTGTTTGGATGGGTTGAGTTGGTAGATCCTGGTTAAACAGTTGCTCTCACCAAAGATGACCAGATGGTTAAGTGGTATAAGATGAAGGTTTAATCTACGGAGGAGAGTTTTACACCCTCGCCAGGGTTAGTTTTAATCCTGGTTTATCCTAATACCAGAAATGTTTTAATTATTTATTGAAGAATATATGCGATTTTAAATACTGATTATTGTATTTTAATGTATCTTTAATGTATTGTAATCAATGTAATGGGCATTTTTATACATGTTTGACATGTAGTGGGCGTTTTCACCGGAAGTGATGTCAGAGGGGGATGGGGCATCATTTTTTTTTTTTTTTTTTTTTTTGTGATTGTTCTTGTGTGTATATATAACTGGATGTGCTGTTGAATCTTGATGCCCTGATGAAGTGGCCTGTTGGCCACGAAATGTGTAGGCTGAATAAACAGAGTGTGTGTGTTACTCTGTTACTCTTATTGTGGTCAGCGCGGCTTCTATCCTTCCGGTTCTCTTTTCTGGAGAAAAGTGGATCCTTCTCACCGGGAGCCTGCTGCGACCATACGTGCTTGTCCAAGGGAGTTGTGACTGTTCACAACCAGACCAGGTGAGTCTGCATTGTGGGGGTCCGTGTGACCATCAAACCCGAAGGTATTACTCTATGTGCGCTTCTTTTCCTTTTTGTTTGTCTAAAAAAGACAGACACAGCTGAAAAGAGGCCAAACGGAGTCCAGGATGACTCTAGGATGACGGAGTCATCCCTGGAGTATGTATCAAAATCCCAAAGTACAACAGCGCTCAACACAGCCAGTGCATTCAAATAGATGTTTTTTATTCCACCATATATAGTGAAACATTTTGGTCCTGTATCCTTAAACTTTGTCAAGCATACATATTACATACACACTTTTCTTAAATAGCTTAAGTGATTACAAAGTACTACAACCAATTAATATCAGCCTTTATAATCACTTGTGCTATTTAAAATAGATTTGTATGTAGTATTGTATGCTTGAAAAAGGTCAAGAATACAGGACCGAAACGTTGCGCTATATTTGGCGAAATAAAAAACATCTATTTGAATGCACCAGTTGTGTGGAGCGCTGTCATACTTTGGATTTTGATACATACTCCAGAATGACTCCGTTGGAGAGAAGTGAGCTGCCTTGAGGGAGAGATCATATACTCTGACTCCGTGTGGGGTGCTGCAAATTATATATTATCAGTATACTGTTGGGTCATGATTGATGTGTATCCACGGACTGTCTTGCACTCTTATAGGCTGTTTTTAATTGGGGTGGTACTTGCACTCTTATAGGCTGTTTTTAATTGGGGTGGTACTTGCACTCTTATAGGCTGTTTTTAATTGGGGTGGTACTTGCACTCTTATAGACTGTTTTTAATTGGGGTGGTACTTGCACTCTTTTATAGGCTGTTTTTAATTGAGGGTGGTACTTTGCAAATGTGGCGCCCTGCATCCACAGGTACCCACAGGCCTTCCGAGAACATAATTATTATAACCTACAATTTGGACTTTCACATCCTTCTGGATCATAGAATATACAACCTAAAATTTCCTCCAACCCAGATTCAGGAGGCAGAGAAATTGGACATAAAAGATCCAGTCACCATATTTAGAAATGCTTCAATTTATTTAAATTTTTTTTTTACAAATGTGTGACAGAATAAGAAACCCCCCATCAGTGACAGGCAAGCTACTGGCTGTGGAAACCACAACAGAGGATTAAAAGAGACTATGCGACCCTGATAGGCTTTACTCTTAATTAAACAATTTGGACATCATTTATGACTATTAGCGTATATATACACATATACTTATCACTGAAAACGTGGTTAAAGCACCTATTGCTAGCAGGTTGTGAACCATCATACAGTATGCTGTCTCAGTGCAGGTTCAAACACCAACTACCCAGTGATAGACAATATTTCTGCCATAATCTAAAGCCTCCAACTCAAGATATATCCCCCATTTATAGTCTAAGTATTGGATGTCATAAGCAGAAAAACCCCATCCAGCTAAATGACAGTAGTATCAGGATGGTGAAATCACCCACTGTAAACATAGAGTCTCACTATATCAAGTAGGTACTTAATTACACATACCTTGAGACATTTTGGAACAGTATGGATGGGGAGATTGCCCACAGGACCGCAGCCTACACCCTCAACGCGTTTCTTCCGTGCAAAATGGCTTCGTCAGGAGGCGTGGCTTGGCCTGTTTAATTGCCCCTTATATAGGACCCCAGATTACTCACCAAATTCCCCTAATCCGCGACCGCTGTGTGCGGCGTTAACACTGCATGTTGTAAGCGCCTGGTGGCTCTTGATGTCGCTGCGCAGCGGAAGCGACGCCGGAAGCCACAGCACTCGCAGCGCATGTCAGCATAATGCTGTCAGCGGGAAAGAAAGTGCGCTGGGCAAAGAAGGTTGCACCGTACAGCTACTGTACCATAGCACTAAAGAAGAGCCTGGTTGTATGGTACAATAAGAAGGGAGGGGAAAAAATACATAATCCCAATAGCTATATATCCATAAATATCAGCCCCATACAAATAAAAATTTAATATAAATGTTAGATAGAAAAATACACTTATAATCCGTAGATAATTATCTATATACTAGCTGTGAGCCCGATGCAAATGCATCGGGATTCTAGAATGTGCATTAATTTGATTATAGTAGTTATAGCTGGTGTGAGGACTTTTCGGGGGGGTGTGAATAGTTTTTGGGGAGTCCCATACTTTTTTTGGGGGGTCCCATACTTTTTTGGGGGGGGTCACATACTTTTTTGGGGGGGTCACATACTTTTTTTGGGGGGTCACATACTTTTTTTGGGGGGGTCACATACTTTTTTGGGGGGGTCACATACTTTTTTTGGGGGGTCACATACTTTTTTTGGGGGGTCAGATACTTTTTTGGGGGGGGTCACATACTTTTTTTGGGGGGTCACATACTTTTTTTGGGGGTCACATACTTTTTTGGGGGGGTCACATACTTTTTTGGGGGTCACATACTTTTTTTGGGGGGTCACATACTTTTTTGGGGGGTCACATACTTTTTTGGGGGGTCACATACTTTTTTGGGGGGGTCAGATACTTTTTTGGGGGGGTCACATACTTTTTTGTTTTGTCACATACTTTTTTGGGGGGGTCACATACTTTTTTGGGGGGTCACATACTTTTTTTGGGGGGTCCAATACTTTTTTTGGGGGGTCCAATACTTTTTTTTGGAGGTCACATAGTTTTTTGGGGGGTCACATACTTTTTTGGGGGGTCACATACTTTTTTTGGGGGGTCACATACTTTTTTTGGGGGGGTCACATACTTTTTTTGGGGGGTCACATACTTTTTTTGGGGGGTCACATACTTTTTTGGGGGGGTCACATACTTTTTTTGGGGGGGTCACATACTTTTTTGGGGGTCACATACTTTTTTTGGGGGGTCACATACTTTTTTGGGGGGGTCACATACTTTTTTGGGGGGTCACATACTTTTTTGGGGGGGTCACATACTTTTTTGTTTTGTCACATACTTTTTTGTTTTGTCACATACTTTTTTGGGGGGTCACATACTTTTTTTGGGGGGTCCAATACTTTTTTTGGGGGGTCCAATACTTTTTTTTGGAGGTCACATAGTTTTTTGGGGGGTCACATACTTTTTTGGGGGGTCACATACTTTTTTTGGGGGGGTCACATACTTTTTTGGGGGGTCACATACTTTTTTTGGGGGGTCACATACTTTTTTTGGGGGGTCACATACTTTTTTTGGGTGGTCACATACTTTTTTTGGGGGGTCACATACTTTTTTTTGGGGGGTCACATACTTTTTTTGGGGGTGCAATACTTTTTTTGGGGGGTCTAATACTTTTGGGTGGGGGGTCCAATACTTTTGGGGGGGTCCAATACTTTTTGGGGCGCGTTCAATACTTATTGGGGCTGAGTGCTCGCAATGGCCGCTTATTATTAGCATTAATCTTATTATTATTAGCATTAATAGCATAATTATTAGCATTAATAGCATAATTATTAGCATTATTAGCATTATTATTAGCATTAATAGCATAATTATTAGCATTAATATCATTATTATTAGCAGTAATATAATTATTATTAGATTTTTTTTTAATTATTATTTTTTGTAATATTTTATAATTTTTAATTTTTTTTTTTACTATTTTTTTTATAATTTTTTAATTATTTTTAAATAATTTTATTATAAAATTTATTATTTATTTTAAGTGAGACACAGTTCTCCTTCTGGTCCGCTAAAAGGGCTGGGCTGATTAGCATATATTTATTTTTTTTATTATTATTTTTATTTAATTTTTTATTATTTTTTTATTATTATTTTTTATTATTTTTTAATTCTTTTTAAATTCTTTTATTTATTATTTAATTTATTATTTATTTTAAGTGAGACACAGTTCTCATTGTGGTCCGCCAAAAGGGCTGAGCTGATTAGCATATATTTATTTTTTTATTATTATTTTTATTTAATTTTTTATTATTTTGTTATTATTATTTTTTATTATTTTTTAATTCTTTTTAAATTCTTTTATTTATTATTTAATTTATTATTTATTTTAAGTGAGACACAGTTCTCATTGTGGTCCGCCAAAAGGGCTGAGCTGATTAGCATATATTTATTTTTTTATTATTATTTTTATTTAATTTTTTATTATTTTTTTATTATTATTTTTTATTATTTTTTAATTCTTTTTAAATTATTTTATTTATTATTTAATTTATTATTTATTTTAAGTGAGACACAGTTCTCATTGTGGTCCGCCAAAAGGGCTGAGCTGATTAGCATATATTTATTTTTTTTATTATTATTTTAATTTAATTTTTTATTATTTTTTTATTATTATTTTTTATTATTTTTTAATTCTTTTTAAATTATTTTATTTATTATTTAATTTATTATTTATTTTAAGTGAGACACAGTTCTCATTGTGGTCCGGCAAAAGGGCTGAGCTGATTAGCATATATTTAATTTTTTTATTATTATTTTTATTTAATTTTTTATTATTTTTTTATTATTATTTTTATTATTTTTTAATTCTTTTTAAATTATTTTATTTATTATTTATTTTATATTTATTTTAAGTGAGACAGAGTTCTCATTGTGGTCCGCCAAAATGGCTGAGCTGATTAGCATATATTTTATTTTTTTATTATTATTTTTATTTAATTTTTTATTATTTTTTTTATTATTATTTTTTATTATTTTTTAATTCTTTTTAAATTATTTTATTTATTATTTAATTTATTATTTATGTTAAGTGAGACAGTTCTCATTCAGGTCCGCTATTTTTCCCATTGACATACATTAGCGGTGTGTCGGCGATTTTATGGCCGGCCACCTGGTTCTATTTGTCGGCCGTAAAATCGCGGACACACCGCTAATACATGTCTATGGGCAGTGAGCCCGATTTCGGATTGGGCGCCGACCAATCAGAATTCGAGCTCAATGAGGGGCTCTTCTGATTGGCTGAGGGCAGTACACAGCGACCAATCAGAAGAGCCGCTCATATCTCATTGAGATACAATGGCGGATTTGTCGTCCATTGTACCTGAATGAGAAGAGAAGAGGACGTCGGAGCTGGAAGAAGACAGAAGATCCCCGGGGCCGGACGAAGAGGACGCCTGGCCGGACGAAGAGGACGCCTGGCCGGACGGACGATCAGATGACTAAGAAGACATGTAAGTATGTGCGGACATGGGGGGGCTGTGTGGACATTAGTGGGGGTCGGCTGTGCGGACATGGGGGGTTTTTCGGACATTGATGGGGGCGGGCTGTGCGGGCATGGGGGTGGGCTGTGCGGGCATGGGGGTCGGCTGTGCGGGCATGGGGGTCGGCTGTGCGGGCATGGGGGTCGGCTGTGCGGACATGGGGGTGGGCTGTGCGGACATGGGGGTGGGCTGTGCGGGCATGGGGGTCGGCTGTGCGGGCATGGGGGTCGGCTGTGCGGGCATGGGGGTCGGCTGTGCGGGCATGGGGGTCGGCTGTGCGGACAGGGGGGTGGGCTGTGCGGACATTGATGTGGGCGGGCTGTGCGGACATGGGGGTGGGCTGTGCGGACATGGGGGTGGGCTGTGCGGGCATGGGGGTCGGCTGTGCGGACATGGGGGTGGGCTGTGTGGACATTGATGGGGGCGGGCTGTGCAGATATGGGGGTGGGCTGTGCGGGCATGGGGGTCGGCTGTGCGGGCATGGGGGTCGGCTGTGCGGGCATGGGGGTCGGCTGTGCGGGCATGGGGGTCGGCTGTGCGGGCATGGGGGTCGGCTGTGCGGACAGGGGGGTGGGCTGTGCGGACATTGATGTGGGCGGGCTGTGCGGACATTGCTGGGGGTGGGCTGTGCGGAGATGGGGGTCGGCTGTGCGGACATGGGGGTCGGCTGTGGGGACATTGATGGGGGCGGGCTGTGCGGACATGGGGGGGGGGGGTGGCGAATTGTGTGTAGCGGGGAGCGGAGGCGGCAATGCCGCCTCGGCTCCATGGTCCCCGGGGAGCGAATTGCGGCTCAGGCAGCGACTCGCAATGGCCTCGCGGCCATTGCTCGCGCTACCTGAGCGGTAAATCGCTAAGGTTGTAGCCGGGGCTGTGGATGGATTTGGGCCAGCGGCTCACAATGGCCGCTTCGCGGCCATTGCTCGCCCTGGGCCAGCGACTCGCAATGGCCTCGCGGCCATTGCTCGCGCAGCATTGGGCGCTTCGCGCCCAATGTTAAATTCGTATCCACATGACCACGCCGGAAGTAGCGCGCGGAGGGGCGCTTTTCCGATTCGCGATTATATAATAGATAAGGCTTAAAGTATATAAAAGACGTATATGTAGTGACATATATCTTTGTCCTTAACCTCAGTACAATCAGTACGTCATTTATATCTAGTCTCACAATATAATGCCTAATAATACTATCACAATGTTGCTAAAGATATATAAGACAGATGTTAAACATATTATGGATGATGGGGATAATATATTACAGTCTTATTGAGCAAAAGATTCTTTGGCCTCGGCAGCTGCACATATCTTGCAAAAGATGATCATATCTTTGAAGAAGGGCTGCAATGAAAACTTCATATTGCATTTCATAGATATACAAGCTGAGCAACTTCATCCAACACAAAGTAAGATATGAGGCAGACTAACCAATGTATAGAGCAAAACTTTCTGGGGACAAAACAGAGCTATTAAAATCAAATTAAAATTGCGACACCAAACCACTAAAAAGGAAGTCAAAGACTGCCCAAGTCTCATAAAAAAGCATAAAAGCTGACCATTTCATTGAGGCCAAAAGGAGTCACTGTGTTCAAAAGAGTGATCCACTTGGTCTCCTTTTGTAGCAGAACTCTCTTAACATCACCTCCTCGAGAGCCAATATATGCTCTATCTATACCCCTAAAGAATAGACCCTTATGGTACATTTACACGCGGCCACAGGAAGGTAGAAACCGCCAGGCATCGGACACAATTGTGCCTGTTGCCTTGAAAACACCACGATGTGGCGGCGTGTAGTTCAGGAATTTCCGAAGGAACTGCAAGACACAGGAAGGAAAATCCTGACTTACACGCTGCCACATCGTGGTGTTTTCAAGGCAACAGGCACAATTGTGTCCGATGCCTGGCGGTTTCTACTTTCCTGTGACCGCGTGTAAAGGTACCATTAGGGTTACACTCATGTTTATCCCTGAAGTGTTTTGGGATGGTCTTTAATTTTTCAAGTTGTTCTTCATCAGTGATTTTAGCAGCGCCTCTAATATCTCTCAGATGTTCCTGTGCTCGTACCTTCAGGGCTCTCGTCGTCATCCCAATGTAGATAAGGTTACAGGGGCATGTGGCATAATACACCACTGCCTCTGTATTGCAAGTAAAGTTGTGTACTATTTTGAAATTCTTGGTCTCACCCGAGTCACAAAAATCCAAAGTCTTTGGTATGTGGCTATACACATTTGTAAAAAAAAATTCTAAATAAATTGAAATATTTCTAAATATGGTGTCTGGATCTTTTATGCCCAATTCTCT
Organism: Allobates femoralis; assembly: GCA_033576535.1. NCBI lineage: Eukaryota > Metazoa > Chordata > Amphibia > Anura > Aromobatidae > Allobates > Allobates femoralis. The sequence goes on along the minus strand of JARQOC010000009.1, from coordinate 133,538,522 downwards.
GCCTCCTGAATCTGGGATGGTGGAATTTTTGGGAAATTTTAGGTTGTTTACTTCCTAGAACATAGATGAATATCCACAGCAGGTACACCAGTACAACCAACACCTTCCACCCCAGCACAGTAGGGGGAGCTCAACTTGCTGCCCTTAGGCAAGATCCCCTATAATTACTGATGCAGGGGAGGAGTTAGTCAGAGTGTGCAGACGCTAGGAGAGCTGCAAATATGTCCTGGTGATCGGTGCTGTGTTAGGCCAGAACCGGTGACCCTGAACAGCCTCCGAGCAGTCCTGCTAGGCCCACGAGTGGGACGAAAAATAAAAAAATTAAAAAAAATTTGACGTGGGTTTCGCCGTATTTTTTTCAGTCCAGCCAGGTACAGTAGGCAGGAACAGGCTGCCTCCAACCCCCAGGTGCCTATTTGTACCTGCCTGGAAACAGAAATCGGTGGAAGCCCTTTTTTTATTATTATTTCATGAATTTCACGGCGGCGGAGATTGCCAAGCACCAACAGAGCAGTGAATAAACCGGAAGTCATTAACTTCCGGTATTATTCACTGCACTGCCCAGCTCATCCAGGGCCCTGGTGCCGTGGCTTACTGGGTAATAAAAGGGGTTAGGGCCAGCTTTGTGTTGTCAGCTGGCCCTAAGCCCGAAATTCATGGCGGTTACGTCAATATTAGACATGACCGCCATTATTTCTATTCAATTTTAAAAAAAAACACACAGAAATTTTTTTAATTAAAACAAAAAATACACTTAAAGACTCCATTTTTATTAAAAAAAAATCCTCTTCCACCCGACGTAATCCAAAAACGCAATGTCAGCACTGCTACATCACTCTGCATAGACACACATGTCTATGCAGAGCGGGAGCAGGCTGACAGCTGACTGTGCAGTCAAGGATCACCTCAGGTCATAGCTAGGGCTATGACTGCGGGTGAACCCTGCCAGCACAGCCCTAACACTGCCGACGGCGGCGGAGATTGCCAAGCACCAACAGAGCAGTGAATAAACCGGAAGTCATTAACTTCCGGTATTATTCACTGCACTGCCCAGCTTATCCAGGGCCTGGTGCCGTGGCTCACTGGGTAATAAAAGTGGTTAGGGCCAGCTTTGTGTTATCAGGTGGCCCTAAGCCCGAAATTCATGGCAGTTATGCCAATGTTAGACATGACCACCATGAATTTCTATTCAATTTTTTTTTTAAAAAACACAACACACAGAAAAAAATATTTTATTAGAAATAAAACAAAAAATACACTTAGAGACTCCATCTTTATTAAAAAAAAAATCCTCTTCCGGACGACGTAGTCCAGTGGAGCCTTCTTCTTTAGCTCAGCTACATCTCTGGTAGAGAACCTCTACCAGAAATGTAGCTGAGCTGTTCAGCCGTGGGAAAGTTCATGTGAGTTCATGCTGCATGACTCACATGAACCTCTCCCTGATATCACCGCGGCTACTTCAAATGAACAGCTAATCTGCATCAGCTGATTATTTGAAATAACTTGCGGGAAAACCAGCGGTGAGACTTCACCACCGGCTTTCCTGCTCTGTTCTGCGCTCCCCGTTCCCTGATGCCACCTCATCGTTCCCCCCGCCTGATCCTAAGTTAGGACCAGGTGGGGGGAGCAGATCCAGGGAGAGAGCATCAGGGAGCGGGGAGCGCAGCACAGAGCAGGAAAGCCGGCAGTGAAGTCCTCTTCTCACCGCCAGCTTCCTGTCTGTGTCTTTCGCTCCCTGCTCCCGGTGCTGCGCTCCACCCTCCCTGTAGTTGCCCCCCGCCCGGGTACTAAGGATATAACACATTTTACATTGATTTTCAATGGTGTTCGACATGTGAAGTCTTCTCACCGCCGCCGACTTCCCCGCTCCCTGGTCCTGTGCTCCCCGCCCGGTTCTAACTTAGGATCGTGGTGAGATGCGGCAGGGGGAGTGGAGGATCTGGATGGAAGGCTGTGGAGGGGCAGAGGATGGAGCTGAATGATTGTTTAAAAGCCAGCGGCTTTTTACTGCTGGCTTTTAAACAATCATGCCCCCATCTCAGCCTTCTTTTCCTCTGCCCCCAGACCCCTTTATAGGGTCCTTTGGTGAACGAACTGTTATCCAACGTAACCTCGAACTGCCGAAATTGAAGTTAATTGTTCGCATTCGTCGAATGACTCGAACATCGCCCAAAACAGCTTGAACTTGAGATTGGCGAATAATTCGAATCGAACATCGCTCATCTTTATCCACGAAATAAAATAAATATGTGTAATTTGCAATCATTTTCAGGGAGAAATACTTCATTTGCTAGAGAAATTTCAAGGGTGCCCATACTTTTGTTCATAACTGTAAATTTCTGAAATATGTAATTCAAATGGAACCCGAAAGCAAGATTTCCTATAATGAAGCAGATTTAGCCCCTTTGGACTCTCTCTGGTCTATTTTTCAGCGGTGTTCATCTTTTTAAGGCTGCATACTCACAGTCCGGAGGAGCTGCGTGTTGAACGCAGCTCCTCCATAACTAAGTGAAGCCGCGGGTGGCCACAGGGAGACAGCAGCCGCCCCGTACTCACCATGTGCGGCGGGTGCTGGGCGGCTTCTCCCTGCAGTCACCCGATGGGAGCCGCTTCCGACTCCGCAGCATCAACTGAACATGATGAAGAGGAGCAGAATGGCGGTAACCCGCACCTCAGCTGTCAGATTGCTGCGGTCGGGTTAAGCATAATGAGGATGGGATTTCTTGAAATCCCATTCACTATGCTTATACTGTAGTACGCAGCGTTTTAGACGCAGCGGCAAGCCGCTGCGTCCAAAATGCTGCGTATACTGACCTTGAGCACACAGCCTTAAGGGAATCTGGAAACAGTATTTTGCTACAGTCATGGCCAAAAGTATTGACACCCCTACAATTTTGTCAGATAATACTCAGTTGATTCCTGAAAATGATTGCAATCACAAATTCTTTGGTATTATTATCTTCATTTAATTTGTATGCAATGAAAAAACAAAAAAAGGGAAGGAAGCAAAAAGCAAAACATTCATCATTTCACACAAAACTCCAAAAATGGGCCAGACAAAAGTATTGGCACCCTCAGCCTAATACTTGGTTGCACAACCTTTAGCCAAAATAACTGCGATCAACCGCTTCCGGTAACCATCAATGAGTTTCTTACAATGCTCTGCTGGAATTTTAGACCATTCTTCTTTGGCAAACTGCTCCAGGTCCCTGATATTTGAAGGGTGCCTTCTCCAAACTGCCATTTTTAGAGCTCTCCACAGGTGTTCTATGGGATTCAGGTCTGGATTCATTGCTGGCCACCTTGTGCTTTCTCTCAAACCATTTTCTAGTGCTTTTTGAAGTGTGTTTTGGGTCATTGTCCTGCTGGAAGTCCCATGACCTCTGAGGGAGACCAGCTTTCTCACACTGGGCCCTACATCATGCTGCAAAATTTGTAGGTAGTCTTCAGACTTCATAATACCATGCACACGGTCAAGCAGTCCAGTGCCAGAGGCAGCAAAGCAACCCCAAAACATCAGGGAACCTCCACCATGTTTGACTGTAGGGACTATGTTATTTTCTTTAAATGCCTCTTTTTTTCTCCTGTAAACTCTATGTTGATGCCTTTGTCCAAAAAGCTCTACTTTTGTCTCATCTGACCAGAGAACATTCTTCCAAAACGTTTTAGGTTTTCTCAGGTAAGTTTTGGCAAACTCCAGCTTGGCTTTTTTATGTCTCGAGGTAAGAAGTGGGGTCTTCCTGGGTATCCTACCATACAGTCCCTTTTCATTCAGACGCTGATGGATAGTACGGGTTGACACTGTTGTACACTCGGACTGCAGGGCAGCTTGAACTTGTTTGGATGTTAGACGAGGTTCTTTATCCACCATCCGTACAATCTTGCGTTGAAATCTATTGTCAATTTTTCTTTTACGTCCACATCTACGGAGGTTAGCCACAGTGCCATGGGCTTTAAACTTCTTGATGACACTGCGTAGACACAGGAACATTCAGGTCTTTGGAGATGGACTTGTACCCATGAGATTGCTCATGCTTTCTCACAATTTGGTTTCTCAAGTCCTCAGACAGTTCTTTGGTCTTCTTTCTTTTCTCCATGCTCAATGTGGTACACACAAGGACACAGGACAGCGGTTGAGTCAACTTTAATCCATGTCAACTGGCTGCAAGTGTGATTTAGTTATTGCCAACACCTGTTAGGTGCCGCAGGTAAGTTACAGGTGCTGTTAATTACACAAATTAGAGAAGCATCACATGATTTTCTAACAGTGTCAATACTTTTGTCCACCCCCTTTTTTATGTTTGGTGTGGAATTATATCCAATTTTGCTTTAGGACAATTCTTTTTGTGTTTTATCATTGAAGACAAATTAAATGAAGATAATAATACCAAAGAATTTGTGATTGCAATCATTTTCAGGAAGAAAACTGAGTATTATCTGACAGAATCTCAGGGGTGTCAATACTTTTGGCCATGACTGTACTTCATCTGAGAACAACATAATGTAGGCAAAGAGACTTTGAATCCAGTGATGTATCTCACTTAGATTATTGGCTGTAGCATTTCTGACACAATCAGAGCTTTTAAGGTACTGTCACAAGTGGCGATATCGCCGGGAGATCTGCTAAGCAATCTTCGAATGCGGCGATATCGCTACCACATCGCCTGTGCATTGCGGCGTGTGACACGGCGAGAGATCGCCAGTGGTGCGTTGCCTGATCGCCCTGCTCTGCTGAGAAATCTGGCGATTGCCACCAGGCGATTTCTACACATCATGGAGTGTGGCTGGGCGATAGCGATGTGAGCGTTGTGTTTGGCGCGCCCCGTTTGCCGCGATTGGTGGCAGCTCCTGCGTTCCCATTGGCTTCCCATGGCAAAGGCTCCATATGTGATGATCCTTGCGTTCTTCACCAGACTCATCTTCTTCATCTTCTTCACAAGTGTCTGGAAAGGCAAAGTACGAGCGTCATGGAGTACCGCATCAGAGTGATACTGCGTGTATGACGTTTGTAGGTCCTCAATACATTCGTAATTGGGGCAAAATGTACATTGGTGTGAGTCGGTCGACAGGGTACGGGGTACTCGGATACAGGGATAGGCGGCTGCTTTGGTGCGGAATCACGGCCGTTCGGTTCCCGATTCCGTGCCCTGGACCCTCAATGCCAGTGGATGGGGGTGATGATGATGGTGGGGAGGTTGTTTAACGTGATGCCACCTGTGGTACCTGGTAATAGGGTTACCAGCGCTGCTGATACTGGCCGCTGAGGTGATGTGATGCAGCTTAGGTATTACAGCTCCCCACAGGTGGAGCCTTACCTCAGGGCAGCAGGGTGAATGAGGGGAGTCGTAGTAGCATTCCTGCTGTGAATTCTGCAGGTGGCAGCGGGGCAGCAGGCACACCCACACAATAGTCTTTGGTTTCAGTACCTTTTTACTGATGTCCGGTAACAGGCACAGTGCAGGAGGGTAACCAGGTATCGGTGCAGCTTGGGGCATTCACCTTGGAGAGTTGTGAGGCTTCCTCTGTTAGTGTGTGTGTCTTTCTGGGGTAAGCTCTGCCTATAGCTGAACCTGCTGCTTCTTCTCCCTCTCAGCGTGCTGTTCCACAACTGACAATGAGGACCTCTCTGTGGGATTCCTATTCTCGGCTAGGTCCCTCATCCTTTACTTGGTCAAGTTTGGATTCTTCTACTGGTTATTTCAGGGGAACTGGATCCTTCCTGATCTGTCCGGACTATTCCTGCTGCTATATCTTATCAGCAGTTGCAGACTCCAGTGTCCGGGTAACTAAAGGGTTCACAAGTCTGTTCCCTTCTTCTTGGTTCTCCCACTAGCCTCCGTTCCTCTCCCTAGGGCTCAGCACAGCTGGGTCAATGTCCCCTGGACCTGGGCCTGCTTGGTCCCAGCAACCAGCTCCTTACAACTGCTCTCTTCTCTGTCTGACTGGAACTGCCTGACTCCTCCCCTCAGGCCTGGATCTTTTATAGGGAATCTTGCTTAAAGACAGCCAGTAGAGCTCCCCCTCCAGGTCTGTGGTGGAAGGTGTTGTATGCTGTGTGTGCCAAGGTTATATCCCTCCCTGCACTGGTGGGTCCTGTGGCAATCCCCCGCAGAGGTGCAACAGGTGTATGTCAAAATACACAACAAAATATGTTTAATAATACAAGTGTCTGTGTTGTTTGCCCAAATGTGTTAAACAACATGTTCACCATACACAAATTAAAAACCATATGTCACCCCCAAATAAAATAGTCACGCATGTACGTTCTCCAGTTGCCACCCACGCATGTCACCCTGCGGTTCGTTCTTGATGTATTGACGTCATTTGTCTTAGACTTGATTGTAGTGATGGTGTCCCTGAAAGGCACACAACTCTGTTGCGCCGAAAGTTGTGCAGTCCCTCAAGTCTCCTCTGCTTAACGAGCCTGCTCAATGACGTAATGTTGTGGTGTCACATTGGGCCCTGCCTTCCAGGTGCTTTCCCTTCCCCTGCAGAGGTGGCGATGGCGTCATGGCAGAGAGTTGCAGCATGGTTCGAGCCAGAGCTGTTGATTCTCATCAACATGTTGGACAGCTGAGACTATTGGTGTCACCAGCGCGACCAGCACCCATGTATCCACAAGTAGGCCGTCCTGCGTAAAGTAAAGAGGGCCCTGCTGAGGAGACTGGGTATTCAGCGCACCACCCAGTAGATACAGAAAAAGGTGGCGGACTTGAGATACAAGTGTCCAGGGCGTATTGAGACCATCTGTGCACGGATTAGGAGGCTGCGTGGTGAGTAATTGTGATACACACATACCTCATCACAATACTTTTAAAAAACCTGTAGCACCACATGGAAGTGTAGCCTCTCAGATAGGTACCCTGATCAACTGATGTTGTGCCTTCATCCCTCACCATCTGCTGGTTACTCAATAAGCAACAGGAAAGTGCACACTACACTACTACGTGTTGCCATTTCCGATGTAAACATACTCATCATATCACTATATCAACACACAGAGCTGGATAGTAAGGTTTTCATCACCATGACACATACAGTCAAAATAAGCATGCTGTGTGACATATAGCCTGTCACGCAATGTTGATGTTAATGGCTCTATATACATTACCAAGCTTTTGGTGTAATGTTGCCACATTAGCAGTAAACCACCGTAGCCCTGTGTGGTCATGTGCATCTGTACATTAGTTAGCATGGATGTGTATGTGGCAGAATACTTGTTATGATTTCTCACAACAAATTGTGTGGCCCAATATTCCATCATGTAGGCCCATCATCCACACCATAGCTCTGCACACACAACATTAATGGGCCAATTGTGTGTGCCAAAGTGTCTGTCATGGGCATCAGTAACTTTGTGTATGTGTTGCATGTCACCTAAACGTTTTTTTTGGACATGGCCATGTAGACATGGCCACAGGCAGATCACATCCTATCACTATGGACAAAGCAAAAAGCCCGTCCATGTTGACTGCAGTCATTAATGACACCCACACAAATGACATGTTTTTTTGTCCTAGGTGTTGTGGGTTCTGTACATGTCTACATAATTGCAATGTCTAATCTTACAGAGGATGCTGACAGCTCGGAAGGGTAGCCATCAGCAGCCGCAAGCCCACCATCTGGCAGAGCTCCTTCACCGCCAGAAGCACCATCTAGGAGCCTAGCACCACCTTACCCTTGGAAGGACAGGGTCCTCATCTGCTACCAGCTCGCCCTCTGTAGCCCCTCCGAGGCCCCCTCTGCATCTGCCAGCCCTGCCTAAGGGCCACACAGCTCACTGACAACAACACCTGGAAGGGAGTCAAGAGGGCCAGCGCCTGACCTCGGCCCTACACAGCATTGGCTGCATACACCATTCCCTGTAGCCACCCCTCCACCCGATGTCGGAAGCCCAGGTGGGAGCCCTGCTGGGGAATGGTCCCCATAGGGTGAATGCGAGCCTAGTGGAGGTGGCCCTGATGGTACGTGTTGACCATAGCAATTTTGTTTGTGTTACCACATGTACTCTGTGTGAGCTAGTGTTAATGCCTTCCTGTTTTTGTTGTATCCCTTTGCTTAATGCCATGGCACACCAGCTCAGACCATGTTGGCAGGGATGTCATTGACTCACAGTTGCCGGGTTCTCAGGACTCAGGCGCTGGGCTACTGTCACTGTTCGGTGCCTGAGGCTGTAGGGGCCCGGTGGGTCAAATGCACAGTTAGGTAAAGAATCAAGTCTTTCGTGACGCCACCTGTAGTTGTCCGGTGAAGGCACCAGCGCTGCTCAGACCTCCGGGGTGATGGGCTGCAGCTAGATGGAACCGCTCCCTACAGGACGAGTGGGGGTCCCCGGGGCAATTAGTAGTGTTGGAGTGATTAGGGTAGCGCGGTCGGTGTAGTGCGGTTGGAAAGAGGAACACATAAACATAAAGCCTTTTTTGGTACCTTTACTGGTGTTGACAGGTACACTCGACCAGGGATGAGATAGACACTTCAGGAGTTCCACAGCAAGCAGTATGGTAGGCTTCCTAGTATACGTAGTTTTACTGGAGTCTGGCAGGCATGAAACCCGATCCAAACTGCTACCGCACTTTCTTTGGCGAGTCTTTACACCCGGGTTTGCTGCACTGAGGGCACTTCTAAGGGATTCCTGCCGAATTCTCGACTCCGGGCTCTCATTTGGTGGTGCTTCAGGTGTCCTGGGAGCTAATCCCCCTCATTGTTGTAGTACTGGTTTGTCTGCAAAGTCTGAACTGTGGCTTTGTAGCTCGGACCCAGTGACCGAAACTTCGTTAGGGTGACTCTGGATGACTCCTCTGCCCCTATTCAGTACTTGTCTCCTGTTCCTATGACCCCTGTTCCATGGGTCTACCACTTTCCAGGTGTATCTGGCATGGGCCTAGCGTGGCTCCAATACCAGGTCCGCTCTCCTAGCTGTTTACAGTTCTCTAGTGACTGCACACTCTGGTGTTTCTCCCTCCAGGACCAGTATTTATAGGGGGAACTGGCTTAAGACAGCCAGTGGAGCTCCCCCTACAGGCCTGGGGTGAAAGGTGTTGCTTGTTAGTGGGGTCTGCTTGCTGTGTACTTTCCATCCATGTCCTAAGAGTTCCTGTGGTGCCCCAACCAGGGTGCCACATTCCCCCTTAGTTAACTTCAGTTCTCCCGGACTGAGCAAAAGTTTTCTTTACAACTTAAACATTTTATATACATTTGATAACCGGTATTTACAGAGCCTTAAAGTCAAATTTCCCAAAAATCACTGAAAAAGAAAGGGAAAAAAATAGGAAAAGCAGTCCATACGGCGCTAGTCCATCTGCCGCAAGCTGGGAAAAAGAAGAAAAACAGTTTTTGTCACACTAGTCCTGTGACCATAGTCCGGGTTTAAGTAAGCGGGGAAAAAGGGTAAAGTCCAGCAGTAAAGTCTCTGATGGCTTAAACACATTTACGGGTGCACACTTTAAACTTTACACAAATTCCTATGGGTGTCTCTGCTTAGGAGGCCGGGTCTAACCTTCTTTCTCTATCCCAGGCACTTTCTGTCCCCAACTTAGTATACTTGGGACAGTGCCCAGTTCCTCCACCCTTCTGTACACTACTTTTTACACTTGCGGACTTAGGTCACTATTTACATTGTGCTAACGGATATTATACACACTTGTGTCATGGACCAGTGTGCATCAATCCCCTTTCGAGATGCTCAAGCATCCCACAGGAGGGGTTTGGAGCTGCAGAGTGGCTTACACTACAATATGGTTTGCTATGTGTGTGTCTGTAGGTGAAGGTGGGAACATACACACAATACTTGGCACATATGTGCCTACATTGGTCCATGCCATTGTCCAGCTGCCATGGCACCACTCTACTATGTGTGTTTCCACATGTTTGTGACAAATTTACTCTACCTACATGCTCCACAATAACATGTCCTGGATGAATGTGTGGTGGCCAGGTGTCCCTCTGCCCACAACACAGCACAATGGATATGTACACACATTTGCGCCATACACTGTAAAGCAAACGGCTTAACCTGGGTCCTGCATATTATCACACAATGTTTCACGGACCCATCAATAGCTTAGAATGGTTCACATACCTCTGTGCACAGCATAAAGCTATGTGCAACTGCCCTCTATCCCCAAGTAATGAGACACACACGTATTTTTTTGGATCCAAGATTAAATTATTATCATTATTTTGTGTAACATAAAATAATTAGGTAAACAACACAAAATTTTGCTTTAACAAAAAAAAGGTTACTTCACCAAAATAAATAAGTTACATTCCAATAAATAAGAAATAGGGGAAATTAGCCTTTTTTAAGGCTATTTTTCCCAAAAAGCGTCTATACCAACTTCAAGAACACATGGGATGCGTTTTGGTCTTTCCAGAGGTAAAATTGCTTCAGAATTCGCTTGGATCCAATGCTGAGCCTGGGATCCATGTTTAAACCCTGAGGAGACATTTTCATCTGGTTCCCTCTTTCCATTCTACTTGTTGGAGGTGACTTATATTTACACTTTATACCATAATACCGTATATACGCGTGTATAAGCCGAGTTTTTCAGCCCAAAAATTGGGCTGAAAAGTCCCCCCCTCGGCTTATACACGAGTCACTCGGTATGCTGTGGGGGGGGGGGGGGGCTGTGACCGGGGGCTGGAGGAGGCAGGAGGGGGCCGCAGTGACCGCAGGCGGTCACGTGGGGCCGCCTCATTAGTGCAGTGAATATGCACGGCATCCCCCCGTCCATCAGCGGGGGGGGATGCCGTGCATATTGCAATACACAGCCCCCCCTCCTTATTATGGTTCCCCAGAGTAATAAACAGTTCCCCCTCCTTACTATGTTACCCCCCAGGCTGCGGCAGCTGTCAAAATAACAAACACTTTATACATCACCTTCCGGCGCAGCTCCTCCACTCCTCCTGTCCCGGCTTCTTCTTCTTGCTTCCGGTGTCATGTGACCGCGCGCAGGAGATGACGTCATTTCCTGCGCGCGGTCACAGAAGCCGACACAAGAAGGAAGAAGAAGCCGGGACCGGAGGAGCGGAGGAGCTGCGCCGGAAGGTGATGTATAAAGTGTTTGTTATTTTGACAGCTGCCGCAGCCTGGGGAGGGACATAATAAGGAGGGGGGGCTGTTTATTACTCTGGGGGAACCATAATAAGGAGGGGGGGGCTGTATATACCTCTGGGGCTGCTGTATACTACCACTGGGGCTGTATATACCTCTGGGGCTGCTGTATACTACCACTGGGGCTGTATATACCTCTGGGGCTGCTGTATACTACCACTGGGGCTGTATATACCTCTGGGGCTGCTGGATACTACCACTGGGGCTGTATACTACCTCTGGGGCTGCTGTATACTACCTCTGGGGCTGCTGTATACTACCACTGGGGCTGCTGTATATACCTTTGGGGCTGCTGTATACTACCTCTGGGGCTGCTGTATACTACCTCTGGGGATGCTGTATACTACCACTGGGGCTGCTGTATATACCACTGGGGCTGCTGCTGTATACTACCACTGGGGCTGCTGTATATACCTCTGGGGCTGCTGTATACCACATTGCTGGGGGCTGTACACCTGTGCTGGGGTCCACCCTCGGCTTATACACGAATCAATAGGTTTTCCCAGGTTTTGGGGGCAAAAGTAGGGGGGTCGGCTTATACACGGGTCGGCTTATACACGAGTATATACGGTAACTTTTAGTGATGAGCGAGTATGCTCTGTGCGACTCGGTACTCGCACGAGTATCTCGGTACTCGGGGTTCTCGGCGAGCACCGAGTACTGCCAAGATGCTCGGACCGCTCGGTAATAAATAGCGATCTGAGACACATACATTGCTCCCTTCAGTGCACACAGTGAGCTGGCACCATACAGGGAGCAGATTAATCGATAGGATCCCTCTGGGGGCCACAGCAAGGTGTTCTATGCTGCGGCGATTTGAAAAAGCCCACCCTCCCGCCCTTTTCCGGAATTCCTCGTTTTATAACCGGAAGTCTGTGGGCGGAGCCTGTCGCTCATTGACTTACATTGGGCTCGGTGCTCGGCCGAGTACACGAGTATCTTGAGATGCTCGGCAAAAGCCCGAGCACCCGAGCATTTTAGTGCTCGCTCATCACTAGTAACTTTATTTGGGACTACTATTCAATTGTTAATTGTCAGGTGACCCTGACTTTCCTCTGGATTATTTCTCCCTGACTGAAAGGCCAGACCTTCTGAATAACCTTTGTTCCTGTCACAACCATTTGTGTCATTGGACTGAATTTTATTCTGGTGTCCATTGTTTAATTTGATTTCTGGGTTCTTCCCAGATGTGACAGAGATTATTTTCAGCTTATTTCTCTGATTCAGAGTTATATCTCTCTGACTGACAGAACAAGTCCTATGTGTATTACACATTCCTGTCATGACCATTTAGTCAGTAATTTGGTCATTATTATAATATTCTCCGTATAGTTTACTCTCTGATGTCCTTTCTGGGTGTATAGGATATATATATATTTTTTTTAACACCCTTATTTAATTGTGCTTTACTGCCTATAACCAGGAGAGGAACAATTTTATCATCACTATCTGAAGCTCTGTCGGAGTGATCTCCTGCCCTGAAGTAGTGCCGGCTGTCATTAACAGCTGTTGCTTATCTCTACTGTGTGTCTCTGCTGCGGCACTGTGAACGGCGCTTTCAAAGGAAAATCAGGTGGTTAGACCTGCAGCGCTCTCAAGCTACATACCGTGGCGGAGTATGCGGCCTTTATCCCATCTGTAAAGCAGTTGTTCTATACAGCTCACAAGTGTTATTAGATCTGCACCACATTTAAGCACCTGGGATTTCTGCTGTTTACAATCTCCTAGGAGATCAATGCTGCAGTCTGGATTTCCTATTGGACAAACATTTCTATATTACTTCTGGCTTCCTCATCGTGCTGAGAAGTGGTGTATAACAGATTCTTCAAGCAAGTGAAGCCGCAGGGCTTCCTACGATCTCCAGCTTTCTTTTTTTTTTAACTCTTTGTATTTTTCTTATTTCTTCTTCTTTCCTTTCCTCTCTCTTCTTTCCTGTCAGTCAATTAGTAATGTCTATGGAACTGTTACAGTGATTTTTGGACACTGACATTATTCATTTAATTCTTAAAATAATACTGTCTACATATAAGTGTGAGCATAGTAACTTCTATATATCTGAATACTTGGAAACGGTATTAGACTCACATTGGGGTCAAGGCTGACAATTATTATATTATACTATACTTTACATATATAGTTTCTGTAGAGAAGACCTCTTTACATTGAATATTATTATTGTATTTTCTCTTACACAATGCCACCAAAATCTAAAAACAGTTCTAATGTTAAACATACACTGACTGATTCAGAATTGGATAATTGGATGGATCAAACTCCTCCATCGACTCAGGTTAATATAACATCAACATCAGTCTTTAAAGAGTCTGGTCCTAGTCTGTCTAAAAGGAAAGAGATGGGGGGTTCCAGTAAAGGTAAATCTCATCTTAATAATGACTTACAGGAGGATTCAGGTTCAGAGGATGATTCACCCGTATCTTCTAGTCCTGCGAAACGGAGGGTGGGAGGAGATTCCTCAGATCAGGAATTTTCATTTGATTATACAATAGGGCAGCCTTTAGATAAACAATTTTTTCACAATTTATTTAAAACTTATAATAGATCCCTTAAAGCTGATTTGGAGGATATTAAAACATCTATGGCACATATTGCATCACGATCAGAGAGAACGGAAAGGGAGGTGGAAGCCCTTATAGAAAACACTAGAGCCATGCAACTTGAACAGGACAAACTTAAAGAGGAGGTCAAATTTTTGCGTAACAAATGGATTGACAGAGAGGATAGAGATAGGAGAAGTAACTTAAAATTTCGTGGAATAGCTGACACAATTAATAGTATAGATCTTATGTCCCATGTTCAAACCATAGTGAAGAAAACCTTACCTTCCTTACCAGAAGTGGAGTACTCTTTAGAGAGGGTCCACAGATTACCTAAACCTTCATTTATAACTGAAGAGAAACCCAGAGATGTCATTGCTAGATTTTCGTTTTATAGAACTAAGGAAAGACTTATGGAGTCAATTAGAGAAAATGGTTCACTTCCATCTCCATACAGAGATTTAAAAGTATTTATTGATTTATCTAAGGAAACGCTGAAAAGGAGGAGAGATTTTAGGCCCCTAACTGATGCTCTTAGAAGATCTGACATTTCTTATCGTTGGGTTCATCCTACTAATAATGTACTTTTCAAATTTAAGCAGAAGACCTTTACAATTTCTGATCTAGAAGATGGTTTGAAGATTTTCAGAGAATTAAATATTCCAACGACTCATATTGAGAAAGAGGTTTGAGGGGGTGATTTTAGTTTCTGGAAAACATTTTGTTGGTTCGCAATACACATGGAGCTCTAATTAGGGCCAAGATCATTAGCCTTTGAGGGAGGATTTTTATATAGTCTCTCCTGTTAAGGGTTTTTTGTTTTTTTCTATTGCTATTTAGTTAATTATTTATAAAGTTTATAATTTTTATTAAATAGGAGTTGCCTTTATATGCTGACATGATTGTTTTATTTTTTGCATTCACTTGTGGCGTGATGGGAGTGGCCTACTTGGAGGTCTTGAGTTCTTATAGTCTGGTGAAAAGCGACCAATATCCAGGATGACAATAAATTTTTTATCTACCAATGTCAATGGTTTAAATTCACCTCAAAAGCAATATCTTTTGTTGAGGGACATACAGAGACACCATGCTGATGTTATTGGAGTACAAGAGACAAAATTTGCACTAGAGAAAATGCCTAAATTTACCCATAAATTATTCCCAACAGTGTTATTGTCATCCAATAAAGAGAAAAAGAAGGCAGGTGTGGCTTTGATTATTAAAAATTCAGTCATTTATGAGGAATTGAAAGTTATAGCTGACCCTGATGGACGATATTTATTAGTTATTTGTAAACTTAATAATGTCCTTTTCACTTTAGTTACAGTTTATGCCCCAAATAAAGGCCAGATCAGTTTTCTGAATAGACTCATTTCATTAATAAGGGATCACCAGAAGGGCTCACTTTTAATATTCGGTGATTTTAATGTTATTCCTAATCCTTTATTGGATTCATCAAATAAGGGGAGATCTGTTAATGTTACCCTGGATTCTTGTATTAATACTCAGGAACTTTATGATGCCTTTAGGTGTCTTAAACCTCCTCTAATTGAGTATTCGTCTATTCTAACTCTCACGGATCTTTTTCTAGAATAGATTTGGTTCTATCAGATATCTCTACTCTTCATAAAATTAAACAAGTTGTTATTCACCCTAGGGTTTGGACGGACCATTCTCCAGTTACATTTCAAGTCTTAAGTAACCATTTTCCAAACAAACCTTGGAGGGCTAATACTTTTCTGCTGAATTACCCAGAACATAGTCTTAAAATTAAATTAGATTTGGAAAATTATTTCAAAGAAAATTATGTTGATGGTATGTCTATTTCTACTTTGTGGCAAGCCCATAAGGCTGTGATTAGAGGGCCGTTAATACAATTAAATGTGAGAATTCATAGACAAAAATTAAAAAAAACAGATGATATTATTAATCAAATTAAAGATCTGGAACATTCTCAAGCCCTTATGCCTTCATCTGAAAATCAGAAAAAGATTTTGGACCTTAGGGTGGAACTTAAATCTATTGTCACTAATGAGTATGAAAAATTCATTTTACATTCTAAGTCACACTTTTATCATCAAATGAACAAACCCTCTAAATTCCTTGCAAAAATAATTAAATTGGAAAGATCTAAGACTAAAATTCTCCAAATTAAAGATAAAACCAACAAAATATTTAAGACTCCTAGGGACATATCGAGATTATTTGAGGAATTTTATAGAGATCTTTATAATCTCAAAGACAATATACTAGAACCTCAAATTACAAGTGATACAATTAAATCTTTTCTGGACTCCGTTGACCTTCCAGCAATATCGGAAGATGATATAGTTTACTTAAACTCCCCATATACTAGTAATGAAATGGTTGCTACTATCCATTCCATATCCATCCAGTGGAGCTACTTATTCCATACTTTGGAAAAATTTGTTTTTCGGGGTACTGTTTTGAATCTCATTAGAGCATTTTATTCGAAACCGTCCGCAAGGGTGTTAAGTAATGGTCTCTTATCAGGAAGATTCCATCTTTCCAATGGTACAAGACAGGGGTGTCCCTTGTCCCCGTCTCTATTCGATCTTTTTATAGAGCCTCTTGCTGAGAGGATCAGGATGGATGATGGGATAAGGGGCTTTCCAATTAATGGGAGACAGTATAAAATCTCACTATTTGCAGATGACATATTACTATCGTTAACTGATCCACTGGGCTCGGTCAGGAAGCTCTTAGAAATTTTTCATCAATTTGCTGGGGTATCGCTTTACAAAATTAATATGAGTAAAACACAAGTCCTTTGCCATAATTTGGATTCTGAGTCATTACAAATATTGAAGAGAGAAATTGGTTTTCAATGGCAATTGGATTCTATGTCATATTTAGGTATTAAATTAACGAAACCAATTCAAGATTGTGCTAATCAAAATGTTCTTGATATGTATAATATACTTCAAAAAGATTTATTACATCTGTCTAGGGTGGAATTATCTTGGTTGGGAAGAATAAATTCCTATAAGATGTTTGAATTACCAAAACTCCTGTATATTTTTAGAACTGTACAAACCCCTATTAAAAACAATTATTACAAAAACTCCAAACGCAGTTACTTAACTTTATTTGGGGCAAAACTAAACCGAGGGTAGCAAGATCTATTTTGATAAAACAGAAATAATGGAGGTTTAGGTCTTCCCAACCTTTCTGCATATTATCAAGCCTCTGTTGTTAAGTTGAGTCAGAAATTTTGGAGTTCTTTGGCTAAACCTACTTGGGTGGGTCTGGAGGAGTTGAATTTCCCTAATGCTAAATTTACTGACCTGGTGGTGGCTTATTTGTGTGACATTGCCAAGCGACTACCTAAGGAGGTCACTACTAGGATTACGATTCAAGTGTGGAGGAAATTTGCAGTTCTTTCTAGGAAAACATTCCCACCTGAAAGTATTGATTGGATGACAGTAGACATTCTGGGGGCATTTTCATCTAGACTTCATTTTGATACTTGGAAATCCAAGGGTATTCAAAATATTGCGGATTTATTTACTAATGGTGAGTTAAAATCATTTGAACTTTTGGCCAAACAATATAATATTAAAACAACGGAAAAGAGAACTTGGAAGCTATTAGAAAAAATTTTGAATAAGTCTACTGTTGATTTACATCTTCCAAGTAATATCCCAGGGGGCAATGTGCCTAGGAATTCACTGTGTTTGAGCGCTTTAGCCAGCTGCCCGCAGTGTTTTCTTGGACTGGTCTCCCTGAGATCAGTGAATACTTTGCAATCTTGGTCTACTAGGCCTTGCTCCCACCTAGCCAGAATCCTACTCCACACTGATGAGGGGCAACACCCCGAAACAGCTATATGTGGATGGATACCTGGCCTTGGTATTCCCTTGTCATATCTGTAAACTTGTAAAAGAGTTGGATATTGACTTATAGGGCCACTTCATATGGTGGTTATGGTGTTCTCTGCAAGGAGCCACCCCTTGGCTGGGTCCTTCCCTGGAGGGATATATGGCTAGTCCTGTGTTTGAGACTCCTAACCGAGGCTCCACAGACTCTATTTGCATATTCATATTTCCCAGGGGGCAATGTGCCTAGGAATTCACTGTGTTTGAGCGCTTTAGCCAGCTGCCCGCAGTGTTTTCTTGGACTGGTCTCCCTGAGATCAGTGAATACTTTGCAATCTTGGTCTACTAGGCCTTGCTCCCACCTAGCCAGAATCCTACTCCACACTGATGAGGGGGCAACACCCCGAAACAGCTGTATGTGGATGGATACCTGGCCTTGGTATTCCCTTGTCATATCTGTAAACTTGTAAAAGAGTTGGATATTGACTTATAGGGCCACTTCATATGGTGGTTATGGTGTTCTCCGCAAGGAGCCACCCCTTGGCTGGGTCCTTCCCTGGAGGGATATATGGCTAGTCCTGTGTTTGAGACTCCTAACCGAGGCTCCACAGACTCTATTTGCATATTCATATTTCCCAGGGGGCAATGTGCCTAGGAATTCACTGTGTTTGAGCGCTTTAGCCAGCTGCCCGCAGTGTTTTCTTGGACTGGTCTCCCTGAGGTCAGTGAATACTTTGCAATCTTGGTCTACTAGGCCTTGCTCCCACCTAGCCAGAATCATACTCCACACTGATGAGGGGCAACACCCCGAAACAGCTGTATGTGGATGGATACCTGGCCTTGGTATTCCCTTGTCATATCTGTAAACTTGTAAAAGAGTTGGATATTGACTTATAGGGCCACTTCATATGGTGGTTATGGTGTTCTCCGCAAGGAGCCACCCCTTGGCTGGGTCCTTCCCTGGAGGGATATATGGCTAGTCCTGTGTTTGAGACTCCTAACCGAGGCTCCACAGACTCTATTTGCAAGTAATATTATGACCATTTTGAAAAATTCAGAGCATTTGCATAAATGGAAAACTAAAAATTTTTATGTGATCTTCAATGAAGACACACAACCTTGTTCTTTAAAATTCATTGATGTTTGGAAAAATAAGTTTAAGTCTATGGATTCTCAGTTTGAGGAAAAAGTATTAAAATCCTTATCTATTTTCTATAAAAATATAGCATGTGTCTCTTTTATGGAATCGCATTACAAGATTCTTACTAGTTGGTATATGACTCCATTTAAATTACATATTATTAACCATAATAATTCTGATCAATGTTGGAGAATTTGTGGAAAACTTGGTGATATGTACCATATATTTTGGTCATGTCCATATATACGTAACTTTTGGCAAGAAATTCAGGTATTGATTAATTCAGTATTTGCTCTTAATATTGTAATTACCGTATATACTCGTGTATAAGCCGACCCGTGTATAAGCCGACCCCCCTACTTTTGCCCCCAAAAACTGGGAAAACTTATTGACTCGCGTATAAGCCGAGGGTGGACTCCAGCACAGGTATACAACCCCCAGCAGTGAGGTATACAGCAGCCTCCCCAGTGGTAGTATACAGCAGCAGCCCCAGTGGTAGTATACAGCAGCCCCAGAGGTATATACAGCCCCAGAGGTATATGCAGCTCCAGAGGTATATGCAGCCCCATATGCAGCCCCAGAGGTATATGCAGCCCCAGAGGTATATGCAGCCCCAGAGGTATATGCAGCCCCAGAGGTATATACAGCAGCAGCAGCCCCAGTGGTATATACATCAGCAGCCCCAGTGGTAGTATACAGCAGCCCCAGAGGTATATGCAGCCCCAGAGGTATATGCAGCCCCATATGCAGCCCCAGAGGTATATGCAGCCCCATAGGTATATGCAGCCCCAGAGGTA
This sequence comes from Allobates femoralis, assembly GCA_033576535.1. NCBI lineage: Eukaryota > Metazoa > Chordata > Amphibia > Anura > Aromobatidae > Allobates > Allobates femoralis. Next base: position 133,519,077 of record JARQOC010000009.1, on the reverse strand, counting down.
TATGCAGCCCCAGAGGTATATGCAGCCCCAGATGCAGCCCCAGAGGTATATACAGCAGCAGCAGCCCCAGTGGTATATACATCAGCAGCCCCAGTGGTAGTATACAGCAGCCCCAGAGGTATATGCAGCCCCAGAGGTATATGCAGCCCCAGAGGTATATGCAGCCCCATATGCAGCCCCAGAGGTATATGCAGCCCCATAGGTATATGCAGCCCCAGAGGTATATGCAGCCCCATATACAGCCCCATATACAGCCCCATATGCAGCCCAGATGCAGCCCCAGAGGTATATACAGCAGCAGCAGCCCCAGTGGTATATACATCAGCAGCCCCAGAGGTATATGCAGCCCCAGAGGTATATGCAGCCCCAGAGGTATATGCAGCCCCATAGGTATATGCAGCCCCAGAGGTATATGCAGCCCCATATACAGCCCCATATACAGCCCCATATGCAGCCCCAGATGCAGCCCAGAGGTATATACAGCAGCAGCAGCCCCAGGGCTGTATACAGCCGCAGCCCCAGGGCTGTATACAGCAGCAGCCCCAGGGCTGTATACAGCCGCAGCCCCAGGGCTGTATACAGCCGCAGCCCTGGAGGTATACAGGCCCCCCATCAAGTTCCAGGGCTCCCCCACCTTGCGCGCAGCCTGTAAAGGAAAATCATACTTACCAGTGTCCAGTCGCGCCGTCCGCAGCTGCCGACATGACGATCCCGGGCTCTATTCAGCGTCTTCCGGCTTCCGACTTCCTGTGCGCGCAGGCAATGACGTCATTGCCCGCGACTACAGGAAATGCGGAAGACGCTGAATGGAGCCCGGGATCGTCATGTCGGCAGCTGCGGACGGCGCGACTGGACACTGGTAAGTATGATTTTCCTTTACAGGCTGCGCGCAAGGTGGGTGGGGGCCCTGGAACTTGATGGGGGGCCTGTATACCTCCGGGGCTGCTGCGGTATTTTTTTATTTTTTTTTATATACTCGCGTATAAGCCGAGGGGGGACTTTTCAGCCCAAATTTTGGGCTGAAAAACTCGGCTTATACGCGAGTATATACGGTACTCCAGAATTGGTACTTCTTTTGTTTGAAATTAACAAGTTTCCACAAACCTGTAGACCACTGTTAATTCATATTATAGTGGCAGCTAAAAGCTCTATAGCTCTTTATTGGAGGCAGCCTGTGGTTCCTACTGTACAGGACATCATTGAGACTATAAATGTGCAAAAGTCATTAGAGTTTGTTTACTCAATGAAACACAGTGCTCTACATAAATTCTATAATAAGTGGGACCTCTGGACAAAATTTATAGCAAAGTAGATCCCATATTCCATTGACATTGGTAAAAGCTTATTTACTTTTATGACTTGCAGAAATAGTTGTTGGTGCCTGGGCACTCTATGGGGGCTGTTTATCTCTCCTTGCGCCATATATGTATATAATATACCTTTTATATTACAGACATTTTTGACATATTTAATTTTATTTCGTGTCGGTGTTTGGTAACTCCTTTATTTTCTTTGATTTGTTGTTATATATATTACTTGTTTCTTTTTCTGGCTAGTATCTAGTTATATTTGTTTTGATTTTATTTTGTTTTGTTAAGATCATATATCATTTTATAATAGATGATAACTTAATCTAAAGATAGTACTGTTTAATAAAATGATTATCTTGGGACTGCTATTAATATTTATACTCTTTAGACAATTTTTTTTTTTTTTGTATTCCTAACTTGTTTTATTTGTTACTCAAATGTGACTTAACCCCATATACTGTATTATATTCTATCTTTATATGATTTGATCTGATTTTCTTGTTATCTTGAAAACTTTAATAAAAATTATTTGAATCAGAAATAAAACAAAACATGGAAAAGTGTGCACCAACCCCAAAAAACAAACATCAAAAACCTAACTAACTAAACAATGTGCACACAAAAATAAAACAACAAAATACACATGGTGCAGCCACCCTGCTGACTACACCATGCACAACATATTCAGGCCTCACAGCAGCAGGCACACTACACCTGCTGGTGCTGCCAGGCTGGGGTGCGATTGTTTAAACGATTTGGGGAGATTCAAGCTACATAGCGATGTGATATAGCGAGTCTAGCGAGTGAGAAAAAGTAAACTCTGACAAAACTAGGTGTTAGACGGATGCCATGGGTACCAAGGCCTCTGTCAGCCATGTTGTCTTGTGTAAAGTTTCAGTTTAAGCTTGAAAATAGAACTACTGAACTATTGCTGTATGTCTCAGGTAATAAAAGAAATCAAGCCCTGGAAGAAAAACAGGCATGGAGCTAATTAGGTTTGGTCTGAGCATATACCAAAAGCTCATCATGATAATAGTTAACCAATTCCTTTTTCTCAAGTTTTTCTCAGATATTTTACAGTGTAGTGTATCCCTCAAGGCTAATATGACGTTTCTTATAATCAAGAACAGAGCTAATTAATGTCAATAAGTTGTGATTTGTGCTTGGTCCCAAAAAGGCTATTATGAGATAATTTGTATGGATAAACTTAAGTGTAGTATGTAGTTAGTAATGAAATGAGTGTGTCTTTTTCATGTCAACCTATATTCTACGTGAAATGTAAGTATTGCCTTTGTCAGGATGAGGTCATTATGTATCCATTGAAAATAATGGCCACTAACGTTATCCAATGGCAGAAAATTGTATAAAAATCCTCTGCCTTAGACAGGCGGGGCGACACTTTTCCATCCTGTGTGCCACGCGTGCCTGCCATTCTGAAACCTGTCATATTGCCTTGTCATATATCTCTGTATTATTTCCTACCCGAATAAACCTCAGCCTTTGGTTCTGAAGACAAGGACTTGCTCACATTATTTCTTTCAAATGGCGAGCTACAGCCCGGTAGAAAGGGGGGAGAAGACCCCACATCCTTTCTGAAGAACCTAGAAGATTCCTGGAAGTCAAGCTGTGAACCAAAGGGGTGAGAGGGTGAGGAATGGACTTTTTTTTTCTAAAAGCGTAATGCATTATGTGGAATTGCATTAAGGAAATCAGCCGTTGAGAATCTCTCGTTTGCGCTCCTGTCTACCCTGAGTAACTAAGACTAAGCCTCTACGTGAGTTAAACAAGGACGTGCAGATTAACGCCGAGGGTGATAAAGACGGAGAAGGAGACGCTTGGCAACGTAACGAGTGAGGCTGAACATGTGGCTACACCTCTCCTGGTTGACCAAAGCACGCACGTGTCTTCCATAATCGAGGTGTGAGTATCTAACTTTTGCTGGCCTTTGCGCAATAGTTGATATTAAGGCAGTTAAATTGTCCTTATGGCTGAGGGAGCAGACTGACAGGCACGCTGAAACCCCATAGCTAGAAGGGGTTAATGCTGAACCACTTGGTTAAATTGTATGCAGTGGTTTACAGAAGAAAGTAGACATCTTGACAAGAAGAAATTATTAGCAGAAAGGGCAGCCAAATAGCGGCTTTGTGTAAGTTAGTTATAGCTCAGATCAGGCTAGTGAAAGACAGCTTCAAAGACAGTACGTTAATGTGGTTACACAGGGAGGGACAGTGGAGCAGAGTATGGAGAGAACACAGCAGCTACTGATACAATGACAGGAGTAGTAGTATCACAAAGGGAGGGGTATGAGATACAGCGGCTGCAGGGAGACAGGAAGGAGGAAGAAAATCCATCCATGGTTGTTAGAATCCTTTAGAATCAGTAAAGGAAATTATTTTAGAATTAGAAGATGGGCTGCCTGGTGTGTAACGTTTGAAGTATTTTTTGATAGAATAGATCAGAAAGATGATTATGATCTGATGGAACAGATTGTAGAGAATCCTTGGAAAGGTTTTGCAAGTTAGGGATTTTACATAATCCTAAATTTGTGGAGGACAAAATTAGGGCTTTGCTAACTATTGTTGGGGAAAATGCCATCCTAGACTAAGGGCGATGATACAAATGTTTTTGCATATCGCCCTGCCCGGATGGCATCTGCTGTGGACAGGAGACCAGGATTTCCTGGGGTTATGATCAACTGCCGAAAGTGGGCTGGTCCCAGTCGGCAGAAGCCCTTCGGAACTCCATGGGTCCTCTTGTATGTTATCCTTGTGGGCAATCAGGGTATCTTAGACGTAAGTGTTCCCATTTAGCTCCCATGGATGATCCTACAGGTGCAGCAGCAGCCTACCTCTACAATGTCCCGAGATCCGTTTGAGGGAGCCAGTGCTCCATATCCTGCTGTTAAGAACCCTGGACAGTCAGTGGGTAACGGCCCCAAACCGTGCCAGCAGTACAATGGTCCTCAGATAGTTAACCCTATTTTTCGGGAGCCTTTTGCCCCGTCACCCAATTATGCGACCCTTGTCCATCCCAGCAGATAGATCCATGCTATGAGGAGAGCTCACCTCCCCTGGGGAGGATTTCCTCTCACCCTTATGCTCCACTGATTCAGGAGCTGGGGGGGACGAGGAAATGGCTCTTTTCAAGCGATCTGTCTGGCTCGGAGGTGACAGCAATGGGCTATAGAATTGCCTCTGGTGAGGTTGGTGGATTTTTTTGGGCTTCCTACTACCGGTACTGATTGATGCATTGAACCCCCTGTTCCCCTGTACCTCTTGGCAAAATTATCCCTAGGCCGAGATGGACGACCTTATGTCAGAGGGAGAATAGAGGGTCAAATTTGGGAAAGCTTTTTAATTGATACAGGAGCCTCTGTCTCAGTAACAGGACACAAATTGCAGCTCCCCCCGGGCTGCCAGACACCACAACTTTAGTTGGATTTGAGGGCTCCTGTATACAGGCGAAGAGGAGTTGTCCAGTAAACCTAAGATTTCAGGACATGGGGACATCGAAATGCAGAGGCATTCGGTGTGAATTTTGGATCAGTCTGCAATTAAAGTTTTTTATTAATGGGTCAAATGTGTTGTCAGCCATGGGTATCATTGTTGATTTGTGTAATAAGGTCTTATGGCGTGACAAAGGAACTACTGTTTGTTCAGTTATTATGGATGCTGCAGAGTTGAAAATGTCACAGTCATAAATTAACCGTTGCTAGTTTGTGCTCAGTTGATGATGATGACATGCCTGAGATAAATGTTGTAGACACTGCTTTGAAACATGAATTGGTGCAATCTTTTCCTCATTTATGGGTTTCAAAACGTACAGATTGTGGACTGATGCAAATTTTAATTAAGATTAACAGCGACCGTCTACCACCCTTTCAGCGCCAATACCGTATTCCTGAGGAAGCAATTCCTTACATAAGGATTGATGTCAGTGAATTGGAACAACAGGGCGTGATTGTACGAGGCAACTCCCCGTGCAATAGCCCAATTCTGCCTGTAAAAAAAGGAGGATGGTAGCTATCGCATGGTCATGGATTTAAGACTTGTAAATAGATACACCCCTCAGCAGCACATCTCGTGGCTTCAATTCCTGAAGTGATGTCACAGCTGAGGAGTGAATGTCAGGTTTTGTTTTTTTGTTTTTTGTTTTTTTTCTTGTTTGAATATAGCGAATGTTTTTTTCTGTGTACATATTACACCTGAGTCGGCTCTCCATTTTGCATTTACCTTTGAAAATGTCCAATACCTGTTCACACGCCTGCCCCAAGGGTTTTATTCTAGTCCAAGCTATTTCCATCGGGTGTTGGCACAGGTATTGGAACCACTGGGGTACGGAGAAAAAAAAAAGTTCTGCAATATGTCAATGATTTCTTGATTTAAAATTTACGGACTCAAATTGTTGATGAAACTGAACACAAAGAGATTTAGTTCAATATTTGTGATGCATTGTCCAACTCAATATTAAATGTGAGTCGGGACAGAGTACAGCTCAATGCAAGGGGAGGTTAAATATTTGAATGTGTCAGTTTCAAAAGAGGGGACATTCATTCAAGCTGTACCTGTGCCAACTCAGAAAGTTTCTGGGTCTTGTGAATTTTTCCAGAGAATTTATTGAGGATTTTGCTTGCCTTGCTAAACCTTTGTATGATCTCCTAAAAGGTATTGAAAATGAGTTTACCACGATCACAATAGAGGGAGATGCCCTGTAAGCTTTTGAAAATTTAAAACATGCACTTGTAGGAGCAACAGCTCTAATTAACACAGACCCATCCCAGCCTTATTATCTGCAAGCACATGCAGGTGACGTAGTGATCTCATATGTGCTGCTACAGAAATGGCCAAAAGAGAGCCCTGAGGTTTTAAGTCAATTACATGCCCTGGGTTACTACTCATGGCTACTTTCTCCCGTTGAAAAAGGTTTTACACCTTCGATGAAGCATTTACTTGCCGTGCACTGGACCATGCTGCAGGTCCGTCACATAATTGGCTTTTCACCTTGATTCTGCAGACCCCCCATGTGACCTTAAAAACACTGCTTACAGGCAAAGCTTCTCAGAGCCGTAGCCTCAAAGTCAACAGGAATTTCTCTTTTTGAGCTGATGACAGGAAGACAGATGCCTGTCTTGTTGCCTAGTGACATTGTGCTGCCCAGCCCGCAGCAAGCTGTAGTACAGTTGTGTAGAGCCTACACAAAAATCATGAGTCCAAATTTGTTGTGGGAGCTTAGCTCATGGTTAAGAATCTTAGGAAAAAAGGACCGTGAGATTCCAATTACAAAGGCCTATTTGTTATCACACAAGTGATAGGCCCAACTGTTTTGGGAGTGCTAAGGATTAGCAAGCCAAGAGACAAAGGTGGTAAAATTGTTAAAATTGATCAATGTAAGCTTGTTATACTGCCAGTTGAGAATCCTAGTGATGCTGGTGAGAACTGATACTGCGCTTTTATTTTATTTTTCAGGTCCCCTATAGGATCAGGATCCATGAATGCGCCTGTTTCCCTGGAGATGACATCTCACACCATCCAGTGGGACCCGGACAGTGTGATCGAGGGGGAAGACCGTGAAAGCTCCGAGGGAACAGAACAAGATTGAGAGCCACGGATCAAAGGACTCAGAGACTGTTATGGGACTTGGGACTCGAACACTTTAGGTTTTTTCACTTCTGTGATGATTTTTTTGTTTTGTTATGTTTTTTGCTTCTTTTTAGGACTATTTGCCCACACCTGAACTGTCAATAGGACCTTAGGAGCCATGGAACAAAGAACATTTTTGAATTTTTTCTTTTTTTGAAAGATTGTAACAGGACTCATTAATACTTAAGAACTCTTACGTTGGTGATATTTACTGTAGATTTTTTTTTTTTGTTGTTGTCTACTTTGTTTGTTTTTTCCTATATGTGTTTAATAGGTAGTAACCTAAAAGTTTAAAAGTTTTTCAAAAAGAATCTGGCTCATGTTGAGGAACTAAATAACTTTGAGGCCCGTGTAATAACACATAGTACCACTTTCATCAGACCATACCGGAGACTTGGTGCGGGTCGGGTACTTACTCCCAGACCATGCTCACTTGTAGGTTGTACACCTATTGTTAGGGCCCTTCTTCCAAAGGTACCTTCAGTCCCTCCCAACCCTCCTACTGACCAGGGAGTGTACGAAATTATGCATTCTCTCAATACCATATATGAGAACTAGGACTAGACTCATATGCCAATTTGTACTTCAGGGTAAATTATCATATTACCATAAGTACAACAGGAGGATATGTTATACGGAGGCCATGGGTACCAAGGCCTCTGTCAGCCATGTTGTCTTGTGTAAAGTTTCAGTTTAAGCTTGAAAATAGAACTACTGAACTTTTGCTGTAGGTCTCAGGTAATAAAAGAAATCAAGCCCTGGAAGAAAAACAGGCATGGAGCTAATTAGGTTTGGTCCGAGCATCTACCAAAAGCTCATCATGATAATAGTTAACCAATTCCTTTTTCTCAAGTTTTTCTCAGGTATTTTACGGTGTAGTGTATCCCTCAAGGCTAATATGACGTTTCTTATAATCAAGAACAGAGCTAATTAATGCCAATAAGTTGTGATTTGTGCTTGGTCCCAAAAAGGCTATTATGAGATAATTTGTGTGGATAAACTTAAGTGTAGTATGTAGTTAGTAATGAAATTAGTGTGTCTTTTTCATGTCAACCTATATTCTACGTGAAATGTAAGTATTGCCTTTGTCAGGATGAGGTCATTATGTATCCATTGAAAATAATGGCCACTAGCGTTATCCAATGGCAAAAAACTGTATAAAAATCCTCTGCCTTAGACAGGCGGGGCGACACTTTTCCATCCTGTGTGCCATGCGTGCCTGCCATTCTGAAACCTGTCATATTGCCTTGCCATATATCTCTGTATTATTTCCTACCCGAATAAACCTCAGCCTTTGGTTCTAAAGACAAGGACTTGCTCACATTATTTCTTTCACTAGGATTGCCATTGACTTGCATTGGACTCGTTACTGTGCGAGTAATCGCTGGGAAACTCGCAGAGTACCGAGTCCTGTGAGTCCCTTACTACTCGTCGAGTAACGAGTCCTTGCGAGTAGACTCGCCCATCCCTAGTTAGCAGTTTTATTACTTATCATTAAAGGGATGTTAAAAGGGGTGTTACTAGATAATTGCATCATATTATGCTGAATCTACATTTTATTCTGAAAAAGCATTCAATTATATTCTGTGTGTTAATTAGTTTATACTAGCCTTGAAGTGTACATTAAGTCCGAAGACATTCTGATAAGAACTTCTATACGGCTACCTCTAAATCAAAACATTATATAAAATCTGAGACACAGAAAATCCAAAGGTGGGAGGAAAGAAGGAGAGAGGGCTTAGCTAGGGGAAAGTGCAAGGCCTCTTTCCTACAAACAGGCCTCGAGCCTGTACTAAGGGATTTCTGAATGTCTTCTAAAAACTAATATAAATTATTAACTATTTATTGCCATAACACCCTAACCCTGACATACAAGGCCATACACAACCTGTCCCCTCCCTACATCTCCGACCTAGTCTCCCGCTACCTCCCCTCATGCAACTTGCGCTCTTCTCAGGAACTCCTTCTCTCAACCCCCCGCATTTCCACCTCCCACAACCGCACACAAGACTTCTCTCGTGCTTCTGCCAGACTCTGGAACTCCCTCCCCCACCACATCAGACACTCCCCTACCCTAGGAACCTTCAAGAAAAACCTGAAGACCCACCTTTTCCCACAAGCCTACAACACACACTGAGACCCAATCCACTGCACCATCTCACCTCTCCCCCTCCTACTGTCTCCCTCCCCACTCCGTCTAGACTGTGAGCCCTCGTGGACAGGATCCCCGGCCCTATTGTACCCGTATGATTGATTTGTCGATTTGTCGTCGTTTTTCGACCACCTGTCTTTGTCTACCCCCTAACTTGTACAGCGTCATGTATCCTAATCAGTGCTTTTTTTCTAAATGAATATTTGCCAGTACCGAGGTGAGGAGCGGGGGGATTGGGGGGGTTCTATCAGGTGCCATCAACTTGAGGACCAGGGGGGGGGAAGGTGCTGTCAGGCCCGGCTACTTGTGGACTGGGGGGGTGCTGTCAGGCGCAGGCAGCTTGAGGAGCGGGGAGGGGGAGATGCTGTCAGGTCCCGGAAACTTGAGGAACGGGAAGGGGGGTGCTATGAGGTTCAGCTACTTGAGGAGTGGGGGTTTCAGCATAGCTCCGCCCTCCTCAGGATATTTTCCGGTACGTACCCCCCCTCTGTGTATTTTCCGGTACGCCGTACCACCACGTACCCCCACAAAAAAAGCACTGATCCTAATAGCGCTATATAAATACCTAATAATAATAATAAATAGCACCATCATCAACCACGTCCTTGTCCCAGCACAGCGTTCAGTTATCCATACACCAATCTTTGGAACGAAGGCGCAAATACGCTGCCAACGCCCCACATGCCACAGTTCTAAATGCACACATTTCGCGACTGATGCGATGGAAATGTTGCCTTTTAGACTAGTGGAGACGGAAGCATTCTGCGACCTGATGGCGGCGGCTGTCCCATGTTACTCGGTCCAGAGCCGCCACTATTTCTCCTGGTGTGCTGTCCCCGCATTACATAAGCACGTGTCACAAAACATCAGACGTGCCCTTAACAATGCAGTTTCAGGCAAAGTCCACCTAACCACGGACATGTGGACAAGTGCTTGTGGGCGAGGCCGGTACATCTCGCTGACGACACACTGGGTTAATATTCTGCAAGCCAGGACCCAGTCTGAGCTTGGGACGGAACATTTCCTTCCAATACCAAGGATTGCAAGCCCTAACTCAGTCAGGGTTTCACCCACAGTGTACAGCTCCGGAATGTCATGCTCCTCCTCCTTCTCCTCCTCCACTTCACTCTCCACACCAGTCCCAACCTGGAAGCACTGCAGCACTGCCTCGGCTAAGTGGCAACAGGCTGTGCTGAAGCTAATATGCGTAGGTGACAAACCCCACAATGCTGAAGAGCTGTGGACAGCTCTGAAACAGCAGGCAGATCACTGGCTCACACCGCTGAACCTACAGTCAGGCATGGTCGTGTGTGAGAATGGCCGGAACCTGGTGGCGGCTCTGAGGTGAGGCGAGCTGACACATGTTCCATGCCTGGCCCATGTGCTCAACCTCGTTGTTCAGCGGTTTCTTAAATCCTACCCGGAGCTGCTGTCGGATCTGTTTTTAAAAGTCACCTACTGCTTCAGCCGCCCTTGCCAGCTTTCAGCAGCGTTTGCAGCTTCCGGCTCACAGATTGGTGTGTGATGTCCCCATGCATTGGAATTCCACACTGCACATGTTGGTCAGGATTTGTGAGCAGAAGAGGGCAGTTGTTGACTACTTGCATCAACTAGGCTATCGGTATACGGTTCAAACTCCACACGTAAGACCTCAGGAGTGGACACGGATGTCCGACATATGTACCATCCTCCAAAACTTTGAGGACTCCACCAAGATGGTGAGCAGCGATGACGCCATCATTAGCATCACCATCCCGCTTCTCTGTCTTCTAAAACACTCTCTGCTCAAAATCAAAGACGATGCATTGCCGCATTGCAGGCGGAGTACGATGAGTTGGAGCAAGAAACCGTACTGGGTGATTACACACAGCCCAGCCTCATCTCATCACAACGTGCATTGGAGGACTATGATGAGGAGGAGGAGGATAAAAAATCGAGCTACTTTCATGCGGAATTGACGGTAATACATGCACAACCGTCATACCGTCGGTTCAACGTGGATGGCCAGAGGACAGGGGAGAGGAGGAGGAGGATGATGAAGACAGCTTGGTCAGTCATCCTGTTGGTGAGGACCTGAAGTCTTGCCTGTTAACAGTCTGGTGCACATGACTGACTTTATGTTATGCTGCCTGTCTTGTGACCCTCGCGTTATCAACATCTTGGCGGACACTCATTACTGGTTGGTGACATTTTTAGAACTACGCTACAAGGAGAACTTTATTTTTCTTATTCCCGAGGCGGAGAGGTCTACAAAAATGCTGCAGTACCAGAAGGCCCTAGTTGTGGAATTTGTCAAAAAATTCCCTTCTGAAAACGCTTGCGGCAGAGGTCACGGTTCGGTAGACAACCAAGGCGTCCGACCGAGAGAGGCACAAATCCAATCCAGCAGAGGTAGGGGAGCACTCTCAAAGCTCTGGGAGAGTTTTCTCAGCCCTTCCCATAGCACAGGCCCTCAGGTGCGGGGTACTATCATAAGGTTTGTAAAGATGCTGAAGGAGTACCTTGCCGATCGTACGAAAGTGCTCCTATATCCCTCTGTGCCTTATAATTATTTGGTAAGAGAAAAGAGAAGGAGCGCAAATGTGAAGCACCTCAGGGTAAACCGTATTGCAGGGAGAGCGGGGTTTCCACTCACCTTGTGGAGTTGTACTGGCTGGGTACAACCCCAGTAACAGCCTCCGGTGGAGCAATGCCAGCAGGGTGTCCCCGAGATAATCCTCGTGCCAGGGAGAGAGCAGCGTCACTTCCACCGGTCACGTGATCCGAGGCGGTGACGTCAGATAGGTCCTAGTAGTCCTCCAGACTTGGATAAACAGGTCCTTTAATAAACGATGCCTCTCTTCCAAAGCTGCTGAACCGCACGGTCCCTCAGAAGGGAGAGAAGTGCACAGAAGAAAAAAATAGTTGCGGTTCTGATAGCGCTAAGGAAGGAGGGCAAGGGGAAATTGTTGTAGTAAACAGACCTTTATTAAAAACACGGTCCCTCAAACTCCGCTACGCGTTTCGACGTTACCGCCTTCATCAGGTGGAATGAGGGTACTAGCACAATACAACATATATAAAGGGTTTGGTTCAGTCAGATTGGTCAAACAATCTTGATCAATTAGGGTGGTAGTAATAATTAACCCTGTGGGAGTCAAACTAGAACTATTAAAAATATCACATGTGGATAAAAGTCCATATTTTATGCATTGAATCACTAATCTGGCCAAAATACTTAGTATACGATCACTAAAACTATTAGTTACTGACCAAAGTGGATGATCCAAAAACAAAATTATACATAAAAAATGATAAAAAAGGACTTCTATATATATACATACATGATCCTGAATATTCAATAAAAACAACTTATCATAAAAACATAAACTATAAAAACTTCTAACATTTAAGTTCTTGCGATAAGGGAGATATATATATCTCATTTTTATATTTACAATGCCCAATGGGGAGAGGGGTGAGGAGGAAAAAAAACTCAAATGGAGAAAATAAATGTGTCCTAAAGTTATACTGCCCGATGGAGAGAGAGATACAATATTAAAAAGAAAGTATCATGGTTACTATAACATTTTTATATTTATGATGCCCAATGGGGAGAGGGGTGAGGAAGAAAAAACTCAAATGGAGAAAATAAATGCGTGCTAAAGTTATACTGCCCGATGGGGAGAGAGATACAATAATAAAAAGAAAGTAGCACGGTTACTATAAGATTTTTATATTTATGATGCCCAATGGGGAGAGGGGTGAGGAAGAAAAAACTCAAATGGAGAAAATAAATGTGTCCTAAAGTTATACTGTCTGATGGGTAGAGAGATACAATATTAAAAAGAAAGTATCATGGTTACTATAACACCCAAGGAAAAAAGGGGGGGATAAATGGAGTGTAGCATTTTATCTTTTTGCCACATTCTCTATGGTTAGATTGTGGCCCTCAGGGGCCAACGTACCCATTTTATAAATGCAATAGTTCTCTCTGCAAATCAAGGTACTTAATCGGTCAGCCTCATCCTCTACTACATGATCTATAACTGTAACTTCCATTAGGTTATAATCTCTTTGGTGACACATTGCATAGTGCCTTGACACACTATGTAACTGATACCCTATTTTTATATTTTGTCTATGCTTGTTCAATCTACAATGCATGGCTTGTATTGTTCTCCCTATATACTGGAGGCCACACGGGCACTCCAACATATATTTCACGTATGATGACTGACAGGTGACTTTTTAGTTAATGGGGAAGGACAGATTTAAAGATCTAGATATTATTGACTTCACTCCATGTGCTAAAACTGGACAGCACATGCATTTAGGAACTTTACAGCGATAACAACCCAAACTACCGCTGACCTCCCTAGTAGGTCCAGCTTTTGTTCGAAGAGTGGTGTTACTGGGCGCCACCATGTTTTTAAGGTTTTTGTTCTTTTTATAGATAAAAATAGGATTAGCAGGCAAATGTTTAGAGATAACGGAATCATTCTTAAGAACAAACCAGTATTTTTTAATTAGATTTTGAATGGTTATTCTGGACTGATTGTAAGTAGTGACCATACTCCACTTAGATCTTTGTGACATGTTTCCCTTACTACTATCAACAATGATTTTGTTAACACATGATTCTTGAGAGAGGTCTCTAGTACGGCGATAGGCATCCTCTAAAAGTTTTTTAGGGTATCCCTTATCAGCAAACCGTTTTTTGAGGATCTTTGATTCCTCATAGAAATCCTTATCCCTAGTGCAGTTTTTTCTCACCTCCAGTACTGTCCGTAGAGAACACTTGTGACCATTTGGGGAGGTGTCCACTATCGAACCTCAGGAAACTATTTACGTCTACTGGTTTAAAATAGGTCGATGTGGACACCCTCCCTGGTCATCAAGTTGCACAAGAAGATCTAAATACTGGAGGGTGGTTGGGGAGATACTTACGGTGAAGGAGAGACCCCAGTTGTTCTGATTCAAATAAAGAGCAAATTCAGAGGCCTCACTCTCACTTCCTGACCATAAAAATATTAAATCGTCTATATACCGACGGTAATAGGCAATTGATGACTGAAACCTTTGGGACTGTGCAATGAGAACTGATTCAAAGGCACCCATATACAAATTAGCGTAACTGGGTGCGAACCTCATCCCCATTGCGCAACAATAAGTTTTATTCTTGACAATAATGTATTCTCATTCAAGCGGAATATTTATAGACTATGTATGTATATATATAGAAGTCCTTTTTTATCATTTTTCTGTATAATTTTGTTTTGTTTTGGGCAGATATAGTGATTCAATGCATAAAATATGGACTTTTATCCACGTGATATTTTTAATAGTTTTAGTTTGACGCCCACAGGGTAAAATATTACTACAACCCTAATTGATCAAGATTGTTTGACCAATCTGAGTGAACCAAACCCTTTATATATGTTGTATTGTGCTAGTACCCTCATTCCACCTGATGAAGACGGTAACGTCGAAACGCGTAGCAGAGTTTGAGGGACCATGTTTTTAATAAAGGTCTGTTTACTACAACAATTTCCCCTTGCCCTCCTTCCTTAGCGCTATCAGAACTGCAACGATGTTTTTCTTTTATAATTATTTGGTATCCAAGTTGGACACGTGGTAGGAATTGTCCCTCTACGCCTTGGAAGTCCTGGATTGGCCTGCTGCTAGCGTTTTGTCAGAGCGTGTTTTTATTGCCGCAGGTGGAATCATTACTGATAAACGCAACCCTCCTGTCAACTAAAAATGCTGACCAGTTGTTTTTGACCTGGATACTGAGATTAGAGATTAAATTATAGCAGCTATACCGGTCAGACACAAACGCTTACATGAGTATACAGAGTGTTTTGGCGTATACTAATTTCCGCTACAACCCACTCCTACTGCACAAAAATGGTAAATTAATGCAGACAAGAGTTGGTTTTTAGCTGGACACTGAGATTACAGATTAGAGGTTAAATCCCAGCAGGTGGACCGGTCAGACACAAACGCTGACGAGAATACAGAGTGTTTTGGCGTATACTAATTTCCACTACAACCCACTCCTGCCTATAGAGAGCTAAATTAATCCCTAAAAGCACTGTTTTGGGATGGATGAGATTTCCAGCCTGTCCACCAGCCCCATATGTGATGCAGGCTGGTATACTGGCACAACGAAGTTTGCTATATATCCTGCCTCCCTGCCTGCATGTATACAGCTGTATTAGTCCTCAGAAGGACTGTTGTGGTAATTAGATTAGCAGCCCTGCACCTACACTAGCTGAAAGGCCACAAATCTGTCCCTCAATCAGCAGCAGCTCTCCCTACACTGCCTGTCTGTGGAGCAGAGTGACGAGCACAGCGCGGTCAGGTGTTATAAAGACTTGATGACACTGTGCGGCCAGCCAATCACTGTAAAGCCACAACCAACAGGGCTGTGGCTTTACAGTGGCTATTAGCCAATCCCTGCATGCGGGCTGGCTCTGTAAAGAGCGCCAACATGCAGGGAGGTGGACCCCGAGCATAGCAAGAGTATCACGAGATTACTCGGTACTCGCCGAGTACCGAGATATTCGTGCGAGTACCCAGTAGTGACAAGCATACTCGCTCATCCCTACTTAGAAGGTGTTTTCTATGTGTTTGTATGTGTTTGTGTTTGCCTACCATTGTTTTCAATGATGTTCAACGGTGTTTGACGAACATCGGACGAACATTCGATGAACACCCCCCCAATTAAATTAATCTAATCGAATTCAAACACTAGGGTGGTGGCTCATCTCTAATTAGAAGCTTTTCCGCCTGTGCAGGAATAAGTCATGTATGGTCGGAACCACCTTTATGGATTATCAGTTTGGTTGGGTGCCTCAATGGTACAGGATGTTGCGATCACTTAATACGGAGGTGTATGGATGGAATTCCCTCTGCAAAGCTAAGGTGCTTGAAAAACTGCCAGATGTGAACATTTAGAAGGCAGTGTGGGTTTCTCCTATAGACCGTATAGAAAATCCTCTTTAAGTTCATAAAAGTGGATCGTGGCTAACAAGCTTAGGGAGGCAGTGAATTCTGTTGATGATAATATCTTTCTTTTTTTTACAGATGATATGACTGCCATTATGAAATCCTGTAAGAAAGAATGTAATTAGAGATGAGCGATGTTCGATTCAAATTGTTCGGCAATCTCAAATTCGAGCTGTTTTTGGCGGTGTTTGAGTCATTCGCCGAATTAGAACAATTTGCTTGAAATTCGGCAGCTCTAGTATATGTTCGATAATGCTTTGATCAACAAAAGCCTAACCGTAACCCTAACCCTAGCCCTAATAAATGAATGTTAATATCCAGTCTGTGTGTATATTGTGCAGGGGGGCTTGTATCAGAGCTGCAGCAATAAGGTCACGCTCTTTTTTTTTTTTTTTTTCTCCTAAAGTATGAACAGTGGGGCGGTTCAGGCTGCTAGCCGATCACAGTGCCACACTGCAAAGTGTGTTTTTTCACACAACTAATGTCATCATTGGCAGGGCCGGTTTTAGACAAAGTGGGGCCCTGGGCAAAAGTTATAAATGGGGCCCCATCTGCTACTAAATTGCCTCATCGCACACAAACATTTAAGTTGTATTTACAGGAGCCGATTTCAGACCTTAATATAGAATGGGCCCAATTTGTGAAAAAAACAGCACGCCAATTTTCCATGAGGTGGCATGCTGCAGTCAGATGTCCCTGGGTCATGAAGAGATATATGACTCTTCATGAATCTGTAGCATCTGAAGACTATCACTGCCGAAAAGTCTTGCTGATGGAAGGACAGATCCACACAGTTAGGCATCGGGGCACTGTCTGCCAATCTGGATGACATCAGCAGTTATGCTCCACTGACAGAGTGTCGGGCCCCACGGGACTGGGGTACTCGGTACCGGACCGGACGGTGCCGGGGATGTCACAGGTGGCTTGGTCCGGACCGTGTCCCTGGCTCGGCAATGAAGGGGAATTATTTACAAGGGGATTTGTCACGGGTGACGCCACCCACTTGGTAAGGCCAGTGATGGGGCCGCCGCTGCTGTAGAACCTCCGGGGGTGATGGAGTGGCAGCGGAGATGGTGTAGTTCCAGTGGGGAGAACTGTATCCCCCGGGGCAGTAAGGGTTAAAGTCTATTCGGGTTATAGATGGTGGAGAAGGGTTAAAGGACACACACTCACGTTTGGTAGACACTAATGCAATTCTCTTCGTCTCCGGATGCTGCAGAGCTGACAGGCTGGATCTGTAGGGAAGAATTGTCTCTGTGCTGAATCTGGAGCAAAGGTCGCAATCAATACACAGACTCACAGTTTTGCTGTTTTCCAAAGCTTTACTGCAGATGTTGTTGCAGGTTATAGTCCACGGAGTCTGTAATGGGGCTAACTAAGCTCTCTCCCAACCCTGTCCGGGGTCGTCAGCGTCCTTATGCTGCACTGTGTGTGTGTCCTGGCTGCTGCTATTAGCTGAGCTGCTGGGATTCCTCACGTCTCTCTGTATTCTGCTGGTACCACTTGGCTAGGCAACTTGAGTCCTCTATGCTGTGCTGACCCTCCGTGTTGCTTCGCTCTGGTACTAGGGGGCATCTAGAGATCCCACTGTTCCTGGAATCACTGTGCTGTGGGTGCCAGACACAGTAACGGATCCGGTGTCCGTCTCTGTGCGTTCTTCTGGGGCAAGTGAAGGTATCACTCCAGCTCCCAGACGTGTTTCTCTGTCTGTAGTTCTCCTGTTCCTCTGACCCTTGCTAGGTCTGCACTGAGCTAACTCTGCTCTGTGTCCTCTTCACAGCACTGCACCGTGCTGAACTGAGCTCTCCCTCATGAGCAAGAGTATATAAGGAAGCAGGTGGTGCTCCCCCTCTTGCCCAGAGGTGGTAGTGTTTGTCAGTGTGTAGTGGGGGAGAGAACCCATGTGATGTTATTGTGGCACATTAACCCATGGGGTGCCACAAGAGCAGACTGGAAAAGGAGCTGCTCAGTCAATGTGACTTCACCGGCAACAGGAGAATCGTCATCAAAATACATATACTACACCGCAGAGGAGAGCCAACAGATCCTTCATATACTGCACTGCACAGGAGAGCTGACAGATCCTCTACATACTACAGGGCACAGGAGAGCAGACAGCGCCTCTAAATACTGCACCACACAGGAGGGCCGACAGATCCTCTATTTACTACACCACACAAGAGAACCAACAGATCCTCTATATACTACACTGCACAGGAGACCCAACAGCTCCTCTATATACTACACCACACAGGAGAGCCAACAGATCCTCTATTTACTACACCACACAAGAGAGCCAACAGATCCTCTATATACTACACTGCACAGGAGACCCAACAGCTCCTCTATATACTACACCACACAGGAGAGCCAACAGATCCTCTATATACTGCACCACACAGGAGAGCTGCCAGATCCTCTATATACTACACCACACAGGAGAGCCGAAAAATGATACATACATAGATTAGAGATAGATAGAGCGATAGATGATTATAGATAGATGATGATAGATTCATAGCTAGATAGTACACACACACAGAGCTCTGCTATGCTCATATTATGCATAGTGTTATTTCCTATCTGTTGGAAAATTAGGTGTACATGGTGTGTGCACAGCAGAGAGGTGTTTGCAATGTGTAATAGCTTTCTTCTCACTATCAGGCAGCTCTGCACACCTAGCTCAGCAATCAGCAGGCAGCCTGTTCCTCCTTCACATTTTCCCCCCAGTGCCTGTGCTCAGGGTGATGTAGCAGTGCTGGTACCCCTCCCCCACCCACCCTCCAGGGATAGCAGTGTATAGAGTACTAATATAAAGCTACAGTGCAGTGCTCCAGCAGCTTTTCCTGTATCTGGCTCTGTGGAGCAGCCAAGGGAATGCTGCTTCCTTATTCAAACCTTTTATTTGTGTACAGGGGGCCCTCACTCTCTCCTTTCTGAGGGCCCACTCCAATACTGTGTCACCCCCACTGACCCTGCAGACACTGGGGGCCCTCATTCTGAAGAAGGATAATAACAGAGGAGCCAATGTAACTTATTTTGGCCAGAGAGTGATGCAGGAGGGAGAAGTGGATTCCCTCTGTTCGTCATAGCGCCAGTGAATGAAGAGAGGAGGCAGGGGCTCCACCAATCACAGCACAACTCACTGGCGCTCCACCAATCACAGCACAGCTCCCTGCCTGAGCTGTGCTACTAATCCAAGGGACAGAGTGCAGTCAAAACTAACACTGATTGGTTGTAGTTTAACCAATCAGTGTAATGCTGAGCTGCAGCATTGTCCTTCTGCAATACTGAAGACTGGAACAGTGCAGAGCAGTGATACCATGGTAACAGCTGATCGGAACAACAGTGTTCCGGTTAGTACGCAGAGTGAGGGGCAGGGACCGCAGATGGGGGTAATATTCAGTGCACACTGCTCTCAGGGAAGGAGAGCGGGGAAGAGCCGATAAACCTGCAACAACATTATTAGTGTAGAACCCTGCTGGGGGCCCTTCAGAGGGTGGGGGCCCTGGGCAAGTGCCCAGTCTGCCCCCCCCCCCCCTAACGCCGGCCCTGATTATTGGCTGCGTCTGTCACGTGTCCTAGCCCTATTAAACCCGGCCAAACAGTGCAAACTAAATTGTGTTCTCTCAGTCAGCTAGTGAGCGAATACAAAATTAGATACATAGGCTTAGGGAGTAGGGACTAGTAATATCAGCCCTTTTTAGGGCTGCTCCATAGGAGTAGCGATTAGGGATAGGGACTTGGCACTAGTTGTCTATCAGCCCTTTTCAGGGCTACTTCATAGAAGCAGGGACTAGTTTTAAGTGAAGCCCTTTTGAGGGCTAGGTTAGAGCAGTCTCTATTAGTTTTTGCCAGGTAGGTGTGTGTCAGGTGTGTGCCAGTGCTGTGCAAGCCTTTCTCACAGCATCTGGGCACAGTAATATAGCTCTTTGAATCCATTAGGGCAGGTAGTATAGCACTGCTGTGAAGAAAGCTACACCACCTGTCTTAATTAGGCATTTTTTTTGCTGTAGCTAGTCCAGGCACTTTGTTCGGGCTAGTAGCAGACTGGCAGTGTCCCACAGTGGTGTAGCCCACTTGTGAGAGAAGCTACACCTTCAGCGTAGTTGATTCTACTAATTTTGTACTGCAACAAGCAGACCTGTCATTTTTTGCTTAAAAGCAGTGTTCACTAAACCTTCACTGTAGGCCACGTTTAATACAACCAAATACACCTTGAGTGTAGTTCATTCTACTAATTGTTAACTGCACCTTGCCCAGGTCTCACTTCAGGTCAAGTAGTAGTGTTGGTTCAGTCACCACTGCTTGATTAACATCAAAGTTTTGCTTGGCCAACAACTGCACAGTTTCCAAATTTGTAACATACGAAATGAGTGGCAAAAGGCCTGCTGATGGTGGAAAGGGGAGTAGGTGTGGTGAAAAGGGAAAAAATAGTTTGTGTCCGTTGGGTAGATGCTAAAACTACATTATCATCAGCTGAAGAAAGACAATCTTCCAGACAAAGTAAGATGTCTACTTCTTTACGTGGCCAATTGGATATGATCCCTTTCTTACGGGCACGACCATTGATACCACTTGTAAATAAGGCATTAAAACAACAGGTGCTTGAATGGATTGCAAGTGCTCCATCAAGTGGCCTCTCCTCCACCTCAACTTCGACATCACAAATCCTCCAGTCTTGTGAGGTGTCAGCCCAATCGCACTTGATTGCTCCCAGCTCCCAAGTCTCCAGCCGCCCTACTGAGTCTGGGGTAACAGACATGGTTGAGTCTGCAGAGCTGTTCAGTCACACAATAGCCTGGGAATCAGAGGTCTGCTCCAAAGCTGTAGTGAGTCCAGACGAGTTAATGATCTGCCCTGATGCCCAGAAGCTTTGTGAGTCAGATCCAGGCCCAGATGAAGAAGGTGCTGACCTTCATGTAGACCCTCATTACTGAACAGTAACTCCTCTTGGTGGACACAAGGAGGATGATGCCGATGAGTCTCAGATACCGGATTGGATTGAGAAATTAAGTTTTCGGTCAAGGCAGGAAGAGGTTGTCTCTGAGAACGAGGGGTGTGAGAACACAGAGGATGATGATGAGGTTGGAGATTCCACTTACTCTCAACCAACTGTCAGCTAGTCGATGAGGTCAGCAGAGAAGGTGGAGGAGGATGCTACTGATGACGAGGCTATGTTGCGCCTTCCTGGACATAGACGGAGTACTGGAAGCACGTCATCAACTGCATCCACAGCCACAATTCTGCCTTTGAGCAGAAGTCGTAGAGGCTCTGCAGCTCGCATGGGCTCTAAGCCTTGCCTAGTGTGGGACTTTTTTGACATCGCCAAGGATCTCCCAACTCATGTCATCTGCAAGATTTGTCACCAATCTCTGAGCAGAGGCCAAAAACTCACTAACTTGAGTACTTCATGTATGAACCGCCACATGGACATGAAGCACAAGTCGCAGTGGGAAGCTCACTGTGCTAGAATGCGGACTAGCGGGGCGGGCCTACCACCATCTGCCCCATCAAGTGCATCCTTGTGCTCTTCATCGTCTGTGATTGGGGGACAGCTGTCACACATGCTTTTGGACAAAGACCTTCCACCTCTTTACCTCCAACAGGCTGTGTGAATGGCAGGTCGTCACTTGGTTTTCAAGTGGACAATGCTGCTGGTGTTGAGCTCTCTCAGACATCGAGAGCACCACCTTTGGATGAAGGCAACAATACATCTTAGCCTGCACCTCCCTCACAGACCAGCAGTTTGCCGGGGATGCCCTACTCAACCCCATTTCAGCACATCAGCCAGCCCTCCGTCCCTCAGATGTGGACAAGTAAAAGACCATTTCCTCCTAGCCATGAGAAAGGTAAGCGTATGAATTTCACCATCTGCAAGCTGTTGGCTACAGAAATGCTGCCTTTCCGCCTGGTGGACACATAGACCTTATGTCCGTCGCAGTGCCCCAGTACCAGATGCCCAGTTGCCACTACTTCTCCAAGAAAGGTGTGCCTGCCCTACTCCAGCAGGTTTCAGACAACATCACCGCTTCCTTGAGAAACTCTGTGTGTGACAGGGTGCATTTCATCACAGACACTTGTACCAGTAAGCATGGACAGGGGCGTTAAATGTTGCTGACTGGGCACTGGGTAACTATGGTGAGAGCTGGAGAAGGGTCTGCTGTACAAGTCTTGCCGTCCCCACGAGTTGTGCGTCCATCCTCTGTAGGTAGAAGTTCCTCCACTGCATCTGCCTCCTCAACCTCATCTTGGTCCTCCACCTCTGCCCAAAGCCTGTCTGGTAATGCCACCCGCGTTGGAACTGCACAGAAGGAATCCTGCACACCTCCTTACTATGCTGGCAGCAGGGCTAAAAGCCATCAGACGGCCTTTACCTTGAAATGCCTAGGAAATGTGAGTCACACAGCTGAGGAGTTGTGGTCAGCTCTGGTGACCGAGTTTCAACAATGGTTGTCTCCACTCAACCTGCAGGCAGGGAAGGCCGTGTGTGACAATGCTGCCAACCTTGGTGCGGCCCTTCACTGGGGCAATATCACACATGTACCTTATATAGCTCACGTGTTGAATCTGGTTGTCCAGCAATTTTTTACACACTATCCCAGCCTAGATGGGCTTCTGCCGAGGGCAAGGTCACTGTGTGCTCACTTTCAGCGTTTGCATCTCGCAGCTCAATGACTTGCTTCGCTCCAGAAGTCTTTCGTCTTGCCCGTTCACCGGCTGAAATGCGATGTGCCGACACGCTGGAATTCTACTCTGCACATGTTGAAGCGACTGTGGCAGCACCACCGAGCCCTGGTGTAATATGTTATGACGTATAGCCTGGGCCAACGAGATCCAGAGGTGGGGCAGATCACGCTGCAAGAGTGGTCTCAGATAAAGGACCTATGCACCCTTCTGCACAGTTTTGAGATGGCGATGAAGATGTTTAGTGCTGAGAATGCCATTATCAGCATGACTATTCTGGTCATCTACATGCTGGAGCACAATCTAAACATTATTCGGAGTCAAGTGGTGGGACAAGAGGAGGTGGACGAAGTACAGGAGGAGTCTTATGCGGAAGGGATGACAACATCTCCAAGGTCCTCACGGTCGGCAGCACCAAGACGGCAGGCATGGGAGGGTAGTGGAGAGGGATTAACAAGGGCGCATGGTAGCAACCAAACTCTTGAGGAAGGTGCAGGAGCCCAGGAAGAAATGAAGGATGAACTGCCGAGGGGAATGGAAGAGTCAGCAGATGAGGGAGACCTTGATGACATTTCTGTTGTGGGAGGTTGGGGAGAGAGGGCAGAGGAAGGATGCATGATTCTCACCTCCCCACCACCAACACAACAAGGACTTGGTCCTCCAGGATGCGCAAGACACATGAGCGCCTTCTTGCTGCACTACCTGCAACATGATCCTCGGATTGTACGAATTAGAAGTAATGCCAACTACTGGGTTGCCACCCTATTAGACCCCCGGTACAAGACCAAATTTGCTGAAATAATTCCTGCCATACAAAGGGACGCACGCATGCAGGAGTATCAGCAGAAGATGATACATAATCTCAGATCGGCTTTTCCACAAAACACCAGTGGTACACAGACTGAATCTCACAGTTGTAACTTGGCAACCGTGGGACTGTCGAGTCATTATCACTCACACCATACCAGTAACACCGTATCTGGTGGTGGAAACAGCAATTTTGTGGCCTCTTTTCACAATTTGTTTCGACCATCATTTGCAAGGCCTGAAGACACGAGAAGTCTGACACATAGTCAACGCCTGCAGCGGATGGTACACGAGTATCTCCAACTTAACATCAATGCCATGACTGGGGAACTGGAGCCTTGCTCATTTTGGGCTTCCAATCTGGAAAAATGGCCTGAGGTCACCACTCACGCCTTGGAGATCTTGTCGTGGCTCGCAGCCAGCATTCTCTCGGAACGTGTCTTCAGCGCTGCTGGTGGTGTGCTTACAGAAAAGTGCACGCGTCCACCTAGAATGTGGACAGACTAACGTTCATAAAGATGAACAAGGCATGGATACGCAAGGACTTTTCTACCCCTGTGTCATCCTGGGGAGACTAAAGTCTTGTCGATTTTTTCACTACAAGTCACCATTTTAAGTTTGCAACTGTGGGGCAATTGATGCCACTGAAGTGGTGTCTGTGCCCAAATTTTTGGAAAAAATGGAGACTCTTCTTGTAGTCCCCTAAATGTGAAACAATACTCATCGTCTGCACATGGCCTTACAGATACTGAGGAATAATATCACCAAATACTCATCGCCTGCACGAGGCCTTACAGATACTGAGGTAAAAACCTCACCAAATAATCATCGCCTGCACAAGGCCTTACAGATACTGAGGAATAACATCACCAAATACTTCTAGTCTGCACAGGGACTTAGGCCCCTTTCACATCAGCGGTTTTCACTGATCGCGGCAGTTGCGGTGAAAAAAACGCAACTGCCGCGATTACCGCATAACGGCTGCACTTGCGGTTCACTTGCGGCAAGCCCCATACAATGTCTATGGGGCTTGTGGCTGGTGCGGCAAGTGCTGTTTCGGCACTTGCGGCAGGTGCTGCAGCGAAAAAACCGCGGCATACTGCGTTTTTTTTCACGGCCGCACCTGCCGCAAGTGCCAAAACCGCACTTGCCGCACTTGCCGCACACTTACCGCAAGCCCCATAGACATTGTATGGGGCTTGCCGCAAGTGAACCGCAAGTGCAGCCGTTATGCAGTAATCGCGGCAGTTGCGGTTTTTTTCACCGCAACTGCCACGATCAGCGAAAACCGCTGATGTGAAAGCAGCCTTGCAGATGCTTAAGTAAAACT
This sequence comes from Allobates femoralis, assembly GCA_033576535.1. Classification (NCBI taxonomy): domain Eukaryota; kingdom Metazoa; phylum Chordata; class Amphibia; order Anura; family Aromobatidae; genus Allobates; species Allobates femoralis. The sequence continues at coordinate 133,494,159 of JARQOC010000009.1, read as the reverse complement.
CACCAAATACTTCTGTTCTGTACCTGGCCTTACAGATACTGAAGTAAAACTCACCAAATAATCATCGTCTGAATATGGCCTTACAGACACTGAAGTAAAACTCACCAAATACTCATCGTCTGCACGTGGCCTTACAGATACTAAAGTAAAACGCATAAAATAATCATCGTCTGAATGTGGCCTTAGGCCGTGTGCACACGCTGAGTATTTGATGAGTTTTTTACCTCAGGATTTGTAGACAAAACCAGGAGTGGAACAATCAGAGGAAAAGTCTAATAGAAACACTTGCACCTCTTCTGTATTTAATCATCCACTCCTGGTTTTGGCTACAAATCCTGAGGTAAAAAACTCATCAAATATTCAGCGTGTGCACGTGGCCTAACAGATACTGAAGTAAAACTCACCAAATACTCATCGCCTGCACGAGGACTTACAGATAGTGAGGTAAAAACCTCACAAAATACTCATCATATGCGTCAGGCCTTACAGATACTGAGAAATAACGTTATCAAATACTCATCGCCTGCACAAGAACTTATAGATACTGAGGAATAACATCACCAAATACTCATCGTCTTCACGAGGCCTTACAGATACTGAGTAAAAACATCACCAAATACTCATCGTATGCGCCAGGCCTTACAGATACTGAAGTTAAACTCACCAAATACTCATCGTGTGTATGATGCCTTACAAATACTGGAGTATAAACTGATTTTGGAAGGGCATGACATGCCTACATCTATGTCTCCTCTTTCTTTTACTCGTCTATCTCTTTTCTTTTCGCATTTTTATATGTAATTGTCACTTTTCCATGTGTTTGTTGTATCTTCTGAGTAGCTTGTCACCTTTTGGACACTTTAGAACAGGGGTCTCAAACTCGGCTGGGTTGGTGGGCCGCACATAGAAAAATATTTTTATCAGGGGCAGCATTGCTTGTAGGACTAAGTGACATTTCTAGTACCGTGTTTCCCCGAAAGTAAGGCCCTGTCTTACATTCTTTTGGGGGCCAAAAGTGGCCCCCGGCCTTACTTTCGGGGGGGGCCTTACATTGGGTGCCCCAGCAGTGTGGCCTACAGGCCACCTCCTGCTGGGACACTGCAGGAGCGGGTCGCACGTCACGTGCGCCCGCTCATTACATATGCACTGCATCCCCCTGTCAATCAGCGACAGGGGGAGCAGTGCATTATACTGTATATATGGGCCCCCTATTGCTGGCACACTCCCCCCTGTTATGAGGCCCCCACCGCTGCTGCTGCTGAAGACATCTTACCCTCCAGGGTCTTCTTGCAGCAGCCAGCGCGTCCGTCCGTCCTCTGTACTCGGCGGTCTCCCGGATCATGTGACCCGTCTCAGCGCATGACGTCATCGCGACTGCGACGGGCCGGTCACATGATCCGAGAGACCGCCGAGTACAGAGGACGGACGGACGCGCTGGCTGCTGCAAGAAGACCCTGGAGGGTAAGATGTCTTCAGCAGCAGCAGCGGTGGGGGCCTCATAACAGGGGGGAGTGTGCCAGCAATAGGGGGCCCATATATACAGTATAATGCACTGCTCCCCCTGTCGCTGATTGACAGGGGGATGCAGTGCATATGTAATGAGCGGGCGCACGTGACGTGCGACCCGCTCCCGCTCCCCCCCCCCCTCCGCTAGCGGCCTTACATTGGCCCCCCCGGTTGTAAGGCCTTATAATCGGGGGAGGCCTTACATTGGCAGGCCCCCCTTTACCCCCAGGCGGCCTTACAATCGGGGGGGCCTTACTATCGGGGAAACACGGTAATACCAGAATTGTTTGCTCAAAGTTATACTGCCAGATCCTTATCCCCTTCATGTAGTAATGTCCCCATCTTGGTCCCTTTCTTGTACTAATATCCCCATCCTGATCCCCTTTTGTACTGATGTCCCCAACCTGGTCTAGCTTCTTTTTACACACACACATTCACTCACAGTCTCAGACACACTCACATGCTCAGGCTCAGATGCACTCACAGGCTCAGACGCACTCACAGTCTCAGGCTCAGACGCACTCACAGGCACAGGCTCAGACGCACTCACAGGCCCAGGCTCAGATGCACTCACAGGCCCAGGCTCAGATGCACTCACAGGCCCAGGCTCAGATGCACTCACAGGCACAGGCTCAGATGCACTCACAGGCTCAGACGCACTCACAGGCTCAGGCTCAGACACAGACACATTCACAGGCTCAGGCTCAGGCTCAGACACAGACACACTCACAGGCTCATGCAAAAAATAGTAATGGCGGCCTGATTAGGAGCGCTCTAAGGAACAAGCAGACATGTTAAGATGTTTTTTTTTTCCCTTTTATAAACCAATCTCCTGTTTACCCATAGAGGGCACACTTCCCATTAATCTATCCCCACAAAGGTTTCTCCAAATTATGTATACAACAAATATAGTTAGTTTCTATGTTACACTAATTTTTTAAACACAAATAGGATAAAAATAGCATATAAAAACAAAATAAAAATAACAGTAAAAAAATGTGCAAGTATACGGCTGTACAATATGTATGTTCATATTTCACAATAAAAAATATAAAATTAACATTAAAAATAATTTTTACAATTCCTGAATAAAATTACCTGTAATATAGCTGTATGATATTTATTTCTCATATTATTCTTAGTGTTTCGCTACATTCTCAAGGGTCAGGTTATGGCAGGGGTCTCAAACTCGGCTGGGTTGGTGGGCCGCACATAGAAAAATATTGATATCGGGGGGCCGCATTGCTTGTAGGACTAAGGGTGCTTTCACATCAGCGGTAAATGCTGATCGCGGCGCGGTAGTTGCGGTGAAATAAATGCAACTACCGCGATTACAGCATAACGGCCGCGATTGTGGCACACTTGCAGCAAGCCCCATACAATGTCTATGGGGCTTGCGGTAAGTGTGCAGCAAGTGCGGTTTCAGCACTTGCGGCTGCAAAAAAAAATGCTGCATACCGCGTTTTTTTCGCGCCCGCACCTCCCGCAAGTGCCGAAACCGCACCTGCCGCACACTTACCGCAAGCCCCATAGACGTTGTATGGGGCTTGCCGCATGTGTGCCACGATCGTGGCCGTTATGCGGTAATCGTAGCAGTTGCGTTTTTTTTTTCACCACAACTGCCGCGAACAGCGCAAAACGTGATGTGAAAGCAGCCTAAGTGACATTTTTAGTAATACCAGATTTTTTTGCTCAATGTAGTAATGTCAAAATCCTGACCCCTTTCTTGTAGTAATGTCCCCATCTTGGTCCCTTTCTTGTTGTAATGTCCCTATACTGATCCCCATCCTGGTCCCCCTCTTGTACTAATATCCCCAACCTGGTCCCCTTTTGCAGTAATGTTCCCCATGCTGGTCCCCTTTTGTAATAATGTCCTCCATGCTGGTCCCCTTTTGTAGTAATGTCCCCCATCCTGGCCCCCATAGTGTAGTAATGTCCCCCATGCTGATCCCCTTTTGCAGTGATGTCCCCCATGCTGCTCCCCTTTTGCAGTGATGTCCCCCATGCTGGTCCCCTTTTGTAGTGATGTCCCCCATGCTGATCCCCTTTTATAGCGATGTCTCCATAGTGTAGTAATGTCCTCCATGCTGGTCCCCTTTTGTAATAATGTCCTCCATGCTGGTCCCCTTTTGTAGTAATGTCCCCCATCCTGGCCCCCATAGTGTAGTAATGTCCCCCATGCTGATCCCGTTTTGTAGCGATGTCCCCATCTTGGCCCCCACAGTGTAGTAATGTCCACATTCTGGCACCTTTTGTAGTGATGTCACCATCCTCACCCCCATAGTGCAGAAATGTCCCCTATGCTGGACCCCTTTTTTACTGATGTCCCCAACCTGGTCTGAATTCTTATCACACACTAACTCACGCACACACTAACACACTCACTCACTGTCACTCATGTGGAACAAAAGGGGGGGGGGACCACAACCGATGAGCGGTACCTGGTGGTCTAGTGGGGGCGACAATAACAGATGTGGGGGGTTCCCATCTCACCTTTGCAGGTTGTGCAACCCTGCACAACCTCGGCGTATCGCAGTGGATGGCTCCGGACTCCAGCATTCGGGGTTTTCTCCACGAGCAGCTCCTTCTTCCAGTCAGGTGACTCGAGCAAGCCGATCACCTGCCCCTGTGACGTTCTCAGCTACGTCACCGGAGGTCCTTTGGATTCTGTTAGCGGTGACTCTGGTTCACAGCTGCTCCTGCTGCAACCCTTGGATGGGGATATGATATTTGTACAGACGTGTGAGATTATAACAGAAGCGCAAGAGCACAGGAGGCACACGTTTAATTACCTTTGATATACCACAATGCATTTCCACGGCGGTCGGCCGTCTTCATCACGTAAATCCACCTGATGAAGACGGCGGACTGCCGTGGAAACATGTTGTGGTATATCAAAGATAATTAAACGTGTGCCTTCTGTGCTCTAGCGCTTCTGTTATAATCACACACTTCTGTAGAAACTCACAGGCACGCTCACAGGCAGGCACACAGGCAGGCACACAGGCACTCTCACAGGCAGGCACACAGGCAGGCACACAGGCAGGCTCACAGGCAGGCACACAGGCACTCTCAAAGGCAGGCACACAGGCACTCTCACAGGCAGGCACACAGGCAGGCACACAGGCAGGCTCACAGGCAGGCTCACAGGCAGGCACACAGTCAGGCAGGCAGGCTAACAGGCAGGCACACAGGCACTCTCACAGGCAGGCAGGCTAACAGGCAGGCTCACAGGCACTCTCACAGGCAGGCACACAAGCAGGCTCACAGGCAGGCTCACAGGCAGGCACACAGGCAGGCACACAGGCAGGCAGGCTAGCAGGCAGGCTCACAGGCAGGCTCACAGGCACTCTCGCAGGCAGGCTCACAGGCAGGCTCACAGGCAGGCACACAGGCAGGCTCACAGGCACTCACATTAACACTCACATTAACACACACATTAACACTCACATTAACACTCACATTAACACACACATTAACACACACATTAACACTCACATTAACACACACATTAACACACACATTAACACACACATTAACACACACATTAACACACACACACTTTTGCTATGCTAACCATGCTGGCGGCAGTCCCGTGCATGGGACCGCCGCGGTCTCTGCTATAATCTTACTTCCGGCCGCTTCACTCTGCCGCTCGCTCTGCTGATGTGCCAGTTCAATGCAAGCCGCAGTCAGCCAATGAGAGGCCCGCAGGTGACCTCGGTGTATGACGTCACCTGCGGGCCTCTCATTGGCTGACGGCTTGCATTGAACTTACAGAGGGGCAGAGCGAGCGTCGGAGTGAAGCGGGCAGCGGCCGGAAGTAATATTATAGCAGAGACCGCGGCGGCCCCATGCACTGGACCGCCGTCAGCATGGTCAATTGTCCAAGGTGCCGGGGGCCGCACAGGGAAGCCCCAGGGGCCGCATGCGGCCCGCGGGCCGCGAGTTTGAGACCCCTGGGTTATGGCCTTCCGGGCTCAGCGTTCCCATTTTAAAAATCCAGAAACTCTCCATCTTAATGAGAGTACCCAGACGGTCATTCACATTATCTTTCACATGATCTATCACTGTAACTTTCATCTTCATAGCATCTTTTTGATGGCAGATTGTGTAGTGCTTTGATAGACTATGTAGCTGATACCCATTTTGATGTTGGACCGGTGCTTATTGAGCCTTGCATGCATGGTTTGAATTGTTTTCCCAATGTATTGGGTCCCACACGGACACTCGATTAAATAGATGATATATGTGGATTGGCATGAGACCTTGTGTTTTATGGGAAAACTTTGTTTAGTGGTTGAGGATGTGAAAGTTTTCTCTCCATCACTGATGACTCTACAGCAAAGACACTTAGGGATCTCGCATGCATAACATCCCACATTCGTGTTATCTTCTCCCCCTCCTAGCTTATTTTTTGGTTTACATCCTACCTTGCTATGGGCCACCATTTCCCGCAGATTTTTGTTTCTCCTATATATAACATTGGGTCTTTTGGGTAGGTGATCACCAAGAATCGGGTCACTCTTCAACACAAACCAATACTTATTTATCAAATCTAGAATTAATTTTCTAGGTTGGCAATAAGTGGTTACCAAGCTCCATTTAGTCTTGTTTACAATTTCCTCCTCATTCTTTTTCCTTTCATTGTTTGACATTTTCTCTATGCATGATTCTTGTGTAAGATCTTTTGTTCTTTTATATGCATCTTGCAATAACCATTTCGGATAGCCCTTCTCTCTGAACCTTTTCTCTAGAATTTTTGATTCTGTCCTAAAGTCACTATCATTTGTACAGTTTTTTCTCACCCTCCAGTATTGGCCATAGGGAACGCTAGATAACCACCTAGGGAGGTGCCCACTCCCGAACTCCAAGTAGCTGTTGACATCTACCTTCTTGAAGAACGTGGACGTGTACACCCTCCCCAGATGATCAAAGCGAACCCACAGGTCCAAATACTGGAGGGCTGAACTGGACACAGACATAGTGAACTTTAGTCCCCAATTGTTATTATTTAATTCTGTCACAAAGGTTTGCACCTCTTCCTCGGTACCCCTCCAAATAATGATCAAATCGTCTATATAGCGTTTGTAATAGACAATTTTCTCTTTCGCCCATCTGGGCTGCGCAATGGAGACCGATTCATATGCACCCATATACAAGTTTGCGTAACTTGGTGCGAATCTAGTCCCCATTGCGCAGCCCCTCTTCTGTCGATACACCAAGCCATTAAAGGTAAATACATTATTATCCAATATGAAACGTATTGCTGTTACTATGAACTCTTTGTTCATCTGGTAGTTCTTGGTCACTCTTTAAGATATTCTCGATTACCTCAAGACCCCTACTGTGTGGTATGTTGCTGTATAATGCAGCTACATGCAACGTGAGTAGAAGACAACCAGGAAGTGGGGGTAATGCTCTCACTTCTTTTATTAGTTGCGAGGAGTCTTTCAGATATGATTCCAATTTACCTACATATTTTTCTAAAAATAGATCGACATAGTGCGATAAATTACATGTGATAGACTCTACTCCGGATATGATGGGACGGCCGGGGGGGGTTCACTGGGTCCTTATGAATTTTAGGAAGGAAATAGAAGTGGGGGACCTTATATTTTGCAATATCTAGAAATTTCTTCTCTTTCTTATCTAGAATCCCCCTTTCTGAAGCCGTTTTTATCAATTCATTATATTTCAGAAAGATTTTTATGGAAGGGTCCATTTCTAGTCTCTTGTAATATTCCTCATCACTCAAAATCCTATTTCCTTCTTCAAGGTACCAGTTCTTATCCATAAGTACAACCACCCCTCCCTTATCAGCATTTTTAATAACTAATTCTTCATTCCTACGGAGGGACTTGATCGCTTTTCTTTCATCCCTACTCATATTGTCCTTTAGTTTGGGGTTTGTGATGTTTCGTACTTCTTTTAAGACAAGTTGTTGGAATGCCTCTATTTGTGACCCCTTACGGTGTAAGGGATAGGACTTATTCCGGCCCTTCATGTGGAGCCCACTGGGACGGGTTACTCGGTGCCGGACCAGGGTGCTGCTGGGGGATGTCACGGCGGTCCTGGTCCAGACCGTGTCCCGGGCCCGCACAATAAAATTGGGGTTATTTACAGGGGATTTGTCACTCGTGACGCCACCCACTATATGCGGCCAGTAATGGGGCCGTCGCTGCTGCAGAAGCTCCGGGGATGATGGGATAGCAGCTTGGATAGAATAGTTCCTGTGGGCAGAACTGAGTTCCCCGGGGCAGTGGTAGTAGTAGTTAAAGTCTGTGAGGATAGTTATTGATGCTGCAGGAGAGTAGGGGTAGCAGTAGAGATGATGAGAGTAGAGGTAATCTCAGTATATGAGGGCCAGTGGGGCTTCAGTATAAGGATCACACACACTCACGGTTTCTGTTGTTTTCCAAGTCTTTACTTGCATATGGTATATCACAATATTGTCCACGGAGTCTGTACCGGGTTGCTCCCACCCTGACCGGGTCCTTGGCTTCCTACTTAAGCGCTGTGTGTGGCCCTGCTGCTGCTTGTAGCTATACTGCTGGCCCTGTCTCTGCTCATGGGTACCAATCTGCTGGGCAACTTGAGTCCTCTGTGTCACTGACCCCTCCGTGTTGCTTTGCTATGGTACAGTGAAGATGGTGGACCTTCACTATGGCGGTGTTTACTGTCCTGTCTGTCTCAGGCACAGCCTCGGATCCGGTATCCGTCTTAAGCGCCTCTCTGGGTTAAGTTTGGGGTAACTCTTTATCCCGGGGATGTTCCTCTGTTACTCTGTCTCCTTTTCTCAGACCTCTCAGGACCTCCACTTCTACTTGGCTCCACTCCTGCTCCAGACTAAACTAAAACTAACTGTCACTCCTGCTCTGTGGTAAACAAATTAGCTCCTCCCACTAGTGCAGGTGCCACCTAAGCTCCTCCCACTTTCTAGTGTAGTGTTGTGTGGGGAGTAAACCTGTGTTGATGTTTCTGTGGCACATTAACCCTTGGGGTGCCACATTCCCCCTTACTTAAAGACAGTACTCCGGGACTGTGGAACAATAAAGAACAAACAATTAATACAAATAATATTTACAAAGACTTAAAAGTAAAAATCACAAAAATCACTAAACTTCAAAAACAGTCCAAAAATTCAAAAAGTAGTCCTTCCAGGGGTTTAGTCTTTTGCCTCCGGGCTGATGAATATATAAGAAAGTTTATACCACAACCAGTCCGTGGTAGTATGGTCCATAAAAATAAAATAAAAAGAAAAAGTTTGAAGAATATGCAAAAAGTTCATACAGGATAGTCTCTGTAGGTACTGGGCTTTTTTAACGTTGCATTAACTATGTACATTTGTTTACCGGGTTCAATTTATATTTACACAAACATATTTATATTTTACAGTTAACATGACCTTTTAATCCCTGTACCTAGCTGGTAACTGACCTCTGGTACTACGCTCGGATCTACGTAAAACGGGTATACTACTAGCATGTAGCCTATTGGTGCTGGTAGGCATGTACCTATTTGTAGTGTTTGGTACTATGTTAGATGAAGATCTGACTGTAGGACTGGCAAGTTCACTAGGACCAGGAATTTGTTCTTCCTCTAAGGGTTCTACTTCCAGTTCTTCAGGTCTTGGGACTTCTTCAGGTAACACAGGTTCTGGTGTTGGTTCCACCATTGAAGGGAATGCAATCATTGGTACGACAACTGCTCCATGGTAATTTGGCCATGTTTTAGGGAAATCTCCTAGTACCGTGTGGAATACTTCTTTTTCTTTAATAGGTTGGACCTGTACGGGTTCTACGACTTCAGGTGTCTTCAGTGTTTCAGGACACAATTTTAGCTGATCACGGGATACGACTTGTGACGTTTTTCCTTCATCTTTGCTTATCAAACAGGTTTTAACATTGTCTAGGTTAGATGGTAAGACTGTGTATGGGACTGTTTCCCACTGATTATCCAGTTTGTCAGTGCGTCTCTTTCTCTTGAGAACTTGATCACCTTCTTGTAATGGCATTGCTTGACCATGTTTGTTAAAAGTTTTCTCTTGTCTTGCTCTTGCTTGCTGAAGATTTCTCTCTACACATTCTTGAACTTGTTGATATTGTTTCTGACGTTGGGTATCCCAATCTGATTCTTCTTCCACTTCTGTATCTGGTTTTACGATTCCCATTTCTAGATCAATTGGTAATTTACCGGGTCTTGCACGCATAAGGTATGCTGGAGTGCAGTTTGTAAAACTCACGGGTACATGGTTGTATAAGTCTACCAAATCAGGTAATTTATCTGGCCACTGGTTTCTTTCTGATTCTGGTATGGTCTTTAACAGTTCAATTACAATATGATTCATTTTCTCGCATAAACCATTTGTTTGGGGATGATACGTTGTTGTGTGAATCTTCTTACAACCGTACATATTGCAAAATTCCTTGAATAGTTCTGATTCAAAAGCTGGACCTTGGTCTGCAAGGACTTGTTCTGGGTAACCATGTGGTCTACAGAAATGCGTCTGGAATGCTTTTGCTGCCGTCTTCGCTGTTAGATCTTTAACAGGTACCACCACTAAGAAGCGTGAGTAATGGTCCACGATGGTTAAGGCATAGACATAGCCTGACCGGCTTGGTGACAACTTGACGTGGTCTAATGCGACTAGCTCGAGTGGCTGCTTGGTTACTATTGGTTGAAGCGGAGCTTTCTGTGGATCTTTCCTTCTGAGGTTGCATGCGGCACATCTTCTGCACCATAGTTCAATGGATTTTCTCATGCCAACCCAATAAAATCTTTCTCTCAGGATCGCTTCTAACTTCTTCCATCCAAAATGACCTGCACCGTTATGATAAGCTTCTAAGACCATTTGAGTGGCTCTCCTGGGCACAATTATCTGCCAGACTAGTTCATGTGTTTTAGGATTGGTATACGTTCTGCAGAGCTTCCCTTGATGCAGGAACAACTTGCCTCTATCTTTCCATAGCTGTATAGCTTCAGCTGGGGCATTCTGATCCGGGTGTGCGCGTTGTTGCGTAAGCAGTTCTTTCACTAGCTTCATGGCTGGATCATTATCTTGGGCTTCGGCCCATCCGTAGTGTCTTAACGGGTTAAGATTTACTTCCTGCTTTCTTTGGTAGGCGCCGGGTTGATAATCTTGTACCTTTGAACGATGAAAGGCCGGTAGTTCAATCTCTTCCAACTCTTCCGGTTCCTCTTCCACGTCTTTCAGGTGCGGCATCCATGATAAGGCACCTGCGTTCCCGTTCTTGCGACCTGCTCTGTATTTGATGACAAAGTTGTAATTAGATAGCCGGGCTATCCATCGCTGCTCCAGAGCTCCTAGTTTTGCTGTATCCAGGTGAGTCAACGGGTTGTTATCCATGTAGATGGTGAATTCTGCACCTGCCAAGTAATGTTTAAAACGTTCAGTCACAGCCCAAACTACTGCCAGTAGCTCTAACTTGAAGGAGCTGTAGTTCTCGGGATTTCTTTCTGTAGGCCGGAGCTTCCTACATGCAAAAGCAATAACTCTTTCTTTGCCTCCTTGTATCTGTGATAATACTGCTCCCAGTCCAACGTTGCTGGCATCCGTGTATAGAATGAAGGGTTGATGGTAATCAGGGTATGCCAGGATCTCTTCTCCCGTCAGTGCACTTTTCAGCTTATTGAAGGAATCTTCTCTTTCCTCATCCCACCGTATCAGGAAATTACAGGATGAAGTCTTCTTTGATCGTCCTACTAGAATGTCTTGCAGAGGAGCTGCTAGTTTTGTGAATCCTCTGATAAATCTTCTATAATAGCCTACCAGGCCCAGGAATTGCCTCACTTCTTTCACGTTTGTAGGTCTTGGCCAATCCCTTATCACTGTGACTTTATCAGGATCCGGTGCTACTGCCTCTGAACTCACGACGTGTCCCAGGTACTGTACCTTTGGTTTGAGAAGGTGACACTTGGATGGCTTGATCTTCTTGCCATATTTCGATAGGGCTTCGAACACTTCTGCCAGATCTTGTAGATGTTTCTCGTACGTCTTGGAATAGACTATGACGTCATCTAAGTACAGGAGGACAGTTTCAAAGTTCTTGTGTCGTAAGCAGCTCTCCATCAGACGTTGGAAGGTCCCGGGTGCGTTGCAGAGTCCGAACGGCATACAATTGAACTCACAGAGGCCCATCGGCGTAGTAAACGCTGCCTTCTCCTTGTCGGCCTCGGCCACAGGAACCTGCCAGTACCCACTAGTCAGATCAAGGGTGGAACAGTAGTTAGCAGATTTTAATGCAGCTAATGACACCTCAATCCTAGGCAATGGGTATGCGTCCTTATGTGTGATGCGAATAATCTGCCGATAATCTACGCACATTCTCATGGTCCCATCCTTCTTTTTAACTACCGTATATACTCGTGTATAAGCCGACCCGTGTATAAGCCGACCCCCCTACTTTTGCCCCCAAAACCTGGGAAAATCTATTGACTCGTGTATAAGCCGAGGGTGGACCCTAGCACAAGTATACAGCCCCCAGCAGTGTGGTATACACCAGTCCCAGAGGTAGATACAGCAGCCCCAGTGGTAGTATACACGCAGCCCCAGTAGTATATACAGCCCCAGTGGTAGTATATACAGCCCCAGTGGTAGTATACAGGGCCCCAGAGGTATACAGCAGCCCCAGTGGTAGTATACAGGGCCCCAGAGGTATATAGCAGCCCCAGCGGTAGTATACAGGGCCCCAGAGGTATATAGCAGCCCCAGTGGTAGTATACAGGGCCCCAGAGGTATATAGCAGCCCCAGCGGTAGTATACAGGGCCCCAGAGGTATATAGCAGCCCCAGTGGTAGTATACAGGGCCCCAGAGGTATATAGCAGCCCCAGTGGTAGTATACAGGGCCCCAGAGGTATATAGCAGCCCCAGCGGTAGTATACAGGGCCCCAGAGGTATATAGCAGCCCCAGTGGTAGTATACAGGGCCCCAGAGGTATATAGCAGCCCAGTGGTAGTATACAGGGCCCCAGAGGTATATAGCAGCCCCAGCGGTAGTATACAGGGCCCCAGAGGTATATAGCAGCCCCAGTGGTAGTATACAGGGCCCCAGAGGTATATAGCAGCCCCAGTGGTAGTATACAGTGCCCCAGAGGTATATAGCAGCCCCAGTGGTAGTATACAGGGCCCCAGAGGTATATAGCAGCCCCAGTGGTAGTATACAGGGCCCCAGAGGTATATAGCAGCCCCAGTGGTAGTATACAGTGCCCCAGAGGTATATAGCAGCCCCAGTGGTAGTATACAGGGCCCCAGAGGTATATAGCAGCCCCAGTGGTAGTATACAGTGCCCCAGAGGTATATAGCAGCCCCAGTGGTAGTATACAGGGCCCCAGAGGTATATAGCAGCCCCAGTGGTAGTATACAGTGCCCCAGAGGTATATAGCAGCCCCAGCGGTAGTATACAGGCAGCCCCAGTAATGCAGGCCCCCCCAGCGTCTCTCCGGTCACCTGTAAAGCAAGCTATACTTATCAGTGTCCCGCTCGCACCCGCCGCTGCCGACATCCGCGATCCTCCATCTTCATGCGACTCCTCTTCCTGTTTCCTCTGCGCGTCGCCGGGAATGACGTCATTGCCGGCGACGCGCACAGAAATTTTTGGGCTGAAAAACTCGGCTTATACGCGAGTATATACGGTAATACTAGAGGTGCTGCCCAGGGGCTACAACTGTCTCTTATTACCCCTGCAGATTTCATCTCTCTGAGCATGTCTTTGGTGGTTTGGTAGTGAGCTGGTGGTAAAGGTCTATACCTCTCTTTTATAGGCTGATGGTTACCTGTGGGTATAGTGTGCTCTACCCCTTTAATCTTCCCAAAGTCTAACGGGTGTTTAATGAATATTTGTTCATATTCTTTCACTACCCGGTATACTCCATGCTTGTGACGGGGAGGTGTAGAACTGGTACCTACATGCAACTTTTGGCACCAATCCTCCAGCTTCTCCTCTGAGCCATTGTCATCCGCCTGACATGACGGGTTCAAGGGCTCGGCGGCTGTGATGTTATTGTTATCAACCGTGTACAACTTAGCCATGGTAGCATACTTTGGTAATGTGACCTCATCTTCTCTGCAGTTTAATAGGCGTAATGGCACTCTTCCCCTGTGTACGTCAACTACTCCTCTCGCTGTGAGTATGGTGGGTCTACTGTCTGAGTACACGGGTTCTACCAGGGCTTGATAGTCTTGCCCCTTAATGCCTATTGCGGCTCTACACCAGAGCAACATTTCAGTTTTGGGAGGAATTACAATGGGTATTGGATCATTTACTCGTACACTGCCGATCTCACCTCCGGAGATTTCTACCTGTTGCTTCAACATCAGAGCTTTGATCTCATTATGCAGAAGCCTCTGTTGTCCAGTTCCGGCAGTCTCGGCTATTTGCTGCAAAACACAACACTTCGGAAAAAACATTTCTCAATTACATTCATTCTTATCAGCATCACGGGTTCACGTTCTCGCCGGTTAACGTCGATGATTATAACACCCTGGTTCTGCAATTCTACCTTCCCAACCTGAATATTCATCTCTCTAAACCCAACCTTTGGTATTAACTGTCCATTACTAGCCCATACCTCAAAGTTAAAGTCATCTGGTGCATTAGTAATGTCTGAATCAGCCCAGTACCTTTTATAACGAACATGTGGGATGGATGTTATTTGGGACCCGGTATCCAGCAAGGCACTAAAGGGAATGCCATCCAACACAATAGGGATCACCGGTTTTCCTCCCACGAATCTGTCATACCAGGCTGAGGGGCCTTGAGTGTTCATTCCTGGGGAGCGGCCCGCCTGCCCAGGGAATCGTCGTTTAAAGGACACTCACGAGCAAGATGGCCTGGTTTCTGGCAACGACGGCAAATGGGCTGTCCATCTGGTTGGTAGCGATCTCTGGGTCGTCCTCTTGCTGCTGGGTATCTTCTGGGCCTCGTCCACTGGACATCCTCTCTGATGGTCGCCGACTTGGTCTTGGGTGCAGACTTTGACTCTCGCAGTTCCTTGATGACCATGGCCATAGAGATCACGGTGTCTGTCAGGGCATCTAGCTTTTGGTTGAGGGCAGCATTAGAAATCAGTTCTCCAGTCTCAGCAGCAGTTGCTGACATAGCAGATGTCACTGGCGCTGCCGGCTGCTGAGGTGCTACTGCAATGTCCAGGACAGTTGGTAGCTCCCGTGGCTCTTCCAGCTGCTGCAAACGGATAGCTCTATCTTTCAGCTCAGTAAATGTCATGTCAGGGTTCTGCAGCAGTATCATGCTTAACTGTCCTCGGTGGGAAGGGGAATGGAGGCCCTCTATGAATTTGTCAAATAGCATTTTATCAGCTCCCGGGGCTAAAGCAGGTTCTGCCAGTTTAAGGGCTCTGAGTGCTTCCTGCAGGTTCAAGGCAAAGTCTCTGGCACTCTGTTTAGGTTTCTGGTGGCATACAAAGAACCTCATCTTAGCCCGGGTATCAGCAGCAGATTCAAACGTTGCTTTCAGTCTGGCTGCTAGATGCTCTATAGCAGTGATGGCGAACCTTTCTGAGGCCGAGTGCCCAAACTGCAACCTAGAACAAAATTATTTATGGCGAAGTGCCAACACGATAATATTACCTAAATTACAGCAGGAGTGGTAATCACAAGCGCTGCACAGGGGGGAGAGCCAGCAGATGCTAACTCTCTTCACTGTGCAGGGCTTGTAGTCCTGAAACATTGATGATCAATTCAATTATTTTAACAATGAATTGATTTTAAACTTACCTTTGCAATGTTCTCTTCTCTTCGGCAGTGGTCAGACAGCTCATGTGTACTGCACATTGAAGCTGAGCCGCTGCCACTGCCCTTTCTAGAAACAGCAGGTGGATTGATCTGTATGGAAAAAATGCAGAATATTAGACAGATAGGAGATAGATTTTATCATGGAATACAAGCAGATTTCATACTGAAATCATGGTCCTCATCTTGTAGTAATATCTCCATCATGACCCTCTCCTTGCAGTAATGTGTCCCATCCTGACCCTCTCCTTGTAGCTATGTGCTCCATCCTGACTCTCTCCATGTAGTAATGTTTCCCATCCTGACCTTCCCATTGTGGTTATGTGCTCCATCTTGTCCTTCCCCTTCTAGCTATGTGCTCCATCCTGACCCTCTCCTTCTAGTTACGGGCTCCATCCAGATCCTCTCCTTGTAGTAATGTGCTCCATCCTGACCCTCTCCTTGTAGTAATGTGCTCCATTCTGATCATCTCCTTCTAGTAATGTGTCCTATCCTGACCCTCTCATTCTAGTAATGTGTCCCATCCTGACCTTCTCCTTGTAGTTATGTGCTCCATCTTGACCACCTCCTTCTAGCTATGTTCTCCATCCTGATCCTCTCCTTCTAGCGTTTTGCTCCATTCTGATCCTCTCCTAGCTATATGTTCCATCCTGACCCTCTCCTTGCAGTTGTGCTCCTTCATGACCCCCTTCTTGTAGTAATGTCTTCATCCTTATCCCCTTGTAGAATGCCCCATCCTTGTCCCCTTCGGGAATGTCCCATCCTTGTCCCCTTGTGGTAATGTCCCTATCCTGCCCCATCATGTAGTAATGCCCCATCCTGTTGTAATGCCCTATCCTTGTCCTCTTGCAGCAATATTCCCCATCCTGCAGTAATGCCCTATCCTTCTCCCCTTGTAGTAATATGCCCCATCCGTGTCCCCTTGAAGTAATATGCCCCATACTGCAGTAATGTGTCTCATCCTTGTCCCCATGTAGTAATATGCCCCATCCAGCAGTAATGTGCTCCATCCTTGTCCCTTGGTATTATTGCACCACCATTGTCCCCATCACATAGTAATATGCCCCAACTTGCCCCCTGGTAGTATTGCCCTATTCTTGCCTCCACTACATAGTAATCTGCCCCATCCTTGTCCCCATCACACAATAATATGCCCCATCCTGCCATCACATAACAATATGCCCCATCCTGCCCCCTGTTAGTATTGCCCCATCCTGCCCCATTACATTACAATATGCCCCATCCTGCCCCATGACATAATAATATGCCCCATCCTGCCCCCTATTAGTATTTCCCCATCCATCCATCCATCATCCTCTTAGTATTGCCCCATCCATCCATCCTCCTCTTAGTATTGCCTCATCCATCCATCCATCCTCCTCTTAGTATTGCCCCATCATCCATCCTCCTCCTCCAGGTATTGCCCCATCCTCCTCCTCCTTGTATTGCCCCATCCTCCTCCTCCTAGTATTGCCCCATCATCCTCCTCCTCCTCCAGGTATTGCCACATCATCCTCCTCCTTGTATGGCCCCATCCTCCTCCTCCTCCTAGTATTGCCCCATCCTCCTCCTCCTCCTAGTTTTGCCCCATCATCCTCCTCCTCATAGTATTGCCCCATCCTCCTCCTCCTCATAGTATTGCCCCATCATCATCCTCCTCCTCATAGTATGGCCCCATCATCATCCTCCTCCTCATAGTATGGCCCCATCATCATCCTCCTCCTCATAGTATTGCCCCATCCTCCTCCTCATAGTATTGCCCCATCATCCTCCTCCTCATAGTATTGCCCCATCATCCTCCGCCTTGTATGGCCCCATCCTCCTCCTCCTCATAGTATTGCCCCATCATCATCCTCCTCCTCATAGTATGGCCCCATCATCATCCTCCTCCTCATAGTATGGCCCCATCCTCCTCCTCCTCCTCATAGTATGGCCCCATCATCATCCTCCTCCTCATAGTATGGCCCCATCATCATCCTCCTCCTCATAGTATGGCCCCATCATCATCCTCCTCCTCATAGTATTGTCCCATCCTCCTCCTCCTCATAGTATGGCCCCATCATCATCCTCCTCCTCATAGTATTGCCCCATCCTCCTCCTCCTCATAGTATTGCCCCATCATCCTCTTCCTCATAGTATTGCCCCATCATCCTCCTCCTTGTATGGCCCCATCCTGGCTGCTGGTGAAAAAAAAAAAAACTTTCATACTCACCTTTCTTCACCGCTGCTGCAGCTTGCATCCTGTCTCCACTCTCCAGCACTGAGGGCGGTCACGTGATGCCGGGCGCGTCACGTGACCGCTGTCACATGACGCTGGCCGGGAGGGTGGGCTTAGAAGTGTCTGAGAGAGGAGAAATGTCTCCTCTGCTCAGATACAGCTTAGATCTGCCGGCGGCGCACGCCGGCAGATCAAACCGGCAGTGTGGTGGCGAGGCTGCGTGCCAGCGGAGGCGGCTCTGCGTGCCACCGCGGGCACGCGTGCCATAGGTTCGCCACCACTGCTCTATAGTGTCCTTATCTGTGTCCAGCCAGGACGCAACCTCACGCCGTGCATTGCCCGTTAACTGTCCCATTATCATTCCTACACGCTGGGCTTCAGTGAGGGAGTACATCACATAATATTCCTTTATCTTTAGCATAAAGTCAGTTAGTGTATTAGGCTCACCGGAGTATTGGGGCAGCCACATGGCCCCTGGAGTATACGGCATCAGGAATGGCATTATTTTTGCTGTTCCTTGCGCCGCTGCACCGCCGGGTACTATCGCTGGGTCCGGCGTTGCAGCTCCGCCGGCTGCTCCGTCGCCGCCTTGTGCATTGGGCTGCGACATCTTGGGCCCCCTTAGTTAATATCCGCTCTCCGTCTTCCGCTTCCGTCCGGATGTCTAACTAAGGTTCCGCTGCGCACCAGGGATTCTCTTCCCTTCCGGATGACGTCAGAGCGGTGAGCGGTTTTTCTTCCCGCGCGTCGCGTGCTCTGCAATGGCGGATTCTGAAATTTACAGTATCTGTGGCGCAGTTACAATTCAGCTTGCCGCACGCCCAGCAATGGCGGCAGATTTAAAACAGTCATTAATCACGGCACACAATGCCCCGTACCGGGCACGGTAGATCCTGTTCGTGACGCCAGGTTGTGGAGCCCACTGGGACGGGGTACTCGGTGCCGGACCGGGGTGCTGCTGGGGGATGTCACGGCGGTCCTGGTCCGGACCGTGTCCCGGGCCCGCACAATAAAATGGGGGTTATTTACAGGGGATTTGTCACTCGTGACGCCACCCACTATATGCGGCCAGTAATGGGGCCGCCGCTGCTGCAGAACCTCCGGGGATGATGGGATAGCAGCTTGGATAGAATAGTTCCTGTGGGCAGAACTGGGTTCCCCGGGGCAGTGGTAGTAGTAGTTAAAGTCTGTGAGGATAGTTATTGATGCTGCAGGAGAGTAGGGGTAGCAGTAGAGATGATGAGAGTAGAGGTAATCGCAGTATATGAGGGCCAGTGGGGCTTCAGTATAAGGATCACACACACTCACGGTTTCTGTTGTTTTCCAAGTGTTTACTTGCAGATGGTATATCACAATATTGTCCACGGAGTCTGTACCGGGTTGCTCCCACCCTGACCGGGTCCTTGTCTTCCTACTTAAGCGCTGTGTGTGGCCCTGCTGCTGCTTGTAGCTATACTGCTGGCCCTGTCTCTGCTCACGGGTACCAATCTGCTGGGCAACTTGAGTCCTCTGTGTCACTGATCCCTCCGTGTTGCTTTGCTATGGTACAGTGAAGATGGTGGACCTTCACTATGGCGGTGTTTACTGTCCTGTCTGTCTCAGGCACAGCCTCGGATCTGGTATCCGTCTTAAGCGCCTCTCCGGGGTTAAGTTTGGGGTAACTCTTTATCCCGGGGATGTTCCTCTGTTACTCTGTCTCCTATTCTCAGACCTCTCAGGACCTCCACTTCTACTTGGCTCCACTTCTGCTCCAGACTAAACTAAAACTAACTGTCACTCCTGCTCTGTGGTAAACAACTTAGCTCCTCCCACTAGTGCAGGTGCCACCTAAGCTCCTCCCACTTTCTAGTGTAGTGTTGTGTGGGGAGTAAACCTGTGTTGATGTTTCTGTGGCACATTAACCCTTGGGGTGCCACATTCACATCCACATGTATCATATCATTATTTGTTTCTCCTTCTTTATTCATCCTGGATGGATTAATATTTATTGTACCTGTATTTATATTTTCAAAAACCTCTGATACAAGTTCTAAAACAGTATCCATATTTTTCCTTTCTTTATTTGTTGGGCAGTGTGGAATATTTTTGTCATTAGCATTATTTACATCAGGTCTATCTATTTCTTGTGATACATCTTTACCTGTGCTTTTATTATTGGTATCTCCCTCATTATTGATATTAATCGCAATTGGTTCAGGATGAATAAAGAAGAAGAAACTACACAAAAATGTGGAACATCAAAAATAGTAAATAATGGTAGGAATCTCAAAGATGGTAAAATCACTCAGTTTTTTCCATTGGCTCAGGGTCGCCAACCGAAAAGAAAAAGGGGAGGAGAGGATGTAGGGGGAGTGGCGGACCCAATAGAAGAATCCGTATTAGAACAAAACGCTCTGCAGAAAAAGTCAAAGGCAAGCTAGATGAGAACAAAGGGCTAGGTATCTTCAATTTATCAAGGTACACCCTAAATAAAAATGAGACATCATTACTCGGGAAAGGCCTGTCATTTAGCCCTTCCTCAAATTTAGACAACTTTTCTCTTTTTTTAGACTTTAATGAATTTTTTAGGAAGCTAACCGTACAAAGGCATTTTATCATTGAAGAAAAAATAAAGGCAGGCACCTCTAAATTATCGTTACCCATAAAAGAAAAGGAATTGGATGATAATACAAATAATGATATGATACATGTGGATGTGAAGGGCCGGAGTAAGTTCTATCCCTTACACCGTAAGGGGTCACAAATAGAGGCATTCCAACAACTTGTCTTAAAAGAAGTACGAAACATCACAAACCCCAAACTAAAGGACAATATGAGTAGGGATGAAAGAAAAGCGATCACCTCCCTCCGCACGAATGAAGAATTAGTTATTAAAAATGCTGATAAGGGAGGGGGGGTTGTACTTATGGATAAGAACTGGTACCTTGAAGAAGGAAATAGGATTTTGAGTGATGAGGAATATTACAAGAGACTAGAAATGGACCCTTCCATAAAAATCTTCCTGAAATATAATGAATTGATAAAAACAGCTTCAGAAAGGGGGATTCTAGATAAGAAAGAGAAGAAATTTCTAGATATTGCAAAATATAAGGTCCCCCACTTCTATTTCCTTCCTAAAATTCATAAGGACCCAGTGAACCCCCCCGGCTGTCCCATCATAACCGGAGTAGAGTCTATCACGTGTAATTTATCGCACTATGTCGATCTATTTTTACAAATATATGTAGGTAAATTGGAATCATATCTGAAAGACTCCTCGCAACTAATAAAAGAAGTGAGAGCATTACCCCCACTTCCTGGTTGTCTTCTACTCACGTTGCATGTAGCTGCATTATACAGCAACATACCACACAGTAGAGGTCTTGAGGTAATCGAGAATATCTTAAAGAGTGACCAAGAACTACTAGATGAACAAAAAGAGTTCATAGTAACAGCAATACGTTTCATATTGGATAATAATGTATTTACCTTTAATGGCTTGGTGTATCGACAGAAGAGGGGCTGCGCAATGGGGACTAGATTCGCACCAAGTTACGCAAACTTGTATATGGGTGCATATGAATCGGTCTCCATTGCGCAGCCCAGATGGGCAAAAGAGAAAATTGTCTATTACAAACGCTATATAGACGATTTGATCATTATTTGGAGGGGTACCGAGGAAGAGGTGCAAACCTTTGTGACAGAATTAAATAATAACAATTGGGGACTAAAGTTCACTATGTCTGTGTCCAGTTCAGCCCTCCAGTATTTGGACCTGTGGGTTCACTTTGATCATCTGGGGAGGGTGTACACGTCCATGTTCTTCAAGAAGGTAGATGTCAACAGCCACTTGGAGTTCGGGAGTGGGCACCTCCCTAGGTGGTTATCTAGCGTTCCCTATGGCCAATACTGGAGGGTGAGAAAAAACTGTACAAATGATAGTGACTTTAGGACAGAATCAAAAATTCTAAAGGAAAGGTTTAGAGAGAAGGGCTATCCGAAACGGTTATTGCAAGATGCATATAAAAGAACAAAAGATCTTACACAAGAATCATGCATAGAGAAAATGTCAAACAATGAAAGGAAAAAGAATGAGGAGGAAATTGTAAACAAGACTAAATGGAGCTTGGTAACCACTTATTGCCAACCTAGAAAATTAATTCTAGATTTGATAAATAAGTATTGGTTTGTGTTGAAGAGTGACCCGATTCTTGGTGATCACCTACCCAAAAGACCCAATGTTATATATAGGAGAAACAAAAATCTGCGGGAAATGGTGGCCCCTAGCAAGGTAGGATGTAAACCAAAAAATAAGCTAGGAGGGGGAGAAGATAACACGAATGTGGGATGTTATGCATGCGAGATCCCTAAGTGTCTTTGCTGTAGAGTCATCAGTGATGGAGAGAAAACTTTCACATCCTCAACCACTAAACAAAGTTTTCCCATAAAACACAAGGTCTCATGCCAATCCACATATATCATCTATTTAATTTAGTGTCCGTGTGGGACCCAATACATTCGGAGAACAATTCAAACCATGCATGCAAGGCTCAATAAGCACCGGTCCAACATCAAAAACGGGTATCAGCTACATAGTCTATCAAAGCACTACACAATCTGCCATCAAAAAGATGCTATGAAGATGAAACTTACAGTGATAGATCATGTGAAAGATAATGTGAATGACCGTCTGGGTACTCTCATTAAGATGGAGAGTTTCTGGATTTTTAAAATGGGAACGCTGAGCCCGGAAGGCCATAACCTGACCCTTGAGAATGTAGCGAAACACTAAGAATAATATGAGAAATAAATATCATTACAGCTATATTACAGGTAATTTTATTCAGGAATTGTAAAAATTATTTTTAATGTTAATTTTATATTTTTTATTGTGAAATATGAACATACATATTGTACAGCCGTATACTTGCACATTTTTTTACTGTTATTTTTATTTTGTTTTTATATGCTATTTTTATCCTATTTGTGTGTTAAAAAATTAGTGTAACATAGAAACTAACTATATTTGTTGTATACATAATTTGGAGAAACCTTTGTGGGGATAGATTAATGGGAAGTGTGCCCTCTATGGGTAAACAGGAGATTGGTTTATAAAAGGGAAAAAAAAAAAAAAATGCTGTAAACACAGAACAGCCTTATATCTGGTGTGCGGCTCTGCAGGTGGAGGTGAACAGGAGATTGTTCTTTGTTGGATAAAGGAAGGGTTAATTGAATAATTGTGAACCAGCCAGTTGGAAGCAAAGCATTGTTTAATAAAAGACCAATCATGTGTAACTGCTATCTATATAATGCCAATGTCCAGTGTACCCCTTACACCACCTGATGAAGACTGTTTGTATGCAGTTGAAACGCGTAGTGGAGCTGTGAGGGGAGCTAAGAAGTTAATAAAAGGTTCGCCATTTATGAAAACATCTTACATGTCTGCTTGTTCCTTAGAGCGCTCCTAATTAGACCGCCATTACTATTTTTTGCATGAAAACTACTCCCTTTTTGAGGGACTGGCAGCCGGAGCAGCTCAGGAACAGCACAAACAATCTGCCTTGAACAAGAGAGAGGAGAGAGGAGAGGCAGTGCACATACCGCAGGCGGCGGAGGCCGTTAAACCGGGTTGTGCAGGACTTGCACAACCCGATAAGGTGAGTGTCCACCTACCCACGCCACTTAGACGTTTTTAATAAGGGGATCCTACACATTTGCGCCCCTTTTCCTTTTTGATTTACACTCACAGGCTCAGACACACTCACAGGCTCAGACACACTCACAAGCTCAGGCTCAGACACACTCACAGACTCAGACACACTCACAGGCTCAGACACACTAACAGGCTCAGGCTCAGACACAGACACCCACAGGCTCAAGCTCAGACACACTCACAGGCTCAAGCTCAGACACACTCACAGGCTCAGGCTTAGACACACTCACAGGCTCAGACACAGACACACTTACAGGCTCAGACACAGACACACTCACAGGCTCATACACACTCACAGGCTCACAGGCTCAGGCTCAGATGCAGACACACTCACAGGCTCAGACACAGACACACTCACAGGCTCAGACACAGACACACTCACAGGCTCAGACACAGACACACTCACAGGCTCAGACACAGACACACTCACAGGCTCAGACACAGACACACTCACAGGCTCAGACACAGACACACTCACAGGCTCATACACACTCACAGGCTCACAGGCTCAGGCTCAGATGCAGACACACTCACAGGCTCAGATGCAGATGCACTCACAGGCTCAGACGCAGATGCACTCACAGGCTCTTACGCAGACGCACTCACAGGCTCTTACGCAGACGCACTCACGGTCAGATGCGCTCAGACGCACTCACGCTCAGGTTCAAATGCACTCAGGCTCAGACGCACTCAGGCTCAGACACACTCAGGCTTAGACGCACTCAGGCTCAGATGCACTCATGCTCACTCTCAGACGTACTCACTCTCAGATGCGCTCAGGCTCAGACACGCTCACGCTCAGACACGCTAACGCTCAGACACGCTCACGCTCAAGCATGCCCACTCAGGCTCAGACACTCACACTCAGACACTCACTCTCAGGCTCAGACACTCACTCTCAGGCTCATACTTTCACAATCAGGCTCAAACCCTCACACTCAGGCTCAGAGACTCACACTCAGGCTCAGACTCTCACACTCAGGATCAGACTCTCACACTCAGGATCAGACTCTCACACTCAGGATCAGACTCTCATTCAGTCTCAGACACTCAGTCTCAGACACACACACACACACACACACTCTCAGACAATCACTCTCACACACATACACACACTCACATTAACTCACAGACACAAACTCTTTTGTATAACTAACCTAGCTGGCGGTCCTGTGC
Organism: Allobates femoralis; assembly: GCA_033576535.1. Taxonomy (NCBI): domain Eukaryota; kingdom Metazoa; phylum Chordata; class Amphibia; order Anura; family Aromobatidae; genus Allobates; species Allobates femoralis. The sequence continues at coordinate 133,469,796 of JARQOC010000009.1, read as the reverse complement.
AGGGGGCTGCCGCGATACCGCTGTATTATTACTTTCGGCCCCTTCATTGACACTTCACTGCTGCTCGCTCTGCGCCCTATGCATGCCGCCAACCAATGAGAGGCCCGCAGGTGACGTCATATGCCTCTCATTGGCTGGCGGCTTATATTGAACTTGCAGGGCACAGAGCAAGCAGCAGAGTGAGCGGCATGGAAGTGTCAATGAAGGGGCCGGAAGTAATAATACAGCGGTATCGTGACGGCAGCCCCCTGCACAGGATCACCGGCATGATTCCACTGTCCATGGTGTTGGGGGCCGCACTGAGAAGCCCAGGGGCCGCATGCAGCCCGCGGGCCGCGTGTTTGAGACCCCTGCTTTAGAAGGTGTTTTCTATGTGTTTTCAATGTGTTTGCATGTGTTTGTGTTTGCCTGCCATTGTTTTCAATGGTGTTCAACGGTGTTCGACAAACATTCAAAGAACATTTGTCGAACAACCCCCCAATTTGACGAATCGAATCGAATTTGAATACTAGGGTAGTGTCTCATCTCTACTCCCAAACTGTCGCTTATCCATGTTATAAAAATAAAAGCTTATAATCTGACATAAAAATTCATCCACTGGTTGTATTAATTACTCTTTTGAAAGCTGAAACCCTTCGATATGTGGTTTAGGTTAAGAAAATAAATTGGCATCAATGCTGAAATATTGATCATTTAATGAACACAAAATGGTCAGATTTTGGCAAGACAAAAGTTTTGTCGCCCACAGAAAGTAATGTGATTTTCAAACAAATAATTAACTTAAAATACAAATATATGTTGCATAACATTGGTGAATGAATTTGTATTGCTATTAGAGTATTATTTAATATTTTGTGTGACTTTCATGAGCTTGAAGGACTGCATCCATGCAGTTCAACAATGATTCATACAATTTATTTATGAAGTCATCAGGAATAGCAAAGAATGCAGTATTACATGCCTCCCAGAGTTCATCTAGATTCTTTGGTTTTGTCTTCCAAGCTTCCTCTTTCATCCTACCTCAAACATGCTCAATGATGTTCATGGCTGGTGACTTTTGCTGGCCAGTCCTTGAGCACTTTGATCTTTTTTGCCTGGAGGAACTTTATTGTAGAGATGGATATATGAGATGGAGCACCATCAGGGGCGGACTGGCCCAGGTGGCAGGGGGGCAAGTGCCCCCCAGGCTGGTGGAATTGTCCTCATCTAGGGCCGCCCCCATACTGAAATGGGCCGGCACATCTGCTTTGTGGCCGCAGCGGCTTGTATCACAGCAGCCGACAGCGGACGTGCCCGGCGGGAAGCATGGTGAGTGCGGGCTGTGTGATAGCGGCCACAGCCCCCTCCCCCCCTGCTCCTCACCTCGCCATCAGGACTACCCCCCGCTCCTCAACTGCAAGGGCTGGAAAAATACACTGCCTCCTGGGGCAAAGTGCACCAGCCCGCCCCTGAGCACCATTCTGCTGCAGAATTTGACCCCTTTTATGAAATGGAATATAAGAGGTAGTTAATACTTCTTGATATTTTAGGCTATTGATATTGCTTTCCACCTTGCAAATGTTTTGCATATCCCCATACTGAATGTAACTCCAGACCATGATTTTTACACCACCAAATTTAACTGTTTTCTGGGTGTATTTTGGATCCATGCGGGCTCCAATAGGTCTCCTGCAGTATTTGCTGCGGCTGTGGTGTAATTCAACTGAAGATTCATCAGAGAAATCCACCTTCTGCCACTTTTCCAGCGTCCATCTGTTTAGCAGGCTGTGGGACTTTACAAATGCCACACGGTTTTTTATTTGCTTTTTGTTTAGTGCTGGCTTCAGGGCACTGATTCGACCATGGAGGCCATTTCGAGACTGAATCCTACAAACTGTTCTAATTGACACAGAGACTTGAGGTGACCAGGCCTGTTGGAGCTCTGCTGCAGTGCAAGAGGGGCTTGCTTTGGATTTTCTATCCAACAAACGTTCATCCTGAGCAGTTGTCTTGTGGGGTCTGCCGGACCTGGGCTTGTCAAACACATCTCCAATCTCTTCAAATCTTTTTTTATTTCTTTGTACTTGACGCTGAGACACATTAAAGGTGTCAGCCACCTCTGCAGTGGATCTGGTCTTGAGGCTCTTGATAATCAAGGCTTTGGTCGCAGGGTGGATTTTTGGCATGTTGTCAGAGCTCAATTTGCAGTTCAAGTGAAGGTCTGGGGTGCTGGGTTTCTTTTTATACACACCCACTAATTAACCGGTCATTTACTGAGCACAGGTGAAGATGTAAACTAAGATTGGGTGCATTATATGACTAGGCGACAAAACTTTTGTCTTGCCAAAATTTGACCATTCTGTGTTCATTAAATGATCAATATTTCAGCATTGATGCCAATATATTTTCTTAACCTAAACCACATTTTGGAGGGTTTAAGCTTTCAAAAGAGTAATTTGTACAACCAATGGATGAATTTAACATCAGGTTATAAGCTTTTACATAACATGGATAAGCGATATAACTTCTGTCTGGGAGTGTAATAGGGAATTTTGATTGTGAACATTAATGGGGACAGTGATGATCAGGATCGGACTGGGGTGTTTCTGGCCCACCAAGGAAATTGACCACCCACACTTCAGCTATATGCAAATGCCTGTTATACCCATTATAGTGGCGGTTCCTGCACATCACTGTGTGCTCACCACAACTGTGATGTACAATTACTGTAGTTTGCATTAAAGGGATTCTTTAGTGAAAACAAGTTATTAGCGATCCACAGGTTAGGAAGGAGACAACTGATTTGTTGGTGGAATCTGTTGAGTGGAAACCGCAAAGTCAGCAAAATGTGGAGCTATTATCCCCGTCATAAAATGTAGCGGCCTGTAATGATGTGACCACAGCTTCATTTACCCTCATTGGGGCTTCAAGAAAAATCCAAACAGAGTGCTTACATTCACTGAGGGAATGAATGGATCAGTGGTTGAGCAGTACATGAGCTCCAGTCTAATGGGGAGAAAACAAACCTGTGACTAAGGACCATCTTTAAGGAAGATGATTTTAACGTGTGTGTTTTCATTTTTTTTTCTAATAAAATTCATTTTTAAGGATCGATATCTCAGGACTCAGTGCTGGATGTTTCTCTACTTTCTTTTCGATACATAATAGGAATAAAAGTTGCACATTCAGCAGTCAGACCACTCACCAATAAATAACTTACACTTATCCTTAGGTCACAATCACATATTGAGTATTTGGTGAGATTTTTTGCCTCAGTATTTGTAAGACAAAACCAGGAGTGGAACAATCAGAGCTATTTTTTCTGCCTTTCTCAGGGTACCTTTACACTCCACAACCACAGGAGACATTTTTGGCGGCGATATCTCTCGCTGGAATTACCGCCGCCAAATTGCCTCCTTATTGCGGCATGTATTTCGGGAATTTGGCGGTGATAAAACCAATGTCGCCTGATTTAGATTTTACTGCACTGCTCCAAAACCAGGCGATGGGAACTAGGCGACATATCGCCGTCAAATTCCCGAAATACACGCTGCAATAAGGAGGATATTTGGCGGCGATAATTCCAGCGACAAATATTGCCACCAAAAATGTCTCCTGTGGTTGCAGTGTGTAAAGGTACCCTCACCCACTTCTGGTTTTGTCTAAGGTGAAAATCTCAAATACTCAATGTGCACATGGCCTTAGAAGAGATGATTACTTGCTTTCTCTGGAAAACCACTGTAAGTGCATCTCTGCTGCTGTCTAATAGTCACAGGATAGAAGGGATTAAAAATCCAAGTATTTAATATATATGGGAAATAAATAATTTTCCCCTTATTGATATCAGAAAAAAAAACATAAGGCCGGCGACAATCCACTATACCAATACCAATAATACCACACAGAAGGGAGAAATACCACCACACCATGACCAGAGCACATAGTAACACCAAATAGTGATCAAATACTACCACGAGCAAGGTGTAAATACTGCCACACCATGACAAGACCACATATTACCACTACATAGTGACCGAATAATACCACATACAAATGACAAATACCGCCACACCTTGACCAGAGCACATAATGCCACTACATAGTGACCAATAATACTAAAATAATAAAGATTAAAAAAAGATCTGTATATTGGGTCAGTGTACAGGTAATACAGTGACTATTTATGACATTATACACAGGAGCTCTGCATATAGAGTCTAGTGTACAGGTAATACAGTGATCACTGGTGACATTATAAATAGGAGCTCTGTATATAATGTCAGTGTACAGGTAATACATAGATCACTAGTGACATTATACACAGGAACTATATGTATAGTGTCAGTGTACAGGTAATGCAGTGATCACCAGTGAAATTATACACAGGAGCTCTGTATATAATGTCTGTGTGCAGGTAATATAGTGATCAGCAGTGACATTGTACAAAGGTGCTCTGTATATAGTGTCTACTGTACAGGTAACGCAGAGAACACTAATGACATTATATACAGGAACTCTATGTATAGTGTCAGTGTACAGGTAATGCAGTAATCACCAGTGACATTATGCACAGGAGCTCTATATATAGTGTCAGTGTACAGGTAATATAGTGATTACCAGTAACATTGTACACAGGAACTCTGTATATAGTGTCAGTGTACAGGTAATACACTGGACTAATTCTTCATCTACAATTTGAAAAATATTGATTGAGCAACAGCATTGACTCTCAAACGTGTCACAACAACGCTTTGGTCCTGCAGAGCTGACTCTACTAAAGGGGCCATCACACGCATCAATATCACGTGCAATATCGCTGCTGCACATGACGTTGCAGCGATATTGCCGCGTGTGACAGGGCGCATCAACCAGCGATAAATCTCTGGTTTATGGTCGCCAGGTTTTCGGACTGGACTGAAAACCTGGCGATGGTCGCCCGGTAGACACGCAGCGTCGCTGCATGTGACACCGGGACGCGCGATTAGCCAGCTCCCAGCGCCTCTCAGCAAGCGCTGGGAGCTGGTATCCATGGCAAGGTGCGGGTAACTAGGCAGCGTGCGTTGCCTAGATACCTGATGTGTACCTTGGTTACCAGCCTTCTCCGCTCACCGGCTGGTATCCAAGGTACACAGCGGGTAACTAGGGACCCTAGTTACCCGCTGTGTACCTTGGATACCAGCCGGTGAGCGGAGAAGGCTGGTCACCAAGGTATACATCGGGTATCTAGGCAGCGCGCGCTGCCTAGTTACCCACAGTTTACCATGGATACCAGCCTGCTCCCGCTTACCGCAGCCTGGCAGCAGGAGCAAGACATCATGGAAACGATATTTAAATAATTTCCACGATGTCGCTGGTCCACTGATTGCTGGTGAGTTTGCCTGTGTGACAGCTCACCAGCGATCAGCCATCAATGTCGCCAGCGATCAGATCGCTGACGACATTGACGTGTGTGACACCGGCTTAAGGCCCTTAAGCATGACTATCAGCAGATTAAAGATTTACTTAAACAGACTGCTGATGACTTTGAAGAAAAAAGCTGTGTATGGTGTGAAGCAGAAGGACTGTTAAGACAAATGAATCAGCTTGAAATTGGTATTATGATGTCCTGCAAAGTTCAGATGCTTCTAGTAAAAATCTACGAAACTCGATCTAAACAGTGCAGTGGCGTCACTGACCAGCTTAAAAAACTATGTCGCATCAAAGCATAACTCCTTCAAAATTTATGAGAAGCAAGGCGAAGGAGCTGTCAGGTTCATCTGAGTGTGTTCAGACGATAACTCGATACAGGCGCCAAAACGTGTGTCTCAATCAATTGGATTATGGCCATATGAAAGAAATACAACTCAGCGCTTCTGAAAAATACAGAAAAAAAACTTTCTTGCCTATCAATGATCAGTTTATTGCTTCTCTTGACCAACTTCTTCAAACATATAAAGATATATCAAGCAAATTTAGCTTTCTTATCCATCTGATAGAACTGTCTTCAGACGAGCTTAAGGCCACAGCAGAGCAACTCATTAGGCCTTATTCACATGACTTGGACATTACATTTATTGATGAACTGTGTCAGTTTGTAACATTTGCCAATTTATTCACAGACGAGGAGCAAAAGATATCAGCACTGAACTTTTCATGTACAAGCTTATCATGGAAAAGGGTGTGCAGGACACTTTCCCAAATATTGAGATAGCTCTAAGGATATATCTAATTTTGATGGTAAACTGCAGTGGTGAGTGTTCCTTCTCAAAACTCAAATTAATTGAAAACCGATTAAGGCTATGTGCGCACTTGCCGGGTTTTGGGCGGTTTACCTGTGTAAACCGCTGGTTTGTTTACATTAGTTTTATGTAAATTTATGTTAATCCAAACCGGCGTTTGGATTAACATTAAAACCAATGTAAACCGACCAAGGCTGTGCACACACCGGCGGTTTCCACAACCTCATCCGTTGCTAACCCGCAGGTTTCCCAGCGGGTTAGCAAAGAATGAGCTTGTTCTATAAAACGGCAGTTCTGCAGCGGCTGCAAGCAGAATCATGTGCTGCTTCCAGCCGCAGCAGACCCGCCGCCGAGAACCCGCTGTGCAACCGCCGGATCCCGCCCGTCACCCGCCCGGCTCCCGCCGCACATACCCGCCAGGAAGCCGGTGGACGGCGCCGGAGCTTCCTGGCGGGTTCCGCCCAGCCGCCGCCGACCAACCCGCCGGCAAGTGCGCACATAGCCTAAGGACATCCATGAAGCAGGAACGACTTGTAAATTTGGCTATCATGAGCATCGAGTCAGATATACTGCGTGAATTGGACTTTAGTGACATCATTATTGATTTTGCAACACGAAAATCAAGGAATGTGCCTGCTTGTAAAAAAGATAGTTCAAATAGGCATGGTGTCCACAGTCCGCACTGCTGCTTCAAGAAATGCACTTGGAACACATTGCTTACTTCATCTCCTCCTTTATTCCTCCACACAAATCTAATAAAAAAAGAAGGAGATGAAGTAAGCAATATCTTCCAAGTGCATTTCTTGAAGCAGCAGCGCGGACTGTGGACACCATTCCTATTTGAACTATCTGTTTTCCCGAGTTTTGCGAGGCGGTGGAGGTCCTGCAGCAGCTGTAATCCAAGCACTCAGCTGGTTGTGGGTTATCACAACCTAATCAGGTGAGCAAGCTGCATCTCAGTTATTGTCTAGTTGTGTCATTAGTGATAAGGCACAATCTGCGCCTCTTTGTGTCTCCTTCATTTTATTATAGATTGGATTGTAAAAAAGGAATGATTTTACCTAAATTACTCTGCGTAAATGATTTTTGTAAATAAACTTGCATGCGTTTCATTTTGTGCTTTTGCATTACATATTGCAACACCTTGAAAAATGGGCCTCCCTCCAAAATGGGCCCCGGGCCACTCACTTCTTATATCCAGCCCTGTACACATCATGACAAGGAAAACCTAAGAATCAGTCCCCAACGCAAGGGGAAAAAAGATAACAAGTAAAAAAGGAAATCATTGAAAAAATAAGGAAAAAGGATTGTCCCCACCTAGGGGAGAGTGACCAAAATACATCTGGGGCAAACTTCCAAAAAATCCAAAAGAGATTGGAAGCCTGTAGGTAACCAGGGAAAAAAGTTCAAGAGTGAACTGGAACTTGCAAGTGTTCTTTGCAAGAAAATGGAACTATGGACTGTCCATTTAGAACCTCAGATAGTGGACCATTCAGGGTCAATGTAACATTTATTAGATCCAGAAATTGGCTATCTAGGTGAAGATAGGTTATGTGACCAAAGTCCCCGTTGGATTAGGAGCTTTTCCACCTGTGCAGGAACAAGTCATGTATGGTTGGAACCACCTTTACAGATCAATTTGGTAGGGTGCCCCCAATGATTCGGGATATTGCGATCACGTAATACGGAGGTGTATGGATGAAATTCCCTTTGTAAAGCAAAGGTGCAGGAAAAACTGCCAGATGTGAAACTTTAAAACGCAGTGTAGGTTTCTCCTGTAGACAGTGTAGAAATTCCTCTTTAAGTTCATAAAAGTGGATCGTGGCTAACACATCTCTCGGAAAGCTTGGGTTGATGTTGGGTGGCTTAGGGAAGCAGTGAATTCTGTCGATGATAATATCTTTCTTGTCCACAGATGTTATGACCGCCATTATGAAATCCTGTAAAAAGGAACATAACTCCCCAGGTTGAATGGATTCATCTATTCCTCTCAATCTGACATTATTACACCTGGATCTATCTTCTAAATCCAGGGCTTTAGCCTGGACCCGGTCCGTGTTTTTTTTCAAGAAATCATGGGCATTAATTAGATCATTGTGGGATTTGATTAATTCAACCAGCTTTCTTTCTTGCTTGTGTGGCGCCCCACATGGTCAGGCATCACAGTGGGGTATTGCACCTGTAAAAAAGGTGTACTTTTCCCCAGCTGCAAGTGGACTCCAGGTTGGTGGGTGGGCCCCATTCCTGCACTCCCGCATTAACATAGTGGTGGGAGGTTAACCAGGAGGGAGATATTTTCACCTCTAGGGGAACAAAGAGGGGCTAGTCTGTGGAGGAGAGGAGTCGGGACAGTTGGAAAAGAGTGTGGAGCGAGGTGGAAGGTTTACCCGGACAGCTCTACGCTGATCCAGAGGAAAGGAGAGAGGATCCTGAGGGGATCCTGAGAGAGGGCGCCCAACATGAGGAGTCTGGGCCCTAGAGAGAAAGGTGGAACCCCAGCGTGGAGCAACCATACTCCAGAGAATTCCCCAGTCCACCACAGGAACACCGGACCCGAGGAAACAGCAAGAGTCTACCTCTGTAGTCGTCAACTGACTGCTCCGGTCTGTTCATCCCTGTCAGATGGAGCAGTCTGCCTGCTTCTTCAGCACGAGGGAGGGGAACCCCAAAACTACCTACAAGGAGCCATTGGGTATAGACTCATGCTAGGCGGGGAAGAAAGGACACGGGTTCATCAGCTAAAGTTTACCATGGGTCCCAACATACCACCTGGCATCCACTTACAGCCACCCGTAGAGCTACCTGTTTGAATAACATCTTGCTGAACTGTGGACTCTGTATTTTGCTGAGGAACATTTACAGTAAAGTACCCGGGAGAAAGTGACTTTGCCTTTGAGTGGTTATCTTCGTCAACCTATTTGCTTGCAGGAACGCTGCCCCGGAGGACCAGCTCCACCTGTAGGGAGCTTTGCCATCTCAGCCGCATTACCATCGACCTCCGGAGGACTGTGGTGGCACTGGTGACCCATCACCAGGTTCTTCAGGTGGCGTTACATGACAAACTCTTATCCCCTGTACATAACCCCTTATTGAAGTGTCACCCAGGCCACGGGCTCGGGCTCAGGCCCTGCCACCCGTGACTTCCCCGCGAAAGCATCCACTTCCTGATACCCGAGTACCCCTTGGCCTGGGGCTCGACACTTGTCTGTGCGGACCCCAGTTTCACAACCTCAGTCTTTAAATCAGCTACCATAACCCTCATATCCTCCTGGAGGGAGATCCTGAGAGAGGAGAGCAGCTCCCTTATGCTGCTGTGTGTAAGCAGAGCCTCCGCTCTGTCTGCGCCTGTTGATCCATAGCAGTCTATGGAGCTCCGTCGTGAAGCCCGAGCTGAGTGGGGGGAAGGCGGTACCATCTTAGAAGTCTCATGCATAGGCCGACCGCCAGTGAAAAAGTCAGTGACCTGCTTAGGGTGTTTCGGTGCCCTGGGGACTGGTTAAGCTAGTATTCCTAGATCCAGGGCTTCTGTTTGTGCCTCTTTGCATCTGTGAGTGCTGGAGCTCCTGCTCTATGCGACTGTTGCCTTGTTTCGGCAAGCCACGCCCCGCAGTACACCCTCTTTTAAGAGAGGCCTCCGGACTCAACAACAGGCACATCTGAACTAAGTCTACATCTCCTGAGTGATGAGAAATGAAAGGTGTTAAGGATGTTACATGGGAATTATGCCACGTCTGAATGTAGCCTCACTGCTTTGAAGCAAAATACCTTTTTAGGGGAGAATGGCTGGGGTCACACTTGCGTTTTTTTCATGCTTTTTTGGAGACTTGCGTTTTTAGTAAAGCATGTAAAAACACACCCATAGGCCTCCATGTTAAAAAACGCATGCCCTAATAACAAAAACGCATGTGTTAATAGCAAAAACGCATGTGTGACAGTACCATGCATTTTTGTGTGAGTTTTTGCTATTATATGATTAGCTGACATCAAAAACGCATGCAAAAACGCATGGTACATCAGTACCATCCAAAAACGCATGCGTTTTCTTAAAAACGCATGCGTTTTCCATAGTAGCCCATGTTAAAAAAACGCACCAAAAAATAGTGCATGCACTATTTTTGGGTGCGGATTTAAAAACGCATGCAAAAACGCAGGGTGCCATCACACACCTTAAAAAACGCATGCAGAAATGAATAAAACTCATGGTAAAACGCATGCGTTTTTTTTAAGACACTAAAAAAACGCATGCCAAGTGTGACCCCAGCCTAAGAATCAGGTTTTTTCCTGATCTTCCAGAGTGAAAGGCCCCTAAAATGATAATTCTGCAGTCACTCTATGTGACTGCAGAATTATCACTTCTCCCAGAGCATGCTCTCTGTGCTGCGAGTATTTGCTGTTTTGTAAGCCAGGAAGGAACGGACCCCAATTATGCGGTATGTAAGTTCTCAGCAGCGACAAGATTAGTGGGCGGGTGATTGCCAAGTCTTTGTGTTTCCCCTAAAAAGGCTGTGTTTGACCTCAAACAAGTGGTTACCAAATCCTTCATTTTCCACTGCAAAAAGCTTTTTTGACTTCAAAGCAGTGATTGCCAAATCCTTCATTGGCTGGGGTCACACTTGGCATGAGTTTTTTAGTGACTTAAAAAAAAACATGCGTTTTACCATGCGTTTTTTCATGTAATTATGAGTTTTTCAAGGTGTGTGATGGCACCCTGCGTTTTTGGCTGCATTTTTAAATCTGCACCAAAAAATAGTGCATGCACTATTTTTTGGTGCGTTTTGAAAAACGTATGCGTTTTTATAGAAAACGCATGCGTTTTTTAACATGGACTTCTATGGAAAACGCATGCAAAAACGCATGTAGAATTAGTACCATTTAGTGCCATTCAAAAACACATGCGTTTTCCATAGGAGCCCATGTTAAAAAAAACGCATGCGTTTTCTAAAAACGCATGCGTTTTTTTAACATGGGCTCCTATGGAAAACACATGCGTTTTTGGATGGTACTAATTGTACATGCGTTTTTGCATGCATTTCCCATAGGGCCCCATGTTAAAAAACGCATGCGTTTTTGGAAATGCACCAAAAACGCATGGTACTGTCACACATGCGTTTTTGCTATTAGGGCATGCGTTTTTTAACATGGGGTCCTATGGGTGCGTTTTTACATGCGTTTTTGAAAAAGCAGGTCTCCAAAAACGCTTGTAAAAAACGCAAGTGTGACCCTAGCCTAAGACTGGATACTACTTTGAGCTTTAGGCTGGGGTCACAGTTAACATGAGTTTTTTTTATTGATTCAACAAAACTCATGCGTTTTTTCATGTCAGCATGAGTTTTTTAAGGTGTGTGATGGCTCCCTGCGTTTTTGGGTGCGTTTTTAAATCTGCACCAAAAAATAGTGCATGTACTATTTTTTGTGCGTTTTGAAAAACGCATGCGTTTTTATAACATGGGCTCTTATGGGAAACGCATGCAAAAACGCATGTACAATTAGTACCATTTAGTGCCATTCAAAAACGCATGCGTTTTCCATAGGAGCCCATGTTAAAAAAACGCATGCGTTTTCTAAAACGCTTGCGTTTTTTTAACATGGGCTCCTATGGAAAACGCATGCGTTTTTGAATGGCACTAATTGTACATGCGTTTTTGCATGCGTTTCCCATAAGGCCCCATATTAAAAAATGCATGCGTTTTTGGAAATGCACCAAAAACGCATGGTACTGTCACACATGCGTTTTTGCTATTAGGGCATGCGTTTTTTAACATGGGGGCCTATGGGTGCGTTTTTACATGCGTTTTTGAAAACGCAGGTCTCCAACAACGCTTGTAAAAAATGCTACTGTGACCCCAGCTTTAGAGAAGAGAATATGTTACTGACTATACAAAATCTGCAAGATGAAGGGAAAAACATATTTGTTATCTGACAAGAACAATGCATTTAAAGTAAAAAATCCATCCCACTACTCTCTGGAATCCAGAGACCCTGTTTTGGACACATTTCAGAGATGATAGTATAGGATTTGATTGAACTATACGAACTTGTAAAAGTCGCCTCCATGACTGAAGGCAGAACACTGCCTGTAGGATTACAATTGAAATTATCACAAGCATTAAAATCCACCTCATTCTGCCACAAATGTGGAAAGAAGAGCTAGAGAATTATAATAGGACTAGCTGTGAGCCCGATGCAAATGCATCGGGATTCTAGAACGTGCGTTAATTAGATTATAGTAGCTATATTTTTTTTTATTTACATTTTTTTTGAATAACTTAATGTTATGAATATTTTATTTATTAGTTTTATTTTATTAGAATTAGTTAATGTTATGAATTTTTATATGGAATATTTTTGTTTATTATTTTATTATTGTAATTATTTATTATTTAATATTTTTAGAATATTATTATTTTTTTTATTTTAATTGATTTTTTTTTTATTTGAGTAATTTGATTTTCTTAGAATTAGTTAATGTTATTAATATTTTAATTATATATATTTTTTATTTTTTTATTTTTTTTTATTTTGATTTATTTTAATATTTATTATTTTTATTATTTGTATATTAATTTTTTATTTTAATGAAATTTATTTGTATTAGATTATTATTTTTTTATTTTAATTAGTTAATTTAATTAATATATTATTTTTTTTTTTTTTAATTATTTTTTATTTTATTATTTATTATTTTATTATTTATTTATTTTTTTTTAGTATTTTTATTATTATTAAATTTATTTATTTGTTATTTTAAGTGAATTTATTTGTATTTTTAAATATTTTTATGTGTATTTATTTATTTATTTTTATTGTCTTTAAATGTAGTGAATTTTTCCCATTGATAAAAATGTATGAATGAGCCTTGAATGTGATTGGTTGCTGTGTATGTGAATGTGATTGGTGCATTTTGGATCCGTGGGCGGGGCTCTCAGAAACTCGCGGCGGCCATCTTTAATCGTCAGTGAGCGGAGCGGACCGAAGACAGAACATCCAGGACCTGGAGCTCGCTGAAGGAAGAAAGAAGACCCCCGAGGCCGGAGGAAGAGGACGCCTGTGCCGGATGGAAGACTCGTGGCCCGGGCTGAAGGAAGAGGACGCCTGGGCCGGATGGAAGACTCGTGGCCCGGGCTGAAGGAAGAGGACGCCTGGGCCGGATGGAAGACTGGACCTGACGAATCAGATGTCATGAAGACAGGTAAGTGATCGACGGCGTCGGGGCTGTGCGGACATTGTGGGGGGGCTGTGCGGACATTGTGGGGGGGCTGTGCGAACATTGTGGGGGGGGGGCTGTTTGGACATTGTGGGGGGGTCTATTTGGACATAGTGGGGGGGGGCTGTTTGGACATAGTGGCGGGGGCTGTGTGGACATTGTGGGGGGGGGCTGTTAGAACATTGTGGGGGGGGCTGTTTGGACATTGTGGGGGGGGCTGTTAGAACATTGTGGGGGGCTGTTTGGACATTGTGGGGGGGGTGCTGTGTGGACATTGTGGGGGGGGGGTTGTGTGGACATTGTAGGGGGGGTTGTGTGGACATTGTGGGGGGGCTGTTTGGACATTGTGGGGGGGGCTGTGTGGACATTGTGGGGGGGGCTGTGTGGACATTGTGGTGGGGGCTGTTTGGACATTGTGGGGGGGCTGTGTGGACATTGTGGGGGGGCTGTTTGGACATGGTGGGGGGGCTGTTTGGACATTGTGGGGGGGGCTGTGTGGAGATTGTGGGGGGTGTGTGAGGACTTTTTGGGGGGGTGTGAGGACTTTTTTGTGGGGGTGTGAATACTTTTTGGGGGGTGTGAATACTTTTTGGGGGGGTGTGAGGACTTTTTGGGGGTGTGTGAATACTTTTTGGGGGGTTTGAGGACTTTTTTGGGGGTGTGAATACTTTTTGGGGGGTGTGAGGACTTTTTTGGGGGGTGAATACTTTTTGGGGGGTGTGTGAATACTTTTTGGGGGGGTGTGAATACTTTTTGGGGGGGTGTGAATACTTTTTGGGGGGTGTGAATACTTTTGGGGGGTGTGAATACTTTTTGGGGGGTGTAATACTTTTTGGGTGGTTAATACTTTTTGGGGGGTGTGAAACTTTTTGGGGGGTGTGAATACTTTTGGGGGGTGATACTTTTTGGGGGGGTGTAAATATTTTGGGGGTTGTGAAACTTTTTGGGTGGGTGTATACTTTTTGGGGGTGTGTGAATACTTTTTGGGGTTTTACTTTTTGGGGGTGTGTAATACTTTTTGGGGGTGTGTGAACTTTTTGGGGGGGTGGGATTATTTTTGGGGGGTGTGAATACTTTTTGGGGGGTGTGAATACTTTTGGTGGGGGGTGAATACTTTTTGGGGGGTTGAATACTTTTTGGGGGTGTGAATACTTTTTGGGGTGTGTGGGGGGTGTGAAGTACTTTTTGGGGGGTGTGAATACTTTTTGGGGGTGTGTGAATACTTTTTGGGGTGTGTGAATACTTTTTGGGGGGTGTGTGAATACTTTTGGGGGGTGGGGAATACTTTTTGGGGGTGTGGAATTTTTTGGGGGGTGTGAACTTTTTGGGGTGTAATACTTTTTGGGGTGTGTGAAACTTTTGGGGGGGATGGGACTTTGGGGGTGTGAATACTTTTTGGGGTGTGAAACTTTTTGGGGGGTGTGAATACTTTTGGGGTGTGAAACTTTTTGGGGGTGATACTTTTTGGGGGGTAACTTTTGGGGGTGTGAATACTTTGGGGGGTGTAAACTTTTGGGGGTGAATACTTTGGGGTGAATACTTTTTGGGGGTGTGTATACTTTTTGGGGGGTGTGAACTTTTTGGGGTGTGTGAATACTTTTGGGGGTGTGAATACTTTTTGGGGTGTGAATACTTTTTGGGGGGTGAAACTTTTGGGTGATATTTTGGGGTTGATACTTTTGGGGGTGATACTTTGGGGTGTGAATACTTTTTGGGGGGTGACTTTTGGGGGGGTGAATTTGGGTGTGATACTTTGGGGGGTTGATACTTTGGGGGGGTAAACTTTTTGGGGGGTGTGAACTTTTTGGGGGGTGATACTTTTTGGGGGTGATACTTTTTGGGTGTAAACTTTTGGGGGGTGTGATACTTTGGGGGGGTATTTGGGTGATCTTGGGGTGGAATTTGGTGATTTTGGGGTAATACTTTGGGGGTGTTTGGTGATATTGGGGTGGATTTTGGGGTATTTGGGGGTAATTTTGGGGTGTCTTTTTGGGGTGTAACTTTGGGGATATTGGGGGGTGTGGTTGATTTTGGTGAATTTGGGTAAATTTTGGGGTGACTTTTGGGTGTGAATTTGGGGGTGTTTTTGGGGGTAATTGTGTACTTTGGGGGTGAACTTTTTGGGGGTAACTTTTGGGGGTGTAATTTGGGTGTATATTTTGGGGGGTAACTTTGGGGTGTGAATTTGGGGGTATTTTGGTGGACTTTTGGGGGGATATTTTGGGGTGTAGACTTTGGGTGTGATACTTTTGGGGGGGTGAACTTTGGGGTAATTTTGGGGTGTAATTTGGGGTGATTTGGGGGGATTTTGGGGGGTGACTTTGGGGTGATCTTTTGGGGGGAATTTTGGGGGAATTGGTATTTGGTGTGACTTGGGTGTGATTTTTGGGGTGATTTGGGGATTTGGGGTGATTTGGGGGGTGATTTTGGGGGGTGAATTTGGGGGTACTTTTGGGGTACTTTTGGGGACTTTTGGGGATCTGGTTGCTTTGGGGTTGATTTTTGGGGTGACTTTGTGTGATTTTGGGGTTATTTGGGTGAATACTTGGGGGGGGGAATTGGGGGGGAACTTTGGGGTTTATTTGGGGGTGTATATTTTGGGAAGGGTTGATATTTTTGGGGTGTGAATACTTTTTGGGGGTGTAATACTTTTTGGGGGAACTTTTTGGGTGGTGAACTTTTTGGGGGGTGTGAACTTTTTGGGTGATACTTTTGGTGACTTTTGGGATGGGTGTAACTTTGGGTGTGAACTTTTTGGGGGGGTGTGAAATTTTTGGGGTGAATACTTTTGGGGTGTAAACTTTTTGGGGTGTGAATACTTTTGGGGGTGACTTTTTGGGGGGGTGTGATACTTTTTGGGGGTTGAATACTTTTGAGTGTGATACTTTTGGGGGGGTGTGAACTTTTGGGGGGTATGTTTTTGGGGGTTGTGAGGTTTTTGGGGTGTGTGAATACTTTTGGGGGTGTGTGAATACTTTTTGGGGGGTGTGAATACTTTTTGGGGGGTGAAATACTTTTTGGGGGTGTGTGATTTTTTTGGGGTGTGTGAATACTTTTTGGGGGGGTGAATACTTTTTGGGGGGGTGTAGGATCTTTTTGGGGGTGTGTGAATACTTTTTGGGTGTTTTGGGTGTTTGGTGGTGGACTTTTTGGGGGTGTGTGAATACTTTTGGGGGGTGTGAATACTTTTTGGGGGGTGTTGGGTAATATTTTTGGGGGGTGTAGGGGGTGTGAATACTTTTTTGGGGGGTGAATACTTTTTGGGGAGGTGTGAGGACTTTTTGGGGGTGTGAATACTTTTGGGTGTGTGAATACTTTTTGGGGGGGGGTGAATACGGGGGTGTGTGAAACTTTTTGGGGGTGTGTATACTTTTGGGGGTGTGTGAATACTTTTTGGGGGGTGAATACTTTTTGGGGGGGTGTGAGACTTTTTGGGGGGTGTGATACTTTTTGGGGGTGTGTGAATACTTTTTGGGGGTGTAAATACTTTTTGGGGGTGTGGAATACTTTTTGGGGTGTTGAATACTTTTTGGGGGGGTTTGAGGACTTTTTTGGGGGGTGTGAATACTTTTTGGGGTGTTGAGGACTTTTTGGGGGGTGTGAATACTTTTGGGGGGGTGAATACTTTTTGGGGGGGTGTGAGGACTTTTTGGGGGTGTGTGAATACTTTTTGGGGGGTGTGAATACTTTTTGGGGGGGTGAATACTTTTTGGGGGGGTGTAAATACTTTTTGGGGGGGTGTGAATACTTTTTGGGGGGTGTGAGACTTTTTGGGGGTGGTGAATACTTATTGGGGGGTGTGAATACTTTTTTGGGGTGTGAATACTTCTTGGGGGGGTGTGAATACTTTTTGGGGGGGTGTAAATACTTTTTGGAGGTGTGTGAATACTTTTTGGGGGGGTGTGAGGACTTTTTGGGGGGGTGTGAATACTTATTGGGGAGGGGTGAATACTTTTTTGGGGGGTGAATACTTTTTGGGGGGGTGTAAATACTTTTTGGGGTGTGTGAATGCTTTTTGGGGGGGTGTGAGGACTTTTTGGGGGGTGTGAATACTTATTGGGGGTGTGTGGAATACTTTTTGGGGGGGTGTGAATACTTTTTGGGGGGGTGACTACTTTTTGGGGGGGTGTAAATACTTTTTGGGGGTGTGTGAATACTTTTTTGGGGGGGGTGAGGACTTTGTGGGGGGGTGTGAATACTTATTGGGGGGTGTGAATACTTTTTGGGGTGGTGTGAATACTTTTTGGGGGGGTTTGAGGACTTTTTTGGGGGTGTGAATACTTTTTGGGGGGGTGTGAGGACTTTTTGGGGGTGTGTGAATACTTTTTGGGGGGGTGTGTGGACTTTTGCTCGCGCGATTCACGGCCATTGCGAGTCGCTGGCTGAGCGGTAAATCGCTAGCTTTGTGGCCGAGCCTCTGATTCTATTTTCGGCCAGCGACTCGCAATGGCCGCTTCGCGGCCATTGCTCGCACTCAGCCAGCGACTCGCAATGGCCTCGCGGCCATTGCTCGCGTAAGCAAACGACTCGGATTGGCCGCTATGCGGCCAATGCTTCGCTCGTGGTGACGTCACAGAGTGACAAAGCCACGGCGTTTTCGAGGTCCGACACGAAAATGCCTACGGCAATTATAGAGTAGATTATATATAATATACATGGAGCGCTCGGATTGTTCCAGGCCACATAAGGTAATTGTCATGGACATGGTGTTTTGCCTCTCATTCCTTCCCCGGGTTCCCTGAGTGGAAGCCCGCTATTGTCTGCCTGCCCTGTCTTGTCACTAAAGGGCCCTTTACATGCCGCGACGGCAGGCTGGATACATCCCGCTACAGGCTACAAATGTAGCTTGTAGCGCCAATGTAGCCCGTCGTAGCGGCGTCTGAAGACGTGACGCTACAGCCGGCAACAGATACATCTGTTTCCTAGGTCTGCTCGAAAACTGATGGCTACAAAGCCAATTGTAGCGAGCTGTATCGGCGTGTAAAGAGGCAACGGAAGGGAACTCTGGACACCCGGGGCTGTAGCTGCAATGTAGCTAAGGCGTGTCCCAGGCTCTGGGATACCGCGCCCCATCACCGATCATTGGAGGAAGCTCCTGCATGACGATTGGTAGTCGCTGCCTAGGGCGGCATATTTAAGGAGCTGACCAGTCACACTACACAATCGCTCGAGCGTGCTGTATTTCTCAGCCTCCTGCGATGCCTGGCCAATCATGATGATATTGCGCTGTCCTATCATCGTACGGACGGCTCGTAATCCACGATTGTGGCACGCCTATGTGCTGTCCCTGCTGTACCAGGTCCGCCCATATTAGCTTATTGTAGCGCTGTGTAAACGTGGTACGCTAAGCTACAGCTGGCTACTTGACACACCCGGCGATGTAGCTAGCTACAGATGTAGCGTGGCGTAGCGCACCTTATGGCGGCGTGTAAAGAGGGTGCGTTGAGCGTTTGTAGCCGTTTGAGCGTGCTCGTGCACGTGAAGTAGCGGGATGTATCCAGCCTGCCGTCGCGGCGTGTAAAGGTACCATAAGGGGTAGCGTGTGCCGGTGTTTGTCCTCTCTGCTTCCCCCATACAGTTTGGATGCCTCTGTGCACCTTGTGTTCTCTATGCTGGAGACACAGGTATGAGGGACACTTATTCATAACCAAGGCTTTGACTCTCTCCCTTCTAATTTTGATCAATGCTTATGTATACAGATATACAGGTTTGAAGTCTTTGTGTTGTGCCTTTGTGCACCATATGTTTTATATGTGGAGACACATTTTTGATGGATACATACTTCGCTGTATTACATATATCTAAGTAGTCATTCTTATAGGGCGGTCTACGCATATGACTGTATATGTATATATAGAGGTAAGCAGAGAGGGTCATATACTGGAACCGTTGCCCTCTTGTTGACTCTTTTGAGGCATAACTATACACATTTATATAGGGAAACTTGGCACTTGCACTTTTTTGTCCATTTTTTATTGATATACCTGGTACATTAATCCATATATGTGGTTGGTTCTGTATATTATGTGTTCCCCTTCCACCCTCTTTTTTACCTGTTTTAGCACGTCTCTAATAAAATATAATATCATTTTTCATTATACCCTATGGTCGCTTGACTCTTCTTTTCTTCTGTAGGATTACAGCAGGGTTTAATGTGCAGGCGCTGGACAGGTTCAGATTGCTATTACCCTGAAGATGAAGCTCCTCATGTGCAGGTTAATTGTATTTTCCCATGTGACAAATCCTCTTTAAGCAAAGTAACCTTAGAAAATAATGTCCACAAGGTGTCAGTAGGCGCAATGTCAGATAAAACATTAATTATGAAGAGTATTATAATTGTAGAATTGATCTTACTGCACTTCCTGAACTAAGCGACTGAGCAAGTGAAGTTAAGAAGTTCAACGCAGGAGGTTTAAGTCCCTGTAAGTACTGAAAACTTTTTTTTAATGTTTCACAATTATTGTAATAACGATGGTAGGACACAAGATTACAGGATTGCTTCAGTGCACATTGTTATTTCTACATATAGAGAAAAAGATCAAAGTGCGGCATCTGCATTCTCTTCTTCTACCTGACACCTGCCTGCACGTTGATCACCCTGCCCCTCTTACGTTTGCCAGTTGCCACCTGAGTTACATTTTGCTCCTTCAGATCAAGCTCAAGCTTCCAAATTAGCGACATACTCATCTGCTTCAGAATTATTTATAACTGCTGTTGGGAAGTGTGTTAACCCTTCAGGTGCTTCACAGGAATTAATGCAAGGTTAAAAATGTTAATTATCACAATGGATAGTAGGAGAAAATGTATCACAGAATATCTCCTAAATGCAGCAATACCTCATTTATGGTCACAATCTACTGTATGGGCATATGCAGGGCTCTGAAGGGAAGAAATGCTATTTGTCTATTGATTTTTGACTGCTCAAGGTTGCATGGGCACGGTGGCCCAGTGGTTAGCACTATTGTGTTGCAGCACTGGGTTCATCTCTCACCAAGGACAATAACTGCAATAAGTTTGTATGCTCTCCCTGTGTTTGCACTCCCTGACAGAAGTTATGTCGCTTATCCATGTTATGGAAATAAAAGCTTATAACTGACGTTAAATTCATCCATTGGTTGTATAAATGACTCTTTTGAAAGCTGAAACCCTCCGGAATGTGGTTTAAGTTAACAAAATAAATTGGCATCAATGCTGAAATATTAATTATTTAATGAACACAAAATGGTCAGATTTTGGCAAGACAAAATTTTTGTCGTCCACAGAAAGTAATGTGATTTTCAAACAAATAATTAAAGAGGACCTGTCACCAAACCAGGCATGGTGATCTAGTTACAGCACTGGATACAGCATGTCTCCAGCATGCAGGCAGGGGGTCCCTGTCTGCAGCATTTAAACAGAGGTTATTTTCTCTCCCGTGTAGCCCCATCCCCTTAGGGGCGGGGCTACACGGGAGAGAAAAAAAAACTTTGTTTAAACGCTGCAGACAGGGAGAGAATGATTGGCAGCGGTGGGCAGATTAAACATGCAGGGGGTGTGAATCTGCCCTTGGCTGCAGCCCCTAGCCATCTCCTTAGTGTCTGTAGCATGTAAGTTTTCTAAGTGTATTATCTCGGGGTACAGGGCTGCTCAAGTGCTGGGTGACCCCTTGCCTGCATGCTGGAGACATGCTGTATCCAGTGCTGTAACTAGATCACCATGCCTGGTTTGGTGACAGGTCCTCTTTAACTTAAAATACAAATATATGTTGCATAACATTGGTGAATGAAGTTGTTTTTAATATTTAATATTTTGTGTGACTTTCATGAGCTTGAAGGACTGCATCCATGCAGTTCAACAGTGATTCATACTATTTATTAATGAAGTCATCAGGAATAGCAAAGAATGCAGTCTTACATGCCTCCCAGAGTTCATCTAGATTCTTCAGTTTTGTCTTCCAAGCTTCCTCTTTCATCCTACCCCAAACATGCTCAATGATGTTCATGTCTGGTGACTGGGCTGGCCAGTCCTTGAGCACCTTGATATTTTTGCCTGGAGGAACTTTGTTGTAGAGATGGATATGTGAGATGGAGCACCATCCTGCTCCAGAATTTGACCCCTTTTATGAAATGGAATATAAGAGGTAGTTAATACTTGATATTTAGGCTATTGATATTGCCTTCCACCTTGCAAATGTTTTGCACACCCCCATACTGAATGTAACCCCAGACCATGATTTTTACACCACCAAATTTAACTGTTTTCTGGGTGTATTTTGGATCCATATGGGCTCCAGTAGGTCTCCTGCAGTATTTGCGGCACCTGTGGTGTAATTCTACTGAAGATTCATCAGAGAAATCCACCTTCTGCCACTTTTCCAGCGTCCATCTGTTTAGCAGGCTGTGGGACTTTACAAATGCCACACGGTTTTTTATTTGCCTTTTGTTTAGTGCTGGCTTCTGGGCTCTGATTTGACCATGGAGGCCATTTCGAGACAGAATCCTACAAACTATTCTAGTTGACACAGGGACTTGAGGTGACTAGGCCTGTTGGAGCTCTGCTGCAGTGGAAGAGGGGCTTGCTTTGGATTTTCTAACGAAGGAGCGTTCATCCTGAGCAGTTGTCTTGTGGGGTTTGTCGGACCTGGGCTTGTCAAACAAATCTCCAGTCTCTTCAAATCTTTTTTTAATTCTTTGTACTTGATGCTGAAAGACATAAAAGGTGCCAGCCACCTCTGCAGTGGATCTGGTTTTCAGCCTCTTGATAATCAAGGCTTTAGTCGCTGGGTGGGGAGAAAACAAACCTGTGATTAAGGACCATCTTTAAGAAAGATGATTTTAACGTGATACAATGATTATCTGTGACATTATACACTGAAGCTCTGTATATAGTGTCAGTGTACAAGTAAGATAATAATCAGTGACATTATACACAGGAGCTCTGTATAAAGTGTCAGTGGACAGGTAATGCAGAGATCACTTTTGACATAATACAAAGGAGCTCTGTGCGTGTATAGGTAATACACAGTTGTGGAGCCCACTGGGACGGGGTACCCGGTGCCGGACCGGGGTACTGCTGGGGGATGTCACGGCGGTCCTGGTCCGGACCGTGTCCCGGGCCCGCACAATAAAATGGGGGGTTATTTACAGGGGATTTGTCACTCGTGACGCCACCCACTATATGCGGCCAGTAATGGGGCGTCGCTGCTGCAGAACCTCCGGGGATGATGGGATAGCAGCTTGGGTAGAATAGTTCCTGTGGGCAGAACTGGGTTCCCCGGGGCAGTGGTAGTGTAATTAAAGTCTGTGAGGATAGTTATTGATGCTGCAGGAGAGTAGGGGTAGCAGTAGAGATGATGAGAGTAGAGGTAATGGCAGTATATGAGGGCAAGTGGGGCTTCAGTATAAGGATCACACACACTCACGGTTTCTGTTGTTTTCCAAGTCTTTACTTGCAGATGGTATATCACAATATTGTCCACAGAGTCTGTACCAGGTTGCTCCCACCCTGACCGGGTCCTTGGCTTCCTACTTAAGCGCTGTGTGTGGCCCTGCTGCTGCTTGTAGCTGTACTGCTGGCCCTGTCCCTGCCCACGGGTACCAATCTGCTGGGCAACTTGGGTCCTCTGTGTCACTGACCCCTCCGTGTTGCTTTGCTATGGTGCTGTGAAGATGGTGGACCTTCACTATGCCGGTGTTTACTGTCCTGTCTGTCTCAGGTACAGCCTCGGATCCGGTATCCGTCTTAAGCGCCTCCCCGGGGTCAAGCTTTTGGGGTAACTCTTTATCCCGGGTATGTTCCTCTGTTCCTCTGTCTCCTTTCCTCAGACCTCTCAGGACCTCCACTTCTACTTGGCTCTGCTCCTGCTCCAGACTCAAAACTGAACTGTCACTCTTGCTCTGTGGTAAACAACTTTAGCTCCTCCCACTAGTGCAGGTGCCACCTAAACTCCTCCCACTTTCTAGTGTAGTGTTGTGTGGGGAGTAAACCTGTGTTGATGTTTCTGTGGCACATTAACCCTTGGGGTGCCACACATACTCACCAGTGATGTCTCTAGGTAAAGTCATTCATCTTCAGTTTTCTTCATCATCTGTTGCAGGCTGATATCACGTCTTCCAGCCAGGACTCATCCCTGCAGAAAATAACAGTAAGGCCCCCTTCACATCATGATTTTTTGGGATCTATGGCTATCCATTGTAAAATGGATAGCCACAGATCCGATTTGGCCCCCATGTGTCCCTATGGGCACGGATTGGTCCTATATGGCATCCGATTGTGTCTAAATTGTCACGGATCTGATTGTGTCCGATTTCTTGATGTACCCAGAATTGGAGACTGCTCTGATTTTGGGCACAGCGGACCAAATCAGACAGAATCGGATGCAGCATGGTCCACGACAAATAACATGGGGCCCTGTGGAGTGCAGATCCGGAAAAAACAGGATCGTTTCCCGGATTCCCTCCCCCTCTGTCTCTCTGTGTGCCGTCTCCTGCTGTGTTGTTTATGCTTTGTCAGGGCAGAAATCTGGAGCTGACTTTAGGACAAATGATTTGCATGCTCTGAGTGACAGAGAGGAGGAGGGCAGAGTCAGCACAGCAGAAGCAGCACGGAGAGGCAGGTAATAGTGATCATGCTCAGTACACTAAATCTGCTCTTTTTTCATGTAATTTCATGTATCTACATTCACTGCTATAGTGAAATTAAAGTGCAAAGTGTCATAAATAAAAATAAAAATGCTCACCTCTCTGCCGAGTTTTCCGTGATGCGCAACATTCCGATGGCTGAAGGGCCTTAATAAAATGTGGTGTGCGTCTTATGATCCGAATGAACTTTGGCTTGCTGTGGGGAGGGTGTAATGGCAGAGTGGGCGCATGAGGGAGGCAGGAAAATGTCCCCACTGCTGGAATCCGAAAGTGGGAAAACCACGTGGTCCCGATACTTTAAGTGAAGGAATATTCATTAGCCGCTTCCCCTCCCACCTGTCAGAGCGGGCTTTACTTCCAGCAGTGGGCAAGGAGCAGCTAATGAATATTCCCTCACTTTTAGCAGCGGGAATACGTGGTTTCCCTGGAACTGGATCCAGCAGAAACTTGGGGAGATCATGTGTCCACTGCATTGGGGAGAGCAAGCAAGAGCAGGGATCATTGCAGATGTGCCTGGCCCAGGAGTGACAAGGCCTGGCACAGCATACCTCTGGAGCACAACGTGGGCTCACATTAACTGCTGTCACTTTGATCCTGCAGCCATACTATAGCACTTCTCTCACATAGTACAGTACCTGCAATGAGATAATAAAGAGAGTGGGCTGGAGCATCACATGACAGCACAGAACCCTCCTTTATTACATGTGATGCTCCAGCCCGCCCTCTTCATTACCTCATCGCAGGTCCTGTACTATATGAGAGAAGTGCTATAGCCTTGCTGAAGAATCAAAGTGACAGCAGTTAAAGAGGACCTGTCATCCCCCTGCTGTATGGCAATCTAAATGTTTGCTGCATTCAGGGAAGGGGTCCCCCATGTGTCTGTGTGCTATGTACCCTGAGATATAGCATTTGTAAAACTTACAGTTAGAAGCCATGGAGGTAGTCACTGTGGCTGGAGCGAGCTTGATTTACTGTGGCCATTCCCTCCCCCTCTGCCTCTCTGTGTGCCACCTCCTGCTGTGTTGTTTATGCTTTGTCAGGGCAGGAATGTGGGGCTGACTTCAGGACAAATGATTTGCATGCTGTGAGTGACAGAGAGGAGGAGAGGAGGAGGGCAGAGCCAGCACAACAGCAGCAGCACAGAGAGGCAGTTGGGGATGGAATGGCCCCTGTCAATCAAGCTCCCTCCATCCACAGTGGCTGCCTCCATGGCTTCTAACTGTAAGTTTTACAAAGTCTATATCTTGGGCTACCACAGCACACAGACACATGGGGGACCCCTTCCTTATATATATGTATGCTCCTTATATATTCTGGTGTAATGAGGAAGTAGTTAGTTCAGTACATAGCAGTACTGTGAAGAGAAGTCTTGAGAGAACTGAGGAAGAGAGACTGTAGTGTAAATGGGCTGCATCAGGCTTCTCTACAGTCTGCTCCTCGATTCCAGGACTAGTCGGGGTCTGAGGGAAGGAGTACAAGAAACAGAGGAACACATCTGGGAGACTTAGTGACTTCATAACTCGCCCCGGAGGAGCGCACAGACCAGATACCGAATCCAAACCTGTGACTGACACACGCAGCACAATACACACTGGGATAGTTGAGGTTGTAGATCTGCACTGCACCTCAGCGAAGCAACACGGCGGAGTCAGAAGCACACAGAAAGACTTAAGTTGCCTAGCAAAGGGGGTACCTGTGAGGAGAGACAAGGCCATCAGCTCAGCTAAAGCAGAAGCAGGGCCACACACCCAGCACAGCAGTGGGAAGCTGAGGACCCAGTCAGGGTGGGAGCAACTCGGCCCTGGTACAGACTCTGTGGACACTGCTCTGCTAAAGAACATCTGCAGTAAAGACTTGGAAAACTTCAAAACCGTGAGTCACGACAAACTCCCCTGTAAATATTCCCCCCATTACTTGCGGAACCTGGGACATGGTACGGACCAAGACCGCCATGATATCCCCAGCAGTACCCCGGTCCAGTACCGAGCACCCTGTCCCAGTGGGCTCCACAAAAACCTGAGAATGAATTGTTAGTGCTAATAAAGTACTGTACATACAAGCACTCTACCACTCCTTTGGTGAACTATAACTTCCAGCATGCCAAAGGATCTGCAGGACATGCTGGGAGTTATAGTACTCTCTTTATATGAATTGCACTTATGAGATTTTAAGGCAGCACTCCATTCTTTTCTCTTCAGCACTGGAGTGGCGCTTTAAATATAAGACAAGAAGAGAGGGGGAGGGGAGCGCACATAGAGCGGTCACCAGAGTACAACAGAGGGGATTTTTCAGGAACCACTCACCTTTTCAGTTGTGAACCCACAACTGGTAGAAATTTCCTGGTCGCTGCAGATGCCGTGGGGGATAAAATAAAAAAAAAAAAAAAAAAAAAGAAAAAAAACACAGAAAATGGTGGTAGTGTTAATGGTAACTCCATGGACTTATAAATTGAAGTCCGGAGGGAGTGAGTTCAAATCAGGTCTGAGGTTTTTAGTCATATTAAGTCAGCTGGGCATCTAGTTTTATATTATTTTACTTACAAGAATTTTAAGAGGAGAGATAGCCCAGTGGTAATGTGGAGGACCCTTGATGGTAACAATGGTGTGAGGCAGGTTCGATTCCCCTGTGAAACTCTAGTTCTCAATGTGAAATAAACTCATGAACTGTTATTGACAATTGAAACATAATAAAACAGAAAATGTATCAGCAACTCCATGGACTTATATATCAGGGTCCCTTTACACACCACCACTGGAAGGTAGCAACTGGCTGGCACTGGGGATAATTGAGCCTGTTGGCATGAAATTGCTAAATGACGGTGTGTAAATAGTGCAGTTTCTCCTGGTGTCCTGCAGTTGACTCATATACCTGTTGCAGAGCCGTGCTCAAAAACCAAAGGCAACACAAAGGCACAATTGCCATGGTAGTGGTGTCTAAACAGGGCACAGGCATAGATGTTGCATCACCTAGTGAACTCCCAGGGTGTGGCCACAGTGTCATGGATAACACACCCCATCAGTGAGGATTGGTGGGGGCTACTGTGTTACAATTGGCTGCCCCCCCTCAGGGCACCATATTTCAAGAGCTATCCATTCACAGTCCACAATTGCAATGGTGTCATGTATTAGCCAGCCTTCCTGTGCAGGCTGGCCAATCATGACACTATTGCTTTGTCCAATCAGCGTTTGAGCATCACGAAATACACAACTCTGTCACGCCTATGTACTTGCGGCGCGAAAGATGTATGACCATGTTTCTTTGTGGTAGCGGCGTGTGAATCAGCTAAGGTATTCAACAGGAAGTAAACAATCAAATAGAGAAGAAATGGAGCTGCACTCAAGGCTTCTGGCAATGGATATTTATTCAATCTTCATACAACAGGTTTGTGCACAGCGAGTGAATCCGCTGAAGTGCCAAGACAGGGCGCGAAATGACGTAATACCCCCCCGTCCTCCCACTCGCTGTGCACAACCTGTTGTATGAAGATTGAATAAATATCCACTGCCAGAAGCCTTGAGTGCGGCTTCATTTCTTCTCTATTTGATTGAATACGCTGTGACGCACCTGCTGGCAGCAAGCACCGAGACGAGGCAAGTGTTACAACAGGAAGCTCATCCTCCACCCATCCAGGTTGTGAATTCATGATCAGCTAACGCTGCAGTGAGATCCCCAAAGTAAAAAGGGGAACGCTGGAAAGGTTGGTGCTGGCCTAGACCTCTCTTCAAAACGTGATTGAACAGGAAGTAAGCCACAGGATCTGTCAGAACTTCCGGGGAACAAAGATACCTTCAGTTGACAACGCAATGGTGGCGTGTATATGCAGCATCGGCGATCGGTATCCACCGTTAAAAACGTGCACGTGCAGTGGATACCTGTTGCTAGGCACAGTGGCGGCGTGTAAAGGTACCTTTAAAGTCCGGAGGGAGTGATTTCAAACCAGGACTTAGGTATTAAGTGAGCTGGGCATATAGTTTTATATTAAGTTTCTTACTAGGTTCCCAAGCGGTGAGATAGCACAGTGGTAATGTGGAGTACCCTGGATAGAGACATTGATGTAAGGCAGGTTCAATTCCCCTATGAAACTGTAGGTGTTTTATTTATTGAGATGGCTATTTTATATTTTTATTTAACTTTAATAATTTTTGAAGTGAATTGATTTAATGTTTTAAATGTTTTGGGTGTTATGCTTTAAAAGTTGATGTCTCTATTTTTTATTATGTATCATCATTTGTGTCATCATATGGTAATATATCTAGTATATGGGTGTAAGAGAGTAAACTAATAAGCTGCTAAAACCAAGCAGACTGCCATTTTGTAGTGGCCCAGGAAAGTGAAAAAGTCTCTGGTTGCCATGGTGACTGCTCTGTGTCTAGGAAAGTGAAAGCACAATCTCTGGTTGCCTTGGTGACTGCTCTGTCAGTTGCTCCTGTTGTTGTTGTTGATCACTCACTGCGGTGGCCATTACTAGTGTAAGGATTACAGCAGAGCCAGTGCAAGCTATATGGGCCTTTAAAGTTGTTTGCAAGCCCTGTTGTGTGGACTAAAGACTTTATCCTGAACTGAGCAAGTGTCCAGCATCTGAGGAGAGGCTGAGGAGATGTTCCCCCTGATGGAGCGAGTGATTGGCGTCCAGGAAGGCCGTGAGTGACTGCGAAAGGAGAGCCGGCGTCCGGTGCCATCCACATTGGGAGGATCCTGACAAGGAGGCTGAGGAGATGTTCCCCCTGATGGAGTGAGTGATTGGCGTCCAAGAAGGCCGTGAGTGACTGCGAAAGGAGAGCCGGCGTCCGGTGCCATCCACATTGGGAGGATCCTGACAAGGAGGCTGAGGAGATGTTCCCCTTGATGGAGTGAGTGATTGGCGTCCAGGAAGGCCGTGAGTGACTGCGAAAGGAGAGCCGGCGTCCGGTGCCATCCACATTGGGAGGATCCTGACAAGGTCCTGACAAGCCCTGGAAAAGAGTGCTCCACAGATTGCACCCCAAGCTTACAGAACTAAAGTGCTGGACATGTGAATCTGGCATTGGCTGGTAGCTGCCAAATTTTGCTGTTTATTTTACAATACGTTTTTTTTTGGCGCCAAAGGTTTTTCTTTTCTTTTTCTTTTTCTGGACTTGCTGCAGCCCACGTGGAATATACACCGGTGTAAAGCTACATTTGAGGTTGATGGTACCATAGTTTTGAGATACCCGGGTATCCCTGTGCTAAGTGTATAGCCAGCATTGATATAGTGAAATGTATTGTTATTAGCTGTGATAAGTTATACTCAGTGTGCCATCTCAGAGGTCCCATCAGACCGCCCACAGTTGATGTACATAGCCTTTAGTTAAGTTAAATCCTTGATAAGTCTAACGTGTAGGTAAATTTGTTCCTGGTTCTGAGTGTGATTTACATACCCTGGGAACTCTGAGATCGGTGCATTGATGTCGGCTAACGCTGAGGGTGTTAAACTGTTATCGGTAATATTTTAAGGGGATTTTGAGACTTTTACATTCCTTACTGAACCATACTTTGATCCCCATATCAGTAAAAATACTGTTGTTTATTTCTGCCTCTGTCTCAGTCTGTGACTCACTGGATCTTAATAGGACCTCCGGTCATTACATGGGTGTTCCTGCCAGAACTGACATTCCTCCCCTCCCTAATGTGAGGTCACTAATTTACTGATATAAATGTATGTTGTAATTGAGACCTGTAATACATGCCCTGAAGAAGTGGTCGGAGGACCAGGAAACGCGTCGGCAAATCCTGTGTGCTGTGTGATGTGTGTCAAATAAAGTTCGTCATCCCATTTCTGGTCAGCGCGGTCTATAATCCTGGATTCTGCAAACTAACTCCTAGCTTTAAATATAAGGCTGCTTTCACATTGGCAAATGTGGGAGTCTGTATGGATCCTTGAATTTCATGGAACCACACAGACAGGCTCGGATCTGTGCAAATGGATGCCGACTGATGTCCACAGACCAGTTTTATAACAGATCCATCATCAGTTAACAGAGATAGGGATGGGAGGAGCTGTACCTTTCTTCTGAGCATGCTCAGTACAGCAAAATGGATCTGTTTCATGAATCCATTGTTTTCATGGATCCATCCTCCATGTTATTTCATACGGAGAGCACATCTGTGTCTGTCCGTTTGTGTCCTCTTTTTTCAAGGCAGCCCAAAATCGGAACAGTTTCCGATTTTGGGTGCATGAAAAAAACGGACAAAAATAGATCCATGAAAAAAAACAGACACACGGATGGCCACTTTAGGACCAATACGTGCCCGTTGGATAAAATGGGAGGCCATAACAGATCCGTGTCTCTGTTTTAAAATGGATGGACATGGATTGAAAATTTGCCAGTGAGAAACCAGCCTAAGCACCATTCCCTGGTTTTTATACTCACCTTCTGGCATTTTTATACAGTACTTTACCGACACCACTCAGGCCTCACGGCGCCATATTCCCCTCGTAGCTTTTACCACATTTTTTCTTAAAATCTCTTTTTCACTATTTTCCAGTTCTAAAACCTGGGTGCATCTTATGGTTCATTGTTAGAAAACGTGATGTCCTATGACGAAACAGAGGTCATTTTCAGATTCAGTGCACCCAAAAACATAAAGATTATGTAGAATGACCAAAACAGCTCTAGAAGATTTTTTGTGTAGACATGTGTAATCAATACCCCCAACCGTAAACGCAGGTGTTATCTGTGGCATGGGGAATGGGACTTTTAAGTGAGGTGCCTTCTACAGCCCACTCCATGGAAGGCTTAATGAGGAGCTAGGCAACAAGATTTGGGCAAACAATAATAATAATTCTGTAAGCCATTGGGTCCTGGCACTCAAAGAGGCGGGGCCCTAAGCAAAGGAAATATGCTTCACAGTGGAGGCTGACGCCATCTTTGGATTGGCATGCAATGCTGCAACACTGTGTATAGTGTGCCTGCAGTCCACACTTTGCAGATCTGATGGATCCACCCCAAGAGATGCCTGCTCTGGAGCACCTGATTTTCCTCACCACTGCAGGGGCCAAGGTTTCTTCACCACAACTGGACCAGCCCGCAGAGGAGATACCCACATATGTGAGCTGCAGCATGACCACGCTCTCCGCAATGGACCCAATAAGCAGCGAGGTCAAGATCTAGTGATGCCTGAAGAGGTCCCACTGGAACAAAGCTCAGAGTCAGGAGTGTGCTGTTCAGTATGCCAGCCAGGACTTCAGTTCTGCATGATCCTGCAGCATGCCTGGCCTTATTAAACCTGCAGCCTGTGGGTCAGCAAATCAAGGTGGAGAAGGACGAGTAGGAGGTAGTAGTGGCACAAGCCCATGTTTCTCTGCATTCTGTAGCATCCCTGCCAGAGGCCTTTTGACTGGGAAGATGTCATGTGGAGTCCCTCATCCCCTTCCAGCAAGCATCCTTATAGATCTGAACCACCCCGGCCCTTGTCATGTCTGGACAAAAATTAGGCTCTCAAATGCTCTCAGCTGAAAGTTGTTACCGGGACCTGGGTGTAATGCCTTAGAGGAGCAACGTACCTAGGGCCGGGTGGTGACATTCTTCCAGAAAAGGGGATTTGGGTTCCTAGCCAAAGGCAGAACTGGTGATGAGTGCTACCTAAAATGTCCACCCTGCTGAATGACCATCTGCCTTCACGACTCTGCACATTTTATGTTAGGGAGTGAGTCACCTCCATGAAGGTAAAGGGTAGCAAGGGGTGGTAGGTAGGGATAAGTTGGGCTGCCACCACAGAAGATTTCAAAGAGTAGCAGCAGGAGGCTGACATGGAGTGGAATGAACGTCAGCTGTTGGCCAGACCTGACCATGTTGTCCATCCAGCTTCAGTGAAACCTACAAGGGCCAGAGATCCTGAAGAGCCTGTCGATATTGCCCAAATTCCTCCAGTGTGTGTGATAGATGGGGTGGGGGTCTACTAATTTCTCCATCCTCTTCTCCAGTGGTGGCCATGATGGGGTGTGCTGCGGGGCAGGTTTTGGTGGAGGATGCCACTGCAACTTCCCCCCTTCGAGACAATCCAGCAGCAGACTACAGTGAGGAATGGCCACATCCATCCCAGGCAGCATTCAAAAATCTGCTACAGTCTTTTTATTTCAATTAAAGAGGAATTGAAATAAAAAGACTGTAGCAGATTTTTGAATGCTGCCTGGGATGGATGTGGCCATTCCTCACTGTAGTCTGCTGCTGGATTGTCTCGAAGGGGGAAGTTGCAGTGGCATCCTCCACCAAAACCTGCCCCGGCATAGTTTTTTGTCTCGTGGATGAGTAGGTCTAATTTTATTTTTCCTCTTCCCAAGTTTAGCACTGGTAAATCAACAAAGATGCACAACTTCTATATCAAGGGGGTGCTTAGAGCAGTGGAAGCAAGCTGGGTATATGTAGAAAAAGACACTGATCATGGATAAGCCCTCTACCCAATATAAGTATATAGGAAAAATCAACAAGGCTGTTGTTGTTTGTTGTCTTTAATATTTTTCCAATAAAGCCTTGTTGATTTTTCTTATATACTTGTATTGGGTGGGGTGTACATCCATGATCAGTGTCTTTTTCTTTGTATACCAAGGTTATCACCTGTTGTGCGTCCCTATGCTGGATTAAGATAAGTTAAAATAAGATAAGATAAACTTTATTGATCCCGGAGGAAATTAGCAGGATATCAGCCTTTGGGCTACACCTTAAATCCCTAAAGAGACTGTGCCCCATTATCTTGATGGACTGTACACTACTTCACCTTAAGGGACTCTGCAGATCGTTGTGGGACTTACTTGTATGCAGTGTGTGTATGTACTTATATACTGTATACATATATATGAATATACTGATATATATATATATATATAGTTGTGCCAAAAGTATTGACACCCCTGCAATTCTGTCAGATAATACTCAGTTTCTTCCTGAAAATGATTGCAATCACAAATTCTTCGGTATTATTATCTTCATTCAATTTGTCTTCAGTGGAAAAACACAAAAAGAATTGTCCTAAAGCCAAATTGGATCTAATTCCACACCAAACATAAAAAAGGTGGTGGACAAAAGTATTGGCACTGTTAGAAAAATCATGTGATGCTTCTCTAATTTGTGTAATTAACAGCACCTGTAACTTACCTGCGGCACCTAACAGGTGTTGGCAATAACTAAATCACACTTGCAGCCAGTTGACATGGATTAAAGTTGACTCAACCTCTGTCCTGTGTCCTTGTGTGTACTACATTGAGCATAGAGAAAATAAGGAAGACCAAATAACTGTCTGAGGACTTGAGAAACCAAATTGTGAGGAAGCATGAGCAATCTCAAGGCTACAAGTCCATCTCCAAAGACCTGAAAAAAATAGGCATTCAAAGAAAAGAACACGGTCCCTACAGTCAAACATGATGGAGGTTCCCTGATGTTTTGGGGTTGCTTTACTGCCTCTGGCACTGGACTGCTTGACCGTGTGCATGGCATTATGAAGTCTGAAGACTACCAACAAATTTTGTAGCATAATGTAGGGCCCAGTGTGAGAAAGCTGGGTCTCCCTCAGAGGTCATGGGTCTTCCAGCAGGACAATGACCCAAAACACACTTCAAAAAGCACTAGAGAATGGTTTGAGAGAAAGCACTGGAGACTTCTAAGGTGGACAGCAATGAGTCCAGACCTGAATCCCATAGAACACCTGTGGAGAGATCTAAAAATGGCTGTTTGGAGAAGGCACCCTTCAAATATCAGGGACCTGGAGCAGTTTGCCAAAGAAGAATGGTCTAAAATTCCAGCACAGGATTGTAAGAAACTCATTGATGGTTACCGGAAGCGGTTGATCAGTTATTTTGGCTACAGGTTGTGCAACCAAGTATTAGGCTGAGGGTGCCAATACTTTTGTCTGTCCCATTTTTGGAGTTTGTGTGAAATGATCAATGTTTTGCTTTTTGCTTCATTCTCTTTTGTGTTTTCACATTGAAGACAAATGAAATGAAGATAATACCAAAGAATTTGTGATTGCAATCATTTTCAGGAAGAAACTGAGTATTATCTGACAGAAATGCAGGGGGGGTATCAATGCTTTTGGCCACAACTGTATATACATATAAATATATATATATATATAATATTATATATATAAAGAAAAAACTGAGCAGCACACTTCTTTTCAAATCGGGGTGCAAATCCGTCCAGCAAACCAACCTTTGCTTCAATATAATAGAGAAAATGACAGCAGCACTCCCATCAAGTTCTTTAGAAGCCTTTATTCAGGCCTTCAGGGCGACCTTGCGACGTTTCAGTCTCCAAGAGACTTTTGTCTAGCTATATATATGTATAAAAAAGAAAAAACTGCACAGCACTCACAGACATAATGTGAACTGGTGCCAGCAGGGACGCTGAGTCAAGCAACCAGAAAAAATTCTCTACAGCACTCAGCTACTACCAGTGATGTACATATGCTAACAAGCTATATATATATATGAGAAAAAAGTTTAAAAACGTACGTTTTTTTAAAAAAACTCTAAATTCTTATTTTTTTATTTCTGAAGTTCTTGGTACACACATTGGCCAATGTCTGTTTGCTCATCAACTGCGACAAAGTGACTTCAGGTCTGATGAGTCCAAACGCTGATATCCCTGCCCTCCTTGTCCTGCCTGTCCCACTTCTCAGTGGATGGACACCATCTCGACCCTAGACGACCTGTAGGTGATGAGGGTGCAAATTGCAGATATGGAGCATGCGCAATAGGCAGCGTGAGGTGGGCAGTACACCCTAATGGGTGTACTGACGTGGTAAAGCCGGATATGACGCAATTTGCATCATACCGGCTTTACCGCCCCTTTTATGATGCGCACAAGCTCTCGGATCTGTAGCACGCCCATCGGGGCGTGCATAATTAACAAGCAGGC
Organism: Allobates femoralis; assembly: GCA_033576535.1. Lineage (NCBI taxonomy): Eukaryota > Metazoa > Chordata > Amphibia > Anura > Aromobatidae > Allobates > Allobates femoralis. Next base: position 133,434,905 of record JARQOC010000009.1, on the reverse strand, counting down.
GGCGGGGAGCAGCAGCCAGGCACGCCTTTTGCGGCTTCTCAAATGCTGAGAAGCCGCTGGAAATAAGGTATAAAAAGCACTTTTATTAACATTACAATATCACTTTGGAAAAACAAAGGGATGGTTTCAGGGGTGTTAGCATGCTGCAGGGAAAGGTATTAAGGGGCTGGGGGCTCATTTTTTGGGTTCAGGATCCCTTTTTAACATAACGGAAACCTATGTTCCTTCAGGTTTACAGGCATAGGGAAGGTAACTAATTTAATAAGAGGTGGAAATTCTCATAGACATGTTTTACACAGAGAAAGTGGATGGATTTTTCACTTGGAAACACAGATTCCATTAGGTTTAAATAGTAAAATGAATCTTATTACACAGTTTTGAAATGATTGTGTCCTAACTCGAGTCCATATATATTTCTTACCGATTTTACACATCCTTCTTTTCTGTGGTCATCAGTTTACCATTTGGTAATATTATTTATTCTTCATGCTGTTTATATGTGGAATTTTGCATAATGGTAAGTTTCGTTTTTTGGGACTGTAATTTTTAATACTTGCAATGCATGTATTTTTTCCATTGTAATGTATGTATTGTTAATTTTGTATCTTTGTCAGTTAACCCAGTGAATTATTTTTGTGATCAAACTTTAAACCACTGGTTTTGCTGTTTTAAGCAAGCTTATTCAGACATATTTTAATTAATTGTAGTCACACCCAAGTTTGGGTACCTCCTAGTGATGAGCGAGCATTAAAATGCTTGGTTGCTCGATGCTCTGGCCGAGCATCTGGAGATGCTCAGGTGCTCGACCCGAGCCCATTGCAAGACAATAATTGATAGGCTCCGTCCACAAACATCCAGCTATAAACCGAGTGTTTCTGGAAAAGGGCGAGAGGGGGGCTATTTCAAATCATCACAGAATACGCAGCATACAACACCTTACTGTGCCCCCAAAGGGACCCTAACAGTCAATCTGCTCTCTGTGAGGTGCCAGCTCACTGTGTGCACTGAAGGGAGCTTTATACTTGTGCCACATCGATAATGATTAGTGATGAGTCCCAGCATCATGCGAGTACCGAGTAGTGGCGAGCATGCTCGCTCATCACTGATACACATATATATATATATATATATATATATATATATATACTAGCTGTAGTACCCGGCTACTCCCGGGTTAATAAATAACTGCTGTTAGCTATAACAAAATAGAATTTGAATATGTCCTATTAATGACCTGTAGGAAAATAGAAGCTGAGCTGTGATTGATTGCTATAGGCAGCCTAATAAATCTCCAGCCAACAGTAAACCCTCCCCTGGCCGGGTAGTACCGTATATACTCGTGTATAAGCCGACCCGTGTATAAGCCGATCCCCCTACTTTTGCCCCCAAAACCTGGGAAAACCTATTGACTCGTGTATAAGCCGAGGGTGGACCCCAGCACAGGTATACAGCCCCCAGCAGTGTGGTATACAGGCCCCCTCAGTGGTATACAGCAGCCTCCCCAGTGGTAGTATACAGCAGCCTCCCCAGTGGTAGTATACAGTAGCCTCCCCAGTGGTATATACAGCAGCCCCAGAGGGGTATACAGCAGCCCCAGAGCTGTATACAGCAGCCCCAGAGCTGTATACAGCAGCCCCAGAGGGGTATATAGCAGCCCCAGAGGGGTATATAGCAGCCCCAGAGGGGTATACAGCAGCCCCAGAGGGGTATATAGCAGCCCCAGAGGGGTATACAGCAGCCCTAGAGCTGTATACAGCAGCCCCAGAGCTGTATACAGCAGCCCCAGAGGGGTATACAGCAGCCCCAGAGGGGTATACAGCAGCCCCAGAGCTGTATACAGCAGCCCCAGAGCTGTATACAGCAGCCCCAGAGGGGTGTACAGCAGCCCCAGAGGGGTATATAGCAGCCCCAGAGGGGTATACAGCAGCCCCAGAGCTGTATACAGCAGCCCCAGAGCTGTATACAGCAGCCCCAGAGGGGTATACAGCAGCCCCAGAGGGGTATATAGCAGCCCCAGAGAGGTATATAGCAGCCCCAGAGGGGTATATAGCAGCCCCAGAGCTGTATACAGCAGCCCCAGAGCAGAGGGGTATACAGCAGCCCCAGAGGGGAATATAGCAGCCCCAGAGGGGTATATAGCAGCCCCAGAACTGTATACAGCAGTCCCAGAGCTGTATACAGCAGCCCCAGAGGGGTAAAAAGCAGCCCCAGAGGGGTATATAGCAGCCCCAGAGGGGTATACAGCAGCCCCAGAGGGGTATATAGCAGCCCCAGAGGGGTATACAGCAGCCCTAGAGCTGTATACAGCAGCCCCAGAGCTGTATACAGCAGCCCCAGAGGGGTATACAGCAGCCCCAGAGGGGTATACAGCAGCCCCAAAGCTGTATACAGCAGCCCCAGAGCTGTATACAGCAGCCCCAGAGGGGTATACAGCAGCCCCAGAGGGGTATATAGCAGCCCCAGAGGGGTATACAGCAGCCCCAGAGGGGTATACAGCAGCCCCAGAGGGGTATACAGCAGCCCCAAAGCTGTATACAGCAGCCCCAGAGCTGTATACAGCAGCCCCAGAGGGGTATACAGCAGCCCCAGAGCTGTATACAGCAGCCCCAGAGCTGTATACAGCAGCCCCAGAGGGGTATACAGCAGCCCCAGAGGGGTATATAGCAGCCCCAGAGAGGTATATAGCAGCCCCAGAGGGGTATATAGCAGCCCCAGAGGGGTATATAGCAGCCCCAGAGGGGTATACAGCAGCCCCAGAGGGGTATTTAGCAGCCCCAGAGGGGTATACAGCAGCCCCCGCTGTATACAGCAGCTCCCGCTGTATACAGCGGTACCCGGCTGTATACAGCCCTCCCCCCTGGTATACCGGGCCCCCCCTGTGGCAACCTGTAGAGGAAGCGATGATTATACTTATCGGGTCGCTGTCGCCGACGCCGACGCCGCCGCTCTGTCACCGTCCGTCACCGCGCTCCTTCCCGTCTTCATGCTTCCTTCACCGGCGCACAGAAAATGACGTCATTTCCTGTGCGACGGTGAAGGAAGCATGAAGACCAGGAGCAGCGCGGTGACGGACGGTGACAGAGCGTCGGCGTCGGCGACAGCGACCCGATAAGTATAATCATCGCTTCCTTTACAGGTTGCCACAGGGGGGGCCCGGTATACCACGGGGGGGGGGCTGTATACAGCCGGGTATATATATATATTTTTTTATTATTACCGTATATACTCGTGTATAAGCCGAGGGGGGACTTCCCAGCACATTTTTTGCGCTGAAAAACTCGGCTTATACACGAGTATATACGATATATGTTACCTCACACATACACATAATAGACAGCTCATGTGACTGACATCTGCCTTAATTCCCTATATGGCACATGTGTTGCACATTGGCTGTTTTTAATCAGATGTTTATGTTTGGAAAATAAAGATAGCACACGTATGAGGCGAGTTGTGTGAGGTGATTTGTGCACATCTGTGTCTGTCTGTGTGGTGTGTGTGTCCCTGGGGTGTGTATGTGTGTGTCCCTGTGGGATGGGGTCTGTGTGGTGTGTGTCTCTGTTGTGTGTGTCTCTTTGTGGTGTGTGTGTCCCTGTGGGGTAAGTGCATGTGCCCCTGTGTGGGGGTCTGTGGTGTGTGTGTGTTTCTGTGTTGTGTGTGTCTCTTTGTGGTGTGTGTGTGTGTCCCTGAGGGGTGAGTGCATGTGTCCTTATAGGGTGTGTATGTGTGTGTGCTCCTGTGTGGGGGTCTGTGATGTGTGTGTGTATCTGTGTTGTGTGTGTCTCTTTGTGGTGTGTGTGTGTCCCTGTGGGGGGGTCTGTGTGGTGTGTGTGTGTGTCTCTTTGTGGTGTGTGTGTCCCTGTGGGGTAAGTGCATGTGCCCCTATAGGGGGTGTATGTGTGTGTGCTCCTGTGTGGGGGTCTGTGGTGTGTGGGTGTATCTGTGTTGTGTGTGTCTCTTTGTGGTGTGTGTGTGTCCCTGTGGGGTGAGTGCATGTGTCCCTATAGGGTGGCTATGCGTGTGTGTCCCTGTGGGGGGGGGTCTGTGTGGTGTGTGTGTGTCTCTTTGTGGTGTGTGTGTGTCCCTGTGTGGTGAGTGCATGTGTCGCTATAGAGTGGGTGTGTCCCCTTGGGGGTGTGTGTGTCTTTGTGGTGTGTGTTTGTTTGGGTGCGTGGTGAGTATCCAATGTTGGGGCTGCACCTTAGCGACTATCCACTTGCTGTTACTCTTTGTGTGCTTGTGGTGTGTATACATGTCCCTGTGTGTGGTGAATATTCCATGTCGGGTCCCACCTTAGTGACTATATGCTGGTATGTGATGTTAGTCTTTGGCGCTATCATTAAGTCCCTCTCATTCACAACTGTCAACTGGTAACTGTCACTTTTTCCCCATTATGTAGATAGGGGCAAAATTGTTTGGTGAATTGGAATGCGCGGGGTTAAAATTTCGCCTCACAACATAGCCTATGACGCTCCCGGGGTCCAGACGTGTGACTCTGCAAAATTTTGTCTCTATAGGTGACAGCTGTCGATTTTCCTCCCACACGTTTCCTTTCCCTTTTTTCCCATTATGAATATAGGGCAAAATTGTTTGGTGAACTGGAACGCGCAGGGTTAAAATTTCGCCTCAGAACATAGCCTATGACGCTCCCGGGGTCCAGACGTGTGACTCTGCAAAATTTTGCGGCTGTAGCTGCGACGGTGTAGATGCCAATCCCGGATATACACACATACACACACACATACACACATACACAAATTCAGCTTTATATATTAGACTAGATGGCAGCCCGATTCTAAAGAATCGGGTAGTCTAGAATCCAGATATAGTTTATTTAAGAATAGTTAGGGGAGTGCGGTGAAATTAATTGTGTGTATACAGGCGGCTCTGTGGGTAGCAGAGTATATGGTGGCTCAGTGGCTAGCACTGCGCGCGGTCGCTCAGTGGCTAGCAGTGAGTGCGGTGAGAGTGGTCAGCGCAGCGGCGTGGGCAGAGTGGTCAGGACATACACACACATACATATACACACACACACACTCCGCTATACTTACCACCGACCCTGCGTCTTCTCCGGCGCCTGGATCCTGAGTCAACATGTGGCCACCCCCGGACGACTGGAGAGGGCAGAGGACGGCTGGAGAGAGCAGAGGACGGCTGGAGAGGGCAGAGGACGGCTGGAGAGGGCAGAGGACGGCTGAAGAGGGCAGAGGACGGCTAGAGAGGGCAGAGGACGGCTGGAGGGGGCAGAAGACGGCTGGAGGGGGCAGAGGACGGCTGGAGGGGGCAGAGGACGGCTGGAGGCTGGAGGGGGCAGAGGACGGCTGGAGGCTGGAGAGGGCAGAGGACGGCTGGAGGCTGGAGAGGGCAGAGGATGGCTGGAGGCTGGAGAGGGCAGAGGACGGCTGGAGGCTGGAGAGGGCAGAGGACGGCTGGAGGCTGGAGAGGGCAGAGGACGGCTGGAGGCTGGAGAGGGCAGAGGACGGCTGGAGGCTGGAGAGGGCAGAAGACGGCTGGAGGCTGGAGAGGGCAGAGGATGGCTGGAGGCTGGAGAGGGCAGAGGATGGCTGGAGAGGGCAGAGGATGGCTGGAGGGGGCAGAGGACGGCTGGAGGCTGGAGGGGTCAGAGGACGGCTGGAGAGGGCAGAGGACGGCTGGAGGCTGGAGAGGGAAGAGGACGGCTGGAGGCTGGAGAGGGCAGAGGACGGCTGGAGGCTGGAGAGGGCAGAGGACGGCTGGAGGCTGGAGAGGGCAAAGGACGGGTGGAGGCTGGAGAGGGCAGAGGATGGCTGGAGGCTGGAGAGGGCAGAGGACGGCTGGAGGCTGGAGAGGGCAGAGGACGGCTGGAGGCTGGAAAAGGCAGAGGACGGCTGGAGAGGGCAGAGGATGGCTGGAGGGGGCAGAGGACGGCTGGAGGGGGCAGAGGACGGCTGGAGGCTGGAGGGGTCAGAGGACGGCTGGAGAGGGCAGAGGATGGCTGGAGGCTGGAGAGGGCAGAGGACGGCTGGAGGCTGGAGAGGGCAGAGGACGGCTGGAGGCTGGAAAGGGCAGAGGACGGCAGGAGGCTGGAAAGGGCAGAGGACGGCTGGAGGCTGGAAAGGGCAGAGGACGGCTGGAGGCTGGAGAGGGCAGAGGACGGCTGGAGGCTGGAGAGGGCAGAGGACGGTTGGAGGCTGGAGAGGGCAGAGGACGGCTGGAGGCTGGAGAGGGCAGAGGACGGTTGGAGGCTGGAGAGGGCAGAGGACGGCTGGAGGCTGGAGAGGGCAGAGGACGACTGGAGGCTGGAGATGGCAGAGGACGGCTGGAGGGGGCAGAGGACGGCTGGAGGGGGCAGAGGACGGCTGGAGGGGTCAGAGGACGGCTGGAGGCTGGAGGGGTCAGAGGACGGCTGGAGGCTGGAGGGGTCAGAGGACGGCTGGAGGATGGAGAGGGCAGAGGACGGCTGGAGGCTGGAGAGGGCAGAGGACGGCTTGTGGCTGGAGAGGGCAGAGGACGGCTGGAGGCTGGAGAGGGCAGAGGACGGCTGGAGGCTGGAGAGGGCAGAGGACGGCTGGAGGCTGGAGAGGGCAGAGGACGGCTGGAGGCTGGAGAGGGCAGAGGACGGCTGGAGGCTGGAGAGGGCAGAGGACGGCTGGAGGCTGGAGAGGGCAGAGGACGGCTGGAGGCTGGAGAGGACGACTGGAGAGGGCAGAGGACGGCTGGAGGCTGGAGAGGGCAGAGGACGGCTGGAGAGGGCAGAGGACGGTTGGAGAGGGCAGAGGACGGCTGGAGAGGGCAGAGGACGGCTGGAGAGGGCAGAGGATGGCTGGAGAGGGCAGACGACGGCTGGAGAGGGCAGAGGACGGCTGGAGAGGGCAGAGGACGGCTGGAGAGGGCAGAGGATGGCTGTAGAGGGCAGAAGACGGCTGGAGGCGGCAGGGGACGGCTGGAGGCGGCAGGTGACGGCTGGAGAGGGCAGGGACAGCTGGAGAGGGCAGAGGACGGCTGGAGAGGGCAGAGGACAGCTGGAGAGGGCAGAGGACGGCTGGAGAGGGCAGAGGATGGCTGGAGAGGGCAGAGGACGGCTGGAGAGGGCAGAGGACGGCTGGAGGGGCAGAGGACGGCGGAGGGGCAAAGGACGGCTGGAGGGGGCAGAGGACGGCTGGAGGGGGCAGAGGGAGGCACACAGGCTGGAGGGGGCAGAGGGAGGCACACAGGCTGGAGGGGGCAGAGGACGGCTGGAGGCTGGAGAGGGCAGAGGACGGCTGGAGGCTGGAGAGGGCAGAGGAAGGCTGGAGGGGGCAGAGGACGGCTGGAGGCTGGAGGGGTCAGAGGACGGCTGGAGGCTGGAGAGGGCAGAGAACGGCTGGAGGCTGGAGAGGGCAGAGGACGGCTGGAGGCTGGAGAGGGCAGAGGACGGCTGGAGGCTGGAGAAGGCAGAGGACAGCTGGAGGCTGGAGAGGGCAGAGGACGGCTGGAGGGGGCAGAGGACGACTGGAGGCTGGAGGGGTCAGAGGACGGGTGGAGAGGGCAGAGGACGGCTGGAGGTTGGAGAGGGCAGAGGACGGCTGGAGGCTGGAGAGGGCAGAGGACGGCTGGAGGCTGGAGAGGGCAGAGGACGGCTGGAGGCTGGAGAGGGCAGAGGATGGCTGGAGGCTGGAGAGGGCAGAGGACGGCTGGAGGCTGGAGAGGGCAGAGGACGGCTGGAGGGGGCAGAGGACAGCTGGAGGGGGCAGAGGAAGGCTGGAGGGGGCAGAGGACGGCTGGAGAGGGCAGAGGACGGCTGGAGGCTGGAGAGGGCAGAGGACGGCTGGAGGCGTCAGAGGACGGCTGGAGAGGGCAGAGGACGGCTGGAGGCTGGAGAGGGCAGAGGACGGCTGGAGGCTGGAGAGGGCAGAGGACGGCTGGAGAGGGCAGAGGACGGCTGGAGAGGGCAGAGGACGGCTGGAGAGGGCAGAGGACGGCTGGAGGCTGGAGAGGGCAGAGGACGGCTGGAGAGGGCAAAGGACGGCTGGAGGCTGGAGAGGGCAGAGGACGGCTGGAGGCTGGAGAGGGCAGAGGACGGCTGGAGGGGCAGAGGACGGCTGGAGGGGGCAGAGAACGGCTGGAGGGGGCAGAGGACGGCTGGAGAGGGCAGAGGACGGCTGGAAGGGCAGAGGACGGCTGGAGGGGGCAGATGACGGCTGGAGGGGGCAGAGGAAGGCTGGAGGGGGCAGAGGACGGCTGGAGCGGGCAGAGGACGGCTGGAGGGGCAGAGGACGGCTGTAGGCTGGAGAGGCAGAGGACGGCTGGAGCCTGGAGAGGGCAGAGGACGGCTGGAGGCTGGAGAGGGCAGAGGACGGCTGGAGGCTGGAGAGGGCAGAGGACGGCTGGAGGCTGGAGAGGGCAGAGGACGGCTGGAGGCTGGAGAGGGCAGAGGACGGCTGGAGGCTGGAGAGGGCAGAGGACGGCTGGAGAGGGCAGAGGACGGCTGGAGGCTGGAGAGGGCAGAGGACGGCTGGAGGCTGGAGAGGACGGCTGGAGAGGGCAGAGGACGGCTGGAGGCTGGAGAGGGCAGAGTACGGCTGGAGAGGGCAGAGGACGGCTGGAGAGGGCAGAGGACGGCTGTAGGCGGCAGGGGACGGCTGTAGGCGGCAGGGGACGGCTGGAGGCGGCAGGGGAGGGCTGGAGAGGGCAGGGGACGGCTGGAGAGGGCAGAGGACGGCTGGGAGAGGGCAGAGGACGGCTGGAGAGGGCAGAGGACGGCTGGAGAGGGCAGAGGACGGCTGGAGGGGGCAGAGGACGGCTGGAGGGGGCAGAGGACGGCTGGAGGGGGCAGAGGACGGCTGGAGAGGGCAGAGGACGGCTGGAGAGGGCAGAGGACGGCTGGAGGGGGCAGAGGACGGCTGGAGGGGGCAGAGGACAGCTGGAGAGGGCAGTGGGGGCACACAGGCTGGAGGGCAGAGCAGCGTGTATGGCTGCAGACTTACCGGTGGCCGGGTGTCGGGTGTAGGAGGAGAGGAGGGGCGGGCAGAGCTGCAGGAGAGGAAGTCCCGCTCTCCCTCCTCTCCAGGCGCACGGCAGGGAGCACGGGTACCCCCAGGGTGTGTGTGGCCCCCCGAGGTGGCGGGCAATGGGCCCCCCCTGCCCCCCCGGTATGTAGCTACTGGCTGGAGGGCAGAGGGTGGAGGGGAGTGGCTGGAGGGCACACGGAACTTCCGAGATCGGAACGTTCCGTGTGCCGGTGCCTGTAGCCGGGGGCAGCCCGGCTACAGTGCACCGGATGAGCCTGGGCGAAGACCATCACGGAAGTGGGCGTCGCAATTTCCGGAAGTGGCCTTCGGGTTTTATATATAAGATATATATACACTGTATATCTATTATATAATTGCCATAGCGACTTCCGTCGCGCCCGGCGCTACTTCTGTGACTTTGTTCGCGTGGCTCCAGGACTCTGTTCGTGGCCGCGTAGCGCCCACGCGCCCCGCGAAGCATTGCCCGCGAAGCATTGCCCGCGAAGCGGGCATTGCGAGCCCTTGCCACGCGAACAAAGCCACCAACATGCCCCCCTGAGCATGGGGCTGTAGTGTACACCGCTATGGTATACTACAGCCCCATGCCCAGCCGCCTGTCTGCCCCGCTCCCCTCGCCTCGCCGCCGGCATGGGGCTGTAGTGTACACCGCTATGCTATACTACAGCCCCATGCCCAGCCGCCTGTCCACCCCGCTACCCTTGCCGCGCCCGCTACCCCGCTCTGCCCGCCTGAACCCCGCGGCGGCGAGGGGAGGCAGACGGGGCAGAAGAGAGGGGTTGCTCCGGAGCACTGTGTCACCAGGCTGAGCAACTCCTCTCTTCTGCCCCGTCTGCCTCCCTTCGCCGCCCTGCCACCCACCTTACACTGCTCCGGAGCCACTGCTCCGGAGTCACCCCCCCCGCCGCCCCCTAAGCCCCCGCCGCCGTCACCCCCCTAAGCCCCCGCCGCCCCCTAAGCCCCCGCCGTCAACCCCTAAGCCGCCGCCGATCACTTACATGCCTTCTTCTTCATCTGATCATCCGTCCGATCCAGGAGTCCTCCGTCCGGCCCAGGCGTCCTCTTCGTCCGGCCCAGGGGGTCTTCTGTCTTCTTTCCGCCATCTCCGGGTCCTACGTCCTCTTCACTTCCCATAGAGATAGAATGGACGATTTTTCGTCCATTCTATCTCTATGGGAAGTGAGGCGCTATTCTGATTGGTCGCTGTGTGCTGACGGCGACCAATCAGAACAGCGCCTCACTTCCCATAGACATATAATGGACGACTTTGAGTTTCAAATTTACCGCTTAAAGTAAGGCGCTTTTCTGATTGGTCGCTGTGTGCTGGCGGCGACCAATCAGAACAGCGCCTCACTTCCCATAGACATATAATGGACGACTTTGAGTTTCAAATTTACCGCTTAAAGTAAGGCGCTTTTCTGATTGGTCGCCGCCAGCACACAGCGACCAATCAGAATAGCGCCTCACTTCCCATAGAGATAGAATGGAGGAAAAATCGTCCATTCTATCTCTATGGGAAGTGAGGCGCTATTCTGATTGGTCGCCGCCAGCACACAGCGACCAATCAGAAAAGCGCCTCACTTTCCATAGTGAATAATAGCGGTGTTTCAAGCGAAGTATAGCCGGGCCCTTGGTTCTATTTTCGGCCACGGGTCTCGGCTTTCGACGGCTATCCATCTATGTATGTATGTATCTATTTCTATCTATCTATCTATGTATCTATCTATGTATCTATCTATCAGATAGATAGATAGAAATAGATAGATAGAAATAGATAGATAGATAGATAGATAGATAGATAGATACATAGATAGATAGAAATAGATAGATAGATAGATAGATAGATAGATAGATAGATAGATAGATAGATAGATAGATAGATAGATAGAATGAAAAAATGAAGGGCAGCACTTCCTTTAGTGTATCCATGTGGGTTTATTTGTCCTAGGACTGCAACGTTTCGGCACGCAGCCTTCCTCAAGCAGTGACAAACAGATCTAGTGCTCACATATATATAGCTCCCATGCAAGGGGCTTACAATAATACAATTAGTGCAATCTGATACAAAAATGTAATATATAATCACAATTGTGCATATAACAGCATATAATATGTGATAATCAGTGTAATACAAAGTGCATATAGTGATTTTTTTAAAATACTGACTTCCATATTATGACCATATCGGGCATTATACTCTAATTGGTCAATTATAACACAGATGTCACTTATCTTCTAATCAGAGGACCCCACGCTGTCACTGTATATTGCCGCTTCCGCCATCGTGATCTCGGCGTCTATATCATTCCATTGCGCATGCTCCGTGTGAAAAAACTTCATTCTCTTTCTCCTGAAATCGCGTTACCCTCTCCTAAGTCCCGCGCATGCGTTATGCATACCGGGATTTCAAGATACACCCACTGCAGTTGCGCAGTGGCCTGTATGAAGTCACTACTCTCAGTGCAGTTCTCGCGCCTGCGCTCTCCGCTCCGCTCATTTTTTCATCCTAACAATTGCCAGTGAAGTGGTAGGAGGGCCTTGCACCCGTCTGTATATTACGGTGCTGTTTCAATTTTTTGCTTTATTAGATAGATAGATAGATAGATAGAAAGAATGAAATAGATACATAGATAGATAGATAGCGCTATTATTCTCTATGGGAAGTGAGGCGCTATTCTGATTGGTCGCTGTGTCTGAAGTTCTATCTCTATGGGAAGTGAGGCGCGAGTCTCCCGCCCCGGCGACGACCGACGAAAGCCGAGACCCGTGGCCGAAAATAGAACCAAGGGCCCGGCTATACTTCGCTTGAAACACCGCTATTATTCTCTATGGGAAGTGAGGCGCTATTCTGATTGGTCGCCGGCAGCACACAGCGACCAATCAGAATTGTGCCTCACTTCCCATAGACAATAATATCGGTGTTTCAAGCGAACTATAGCCGGCCCCTTGGTTCTATTTTCGGCCACGGGTCTCGGCTTTCGACGGCTATCTATGTATCTATTTCTTTCTATCTATCTATCTATTTCTATCTATCTATCTATCTATTTCTTTCTATCTATGTACCTATTTCTTTCTATCTATGTATCTATTTCTTTATATCTATCTATCTATCTATCTATCTATCTATCTATGTATCTATTTCTATCTATCTATTTCTATCTATCTATCTATCTATCTATCTATCTATCTATATCTATCTATGTATCTATATCTATCTATCTATGTATCTATTTCTTTCTATCTATGTATCTATTTCTTTCTATCTATCTATGTATCTATTTCTTTATATCTATCTATCTATTTCTATCTATTTCTATCTATCTCTATCTATCTAATCTCTTTCTATCTATCTATCTATTTCTATCTATCTATCTATGTATCTATATCTATCTATTTCTATCTATCTATCTATCTATATCTATCTATCTATCTATTTCTATCCATCTATCTATGTATCTATATCTATTTCTCTATCTATCTATCTATCTATCTATCTATCTATCTATGTATCTATTTCTTTCTATCTATCTATCTATCTATATCTATCTATATCTATCTATCTATATAAATCTATATCTATCTATATCTATCTATGGCGAAGCGGCCATTGCGAGCCGTTGCAGGGGCTCCCGCCCCGGCGACAACCGACAAGCGCCGAGCGCCGTGCCCAAAAATAGAACCAAGGGCACGGCCATAAATTCCTCTAAACACCGCTATGCATCCCTATGGGAAGTGAGGCGCTATGCTGATTGGTCAGCGCACCACACAGCGACCAATCAGCATAGCGCCTCACTTTCAGCGGTAACTTTGAAACTCAAAGTCGTCCATTATATCTCTATGGCAAGTGAGGCGCTTTTCTCATTGGTCGCTGTGTGCTGCCGGCGACCAATCAGAATAGCGCCTCACTTTCAGCGGTAAATTTGAAACTCAAAGTCGTCCATTATATCTCTATGGCAAGTGAGGCGCTATTCTCATTGGTCGCTTTGTGCTGCCAGCGACCAATTAGAATATTGCCTCACTTCCCATACAAATTTACCACTGAAAGTCAGGCGCTATGCTGATTGGTCGCCGTCAGCACACAGCGACCAATCAGAAGAGTGCCTCACTTCCCATACAGATATAATGGACGACTGAGTTTCACATTTACCCATGAAAGTGAGGCGCTATTCTCATTGCTCGCCGGCAGCACACAGCGACCAATGAGAATAGCGCCTCACTTACAGCGGTAAATGTGAAATTCAAAATATTCCATGTATTTGAAGTATGGCGCCATACAGCGCGGCGCTCTTCTGATTGATCGCCGCCTTCAGCGCGCCGAACAATCGGATCAGCGGCGGCCGCTATGCCGCCATATTTGAAATATACTGAGTAAACTATACACAGATTCTAGAATCCCAATGCAATCGCATCAGGCTCACAGCTAGTATATATATATATATATACACACACATGTATATGCCTCAATAAGAAAGGTAAATAAAGCCAGCTCACCGTTATTTCCAGAGTCAAATGTGAACAAAGTCCAGAAAGTCCAGCAAGGAATCCAGGTGGCGCTTCTTTTCTGTTAAAATGTAACTTTTATTGTAAGTAGTTAAAAAGGTCACATCTCCACACTGGTAGCAGTTAATCCACATATGGGGGTTCCCCTTACACATGGGTTCCCATGGGACCATGAAGAAGACACATTAAAAAGTGTTGAAACGCATAGTCTGTAGTCTGTAACAGGAGCCCCCCTATGTGGATTAACTGCTACCAGTGTGGAGATGTGATCTTTTTAACTACCTACTTACAATAAAAGAGTTACATTTTAACAGAAAAGAAGCTCCACCTAGATTCCTTACTGGACTTTGTTGACATAAGTATATATATACACACACACACAGTATATATCTATATATATATATCTATATATATATATATACTAGCTGTGAGCCCGATGCAAATGCATCGGGATTCTAGAACGTGCATTAATTTGATTATAGTAGTTATAGCTGTTAGCCTGATGCAAATGCATCGGGTATCTAAAATATGTTTATTGTTTTTTTAAAGATTTTTAAATAATAATCGCATCATCAATAGCAATAATATAAGCCATAGCATTATTATTAGCTGTAATAGCAGTATTAATAGCATTATTAGCAGTATTATGAGCATTAATAAAAGTATTAATAGCATTAATAGCATTATTATTAGCATTAATAGCATTATTAATAGCATTATTAGCATTAATAGCATTAATAATGCCATTAATAGGATAAATATTAGCATTGATAGCATTAATAGCATAATTAATAGCATTAATAGCATTATTAATAGCATTAATAGCATTATTATTAGCATTAATAGGATAAATATTAGCATTAATAGCATTAATAGCATTATTATTAGCATTATTATTGGCATTATTAGCATTAATAATAGCATTAATAACATTATTAATAGCATTAATAGCATTATTATTAGCATTAATAGCATTAATAGCATAATTAATAGCATTAATAGCATTAATAGCATTATTATTAGCATTAATAGAATTATTATTAGCATTAATAGCATTAATAGGATAAATATTAGCATTAATAGCATTAATAGCATAATTAATAGCATTAATAGCATTATTAATAGCATTAGTAGCATTATTATTAGCATTAATAGCATTAATAATAGCATTATTAGTATTAATAATAGCATTAATAACATTATTAATAGCATTAATAGCATTATTAATAGCATTAATAGCATTATTATTAGCATTAATAGGATTAATAATAGCATTATTAGCATTAATAACAGCATTAATAACATTATTAATAGCATTAATAGCATTATTATTAGCATTAATAGCATTAATAGCATTATTATTAGCATTAATAGCATTAATAATACCATTAATAGGATAAACATTAGCATTAATAGCATTAATAGCATAAATAAGAGCATTAATAGCATTATTAATAGCATTAATAGCATTATTATTAGCATAAATAGCATTATTAGCATTAATAATAGCATTAATAACATTATTAATAGCATTAATAGCATTATTATTAAAATTAATAGAATTAATAATAGCATTATTAGCATAAATAATAGCATTAATAACATTATTAATAGCATTAATAGCATTATTATTAGCATTAATAGCATGAATAGTATTATTAATAGCATGAATAGCATTATTAATACCATTAATAGGATTATTATTAGCATTAATAGCATTAATAATAGCATTATTAGCATTATTAATAGCATTAATAACATTATTAATAGCATTAATAGCATTATTATTAGCATTAATAGCATTAATAATAGCATTATTAGCATTATTAATAGCATTAATAACATTATTAATAGCATAAATAGCATTATTATTAGCATAAATAGCATTAATAATAGGATTATTAGCATTAATAATAGCATTAATAACATTATTAATAGCATTAATAGCATTATTATTAGCATTAATAGAATTAATAATAGCATTATTAGCATTAATAATAGCATTAATAACATTATTAATAGCATTAATAGCATTATTATTAGCATTAATAGCATTATTATTAGCATTAACAGCATTAATAATACCATTAATAGGATAAATATTAGCATTAATAGCATTAATAGCATAAATAATAGGATTAATAGCATTATTAATACATAGTAACATAGTAACATAGTTTTTAAGGTTGAAGGAAGACTTTAAGTCCATCTAGTTCAACCCATAGCCTAACATGTTGATCCAGAGGAAGGCAAAAAAACCCCATGTGGCAACACTAAGCTCCACATTGGGGGAAAAAATTCCTTCCTGACTCCAGATACGGCAATCAGACTAATTCCCTGGATCAACGCCCTATCAAAGAATCTAGTATATATAACCGGTAATATTATAGTTTTCAAGAAAGGCATCCAGGCCCTTCTTAAATGTTAGTAGTGACTCACTCATTACAACATCATGTGGCAGAGAGTTCCATAGTCTCACTGCTCTTACAGTAAAGAATCCACGTCTGTGATTATGATTAAACCTTCTTCCCTCCAGACGTAGAGGATGCCCCCTTGTCCCAGTCTCAGGCCTAAGAGTAAAGAGATCATTAGAAAGGTCTCTGTACTGCCCCCTCATATATTTGTACATTATTATAAGATCACCCCTAAGCCTTCGTTTTTCCAAGCTAAATAACCCCAAGTTTAATAACCTGTCTTGGTATTGCAGACCCCTTAGTCCTCTAATAACTTTTGTCGCTCTTCTCTGGACCCGCTCTAGTTCAGCTATGTCTTTCTTATACACCGGAGACCAGAATTGTACACAGTATTCTAAGTGTGGTCGCACTAGTGACTTGTATAGAGGTAAAATTATGTTCTCCTCATGAGCATCTATGCCTCTTTTAATACATCCCATTATTTTATTTGCCTTTACAGCAGCTGCCTGACACTGGCCACTAAATGTGAGTTTGTCATCTACCCATACACCCAGGTCTTTTTCAGTGGTAGTTTTGCCCAGTGTTTTATAATTAAGCACATAATTATACCCTTTGTTTCCTCTGCCCAAGTGCATGACTTTACATTTATCCCCATTAAAGCGCATTTGCCATTTAGCAGCCCAAGCTTCTAGTTTACATAAATCCTCCTGTAATATAAAATTGTCCTCCTCTGTATTGATTACCCTGCAGAGTTTAGTGTCATCTGCAAATATTGAGATTCTACTCTGTATGCCCCCTACAAGGTCATTAATAAATATATTAAATAGGAGCGGGCCCAACACTGACCCCTGTGGTACCCCACTGTTAACTGTGACCCATTCTGAGTGTGTTCCATTAATAACCACCCTTTGTTTCCTATCACTAAGCCAGTTCTTAACCCACTTACACATATTTTCCCCTATCCCCATTGCCCTCATTTTATGTATCAACCTTTTGTGTGGCACCGTATCAAAAGCTTTTGAAAAGTCCATATACACCACATCCACTGCATTTCCTTGGTCCAGTCCAGAACTTACTTCTTCATAGAAGCTTATTAGATTAGTTTGACAGGAACGGTCCCTCGTAAAACCATGTTGATAATGGGTCATGAGGTTATTTTTGTTCAGATACTCCAGTATAGCATCTCTTAGAAAACCCTCTAGGATTTTACCCACAGTAGAGGTTAAGCTTACTGGCCTATAATTTCCAAGTTCAGTTTTTGTCCCCTTTTTGAATATTGGCACCACATTTGCTATACGCCAGTCCTGTGGTACAGACCCTGATATTATGGAATCTTTAAATATTAAAAATAATGGTCTATCTATGACAGTACTTAATTCCTGCAGCACTCTGGGGTGTATCCCATCTGGGCCCGGGGATTTGTCAATTTTAGTGATTTTTAGACGATACCGTACTTCCTCTTGGGTTAAGCAGGTGACGTTTAATTGAGAATTTTTGTTATCACTGATCATATTGTCTGTCATGGGATTTTCTTGTGTAAATACTGTTGAAAAAAAAGTCATTTAGCATATTTGCTTTTTCCTCATCCTCATCCACCATTTCACCCAGACTATTTTTAAAGGGGCCAACACCATCATTTTTTAGTTTCTTACTATTTATGTAGTTAAAAAATATTTTGGGATTCTTTTTACTTTCTCTGGCAATGAGTCTCTCTGTCTCAATCTTTGCTGCCTTGATTTGCTTTTTACAAATGTTATTTAATTTTCTGTATTTATTTAATGCTTCATCACTACCTAGCATTAATAGCATTATTAATAGCATTAATAGCATTATTATTAGCATAAATAGCATTAATAATAGGATTATTAGCATTAATAATAGCATTAATAACATTATTAATAGCATTAATAGCATTATTATTAGCATTAATAGAATTAATAATAGCATTATTAGCATTAATAATAGCATTAATAACATTATTAATAGCATTAATAGCATTATTATTAGCATTAATAGCATTATTATTAGCATTAATAGCATTAATAATATCATCAATAGGATAAATATTAGCATTAATAGCATTAATAGCATAAATAATAGGATTAATAGCATTATTAATAGCATTAATAGCATTATTAATAGCATTAATAGCATTATTATTAGCATAAATAGCATTAATAATAGCATTATTAGCATTAATAATAGCATTAATAACATTATTAATAGCATTAATAGCATTATTATTAGCATTAATAGCATTAATAGCATTATTATTAGCATTAATAGCATTAATAATACCATTAATAGGATAAATATTGACATTAATAGCATTAATAATAGCATTATTAGCATTAATAATAGCATTAATAACATTATTAATAGCATTAATAGCATTATTATTAGCATTAATAGAATTAATAATAGCATTATTAGCATTAATAATAGCATTAATAACATTATTAATAGCATTAATAGCATTATTATTAGCATTAATAGCATTAATAATAGCATTATTAGCATTATTAATAGCATTAATAACATTATTAATAGCATTAATAGCATTATTATTAGCATAAATAGCATTAATAATAGGATTATTAGCATTATTAATAGTATTAATAACATTATTAATAGCATTAATAGCATTATTATTAAAATTAATAGAATTAATAATAGCATTATTAGCATTAATAATAGCATTAATAACATTATTAATAGCATTAATAGCATTATTATTAGCATTAATAGCATTAATAGTATTAATAGCATGAATAGCATTATTAATAGCATTAATAGGATTATTATTAGCATTAATAGCATTAATAATAGCATTATTAGCATTATTAATAGCATTAATAACATTATTAATAGCATTAATAGCATTATTATGAGCATTAATAGCATTAATAATAGCATTATTAGCATTATTAATAGCATTAATAACATTATTAATAGCATTAATATCATTATTATTAGCATAAATAGCATTAATAATAGGATTATTAGCATTAATAATAGCATTAATAACATTATTAATAGCATTAATAGCATTATTATTAGCATTAATAGAATTAATAATAGCATTATTAGCATTAATAATAGCATTAATAACATAATTATTAGCATTAATAGCATTATTATTAGCAGTAATATTATTATTAGCATTTTTTTTTTAATTATTATTTATTATTTGTTATTTATTTTTTAATTATGTTTTATTTATTTTTTTATAATTTTTTAATTATTTTTTAATTATTTTTTTATTATTAAATTTATTATTTAGGCTGAGAGGCAGTTGTCATTCAGGTGCGCTAAAGGGCTGATCTTATGAGCATATATTTTTTTTTTTTATTATTATTTTTATTGAATTTTTTATTATTTTTAATTAATTTTTTTATTATTTTTTAATTATTTTTTAATTATTTTTTTTATTATTTAATTTATTATTTAGGCTGAGAGGCAGTTCTCATTCAGGTCCGCAAAGGGCTGATCTTATTAGCATATATTTTATTTTTATATTATATTATTTTTATTGAATTTTTTATTATTTTTTAATTATTTTTTTTTATTATTTTTTAATTCTTTTTTAATTATTTTTTTTATTATTTAATTTATTATTTAGGCTGAGACGCAGTTCTCATTCAGGTCCGCAAAGGGCTGATCTTATTAGCATATATTTTATTTTTTTATTATTATTATTTTATTGAATTTTTTATTATTTTTAATTATTTTTTTTTATGATTTTTTAATTCTTTTTTAATTATTTTTTTTATTATTTAATTTATTATTTAGGCTGAGACGCAGTTCTCATTCAGGTCCGCAAAGGGCTGATCTTATTAGCATATATTTTATTTTTTTATTATTATTTTTATTGAATTTTTTATTATTTTTAATTATTTTTTTTTATTATTTTTTAATTCTTTTTTAATTATTTTTTTTATTATTTAATTTATTATTTAGGCTGAGAGGCAGTTCTCATTCAGGTCCGCAAAGGGCTGATCTTATTAGCATATATTTTATTTTTTTATTATTATTTTTATTGAATTTTTTATTATTTTTAATTAATTTTTTTTATTATTTTTTAATTCTTTTTTAATTATTTTTTTTATTATTTAATTTATTATTTAGGCTGAGACGCAGTTCTCATTGAGGTCCGCAAAGGGCTGATCTTATTAGCATATATTTTATTTTTTTATTATTATTTTTATTGAATTGTTTATTATTTTTATTTAATATTTTTATTATTTTTTTAATTCTTTTTTAATTATTTTTTTTATTATTTAATTTATTTATTTTTTTAAGTTTGACTGAGACGCAGTTCTCATTGAGGTCCGCCTTTTTTTGCCCATTGACATACATTACCGGTGTGTCAGCGATTTTATGGCCGCCCACTGGTTCTATTTGTCGGCCCTAAAATCGCGGACACACCGCTAATGCATCTCTATGGGCAGTCAGCCCGATTTCGGATTGAACGGCAACCAATCAGAAGTCGAGCTGACTGCCCATAGAGATGCATTAGCGGTGTGTCCGCGATTTTAGGGCCGACAAATAGAACCAGGGGGGCGGCCATAAAATCGCCGACACACCGGTAATGTATGTCAATGGGGAAAAAAGGCGGACCTGAATGAAAACTGAATGAGGAGCTCTTCTGATTGGCTGAGGGCATTATCCAGCAACCAATCAGAAGACGGCGTGAGATTTCATTGAGGTAGAATGGGGGATTTTTCCTCCATTCTATCTTAATGAGAAGGAAGAGGACGTCGGAGGTGGAATTTTCGGAAAAGAAGACAGAAGATCCCCGGGGCCGGACGAAGAGGCGGAGATGGCGGAAAGAAGAGAGAAGACCCCCGGGGCCGGAGGAAGAGGACGCCTGGCCGGACGGAGGATCGGACGGACGATCGGACGGACGATCAGATGACTTGAAGACATGTAAGTGATGGACGGGGGCTTCGGGTGTAGGGCCTTAGGTGAGAGCGGCGTTAGGTTAGGGGACGGCGGGGGGTTAGGGTGTAGGGCTTTAGCGACAGGGGCAGGGGACAGCGGCGGGAGCTTAGGGGGTATCGGCGGGGGCCTAGGGGGTAGGAGCTTAGGTAGGGGCGGCGATGGCTTAGTGGGTAGACGGCGGGGCTTAGGGGGTATCGGCGGCGGCTTTGGATGGTGCGAGTCGGGGGTTAGGTAGTCGGGGCTTAGGGGGTATCGGCGGCGGGTTTGGATGGTGCGAGTCGGGGGTTAGGTGGTCGGGGCTGCTGCGGGGTTTCGGCGGCGGGTTTGGATGGTGGGAGTCGGGGGTTAGGTGGTCGGGGCTGCTGCGGGGTTTAGGGGGTTAGGGGCGGCGGTGCCTTAGGGGGTAGGTGGCATGGCTTAGGGGTATCGTCGGGGGTCTAGGGGGTAGGGGGTTAGGGGCGGCGGTGCCTTAATCGTCGGGGGTCTAGGGGGTAGGGGTTTAGGGGCGGCGGTGCCTTAGGGGGTAGGCGGCATGGCTTAGGGGGTATCGGCGGGGGCCTAGGGGTAGGGGCGGCGATGGCTTAGGGGTAGACGGCGGGGCTTAGGGGGTATCGGGGGCGGGTTTGGATGCTGCGGGTCGGGGTTAGGTGGTCGGGGCTGCTGCGGTGCTTAGGGGGTAGGGGCTTAGGTAGGGGCGGCGATGGCTTAGGGGGTAGACGGCGGGGCTTAGGGGGTATCGGCGGCGGCTTTGGATGGTGCGGGTCGGGGGTTAGGTGGTCGGGGCTGCTGCGGGGCTTAGGGGGTAGGGTGCTTAGGGGGTAGGGGCTTAGGTAGGGGCGGCGATGGCTTAGGAGGTAGACGGCGGGGCTTAGGGGTATCGGCGGCGGCTTTGGATGGGGCGGGTCGGGGGTTAGGTGGTCGGGGCTGCTGCGGGGCTTAGGGGGTAGGGGGTTAGGGGCGGCGGTGCCTTAGGGGGTAGGCTTAGAGCGGCAGGGGGCTGTAGTGTACAGCGTGATGGTATACTACAGTCCCATGGCGCTTATGGGCATGGGACTGTAGTATACTATAGCGGTGTACAGTACAGCAGCGCGTAGTGGCTTAGAGCGGCAGGGGGCTGTAGTGTACAGCGCGATGGTATACTACAGTCCCATGGCGCTTATGGGCATGGGACTGTAGTATACTATAGCGGTGTACAGTACAGCAGCGCGTAGTGGCTTAGAGCGGCAGGGGGCTGTAGTGTACAGCGCGATGGTATACTACAGTCCCATGGCGCTTATGGGCATGGGACTGTAGTATAGTATAGCGGTGTACACTACAGGAGTATGGGCTTCGGTGGCTTGGTTAGCGGTGTAGCGACTCGCAATGCCCGCTTCGCGGGCATTGCTTCGCTAGGCTGCAACGACTCGCAATGCCCGCTTTGCGGGCATTGCTTCGTGAGTCGCCTTGGCCGCTACGCGGCCACGGGCAGAGTCCAGGAGAAGCAGCTCGGACTCGCTAACCAAGCGACCGGAAGCAGCACCGCTCCGACGGAAGTCGCTACGGCAATTATATAATAGATATATATATATATATATATATATATATATATGCACACAGTATATATTATATATATATATATATATATATTATACAGTATATATCTATTATATAATTGCCGTAGCGACTTCCGTCGGAGCGGCGCTGCTTCCGGTGGCTTGGTTAGCGAGTCCGAGCTGCTTCTCCTGGACTCTCCCCGTGGCCGCGTAGCGGCCAAGGCGACTCACGAAGCAATGCCCGCAAAGCGGGCATTGCGAGTCGTTGCAGCCTAGCGAAGCAATGCCCGCGAAGCGGGCATTGCGAGTCGCTACACCGCTAACCCAGCCACCGAAGCCGAAGCCCATACTCCTGTAGTGTACACCGCTATAGTATACTACAGTTCCATGACCATAAGCGCCATGGGACTGTAGTATACCATCGCGCTGTACACTACAGACCCCTGCCGCTCTAAGCCACTACGCGTACACTAACCAAGCCACACAACCCCAAGCCCCTACCCCCTGCCGCCCTAACCCCTAAGCCACTACCCCGACGCCGAAGCCCCTACCCCCTGCCGCACTACCCCGCCGCACCCACTACCCTCTGCCGGAAGCCACTACCCCCTGCCGCCCTAACCCCTAAGCCACTACCCCGCCGCCGAAGCCCCTAGCCCCTACCCCCTGCCGCACTACCCCGCCGCACCCACTACCCTCTGCCGGAAGCCACTACCCCCTGCCGCCCTAACCCCTAAGCCACTACCCCGCCGCCGAAGCCCCTACCCCCTGCCGCACTACCCCGCCGCACCCACTACCCTCTGCCGCAAGCCCCTACCCCCTGCCGCCCTAACCCCTAAGCCACTAACCCCTAAGCCACTACCCCGCCGCCGAAGCCCCTACCCCCTGCCGCCGTAAGCCACTAGCCCGCATCCGCACCTAAACCCCTGCCGCCGCAAGCCCCTAACCCCTAAGCCGCACCTAATCCCCTACCCCTACCCCCTAAACCGCACCTAAACCCCTGCCGCCCTAAGCCCCTACCCCCTAAGCCGCACCTAACCCCCTACTCCCTGCCGCCGTAAGCCACTACCCCGCATCCGCAAATAAACCCCTGCCGCCGCAAGCCCCTAACCCCTAAGCCGCACCTAACCCCTAAGCTGCACATAATCCCCTACCCCTACCCCCTAAACCGCACCTAAACCCCTGCCGCCCTAAGCCCCTACCCCCTAAGCCGCACCTAACCCCCTACCCCCTGCCGCCCTAAGCCACTACGCCGCATCCGCACCTAAACTCCTGCCGCCGCAAGCCCCTACCCCTTAAGCCGCACCTAATCCCCTACCTCTACCCCCTAAGCCGCACCTAACCCCCTACCCCCCTAAGCCACTACCCCGCATCCGCACCTAAACCCCTGCCGCCGCAAGCCCCTAACCCCTAAGCTGCACCTAATCCCCTACCCCTACCCCCTAAGCCGCACCTAAACCCCTGCCGCCCTAAGCCCCTACCCCCTAAGCCCCTACCCTCTAAGCCTCGCCGCTTTCCCTAACACCTAAGGCCCTACCCGTCCCCTAACGTCCCCGTCGATCACTTACATGCCTTCAAGTCATCTGATCGTCCGTCCGGCCAGGCGTCCTCTTCCTCCGGTCCCGGGGGTCTTCTCTCTTCTTTCCGCCTCTTCGTCCGTCCCCGGGGATCTTCTGTCTTCTTTCCGCCAACTTCCAGCTCCGACGTCCTCTTCAACTAACATTAAGATACAATGGACGATCAATCCGCCATTGTATCTCAATGAAATGTGAAGGGCTCTTCTGATTGGTCGCTGACCTCAGCCAATCAGAAAAGCCCGTCATTCAGTTCTCATTCAGGTCCGTCTTTTTTCCCATTGACATACATTAGCGGTGTGTCGGCGATTTTATGGCCGGCCACCTGGTTCTATTTGTCGGCCCTAAAATTGCGCACACAACCGCTAATGCATGTCTATGGGCAAGTCAGCTCGAATTCTGATTGGTCGCCGTTCAATCCGAAATCGGGCTGACTGCCCATAGAGATGCATTAGCGGTGTGTCCGCGATTTTAGGGCCGACAAATAGAACCAGGTGGTCGGCCATAAAATCGCCGACACACCGCTAATGCATGTCTATGGGCAAGTCAGCTCGAATTCTGATTGGTCGGCGTTCAATCCGAAATCGGCCTGACTGCCCATAGAGATGCATTAGCGGTGTGTCCGCGATTTTAGGGCCGACAAATAGAACCAGGTGGTCGGCCATAAAATCGCCGACACACCGCTAATGCATTTCAATGGGAAAAAACAAAGGCGGACCTCAATGAGAACTGCGTCTCAGCCTAAATAATAAATTAAATAATAAAAAAAATAATTAAAAAAGAATTAAAAAATAATAAAAATATTAATTAAAAATAATAAAAAATTCAATAAAAATAATAATAAAAAAATAAAATATATGCTAATAAGATCAGCCCTTTGCGGACCTGAATGAGAACTGACTCTCAGCCTAAATAATAAATTAAATAATAAAAAAAAGAATTAAAAAAGAATTAAAAAATAATAAAAAAATTAATTAAAAATAATAACAAATTCAATAAAAATAATAATAAAAAAATAAAATATATGCTAATAAGATCAGCCCTTTGCGGACCTGAATGAGAACTGCCTCTCAGCCTAAATAATAAATTAAATAATAAAAAAAATAATTAAAAAAGAATTAAAAAATAATAAAAAAAAATAATTAAAAATAATAAAAAATTCAATAAAAATAATAATAAAAAAATAAAATATATGCTAATAAGATCAGCCCTTTGCGGACCTGAATGAGAACTGCGTCTCAGCCTAAATAATAAATTAAATAATAAAAAAAGAATTAAAAAAGAATTAAAAAATCATAAAAAAAAATAATTAAAAATAATAAAAAATTCAATAAAAATAATAATAAAAAAATAAAATATATGCTAATAAGATCAGCCCTTTGCGGACCTGAATGAGAACTGCCTCTCAGCCTAAATAATAAATTAAATAATAAAAAAAATAATTAAAAAAGAATTAAAAAATAATAAAAAAATTAATTAAAAATAATAAAAAATTCAATAAAAATAATAATAAAAAAATAAAATATATGCTAATAAGATCAGCCCTTTACGGCTCCTACTGCTAATGACTACATTATAATAAAAAAAATTAATTAAATAAAAAAATAAATTAATAAAATAAATTAAAAAAATTAATAAAAAAAAAAAAATAATGAATAAACATAACTTAAAATTACTAAATAAACAAATAATAAAATAATAATTAAAAAAAATAAAAAATCTAAAAAAATATTAATAATAATAATCTATTAAAAAGCTAATAATTATTAATAATGCTAATAATTAAATGAAATAATCCTATAATAAATTATTAATGCTAATAATAATGCTATTAATGCTATTAATAATTTATTAATGCTATTATTAATGCTAATAATCCTATTATTAATGCTATTAATGCTAATAATAATGATATTAATGCTATTAATAATGTTATTAATGCTATTAATAATGCTTAATAATCTATTATTAATGCTATTAATGCTAATAATAATGATATTAATGCTAAAATTTAAATATAAAATAATGTATATTAATGCTAATTAATTAATGCTAATAATGCTTAATAATATTAATGCTATTAAATGCTATATAATAATGCTATTAATGCTATTAATGCAATAATGCTATTCATGCTATTAATAATCTATTAATGCTATTAATAGCTATTATAATGCTATTAATGCTATTAATAATGCTATTAATGCTATAAAATGTATTAATGCTATTAATAAAATGCTATATAATTAATAATCTATTAATATGCTATTAATCAATAATTTGCAATTAATGCTATTAATAATGTTATTAATGCTATTAATAATGCTAATAATCTATTATTAATGCATAATTTATGCTAATAATAATGCTATTAATGCTATTAATAATGTTATTAAATGCTATAATAATAATGCTAATAATGCTATAATTAATGCTATTAATGCTAATAATAATGCTATTAATGCTATTAATAATGTTATTAATGCTAATAATTAATGCTAATAATGCTATTATTAATTCTATTAATGCTAATAATAATGCTATTAATGCTATTAATAATGTTATTAATGCTATTATTAATGCTAATAATGCTATTATTAATGCTATTAATGTCAATAATTATCCTATTAATGGTATTATTAATGCTATTAATGCTAATAATAATGCTATAATGCTATTAATGCTAATAATAATGCTATATAATGCTATTAATAATGTTATTAATGCTATTATTAATGCTAATAATGCTATTATTAATGCATATTATGCTAATAATTATGCTATTAATTGCTATTAATAATGCTATTAATGCTATTAATAATGCTATTAATCCTATTATTATTGTAGTAATGCTATTAATGCTAATATTTATCCTATTAATGGTATTAATTAATGCTATTAATGCTAATAATAATGCTATTAATGCTAATAATAATGCTATTAATGCTATTAATAATGCTATTAATGCTATTATTAATGCTAATTATGCTATTATTAATTCTATTAATGCTAATAATAATGCTATTAATGCTATTAATAATGTTATTAATGCTATTATAATGCTAATAATCCTATTATTAATGCTATTTATGCTAATAATAATGCTATTAATGCTATTAATAATGTTATTAATGCTATTATTAATGCTAATAATGCTATTATTAATGCTATTATGTCAATATTATATCCTATTAATGTATTATTAATGCTATTAATGCTAATAAATAATGCTATTAATGCTAATAATAATGCTATTAATGCTATTAATAAATGTTAATTTAATGCTATTATTATAATGCTAAATAATGCTATTATATTAATGCTATTTATGCTAATAATTATGCTATTAATGCTATTAATAATGCTATTAAATGCTATTAATAAATGCTATTAATCCTATTATTTATGCTATTAATGCTATTAATGCTAATATTTATCCTATTAATGGTATTATTAATGCTATTAATGCTAATAATAATGCTATTAATGCTATTAATAATGCTATTAATGCTATTATTAATGCTAATTATGCTATTATTAATTCTATTAATGCTAATAATAATGCTATTAATGCTATTAATAATGTTATTAATGCTATTATTAATGCTAATAATCCTATTATTAATGCTATTTATGCTAATTATAATGCTATTAATGCTATTAATAATGCTATTAATGCTATTAATAATGCTATTAATCCTATTATTTATGCTATTAATGCTATTAATGCTAATATTTATCCTATTAATGGTATTATTAATGCTGTTAATGCTAATTATAATGCTATTAATGCTAATAATAATGCTATTAATGCTATTAATAATGTTATTAATGCTATTATTAATGCTAATAATGCTATTATTAATGCTATTAATGCTAATAATAATGCTATCAATGCTATTAATAATGTTATTAATGCTATTATTAATGCTAATAATGCTATTAATAATGCTATTAATGCTAATAATAATGCTATTAATGCTATTAATACTGTTATTAATGCTCATAATACTGCTAATAATGCTATTAATACTGCTATTACTGCTAATAATAATGCTATGGCTTATATTATTGCTATTGATGATGCGATTATTATTTAAAAAACTTTAAAAAAACAATAAACATATTTTAGATACCCGATGCATTTGCATCAGGCTAACAGCTATAACTACTATAATCAAATTAATGCACGCTCTAGAATCCCGATGCATTTGCATCGGGCTCACAGCTAGTATATATATATATCCTGTATATCTATATATAGATATACAGTAAATATATAAATATATACACTGTATATAGGGATAGGGAGGGAAAGGAGGGCAGGGATGTCAGCGTTAGGACTAATCAAACCTGGGGTCGCCTTGTCGCAGTTGATGAGAAAACGGACATTGGCCAATGTGTGTACCAAGAACCCCAAGAAAATAAAAAAATAAGATTTTTTGAGTTTTTTTTAAAAAAAACGTAAGTTTTTAAATTTTTTCCTCAAATATATACCGCTTGTTAGCATGTGTGCATCATTGGTAGTAGCTGAGTGCTGCAGAGAATTTTTTCTAGTTGTTTGACCCAGTGTCCCTTCTGGCACCAGCTCACATTATGTCTGTGAGTGCTGTGCAGTTTTTTCAGTTTTGTAGATATAGATATATATATATATATATATATATATATATAGAGAGAGAGGGAGAGAGAGAGAGAGAGAGAGAGAGAGAACTTGAGAAAGGTGCATTCCCCACACCGAAACGTTGTGCCACTTTTACAGGCTCATTAAAGCCTTTTTTCTACTATAATTTGAGTGCTGCCTGACTTCTTATTTTCTGGATTTATCATATAGCTGGACTCTATATGTTTCAGGACTGTTTGCACCAAAAACCGTAAAGTATTATTTGTGCTGTTTCGTTTTTCTTTTTTACATACATATATATATAATATATAAAGCTGAATGCGTGTATGTATGCGTGTAACAATTTTGCCCCTATCTACATAATGGGGAAAAAGTGAAAGGAAAAGTGTTGGAGGAAAATCAACAGCTGCCAGCTACAGCCACAAAATTTTGCACAGTTACACGTCTGGACCCTGGCAGCATCATAGGCTATGCTGTGAGGCGAAATTTTAACCCCGCGTGTTCCAATTCACCAAACAATTTTGGCCCTATCTACATAATGGAGAGAAAGTGACAATGACCAGTTGACAGTTGTGAATTAGAGGGGCTTAATGACAGCACCAAAGACTAACAGCATATACCAGCATATACTCATTATGGTGGAGCCCCAACATTGGATACTCACCACACAGCCGAACACAAACACACGCACCACAAGAGACACAAACAACACAAAGACACACACCAAACAGACACCCCCCCACAGGGACACACACACATGCACACCCCACAGGGACACAGAGATACACACACACACACCACAGGAACACACAGACCCCATAAGGAAGGACATACACCACAGAGACACCCCTCCCCCACAAGGACACACACCACAGGAAAACCCCTCCCCCCAAAAGGACACAGACCACAGGGACACACGCACACCACTGGGACACACACACACCCCAGGGACACACACACCCCAGGGACACACACACCACACAGACAGACACAGATGTGCACAACTCGCCTCATACGTGTGCTATCTTTAATTTCCAAAAATAAACATCTGATTAAAAACAGCCAATGTGCAACACATGTGCCATATAGTAACATAGTTTTTTTTTTAAGGTTGAAGGAAGACTTTAAGTCCATCTAGTTCAACCCATAGCCTAACATGTTGATCCAGAGGAAGGCAAAAAAAACCCCATGTGGCAACACTAAGCTCCACATTGGGGGAAAAAATTCCTTCCTGACTCCAGATACGGCAATCAGACTAATTCCCTGGATCAACGCCCTATCAAAGAATCTAGTATATATAACTGGTAATATTATAGTTTTCAAGAAAGGCATCCAGGCCCTTCTTAAATGTTAGTAGTGACTCACTCATTACAACATCATGTGGCAGAGAGTTCCATAGTCTCACTGCTCTTACAGTAAAGAATCCACGTCTGTGATTATGATTAAACCTTCTTTCCTCCAGACGTAGAGGATGCCCCCTTGTCCCGGTCTCAGGCCTAAGAGTAAAGAGATCATTAGAAAGGTCTCTGTACTGCCCCCTCATATATTTATACATTATTATAAGATCACCCCTAAGCCTTCGTTTTTCCAAGCTAAATAACCCCAAGTTTAATAACCTGTCTTGGTATTGCAGACCCCTTAGTCCTCTAATGACTTTTGTCGCTCTTCTCTGGACCCGCTCTAGTTCAGCTATGTCTTTCTTATACACCGGAGACCAGAATTGTACACAGTATTCTAAGTGTGGTCGCACTAGTGACTTGTATAGAGGTAAAATTATGTTCTCCTCATGAGCATCTATGCCTCTTTTAATACATCCCATTATTTTATTTGCCTTTGCAGCAGCTGCCTGACACTGGCCACTAAATGTGAGTTTGTCATCTACCCATACACCCAGGTCTTTTTCAGTGACAGTTTTGCCCAGTGTTTTACAATTAAGCACATAATTATACCTTTTGTTTCCTCTGCCCAAGTGCATGACTTTACATTTATCCCCATTAAAGCGCATTTGCCATTTAGCAGCCCAAGCTTCTAGTTTACATAAATCCTCCTGTAATATAAAATTGTCCTCCTCTGTATTGATTACCCTGCAGAGTTTAGTGTCATCTGCAAATATTGAGATTCTACTCTGTATGCCCCCTACAAGGTCATTAATAAATATATTAAATAGAAGTGGGCCCAACACTGACCCCTGTGGTACCCCACTGTTAACTGTGACCCATTCTGAGTGTGTTCCATTAATAACCACCCTTTGTTTCCTATCACTAAGCCAGTTCTTAACCCACTTACACATATTTTCCCCTATCCCCATTGCCCTCATTTTATGTATCAACCTTTTGTGTGGCACCGTATAAGGAATTAATTGAGATGTCAGTCACATGAGCTGTTTTTTATGTGTATGTGTGAGGTAATATATACTGCGTGACCGGGGGGAGGGTTTACTGTTGGCTGGAGATTTATTAGGCTGCCTATAGCAACCAATCACAGCTCAACTTCTATTTTCCTACAGGTCATTAATATGAAATAATCAAATTCTATTTTGTCATAGCTGACAGCAGTTATTTATTTACCCGGGCGTAGCCGGGTAGTACAGCTAGTATATATATATATATGTGTGTGTGTGTCTTTTAGGTTTAGTATAGTCTGTGCTAAGTGCATATTTTAAAATAATCAATGTTTGTGTAACATAAATGTGAACAATTATATCACGTACCAACATGTGATTTTTTTTTCTCTTTTTTTAAATTTGCAACAGTAATGCTGAGGCTGTATGACTCTGCACGGGTACTTTTACTGGAACTGGTTCAGATGGCAGTTTAGGTTACAGCTTTTACAGTCGTTAGACAGGTAGCTGGCCGGGTAGTCGCAGAAGAGGGTAAAGTCTCTTTGAGGTTTCCATAGTATACCTTCTCTTGTCAATACCACGTCCTGCTGTTTTGTCCTGTGTCTCCTGACTTTCCTTGTGCTGCCCTGCAGGGATGTCGTGGCTGCTGAACAAACCCATGACGGCCTGGTCGACAGCTCAGGGGTTGAATTCGCCTGTATCGTTTCTCGGAGCCGACACTCCATTGGTGGACTAGGATTCTCCCTGACTATGGTCAGTCCGATATGGGTTTTCCTCTTTCTTTTCCTGGGCTGCCTTTTCTCTCAGGCCCCTCCCTGGGAGACCCTTCTCTCTTTCTGGCTCCCACCTTGCTTCTTTCCTCAGACCAAATTAAAACGGTCTGTGTGACTTCTAACATCTAACTCCGCCCCTCTGGGACTGGGTCTCTGTCCTAAGATTTAACCCCATTATCCCTGGCTAGTGTGCGTGAGTGCATGGGAACCTCATGTTGACGTTACACTCCCCAGTGACAGGAATACTGTACACTCTATTGTGGGTTCAGTACCCCTACTGTGGCGCACTGACCAGTGGGGCGCCACAATGACGCGCAGTGAGAGGCCACAAGAAACAAAAGAATATGGACCAAACAGATCCTCGGAGTGACCAAGGTTGGAGTCAAACATTTCCTGTGACTCTTGACAGGGTGATGAACTAGGAACAGGTTGAGAATGGAATGACCCAGCATTCTCTGTATGGACAGGGAGATATGTAGTCGTGGACGATTGGGTGCTGCTGGAAAATTTTTTGGAGGCCTTATCAGCAATCCAAGACAATATCTGCTCTTGCTCTTCTGGCTTCCAGACCTGTTTACATTCCAGACCGGGAAATTTCGCCAGGAACAAAGTTGCATCAACCTTCTTCTGTCTCCCAGACTCTGTGCCTTGTCAGGCACCACTGACAATCCCACGCCCACGTCCACATCCATGTCCCTGTCCCTTCACAACAGCCTTTTTAGGAATTTGGGTTTTTTCTGACGTAGCTGCAGATGTTCAGATGCAGATATTGGGGAACAAGGAGCAGTTAGTGCTTTGTGGAAGGTAGCACTACAGCCTAGAACTTGCTTTGTGTTTTGCACACAGCACCGCAACGGCACAAAATAAATTGCCCTGAGGCTTAAGGCGAATTATTACGCGAACCAATCACCACACAAGACTGCTGGCTGCGTGTCACTTGTTAGTACCGTGTGTGCTATTTGGTGTGAACACAGCCCAGCAAAGGCACTAAAAATTGCCCTGAGGTTTAAGGCTAAATATTACATGTGCCAGTCACCACATAAGACAGCAGTGCTGGCTGCGTGTCAGTTGTGCAGTATCATGCGTGCTATTCTGTGTGAACACAGCAACGCAACGGAAAAAAAATTGGTCTGCAGGGATAAATATTTGGGAAAATCCAAATATTGCGAGGCGAGTGGTGAAATACACGCTATGCTTCGAGTACAGCGAGTACCACATTACTCGCCGAGTACTGAATACTTGCGATTATACTCGTTAATCCCTATTTGTGATAGCATTGCTTGTCACATTGTCACCAGTGCCTGTGTGCCTGCTCTCACTGCATATGGGGGATGCTTTCTGTGAATGTGATTCCCATAAGCTTGAAAGAGGGTCTAGGGAAATCTGCAGTTGTGGTGGAAAAGCTTGAGGATTTCTCTCGACCCTGGCTACCTCCACAGACACCTTACTTTGCAGAGACATTCCAGCACACAAGGAGTGAAGTTGAACAGTGTTTCCTTTCATCTGAACCGCTGCACTACTCCATCTATTATATAATTGCCGTAGCGACTTCCGTCGCTACTTCCGTGGCTTTGTTCGTGGCTTGGCACTTTCTCCAGGACTCTGTCCGGCCCGTACGAAGCATTCTCTCTCTCTCTCTTTCTCTCTCTCTCTCTCTCTCGTCCGCACTTCCCTCTGTGAGGTAGCGCCCCAGGGGACCCCGCTTGGCACGGGGAAAATGACAGCAGCGACTACATTTCAATGTAACATAACCAGCGGATTTATTAATTTCTGTCATAAACCGCTTTCAACACATAAACCATAACACTGTATTTCCATTTTCACATATAATAAGCATATCCTTACATTGCATTATATGACATTCCCATATGACATTACATTACAGGACATTCACATACGTTTTCCCCAGAACATCAAGGCGTCACCCACCGACCCTTGCAGACCTCAGTCTGGTTCTAAAGACGGCTATCACCGTCTATCACCCTGACAGGGATCATTCCCCATCCTATTGCACATGAGTCATCACACATGGCATTTTTACATAAGCCATCACATACTAACAGGAACCCTGTCACTCAGTACACACAAGACCTCCATGGATCCACCGGGATCTAGGACACTACATCTGGATCAACGGGACCATATCACGACTCACTCAGTCAGTCCCAAAGTCGGCTGTGACCGCCTGGCCCTGGAGCCGTACTCGGTCTCTCACACCGCACATCTGACTGCCTGGCCCTTGAGCCATCCTCGGTCCTGGACACTGGCTGGCATGCACACATCAGGTGCACTAGCATGGAGCTGGCAGGCTCCCATCACTTCCCCACCAGGGACGGATCACTTCCAGCACCTCCTCACATGGCAGTGGTCTGGACTTCTGAATCCCATCGTCCTCTCCTCACTCAGACACCTGGCAGGTTCTTATCCAGGCTGCTCACTCACAGCTGCAACCCAGTGAGTCAATCAGCACATCTTCACTCACACACAGACCTGAGATGTGATTAACCCCCTGTGCACCATTCAGGTTTAGCCCAGCAAAGCACTCATCCCCACAGGTTCAGCCACTCATTAGGCTCATGAATGTAACGGATCTTCAGCACTCACACTCAGCTGTTTTACTCAGCTCATGAAAACCCTTCAGCTGTTAACCCCCTGTACATCGGACAGGTTTCACACAGCACACACAATCAGGAAAACCGGCCCATGTGAACAGAGACCTGCATTGATAACCCATGTGATGCACCCGGCCAGGGGCCACATCACCACACCTCACTTTCTCCGCACTTCACTCACTTTGTCCGCACACATACACACACACACACACACACACACATACTCCACTATACTTACCACCGGCCTTGCATCAGCCGCCTAGCAGAGGAACTTCATGTCCCGCACCTCTGTCCGCCCCTCCTCTCCTCCTACACCAGACGCACACCGGCCGCGGTGAGTCTGCACCCACCCCCTCACCCCCCCCGCCCCACATCTGTCTCCCAGCACACCCCCCCCGTCCTCACATTGGGGTCCTGGGTGCTGATCTTGCCCTAGGGCCCGGAGCACCGCAGCTACGCCCTCCCCTCCAGCCTCCGCTCTCCCCTCCAGCCTCCGCTCTCCCCTCCAGCCTCCGCCCTCCCCTCCAGCCTCCGCTCTCCCCTCCAGCTTCCACTCTCCCCTCCAGCCTCCGCTCTCCTCACCCCTCCTCACCCCTCCTGCCTCCGCTCTCCTCACCCCTCCATATGCAATGTACAGTATCTGTATATATGTGTGTATGTAGTCACTTCCGTCACTTTGTCCGCACTTCCCTCACTTTGTCCGCACTTCCCTCACTTTCTCCGCATTTCACTCACTTTGTCCGCACACATACACACACACACACACACTCCACTATACTTACCACCGGCCCTGCATCAGCCGCCTAGATCCTCAGTCGACATGTCGCCGCCCCCGAACTACTCGATCGAATATAGCGTCCAAAAAGTCTCGCCAAACTTCCCGGACGCCATATTGGATCCAGTCGTCCGCGGGCGCCAACATGTCAACTCAGGATCCAGCCGGCAGGGAAAACGCAGGGTCGGTGCTAACTATAGCGAAGTGTCTGTGTGTGTGTATATGTATGTATGTGTGTGCTGACCACTCTGCCCACAGCGCTGCGCTCAGCACTCTGCCCACGCCGCTGGGCTGACAACTCTGCCCACGCCACTGTGCTGACCAATCTCACCGCACTCACTGCTAACCACTGAGCCACCGCACTCACTGCTAACCACTGAACCACCGCACTCACTGCTAACCACTGAGCCACCGCACTCACTGCTAGCCACTGAGCCACCGCACTCACTGCTAACCACTGAGCCACCGCACTCACTGCTAACCACTGAGCCACCGCACTCACTGCTAACCACTGAGCCACCGCACTCACTGCTAACCACTGAGCCACCGCACTCACTGCTAACCACTGAGCCACCACACTCACTGCTAACCACTGAGCCACCTGTATACACACAATTCATTTCACCCCACTCCCCTAACTATTAGTAAATATACTATATATGGATTCTAGACTACCCGATTCTTTAGAATCGGGCCGCCATCTATGTATATATATGTGATTATATAGGAATTATCAGTATTATGTATGTGATTATGTATAAATTAGTGAGTCGCGCCTATTCTGCAAGGACTCGCAACGGCTGCTTGGCGGGCATTGCGAGTGAGGCTTTGCGAGTCAGTGGCGCCGGCAATGCTTCACAGGTCGCGTGGGCGCTGTGCGCCCACGCCCACAACGGCGGCAACAGCGCCGAAACTTACGGAAGTGCGTTAGGGAAATTATATATTAGATACTGATAATCTATTATATAATTGCCGTAGCGACTTCCCTCGCACACGCCGCTACCTCCATGGCTTTGTTCGTGGGCGCGCATCGCCCACGCGACTCACTCACAATGCCCGCGAAGGGGGCGTTGCCAGTCCTTGCAGCAGCCCGAGCAATGCCCTATACACAGATTCTAGAATCCCGATGCAATCGCATCGGGCTCACAGCTAGTATACCATATTCAGCACCACCACCACAAGTGCTGAGCTGCCCCGGGGACTCAGCTCAGCCTGCAGGGAGCTGAAACATCCAAGCTGCAGTACCATCGCGTCCGGAGGTCTGGTGAACATCACCAGAATCTGCAGGTGCCATAACAATAAACTTTATTCCCTTTTCCACAACTTCCCCAATTTTTACGCTGACCACTAGGGCCACGGGTCTGGGCAGGTCACCGGTGACGTCCCTGCGACTCCACACCCAGACCATTGTGTGCATCATCATTGAAGAGGAACGTGAGGAGGTATCAACTGTTCATGGCCAAATATTTGAAAACCCACTGCCAGAAGAAAGCCACTTTCATCCATGTGATATACCGGGTGAAGAGGTGGAGGCTGATGGTGATGACACACAGTTGCCATCTGGCCAGCCGACAACATTAACAAGGAAGGAGGATGACATGGACGACAAGGTGGTCGATGATGAGACCACCGATCTGACCTGGACCGCTGGGACGCATAGCCAGCACAGCGGCACAGAGGAAGAAGGTGGATACGTAGCACCAACAAAGGCACCAAGGGCTACTGGTTTGAGCAGAGTGCGAAGTGTGTCAACTGTTGCCAAGAGCAATCTCTCTCTGTCTCAAGTCAAGGCAAGAAGCAAGAAATTTGCTTGTGCTCACAATTTAATGATTTTTCCCCATATGTGTGTGGTTGTTAATTATTAACCCATTACTTGCCAAATTAGCAATTTTCCTTTTCGAAAATTGGTGTATGAAAGCTCTCTGGGTGGAAGAATATTCAATTAAAAATGACAATGACATGATTTCCTGTTTTGAAAACATTCATTTTTGCAAACAGAACACAAAAAAATGGACCTAATTATAAAATCATAGTTGCTAGAAGCAAAAGATTAGGCGTCCTAAAAAAAGGACATTGGTAGATAATGGGTTAAGTAAAGATTTGTATGCTTATCTGTATTTACCAATTCCTACAGGCTTCTTAAACTTCTTAAAACTGTTGCTAACACCCTGGTTTGTTTGAGGTAATGCTTCTATGTGGGAATAAGGTGGAACTCCCCTTCTCTTTCAGATCGCAGCGGTTTGCAAGGACCCACTACCACAAACAAATAGTGAGTAGTAGCAAAGGGGGATTGAGAACCCTTGAGCCACATAGGTTTATCTGCACATAGTCACTTAGTATTACTGAGGGAGAAGGGGAGATCCATCTTATTCCCACATAGAAGCATTACTTCAAACAAACCAGAGTGTTAGCAACAGTTTAAGAATAGTGATGAGCGAGCATGCTCGCCACTACTCGGTACTCGCACGAGTATCACTGTACTCGGGCTACTCGCCGAGCACCGAGTAATCTCGCGATACTCGTGCTGTGCTTGTGGTCGTCATCTCTGCATGTTGGCGCTCTTTTGAGAGCCAGCCCACGTGCAGGGATTGGCTGGCAGACCACTGCAATGCAACAGCCCTGTTAGTTGTGGCATAGCAGTGATTGGCCGGCCTGCACAGCGTCACCGAGCCTTTATAACTCCCGGCGCGCTGTGCTCGGCACACAGCCATCCAGACAGTGAGTGTAGGGAGAGTGTCTGCTGCTGCTTAGGGACAGATTTGCGGCCCTTAGAGGTAGATCCGGAGCAGGGCTACAAACTGCTGCTGACCACAACAGTCCTTCTCAGGACTAATCTAGGAGGATACAGGCAGGGTGATCCAGATCGGAGTCCAAGCTTTCCAGTGACCAGAACAGTCCTTCTCAGGACTAATCTAGGAGGATATAGGCAGGGTGATACAGATCGGAATCCAAGCTTTTCTGTGACCATTAGAGTCACCACACTCTTGAACTTACTACCTTAATACAGGTTAGGGACTAAAATCCTCTCCTGACACCATTACAGTCACCAGACAGGTGTACGTACTACCTTAATACAGGTTAGGGACTAAAATCCTCTCCTGAAAGCATTACAGTCACCAGACAGGTGTACGTACTACCTTAATACAGGTTAGGGACTAAAATCCTCTCCTGAAACCATTACAGTCACCAGAGAGGTGTACGTGCTACCTTAATACAGGTTAGGGACTAAAATCCTCTCCTGAAAGCATTACAGTCACCAGACAGGTGTACGTGCTACCTTAATACAGGTTAGGGACTAAAATCCTCTCCTGAAACCATTAAAGTCACCAGACAGGTGTACGTACTACCTTAATACAGGTTAGGGACTAAAATCCTCTCCTGAAACCATTAAAGCCACCAGACAGGTGTACGTACTACCTTAATACAGGTTAGGGACTAAAATCCTCTCCTGAAACCATTACAGTCACCAGACAGGTGTACGTACTACCTTAATACAGGTTAGGGACTAAAATCCTCTCCTGAAAGCATTACAGTCACCAGACAGGTGTACGTACTACCTTAATACAGGTTAGGGACTAAAATCCTCTCCTGAAACCATTACAGTCACCAGACAGGTGTACGTACTACCTTAATACAGGTTAGGGACTAAAATCCTCTCCTAACAGCATTACAGTCACCAGACAGGTGTACGTTCTACCTTAATACAGGTTAGGGACTAAAATCCTCTCCTGAAACCATTAAAGTCACCAGACAGGTGTAAATACTACCTTAATACAGGTTAGGGACTAAAATCCTCTCCTGAATCCATTAAAGTCACCAGACAGGTGTACGTACTACCTTAATACAGGTTAGGGACTAAAATCCTCTCCTGAAACCATTACAGTCACCAGACAGGTGTACGTGCTACCTTAATACAGGTTAGGGACTAAAATCCTCTCCTGAAACCATTAAAGTCACCAGACAGGTGTACGTACTACCTTAATACAGGTTAGGGACTAAAATCCTCTCCTGAAAGCATTAAAGTCACCAGACTGGTGTACGTCATACCTTGATACAGGTTAGGGAACTAAAATCCTAATCTCTTGTGATCTCAACAGTCACCAGACTGGTGTACGTCATATCTTGATACAGGTTAGGGAACTAAAATCCTAATCTCTTGTGATCTCAACAGTCACCAGACTGGTGTACGTCATACCTTGATACAGGTTAGGGACTAAAATCCTCTCCTGAAGCCATTACAGTCACCAGACAGGTGTACGTACTACCTTAATACAGGTTAGGGACAAAAATCCTCTCCTGAAACCATTACAGTCACCAGACAGGTGTACGTACTACCTTAATACAGGTTAGGGACTAAAATCCTCTCCTGAAACCATTAAAGTCACCAGACTGGTGTACGTCATACCTTGATACAGGTTAGGGACTAAAATCCTCTCCTGAAACCATTACAGTCACCAGACAGGTGTACGTCATACCTTGATAAAGGTTAGGGAGCTAAAATCCTAATCTCTTGTGATCTCAACAGTCACCAGACTGGTGTACGTCATACCTTGATACAGGTTAGCAAACTAAAATCCTAATCTCTTGTGATCTGAACAGTCACCAGACTGGTGTACGTCATACTTTGATACAGGTTAGGGAACTAAAATCCTAATCTCTTGTGATCTCAACAGTCACCAGACTGGTGTACGTCATACCTTGATACAGGTTAGCGAACTAAAATCCTAATCTCTTGTGATCTGAACAGTCACCAGACTGGTGTACGTCATACCTTGATACAGGTTAGGGACTAAAATCCTCTCCTGAAACCATTACAGTCACCAGACAGGTGTACGTCCTACCTTAATACAGGTTAGGGACTAAAATCCTCTCCTGAAACCATTACAGTCACCAGACTGGTGTACGTCATACCTTGATACAGGTTAGGGAACTAAAATCCTAATCTCTTGTGATCTCAACAGTCACCAGACTGGTGTACGTCATACCTTGATACAGGTTAGGGAACTAAAATCCTAATCTCTTGTGATCTCAACAGTCACCAGACTGGTGTACGTCATACCTTGATACAGGTTAGGGAACTAAAATCATAATCTCCTGTGACCTCTACAGTCACCAGACAGTTGTCGCTCTATGCAGGCAAAATGCGCAAAGGCGTTGGCAAGGGCGTTGGCAAGGAACAAGGAAGTGGACGTGATGGTGGTGCAGGCAGAGGCCGAGGTCGTGTGCAAGCACTAATTTCGCAACAACAAAGGGCCAGATCTCCTCGCTCGCACGTCCTGTCCCAAATTCTTGGGGCCCGCAGCAGTACACCACTGTTGAACCAAGACCAGTGTCAACAGGTTGTTACTTGGATAGCGGATAATGCTTCAAGTCAGATGGGCACCTCCACAAACACCCTGTCTTCCACACGGTTAAGTGTCAGTAGCCGTGATACTGCACCGCACATTTCCCAACCTGATCCTCCTTCCTACCACCTGGCCGAGTACACGTCCACGGACATTACTGATCCCACACTAGGACACTCGGAAGAGCTGTTCACGTATCCATTCGCAGAATCTGGCCTGTCGCCACCTCCTCTTGAAGTGGGTCATGAGGAGATGGTATGTAAAAAATGCCCAAATATTTGAGCAGCCACGTTATGATGAACGGAACGTTGTCAAAGTGTCTCAACAAGGGGTGGATGATGATGAGACACAATTGCCAGAAAGTCAGGAGGAGGATCAGGGTGCTGAAGAGGAAGACGACGTGGTGGATGATCCAGTAGCTGACCCAACATGGCAGGAGGATATGCAGAGCGAGGACAGCAGTGCACAGGGGTAGGGAGGCATAGCATCCCAACAGGCAGTACGAAGCAGGGTTGCATCCGCAGGCAGAAGGCAGGCAACCGTTCCCCAGAACAACAACACGACTCAAGGTGCCTGTGCAAATGTTCGGTCTTCCTGAGTCTGGGAGTTTTTTAAGTTGGCTCCAGAAGACGCTAAAAAGGCCATTTGCCACACCTGCCATGCCAGTATCAGCAGGGGTACGAAAACTAGCAGCCTGACCACCACCAGCATGATCAGGCACATGTCAGCCAAGCACCCGACTTTGTAGGAAGTACAACAGAGTCGAGGAGTGGTGCTTGCTGATGTCACTGCTACGTCTTCGCCTGTTGTTGGCGCGAGCCAATCCCCTGTCCAAGCTGGCCGCGAACAAGCCTCCGGCCCTGCACCTGAATTTGCCCACGCACAAATTACACCACCATCAAGCACGCCCTTGTCCCAGCGCAGCGTTCAATTATCCATTCAGCAAACATTTGAACGCAGGCGCAAATACGCTGCCAACGCCCCACATGCCACAGTCCTGAATGATCACATTTCGCGACTCATAGCGCTAGACATGTTGCCTTTCCGGCTGGTGGAGACGGACGCATTCCGCGACCTGATGGCGGCTGCTGTCCCACGTT
Source organism: Allobates femoralis (assembly GCA_033576535.1). Taxonomy (NCBI): domain Eukaryota; kingdom Metazoa; phylum Chordata; class Amphibia; order Anura; family Aromobatidae; genus Allobates; species Allobates femoralis. The sequence continues at coordinate 133,393,390 of JARQOC010000009.1, read as the reverse complement.
ACTCGGTCCTCCACTATTTCTCCAGATGTGCCGTCCCCGCATTGCATAACCACGTGTCCAACAGCATCACACGTGCCCTGAACAATGCTGTTTCAGCCAAAGTCCACCTAACCACAGACACGTGGACAAGTGCTTGTGGGCAAGGCCGCTACATCTCCTTGACGGCACACTGGATTAATATTGTGGAGGCTGGGACCCAGTCTGAGCGAGGGACGGAACACGTCCTTCCCACACCAAGGGCAGCAGGCCCTACCTCTGTCAGGGTTTCACCGACACTCTACAGCTCCGGAATGTCATGCTCTTCAGCCTCCTCCTCCTGCGAATCCTCATCCACTGTACCCTCCACACCAGTCCCAAGCTGGAAGCACTGCAGCACTGCCTCTGCAAAGCGGCAACAGGCTGTGCTGAAGCTAGTCTGCATAGGTGACAAACCCCACAATGCAGAAGAGGTGTGGACAGCTCTGAAACAGCAGGCAGATCACTGGCTCACACCTCTGAACCTAAAGCCAGGAAAGGTTGTGTGTGACAATGGCCGGAACCTGGTGGCAGCTTTGAGGCAAGGGCAGCTGACGCATGTTCCATGCGTGGCCCATGTGCTCAACCTGGTGGTTCAGAGGTTTGTGAAGTCATACCCAGAGGTGTCTGACCTGCTGGTAAAAATTCGGCGTCTGTCTGCACATTTTCGCAAGTCACCTGCTGCTTCAGCTGGCCTTGCCGGCTTTCAGTACAGTGCCGTTTGCGTCTTCCGGCCCACAGACTGGTGTGTGATGTCCCCACGCGTTGGAATTCAACTCTGCACATGTTGGTCAGGATATGTGAGCAGAAGAGGGCAGTTGTGGACTACCTGCATCACCTAAGCCGTCGGGAAATGGGTCAAACTCCACACATAACACCTGAGGAGTGGAGATGGATATCGGACCTATGCACCGTCCTCCAAAACTTTGAGGACTCCACCAAGATGGTGAGCGGCGATGACGCCATTATTAGCGTCACCATACCACTACTCTGCCTTCTAAAACGGTCTCTGCTGAAAATCAAAGAGGATGCATTGCAGGCCGAGCGCGATGACTTTGAGCAAGAAACAGTAGTGGGTGTGGGTGAAAACACACAGCCCAGCCTCATCTCATCACAACGTTCAGTGGAGGACTATGACGAGGAGGAGGAGGATGAAGACATGGAGCAACTCTCTGGCCAAATTGAGGATATGACATGCACACCAGTCATACCCTCGATTCAGCGTGGCTGGCCAGAGGACAGGGGAGATGAGGAGGAGGAGGAGGAGGAGGACAGCATGTTCAGTCATCGTGTTGGTCTGGATACTGAAGTGATGGCTGTTAAGAGTCTGGCGCACATGGCTGACTTTATGGTAAGCTGCCTGGCTCGTGACCCTCGCGTTCAGAACATCTTGGCCGACAATCAGTACTGGTTGGCAACACTGTTAGACCCACGCTACAAGGAGAACTTTATGTCTTTCATTCCTGAGGCGGAGAGGTCAGCCAAAATGCAGCAGTTCCACAGGGCCATAGTCACGGAAGTAGTGAAATCATTCCCCTCTCAAAACGCTAGCGGCATAGGTCAGGATTCGGTGGACAACCAAGGCGTACGGCCGAGAGGGGCACAAGTCCAATCCGCCTGAGGTAGGGGAACAGTCTTTACGATGTGGGACAGTTTTCTCAGCCCCTCACATACCACAGCCCCTGAGGTGCGGGGTAGTGCCACCAGAAATACTAAGTTTGGGCAGATGCTGAAGGAGTACCTTGCAGATCGAACAACTGTACTGCGAGATTCCTCTGTGCCTTTCAATTATTGGGTCTCCAAGCTGGACACGTGGCATGAATTGGCTCTCTAAGCCTTGGAAGTCCTGGCCTGCCCTGCCGCTAGCGTTTTATCAGAGCGTGTTTTCAGTGCTGCATGTGGAATCATCACTGATAAACGCACCCGCCTGTCAACTGAAAATGCTGACAGGCTGACTCTGATCAAGATGAACAAGGGTTGGATTGGGCCAGACTTCACCACACCACCAGCAAATGACAACTGAATTAAAATTTTGTTATGTGAATTTGCCATGTACCTCCACTCACCCATGGGTACACACTTCAGTACTTTGGCTAATCGCTGGACTGCTCCTCCTTCTCCTCATGTGACACCATGATGACCGTTACAATAGTTAGGCTGTTGTTTGAGGTATACCCGCAGTGGTAAATTTTTTCGCCCATTCTTTTAGAATGGGCATTACAACGACAGGAGACCCGCTCCTTTTCAATGGGAAAAATGTTTTGAGGCCCTCCTGCACGTCTCTATCCAGGGACAAAGAGGAGCCTCCCAATTTTTGGCTGCCCTGACCAAAGGGCTATACTACAATACACCCACTTGAGGGTTACAGGCCCTCCTGCACATCTCTAACCAGGGACAAAGAGGAGCCTCCCAATTTTTGGCTGCCCTGGCCAAAGGCCTAGGCTAAAATACACCCACTTGAGGGTTACAGGCCATACTACATGTCTGTATGCATGGGTCATTGTTGAACCTCCCAATTTTTGGCTGCCATGACAAAAGGGCTATACTACAATACACCCACTTGAGGGTTACAGGCCCCCCTGCACGTCTCTATGCAGGGACAAAGAGGAGCCTCCCAATTTTTGGCTGCTCTGGCCAAAGGCCTAGGCTAAAATACACCCACTTGAGGGTTACAGGCCCTACTACATGTCTGTATGCATGGGTCATTGTTGAACCTCCCAATTTTTGGCTGCCCTGACCAAAGGGCTATACTACAATACACCCACTTGAGGGTTACAGGCCCTACTACATGTCTGTATGCATGGGTCATTGTTGAACCTCCCAATTTTTGGCTGCCCTGACCAAAGGGCTATACAACAATACACCCACTTGAGGGTTACAGGCCCTCCTGCACGTCTCTATGCAGGGACAAAGAGGAGCCTCCCAATTTTTGGCTGCCCTGGCCAAAGGCCTAGGCTAAAATACACCCACTTGAGGGTTACAGGCCATACTACATGTCTGTATGCATGGGTCATTTTTGAACCTCCCAATTTTTGGCTGCCCTGACCAAAGGGCTATACTACAATACACCCACTCGAGGGTTACAGGCCCTCCTGCACGTCTCTATGCAGGGACAAAGAGGAGCCTCCCAATTTTTGGCTGCCCTGACCAAAGGGCTATATTACAATACACCCACTTGAGGGTTACAGGCCCTACTACATGTCTGTATGCATGGGTCATTGTTGAACCTCCCAATTTTTGGCTGCCCTGAACAAAGGGCTATACTACAATACACCCACTCGAGGGTTACAGGCCCTCCTGCACGTCTCTATGCAGGGACAAAGAGGAGCCTCCCAATTTTTGGCTGCCCTGACCAAAGGGCTATACTACAATACACCCACTTGAGGGTTACAGGCCCTACTACATGTCTGTATGCATGGGTCATTGTTGAACCTCCCAATTTTTGGCTGCTCTGACCAAAGGGCTATACTACAATACACCCACTTGAGGGTTACAGGCCCTCCTGCACGTCTCTATGCAGGGACAAAGAGGAGCCTCCCAATTTTTGGCTGCCCTGACCAAAGGGCTATACTACAATACACCCACTTGAGGGTTACAGGCCCTACTACATGTCTGAATGCATGGGTCATTGTTGAACCTCCCAATTTTTGGCTGCCCTGGCCAAAGGACTATACTACAATACACCCAGTTCTTGTTTACAGGCCCTCCTGCATGTCTCTATCCAGGGACAATGAGGAGCCTCCCAATTTTTGGCTGCCCTGGCCAAAGGGCTATACTACAATACACCCAGTTCTTGTTTACAGGCCCTCCTGCACGTCTCTATCCAGGGACAATGGGGAGCCTCCCGATTTTTGGCTGCCCTGACCAAAGGGCTATACTACAAAACACCCACTTGAGGGTTACAGGCCCTCCTGCACGTCTCTATGCAGGGACAAAGAGGAGCCTCCCAATTTTTGGCTGCCCTGACCAAAGGGCATATACTACAATACTCCCACTTGAGGGTTACAGGCCCTACTACATGTCTGAATGCATGGGTCATTGTTGAACCTCCCAATTTTTGGCTGCCCTGGCCAAAGGGCTATACTACAATACACCCAGTTCTTGTTTACAGGCCCTCCTGCATGTCTCTATCCAGGGACAATGAGGAGCCTCCCGATTTTTGACTGCCCTGACCAAAGGGCTATACTACAATACACCCACTTGAGGGTTACAGGCCCTACTACGTGTCCTACATGTCTGTATGCATGGGTCATTGTTGAACCTCCCAATTTTTGGCTGCCCTGACCAAAGGGCTATACTACAATACACCCACTTGAGGGTTACAGGCCCTCCTGCACGTCTCTATGCAGGGACAAAGAGGAGCCTCCCAATTTTTGGCTGCCCTGGCCAAAGGCCTAGGCTAAAATACACCCACTTGAGGGTTACAGGCCATACTACATGTCTGTATGCATGGGTCATTGTTGAACCTCCCAATTTTTGGCTGCCCTGACCAAAGGGCTATACTACAATACACCCACTTGAGGGTTACAGGCCCTCCTGCACGGCTCTATGCAGGGACAAAGAGGAGCCTCCCAATTTTTGGCTGCCCTGACCAAAGGGCTATACTACAATACACTCACTTGAAGGTTACTGGCCCTACTACATGTCTGTATGCATGGGTCATTGTTGAACCTCCCAATTTTTGGCTGCCCTGACCAAAGGGCTATACTACAATACACCCACTTGAGGGTTACAGGCCCTCCTGCACGTCTCTATGCAGGGACAAAGAGGAGCCTCCCAATTTTTGGCTGCCCTGACCAAAGGGCTATACTACAATACACCCACTTGAGGGTTACAGGCCCTACTACATGTCTGAATGCATGGGTCATTGTTGAACCTCCCAATTTTTGGCTGCCCTGGCCAAAGCACTATACTACAATACACCCAGTTCTTGTTTACAGGCCCTCCTGCACGTCTCTATCCAGGGACAATGAGGAGCCTCCCAATTTTTGGCTGCCCTGGCCAAAGGGCTATACTACAATACACCCAGTTCTTGTTTACAGGCCCTCCTGCATGTCTCTATCCAGGGACAATGAGGAGCCTCCCGATTTTCGGCTGCCCTGACCAAAGGGCTATACTACAATACACCCACTTGAGGGTTACAGGCCCTACTACATGTCTGTATGCATGGGTCATTGTCGAACCTCCCAATTTTTGGCTGCCCTGGCCAAAGGGCTATACTACAATACACCCAGTTCTTGTTTACAGGCCCTCCTGCATGTCTGTATCCAGGGGCATTGGTGAACCTCCCAATTTTGGACTGCCCTGGCAAAGGAAGATACTACAATAGACCCAGTTCCTCAAAATGGGCACATTATTTCAAGACAGGGCTTCATGTTCTTCTCAGGGTCATCGTAGTGCCACACAATTTTTTCACGTAAAATCTTTCATGTAATCACAAAAAGTAACATACACCAGCTGTATCTCACTATTGGGTATGTGCCCTTAATATTTCCACCCTAAATATTCATTTTGGGTGTCATTTTGGAAGGTTTTCTGGAGACTCCGTAAAATTGGCGTGAAACTCGGACAACATTGTTCACAGCTGTGACTTTTCAGTGAGAAATGCTTCCAGGGGTCTTCCCCATGGTGTTGCCATGTCATTTCAGCACTCTTCTGAGACTTTTGTGACATTTTTAGGGTTTTTCCATGCTGCCGGCGGTCATTTCATAAAAATACTCGTGTCTCCCATAGGATAACATTGGGCTCGTTACTCGGGCCGAGTACACGAGTATCTCGGGATGCTCGGCCCGAGCTTCGAGCACCCGAGCATTTTAGTACTCGCTCATCACAATTTAAGAAGTCTGTAGGTATTGGTAAATACAGATAAGCATACTTACTTAATAATTAACAACCATACACATATGGGGAAAATCATTAAATTGTGAGCACAAGCAAATTTCTTGGATCAAAATGCTCACACAAAGAGGATAGCAAATCCTTAGTGACAATCACTGATCTAGGTATTGTATTCTTATCATATAGATCTAATTCACAGTCCAGAAAAGCTACAATCATTTATCACAAATACAGAAGGTATGTACAATTAGAATTATTGTATAGAGGATAAACCAAAGAAGGAGTGGATACTAATCCAATTATATACGCATCCCAAATCAACCAAAAATCCCCCGTAGAGTTCCAACTGAAAAAATACCTTAGGTCCACTACTACACAGACCTACTTCACAAACCTTATATCTTCCTTATCCTACAACCCCAAACAACTGTTCAGCACTTTTAACTCTCTCCTCTTCCCACCACTCCCCCTTCCGACCTCCCTCATCTCTGCTGAGGACTTCGCTACATACTTCAAAAATAAGATTGACCAAACAAGGCAAACCTTTATCGTTCCACCACCTCAATCACTCCATATACCAGACCTCTGCCCTTCCCTCATAACCTCCCTCTCCAACATCACTGAAGGAGAACTTACTCGTCTCCTATCCAAATCACACCTCACCACCTGTGCACTTGACCCCATCCCTTCCCACCTCCTCCCCAACCTCACTAACATGCTCAGCTCATCCCAGCCCTAACCCTCCTCTTCAATCTATCACTATCTTCTGGGACCTTACCCTTGGCTTTCAAACATGCCCCAATCACACCCATCCTCAAAAAGCCAAACCTAGACCCGACTAGTAAGACAAGCTACCGCCCCATATCATTGCTCCTGTTTGCTTCCAAACTCCTTGAGCAACACGTCCATACTCAACTTTCCTCCAACCTCTCATCTAACTCTCTCCTTGACACTCTACAATCTGGTTTCTGGCCCCACCACTTCACCGAAACTGCCCTAACCAAAATTACCAACGACTTACTCACAGCCAAAGCTAAGACAATTCTCCATCCTCCTTCTTCTCGACCTGTCCCCTGTCTTTGACACAGTCGACCACTCCATCCTACTTCAGATTCTTTCTTCCCTTGGTATCAAAGACCTTGCCCTGTTCTGGGTTGCCTCATACCTTGCCAACTGCACATTTTGCGTTTCCCACTCCCACACTTCCTCCTCATCCCGCCCTCTCTCTGTTGGAGTCTCACAAGGCTCTGTCCTGGGGCCTCTACTTTTCTCCATCTATACCCTTGGCCTAGGACAACTCATACAGTCCCATGGTTTCCAGTATTACCTGTACGCTGACAACACTCAAATCTACTTCTCTGGCCCAGATGTCAAGTCTCTGCTGTCCAGAATCCCAGAGTGTCTGTGAGTCATATCCTCCTTCTTCTCCTCTCGCTACCTAAAACTCAACGTAGACAAAACCGAACTCATCATCTTTCCTCCATCCCATCTTTCATCTTCACCATCTGATCTATCTATTATGGTATATAGCATCATGCTCTCTCCCACCCCTTAAATTCGCAGCCTTGGAGTAACTCTTGACTCTGCCCTATCCTTCAAACCACACATCGAAACTCTCACCACCTCCTGTCGCCTCCAGCTCAAGAATATTTTCAGAATCTGCCCTTTCCTCAGCCCTCAATCAACTGAAATTCTTGTAGATGCCCTCATCATCACCCGCCTTGACTACTGCAACATGCTCCTCTGCGACCTCCCTGCTAACACTCTTGCACCTCTACAGTCTGTCCTCAACACTGCTGCCTGCCTAATCCACCTCTCTCCTCGCTACTCCCCTGTTTCTCCCCTCTGCAAATCCCTCCACTGGCTCCCAATTCCCTGACGAATCCAGATCTAGCTACTAACACTGACCTACAAAGCCATCCATAAACTGTGTCCTCCCTATATCTCTGAACTAATCTCACACTATTTTCCCTCACGTAACCTTCGATCCTCCCAAGACCTCCTCCTTTCCTCCACACTTATCCATTCCTCACACAACCGCCACCAAGAGTTCTCCCGAATATTCCCCATCCTCTGGAATTCTGCGCCCCAACACGTCAGATTATCCACCACGCTCGGATCCTTCAAACGGAACTTGAAAACCTATCTCTTCAGGAAAGCTTACAGCCTACAATGACTGAGCCGCCGCCCCACCGCCTCTGGAGCTGCTGCCCCACCGCCACCGGAGCTGCCACCTCTCCACCACCATATCTGCTGCAACTTGGACCTACTGTTTCCTCCCAATTGCCCCATAGAATGTAAGCCCGCAAGGGCAGGGTCCTCTCCCCTCTGTATCAGTCTGTCTTTGTTAACTGGTTTATTGTAAACCAGATCTATAATTTTGTATGTAACCCCTTCTCATGTACAGCACCATGGAATTAATGGTGCTATATAAATAAATAAATAATAATAATAATACTACAAACCTTGAACAGGTGAGAATTTACCATTAATCAAGTAAACAAGACTCGGTAGATTGGTTTACTAAACGTTACTAACAGTAGCATTTCATTTATAGATAACTACTACACAGTGAAGTTAAAAAGAAAAAAGAAATAGAAAAATAGAAGATTGTAGCAGTCAATTGACTTATCATCTGAAGAAATTTTAGACAATACTTTTTATGAACTTTATTTGTAAATGAATTTTAAATATTTTTGAATCAATGAATATAAAATAAATCAAAGTTTTAAGAGTGAGAAGTGACGTACTAGTCGTTTTATAGACACATACATTACAAGTTTCAGGTGTCATGAGAGAAAGCGCTAGATCTACCACCTAATTGTATTTAGTAAAGGAACCCGTAATACAATTGTCCACTACTGCAGGTATTAATTCCAAGGTGGTGTCCAGGGTTTTCCTCACAGTCCCAGCAGTCGGAGTTTTAATCAAAGAATCAGCCTCTCTTTCAACACTAATATTTTCTTCAATAACCAAGAAGGAAAGTCCACCAGTGGTGTCAAGATGGGTGTCTCAGAAGGTCCTATCTGTGGTCTTAACTGTGTTATTTTATGAATTTTCTTCGTATTAACTGGTGACGTTTCTATTTGTGTTCTACTAGTTGTGCCATTTCCCGATTGACTCTGGCTGGTGTCAAAAGGAATTGTGTTAGAATTTTGTGTTGGGGTGTCCTCATGTACTGTGAAAAGTAAAAAATCATTATTTTCATTATTTTCAACTTCCTCCTCTCTCTGCGTGGAAGTGACAACATGTGCTCTTTGTGTGCTCTTTCCTCTAATAGAGGAAACATTATAAGTGAATCATCCTTTACATTATCCACTGGAGGGATTTTTCCTACTAAAGCATCTACATTGGTGTCCTGTATTGACTCTAATTTTTCTTCCTGACAGTAACTTTTGGGATAATCTTTAGTCTTTTCACATGCTGTTCGTAGAACAATTTTTGTTCATCAGTATTTTAAAATACTGTTTTAGGGAGCAGAAGCTGGAGCTGCTCTTGAATGTCACAGTTTATGGAGAAATTACAGTTTTAATCAAATTCTAATCAAATCCAACTCAAGGACCTGCGGTTAAGCCCACTGCAGTCTTCACAAATATATGCACAATTTTTAGGATAGTAATTTATGATGAATTCCTAAGATGAATTTTTTGATGCACAATTTTTATGATAGTATTTTATGATGAATTTTTATGATGAATTTTTTTATGTATTTAATATGATTGAATTTAATTTATTCGTTTGCTGTAGATAATTGTATTTTAGATACTTTGAGGAGTAACAGCAGAGCATATACAAAAGTTTATTTTATTCACTTTTATTTTTTTTTTATTTCTATTTTTATTGCTTCTTATTGCGTTTTTATTGGGTTTTGTTGTATTCTGGATCTGCAAGTAGAGGTGTATTACCATACTACTTAGAAGATAGATAGATAGAATGAGAATGAGTATTCTGGTAAAGTAATGGCCACTTTACACGCGGCAACAGGAAGATAGAAACCGGCAGGTGTCGGAGAGACAATTGTACCTTTTACCTTCAAAACACCTTGAGTGGCTGCGTGTAATTCAGGTATCTGCAAGGTGTTTTGAAGGTAAAAGGTTCAATTGTCTCCGACACCGCGGGTTTCTATCTTCCTGTTGCCGTGTGTAAAGTGGCCTTTAGGGTTAATAGGTGTGTTACTTTTATTAAGTTTACCAATCCGGTTATACTGAATCCTTTAAATGTTTTATCTTCTCCATTTACCTCCTACAACCACCTGATGAAGACGGTCCTATGCACCGTCGAAACGGGTTGTGGAGCTTGCAGGAGGAATATTAATCAAACATCCTTATGCTGTCACCCTAAGGGTATCTTTACACTCCACAACCAGAGGAGACATTTTTGGCGGCGATATTTCGTCTCTGACAAATTCCCTCCTTATTGCGGCGTGTAAATCCGGAATTTGGCGGCGATAAGACAAATGTTACCTGGTTTTAGAGCACTGCTGTAAAATCGAAACCAGGCGACATTTGTCTTATCGCCGCCAAATTCCCAATTTCCACGCCGCAATAAAGAGGGAATTTGGCAGCGATATTTCCAGGACGAAATATCGCCGCCAAAAATGTTTCCTCTGGTTGTGGCGTGTAAAGGTACCCTTAGGGTACCGTTACACGTCGCAATATTGCATGCAATATCACTGGCAATTTGCTCGTTGCAGTGAAATCATGGAGACATTGTTCCACTTGTACACGGCAACAAAATAGAACAATGTGTCCATGATTTCACTGCAACGAGCAAATTGCCAGTGATATTGCAAGCAATATTGCGACGTGTAACGGTACCCTTAGCGCTCCATTGAGTCATAGTCAGTCATGTGACCACAAGCGATCATGTGACCATCCAGGAAGAGGACGCATTTGTGGAGAGAGGGCACCGCAAGACGCCATCTGACAGATCAGAGACCTTCCTACAAATAGGCTCTTTACCAGGGTTGTGCAGGTATGGCACAACCCTAGCAGGTTAGTGCAATCGCACATAACAGCTTCTTTAAAAGTGACCATAGTTACCACACAGTGCCCCTTTTCTCTTCTCTTTGCATGGAAATTTTTTTCAGATAGTCCTTCTGAACCAAATGTTGTCATTAGGGATGAGCGAGTACTGAAGTAATCGGACTCGCTATACTCGCAACGAGTAGGTTCCATTACATGGTACTCGTTGCGAGTATAGCGAGTCCGATTGAAATGCGAGTACTTTCACAGTGTATCTATATATACACTGCGAAAGTACACTAAAAGTGAAGAAAAGCTGTAAAAAATAAACAAAACATCATACTCACCTTCCGACACCTGCAGCGGGACCCGAAAACCTCACCTCCGATGTGCGGCAAGGACCTGCCAGTCTGATAGCCAATCAGATAGCTGGGAGCAATCTGGCCAATCAGATGGACGGACGTCACAAAACACGTGATCGCTACCAGCCACCTGATTGGCCAGATTGCCAGGTCATTGATGCACGTTCAAGACCTGGCAATCTGGCCAATCAGGTGGCTGATAGCAATCACATGGTTTGTGACGTCCGGCCATCTGATTGGCCTGATCGCTCCCAGCCATCTGGCTATCAGACTGGCAGGTCCTTGCCACACATCGGAGGTGAGGTTTTCCAGTCCCGGTGTAGGCGTCGGAAGGTGAGTATGATGTTTTTTTTTATTTTTTAACAACTTTTCTTCACTTTTAGTGTACTTTCGCAGTGTATATATAGATACACTGCGAATGTAAAAGGACTACTCGCTACTCCGGAGTAATCACAAGAGACTCGGCGAGTAGCCGAATATCGTTACTATGCGGCGAGTACCGAATAGTAATGATTATACTCGCTCATCCCTAGTTGTCATCTGTAGCATCTGTCATACAAAGCTGAGTAGAGGCCAGGGCAAAGACAACCAAAGCACCACCAGTATGCGGAAACACATGGCAGACAAGCACACTAGTCGGTGGGCGGAACAACAGGGTACCAAATCAGTATCTGCGGGTAAACCACTGCCATGTCGCCTGTGATCCGTCCTTCCCAATTTGCTGGGCAGGAAGCAGGTGATTATACCATCATAAGTCTTGCTCACAAGCTGCGGTTGCACAGACGCAGAACACAACAAACTCATCCACTTGTTTGTCCCCGCCCAATGTCCAGTTGTCCGTGCCCCAGATATATGAAAGGAGGTTGAATTGAGGCGGTTGACAGGGAAGGGGGTACTTGGATACCGAGGCTGATGGCGGCTTTGATGGGTAATCACGGCTGGTCGGTCCCCAGTCCCGTGCCCTGCACCCTCAATGGCGGGGAATGGTAGGGGAATAGGGGATTGGTAACGTGACGCCACCTATAGTACCTGGTAACAGGTATACCAGCACTGCAGCTGGCCGCTGAGGTGATGGTGGGTGCAGCAGAGTGTGGTACAGCTCCCCACAGGTGGAGCTTTACCTCAGGGCAGCGGGGATGGATGAGGGGAGTAGTAGTTGCGTCCTTGCAAACAAGGCGGTTAATTGCGGCGGTTAAGCAGGCACACAGACACAAAGTGATGGTTGTTTCGGTACCTTTTACTGGTGACAGGGTAACAGGTACAGTCCAGAGAAATAACCAGGTCCCCGGTGCAGTTTGGGACTTCCACCTTAGAAAGTTATGAGGCCTCCTCTGTCTTTGTGCTCTGTGAGTTGGGATGAGTCCTGCCTGCGCTTGAACCCTCCGTTTCTTCTCCCTCTCTGGGCTTTGCTCTAAACTGACTATAAGGTCCTTCTGCGGGTCCCTGTTTCTCCTATGGCCCCTGGTCCTGTACTTGGTCAGCTTTAGCGTCTCTTACTGTGTTCTCTTCAGGGATGAACTCCTCCTGATTCTACTGGGCTTTTGCTGTTGCACTAAATGCTGGCAGCGTCGGACTCCGGTGCCCGGGTGTACTATAGGGAGACCTTAACTGGTTCCCTCTCTTGATTCCCTGTTTCCTCCACTTGCCTCTGACCCTTTCCCTAGGGAGCAACACAGCAGTCAGTGGTCCCTGTTCTGGGCCTTGTTCCCTCCCAGTGACCAGCTCCTCAGTCCTCCGACTCTCTCCTCAGACTCACTCTTGGGACTAACTAACTCCTCACCTCAGGCCTGGATGTTTAAAGGGGAATTGGCTTAAGGCAGCCAGTAGAGCTCCCCCTTCAGGTCTGGGGTGGAAGGTGTGGTGTGCTGTGCGAACCAAGATGTAATTCCCTCCTTGCACCGGTGGATCCTGTGGCAATCCCCCGCAGGGGTGCCACATAAATACCAAGCCACGCACCCACAAGCACAAATACAGAATGCGCACATTGCCAGGTTGCTAGTCATGGAGATGTTACTATTTAGACATTTGAGGACACAGTCTTTACGTGATTTGTTGGCTGTGGCTGCCCCAAGATACTCAGTTCCCAGCCGACACTATTTTTCTGGGTGTGCTGTCAATGCATTACATCAGCATGTCTTAAACAATCTAAAGCGTGCTCTCACAAACGCCATAACCGGGAAGATCCACCTTGCAACAGACACATGGACAGGTACTTGTGGACAGGGACGATACATCTCTGTCACGGCACACTGGCTCAACCTGGTGGAGGGTTGGCCAAAGTCTGAAACTGGACCATCACATATCCTACTCACGTCACAAATAGAGGGCCCAACCTCAATCAGGGTTTCCGCCTCATCATATACCTCCTGTCTCCCCTCTCCCTCCTCCTCCTCCACTGCCTCATCATCCTATGTTGAAATATCCTCCAAATCACTCCCAAGTTGGGAGCTATGCAGCAGCGCATCGGCAAAGCGGCAACAAACTATGCAGAAGCTCATCTGCTTAGGTGAAACACCACACACTGCAGCAGAGCTGTGGCAAGGAATAAAACAACAGACCGATCACTGGCTCTCCCCACTGCAACTCCAACCCGGTCTGGTTGTCTGCGATAATGGGCGTAACCTGATGGTGGATTTAAAGCTTGGGAAACTGGTACATGTGAAATGCATGGCTCACATGCTGAACCTAGTGGTGCAGAAATTTATAAAAATATGCCATGACTTGCCGTACCTACTTGAGAAGATGTGCCATATTTGTGCCCATTTCCGCCATTCCTCAATCGCTGTTGCCGGTCTTGCAGCGCTTAAAAAGCAATTAAATTTGCCAAACCACTGACTAATTTGTGACCTGCCAACACGGTGGAACTCAACATATCATATGTTGGCAAGGATAAGTGAGCAGTAGAGGGCATTTGCTGAATGCCAGCTTTAACATACCCGTCAGACTGAGACTCAGCCAAGACACATAACAACTGTCGAGTGGGTGTGGATCACTGACATTTGTGAGGTGCTTGATAACTTTGAGTACTGCACCAAGCTTGTGAGCGGTGACCAGGCTATTATTAGCGTAAACATCCCTATGCTATGTTTGCTGAAAGATTCGCTACATAATCTAAAAATGGCATCTTTGAGTGCCCAGCAGCTGGGTACGGAGCAAGATTTCACAATGGGTGATCCTACACAGCTCAGCCAATCTCATCAGGCAAGATTGGGGAATGAAGATGATGAGGAAGATGAGGAGGGAGAGGACTTCTTTTTCAGTGGTACCGAGGTGACCTGTCATGCCACACATGCAACTCCCAACCCCAGCTTCATGTCTGTCCAGCATGGGTTGGCCTGGAGAGAAGGAAGTGGAGGATGAGAGTCAGTGTGAGGTGAGCATGGGTATTGTTCCTCCTTCTGGCCTCTTTGCAGCTTGGCACACATGGCACACTTCATATCTAACTGTCTGTGCCAAGAACATCTCGTGATCCACATTTTCAAGAGCAACCTATACTGGTTGGCCACCTTTCTAGACCTGCAGTACAAGGACAAATTTCCTTCACTACTGTTACAGTCACCAAGGGGATTTACAATAGAATTCTTCAAAAGGGCCGTTGTTGATCATTTGATGGCAACATCACCCTCAGACACCACTGCTAGCAGAGGTACCAGCTCTGTGCAACAGCATGCATTAATGGAGAGAGACACGGCCAGCAGCTCCAAAAGAGGTGGTGGTAAAATGCCCACAAACTGGGCCATCTTTAATAAACCAAAACCTTTTAAAGGGTAGACAAGGGCACAATAGGGTCTTATCTCTTAATGTACCGTTACACACAGAGATATCTCTGGAGACATTGCTTGCAACTCACTGGTTGCAGTGAAATCATGGACATGTGGCGCCCCTGCGGTCAGGAGGCCACAAAGGGAACTGCAGCCAGGCAGGGAGGACAACAGTTGAACACCAACACCCTCACAGCCCACACAACCCACGTACAGTAGAGGGCAGCACCCAACCCGGAGCCTGGGAACTCTAGGCAGGTGAGGGGTGGTGGGTTTAGAGACAGTGGGTGGGCAAACATGTAGTCAGCTGACAGAGGGTAGATATAGTGAAGGGGGAGGAGAAAGGAGTCAGTAAGCCGGTGTAGGCTGAGCAGTAAAGACAGAATCACACATCCTGGACGAGTGAGGTGCAAAGAGCGCAGAATCTGGAAGAGCCAGTGCGAGCCGCAGAGAGAAAGCACGTCCGAAGCCAGCACCCCAGGAGTGTGAGGGAAGAGATGGATGGTGATACTGGGCCCTAGAACTACGGCTGAGACTGCAGACTGCAGGCGGAGTAGCCCTCCTATGGTACCCGAAGACACAGTAGAGAGAGCCTGGTAGAGCCCCACCACCGAGGACTATTGGAGGCTAGAGTAGAGTGTCGGCTCTAGAGGGGACCGCAGATTCACCCGGAATCCCCAGACAATCGACGGGTGGTCCCAGCTACAGGTTAGGATCCCTACCCCAATGGACAGGCAGCTCAGTGACAACCAGGAGGACCCACAGGGGCCCGAGTCACCGCCATACTGTCCGGAGACGCACACCAAGTGACCAAGAGAGAGAACTGAAAGCCTGGAGAGGACTGAGAGACAGAGTGAGGGGTCATAATAAAGAATAACCTGGCTGCAGGGAGTAAAGGAACCCGGATGGGAAAGTGTGCCCGTGTACAGAGTGTAACTTGTGAACTGTAACTGTAACTATGAACGGTACTTGAGAACTTTGGGAAGTAAAAGCGATGAACCCTGAATCTGACTCCCTTGTATGTCTCTGCCTGAACACGACTCCCTCCATACAGGTTTGCAGCAGATCATCACCTGGACAGCCACAGCTTGCAGGCTCCATCGCTGAAGAAAGATTCCTTCAGCATCTGGACAGTAAGTGTACTACACTCAGCACCAGGCCTGCACACTACACAATAGACTTTAATCAACACTGCCCCGGGGAACACAGTTCTGCCCACGGAGAACTATTCCATCCTTACTGCCATTACATCAGCCCCGGAGGTTCTGCAGCAGCGGTGGCCCCATTACTGCCCACACACTGTGGGTGGCATCACAACTGACTTTATCCCCTATAAATACACCCTTATTATTGCCAGGGCCCGGGACACGGTCCGGACCAGGACCAACCGTGACTTCCCCTGTAGCAGACCCGATCCGGTACCGAGTACCCCCGTCCCAGTGGGCTCGACAGACACATTGTTCTATTTTGTACATGGCAACAAAATGGAAAAAGGTGTCCATGATTTCACTGAAACCATGCAGTTGCAAGCAATGTCTTCCGAGATATCTCCGTGTGTAATGGTACCTTTAGATACCAAATAGTTAAAAAATTAGGTACTTCTCACCTTATGCGGTTGTGTGCTCCACAATCGGTTTAAATGCTCAAAACAGCTGTTGCAGGATCCATCGTTCCACAAGGAACAACATATGCATAAATCCAGAGGACCAGTGAGTACACCGATCTGCGCTGCTGTGTATAAGGAAGGACCACAATCTTGGTATATAAGAATGGTGCTTTATTTCTTCTATGCGTTTCGGGGCTGTCTCAGCCCCTTCCTCAGGAATATGTTTATGGTGGTATTCCTGAGGAAGGGGCTGGGACAGCCCCGAAACGCGTAGAAGAAATACAGCACCATTCTTATATACCAAGATTGTGGTCCTTCCTTATACTCAGCAGCGCGGATCATTGTACACCATGGTCCTTTGGATTTATCTGCAATAAACCGGCTCATCAGCAAGGGCTAGCTGGACCAGTAAAAATGTTAAGGAGGGAGAAGTTGCACAAGATGGTCAACCACTATCTAAGTGACCATACCTGCATCCTTCCTGATGCTTCTGTTCTGTTTTATTAGTGGGTATCCAAGCTGCATAGTAGACAGGTCTCTCCCTATATGCCTTGGAGGCGCTGATCTGTCCTGCTGCTAGTGTGATGTCAGAGCGTTTTTACAGTGCCGCTGGGGCAATCATCACAGATACATGCACATGGCTGACTACAGATAATGCAGATAGGCTGACTCTGATAAAATTTAACAATGACTGGATTTTGAAAGAGTATTTAAGCCCTCCTGATGACAGCATCCCAACCTAAAGTCACTCAAAATGTTATTTTAGCTGGTGATCACGTCCATCCCTTCCCATACAAACCCCTTTACTTCTTACACATATTTTAAACTCCTGCTTCTGCAACATGTACCGTTAAAGAATATTTCCCATCGGAGGCACTTGTGATGAGACCCTCCTTCCTTCATCAACCATAATACAGCCTCAAGGGCTAATTTCTGGAGACATTATGGCTATGTCTGGACATTGGGCACTGCAACTACTGTGCTAGTAGTCCTGGTAGCATAATTGTTTGGCCCTTGAGGCCTGCTTCCTTCATCAACCATGATAAAGCCCGTTGGGCTATTTTTTGGAGACAACATGGCTATGCCTGCACATTGGGCACTGCATAATTATGCTAGTAGTCCTAGTAGTCCTAGCTTCATAATTGTTTAGCCCTTGAGGCCTGCTTCCTTCATCACTTATAATACAGCCCCTTGGACTAATTTTTGGAGACACTATAGATATGCCTGGACATTGGGCACTGCAACTACTGTGTTAGTAGTCCTGGCATTGTGGCGCCCCGCAACGAGTGCGTCACAAGGGAGTATTGCAGCCGCAATATTCTCTGACACAGCAGTGAAATAGTTAACTTTGAGATCCAACCCAACATGCATCACCTAGAACAGAGGGCCAATCCTAGGTCCTGGTGGGTGGAGTGTTAGGGAAGTGTAGGAGAACACACAGTAGTCTAGACGAGAACGAAGAAGGATCTAGAACCTGACAAGAGCAGACTAGAGCTTGGAGAGGAGCGGGGGCTCCGCACCTTCCCGCACGGGGTGCGGAGCCCCCGCTCCTCTCCAAGCTCTAGTCTGCTCTTGTCAGGTTCTAGATCCTTCTTCGTTCTCGTCTAGACTACTGTGTGTTCTCCTACACTTCCCTAACACTCCACCCACCAGGACCTAGGATTGGCCCTCTGTTCTAGGTGATGCATGTTGGGTTGGATCTCAAAGTTAACTATTTCACTGCTGTGTCAGAGAATATTGCGGCTGCAATACTCCCTTGTGACGCACTCGTTGCGGGGCGCCACACTCCCCCTTGGTTGAATAGGCTTGTCCCCAAGCGTCAAACTACTCACATTACAGAGGTTTTTTTGTATTTTTATAACATATATGACACACTTTTATTAAAATGAAAAACAGGTAAAGGTATGCTTTGGTGACATAAGCAAAGAAACAGGTAATCACTTTGTGCGGACCCGGCGTGCGGTCGGCTGTCCTTTAACTAGAGTCCAGGCTGTAGCCGCAAGATCACACAGTCAGTGATTAACGGGAACAGAGTCATTGAGGGAGTTCAAGTTTTAAAGTCACTGGCACGGAGAACGATGGCGCACCCGGATAGCGAACCACCCATCTGCACAAGCGTAGCGCTCGTAGGTGATAATATCGCCCCGGTATAGGTCGCGATCGGGATGTCCTCTTGGCAAGTTTGACTCAACGTCCCGGCGCCCCACAAACACTCCTCATTCAAACCCACCTCCCAAGCGAACCCCCACCCGGTATGTAAATTAAAGGTGGAAATTCTACCTTCACGGCGGAGTTCAGCAGGCAGCGGCGGCTGGCGGCGAGCCTCGGCACGGGCCTGCATGTTGGCGCGCTCTCGGGCTTGCCACTCCTCTCGTCGTCTCTGGCGTACATCTCCGTCGTTACGGCTCGGGGTGTAGAGATGAGTAACGGAGCTGGTGGTTTGGCGGGAAGCTTGAACTTGGCGGGCTGTCTGTATCGGAACCCGGTGGAACGGCACAGGGGAAGGTGTCGGCATTGCACCCGACCAGTGTACCCGAGCTGTATGTCCGGTAGGAAGTTCCTTGTTGTCTCCCCAAGCGAACCCGGTGTCAAAATCCTCAGCGGTGCTGTGGGTCTCGTCGTCATCCTCTCCGAACTCTTCCTCGATGACCACATCAGGCTGCTCGTTGGCTGGAGATGTTGAGGCTTGTTCCGTTGTACAATAGGGCGGTGGTGCTGCGGATCCTTCCATAGGGACGTCCTGCAGGGCTTCCAGGCTGCCTGCCTCTTCATCTGTTTCCGCAGGTAAAGGTGTTTCAATCCGGTTACCAGGTAGGCCTCGGCAATGGCAAGGGAAGCCTCCGGTACGGGGATAAAACAGGTGACAGTCTCTGTACTTGTGAAACACATCGCGGGTTCCTCGGTGGGAACCTGGTAGAGATCAAGTTCTTCCATGGAGCGTGATAGAAGCTCCGGTTCAGGAACGGGGTCGGTTGCGATATTAGTCGCTGGAACGGGTCGAGTTGTGGCCTCCACCGGAATGACGCAGTCTATTGGCTCTGGTGAGCAGGACAGGTGGTGGGCGACGGTGAGGCAGTCGAGAAGCTGGTGACGTCGTCTGGGCTTGGAGAAGCTGTACCCGGTCGGCTCTGCTGCATCGCATGGTGTAGTCGTCTGCCTAGGGTCGCGCTCCAGCTGCGAATCGTCCATTCTACAGTCTCTAGTAACCGCACCCGGAGGTCTTGTAGAGCCTCTAGCCAGAAGTCGGGGCTGCCGTCTATGGTAAGGGCAGGATCCGGACCCGGTTGGCCTATGGCTGCTCTGGCCTCCGCCTCGACCTCCTGCATTAGGTCTTGGAGTCTCATGCTGGCCATTTTCTTCTTGGAGGGAAACCACACCCATTGACCCGGTAAAACGTTCTTGTGAGCTGGTGAAGAACTTCTCTCTGTCTGTCTGTGACACTCCCATTTCCTCTGGGCTTTTGTAGTACAATCGTGGGAAAAGTCTTTGGGGTCCGCCCCCATGGTTGATTCGAGCAATCAGGGCGGACAAAGAGGTTGGCGCCTTTTGTCTTTAGCCCTCCCACGATGAGGGGGGGAGGTGACTCACTCCTGGGCTTACACGTGGCGTCTTCTTGTGGCGGGAACGCCATCTTGGGCGCCATCTTGACCCATTGGTGAAAAGGCGGGAAAGTTCTTTTAGGGACGAACAAAGTCCAAATTGTAGACAATAAAGTCCATTTTAAGCACATTATACCCGTTGGGTAACGGACCTGCTCGTATCCTGTTCGTGACGCCATTTTCTGACTCACCGTGGCCGGGACTCCGGTTTAGACAGGTGATGCTTCCTTCCTCCTTGTCACGGGTGGACCGCGCCTGCCGGTAGTGGGGCCCGGTGTAGTGCAGATCAAAAGTGAAGACGTCTTGGTGGAACAGATTAAAGGGGTTTTATTTTATTTGTGACGCCACCTATGAGTATAAATACACAATAGTTCACTTTGATAGTAACACATTATACATTAAGGAGCTCAGGGTATAGTGTACCCCTTCTATCCACCCCTATGGCAGACTCACCAAAACATTATTTATACAAACAGATACAGAGTCTTTATGATGCTCAAAAAAATTGTTTAAGGTTTATTTACAAAATTGCACTCAGTTAAAAAATGCAAGTTTGGCTATCGATACAGGCAGTATGATTTTACACAGCATAATATTACAGTTACATCTCAGGTTTTGCACTAAAATCTATTGCACATTGCCACAGTAATGTATTGCACATATCCACAAAGAGAGGTCTGACATGGTGTGTACAAAATTAACAACATATAGCCCAATCAGCCCCACATCATTGACTCAGTTAGCAAAGCTTTATGGCAAGTGCTGCTGCACTTGTGCATACCGAAAGTAGCTGCACGCTGTGGTGAAAATGACCCCCAAATAGGCCTCCAACTCCTACGCCGTTTCGCTGCCGCTTTCTCAAGGAGAGGTGATCACTCACAGTGTCCGGTGCCTTTTATGAGTGGTAAAGGACCACATGTTCAACCACCATCAAGCGCGTAATGGCGCTCCCGCTTCCGTGCACCCGTGTCCAAGCCCGCCCCGGAAGGACGTCATCACCGCGCACATCCGGACGCCGGGGGTTGCCAGGCGCCCGGAGTACGCGGTGAATGTAGACGCCCCCGGGGGAGGGAGGAAGGCGGGCCCGGTTACGGAGCGCGCTGCGCTATAATGCTGCATACTTATAATATGACAAATATGATTAGATATCACTATATGATTTCTTCATCTTTCGATGCTTTCAAACATGAGCGTTGGTGGTATGAGGCACTGTGGACAGAGAGGACACCATAAATAGCTTGCACATATAAAAAAAGGTTAAAAACAATATAAAAACAAGATACCATTGTATATACATGTACAATAAGTAACTACACCTAGATGGGAGAAAAAAGGAAAAAATAAAAAATAAAAGAATCAAGTAAAGGGAGAAAGAGAAAAGAAAAAGAAAAAGAAAAAGGAGCAAACAAAGAATAGGATGCATCAGGGTATATCAAAGGCTATGCAAATTCAAAGGAACGGGACAAAGCTAATGGTTTCATTTAGCCCTTTAGGACTTAGAGTATCTAATACTGAAATCCACCTAGATTCTTTCTGAGCCAAAATCTTTTTTAGATTGCCCCTTCTAATACCCCCACTACCATGTCAATTCCAATAACTTTCAAAGTTCTGGGATCACTATTATGATGGTGTAGCGACCGGTGGTAAGGCCGCGGGTGTGTGTGTATGATCTTTCTCAACAGAATCCCCATACTCAGATTTAACCGGTAGTAACATTTCTTTACTGTAAAACATGTCTATAACACAGTCAACTGATCTAGCTGCACACATGTATATGGTGGGGTCTCTGGATCTTCACTTCTTCCGGGTAAGCAGCTAGCAAAGAAAAAAACACAACAATGGAGATATCTTTCCCTAACTTTCCCTAAAATCACGTACCAGTCTATCACAGAAGAAGGTGTCGCTCCCACGTAGCAGGCCTGGGGATCTCACGATGACGGGTCCCGGTGCAGCGCTGAAGGGGGAAACTCCTCAGTCTTCTTCTGTGGTCTCCTTCCGCAGGTAACAGAATCTTTCTTTGTTAGTCTCTCCCAGTCTCAGGGCACACCGAGCAGCAGACAGGAGCCCAGTTTCCAGTCATCTAACCAGCGGTGTACCCACTGAGGGATCCAAGGCTCCCCAAAGCATCCAGAACGTACATCATGGATAGGGCATTGAAGCAGCCTCCCCGTACCCGACCTAGTATTCCTGGGCGACACTGGTAACAAGTTAGGTAGAATGGAGGAACACTTGCGGATCTCTGAGGGACACTATCACTGCTGAGTCCACCCGGTCTACTACTCAACCACTGTATGCCATGTACTGCCTGCTGGTTACAGTAAAGACCCGTTATAGAGACTTTCTGTGTCTGTGCTTCCTTATGAACTGTCCGTCCGCACAACAAGGTAACCGCAGCTGCCGCACAACATCTTGAGCAGCTCCAGCCTCCGGGGATCACCGCTCAGCCTGTGGGGAGCGTAACATCTTGCTGCTGTCCATCCCCGGAGGTTCCGCAGCGTCGGTAGCCCTTACCGAATCTACTCATAGGTGGCGTCACGAATAAATTAAAACCCCTTTAATCTGTTCCACCAAGACGTCTTCATTTTTGATCTGCACTACACCGGGCCCCACTACCGGCAGGCGCGGTCCACCCGTGACAAGGAGGAAGGAAGCATCGCCTGTCTAAACTGGAGTCCCGGCCACGGTGAGTCAGCATCATAATTGTTTGGCCCTTGAGACCAGCTTCTTTCATCAACCATGATACAGCCCCTTAGGCTAATTTGTGGAGACACTATGCCTGCACATTGTATAATGCAAAAACTATGCTAGTAGTCCTAGTAGTCCTAGCTTCATAATTGTTTGGCTGGCACTTGAGGCCTGCTTCCTTTATCAACCATGGTACAGCCCCTTGGGCTACTTTTTGGAGACACTATAGCTATGATTGGACATTGGGCACTGCAACTACTGTGCAAGTAGTCCTAGCTTCATAATTGTTTGGCCCTTGAGGCCTGTTTCCTTCATAAAACACGGTACAGCCCCTTGGGCTACTTTTTGGAGACACTATGGCTATGCCTGGACATGCACTACTATGGACTGAAGGGGAATCTAGGGGCATCAGGCGTTGCGGTGCGCCCAAATCCGGATGCAGTACGTCTACCGGCCGGAGGGGTTCAGTCACGGAAAGGAGGACTAGCTCAGGGAGTGGTGCGGGTGTTCACTCCCGAGCTGCCGAACTGGAAGCCCGAACGTCTTCAGGGAGTCGAAGCTGGCATTAGGTGCACCCACAAAAAGGCCTATATAAGACCCCGAGGGCTCAGAGAGGAGTTGCTCTGTTAGAGAGCATCCGAGGAGCTGGTTTCAGGCTATGCACATGGAGGTACTGAGGAAGAAATGAGCGAGCGCAGGAAGGGACCGGAGATGAACAGTAGGCATTCCACTGAGGGACCCAAGTGCAGCCTCCTAACTCCCAGTAACTACCCAGGCCAGGCAGACTCGTGAAGACTGTGTGTAAAGAACTGCCAGTAAACCTGTTCCAAGTTATAAACTGTGTGACTGTGTGGTGTATTTCATTAGTCTGCGCCTGAGGAGTCGCCATGCTGTTCCATAACTCCCATCATCCACTACTGCCCCAGGGATCCTGCTCCACCTATGGGGGAGTGAAACCAACTTGCTGCTTCACCATCACCCCGGAGGACTGTCCCGCAGCGCTGGTACCATTACCGAAACCGTAGGTGGCATCACGAAACACTATCCCTATGAACTGTTCCCCTTTTCAGCGACCACCAGGGCCACAGAACCGGGTAGCAGGCCCCGTGACATCCCCAACTAAATCAACTGGGTTGGGTCACCTGGACATTGTGCACTACAACTACTGTGCTAGTAGTCCTGGCATCATAATTGTCTGGCCCTTGAGGCCTGCTTTCTTCATCAACCATAATATAGCCCCTTGGGCTTCTTTTTGGAGACGCTATGGCTATGCCTGGACATTGGGCACTGCAACTATTGTGCTAGTTGTTCTAGCTTCAGAATTGTTTGGCCCTTGAGGCCTGCTTCCTTCATCAACCATAATATAGCCTCTTGGGCTACTTTTTGGTGACACTATGGCTATGCCTGAATATTGAGCACTGCAACTACTGTGCTAGTAGTCCTGGCATCATAATTGTTTTTGCCCTTGAGCCCTGCTTCCTTTATCAACCATGATACAACCCCTTGGTCTAATTTTTGGAGATACTATGGCTATGCCTGGACATTGGGAAATGCAACTACTGTGCTAGTAGTCCTAGGCTAGCTTCATAATTGTTTGGCCCTAGAGGCCTGCTTCCTTCATCAACCATAATACAGCCCCTTGGGATACTTTTTGGTGACACTATGGCTAGGCCTGGATATTGGGCACTGCAACTACTGTGCTAGTAGTCCTGGCATCATAACTGTTTGGGCCTTGAGGCCTGCTTCCATCATCAACCATGATACAGCTCCTTGAGCTACTTTTTGTAGACACTATGGCTATGCCTGGACATTGGGCACTGCAACTACTGTGCTAGTAGTCCTAGCTTCATAATTGTTTGGCCCTTGAGGCCTGCTACTTCATCAACCATAATATAGCCCCTTGACCTACTTTTTGGAGACACTATGGCTATGCTTGGACATTGGACACTGCAACTACTGTGCTAGTAGTCCCAACTTCATAATTGTTTGGCCCTTGAGACCTGTTATGGTACAAGCCCTTGAGCTACTTTTTGGAGACACTATGGCTATGCCTGGACATTGGGCAATGCAACTACTGTGCTATTAGTCCTAGGCTAGCCTCATATTTGTTTGGTTATTGAGGCCTGCTTCCTTCATCAACCATATAACAGCCCCTTTGGCTAATTTTTGGGGACACTATGGCTATACGTGCACTGCACGAACTATGCTAATAGTCCTAGTTGTCCTAGCTTAATAATTGTTTGGCCCTTGAGGCCTGCTTCCTTCATCAACCTTGATCCCTTGGCCTTGAACCCTTGGGCTAATGTTGGGAGACACTGTGCCTGTACATTTTGCAGTGGCAGTGGAACAACAATGCCTGTAGTCCAAGCTTCATAATTGTGAAGCCCTTGTGATGATGATCATGATGATAGGTGGCTTCTTCCTGTGTTAACCACCACACAGCCCCTAGGGCAGATCGCTCTCTTTACACCACTTTCACACTGAGCTGTTGGAAAATCTCTTCCATCATAACTCGCTTTTACGCCAATCATGCACCCATTTCAGCCTTTTCCTCAGCCCCCAGACTGCTTTTTTGGGTCCAGCAGACAATTACTCGTATTTCCCCTTGACTAGCATTGGACTCGCTACTCGCACTGAATCCCTGAGTATTATAATCTACTCAGCACGAGTATAGTGAGTCTGAGTATTTGACTACTCGCTCATCCCTAATCACAAACATTACTGTAGTTCAGACTTGAGGAGTCACACAGGGGCTATCCTGCAAGCTTGACGTGCACTGCACTCCCTTATGTCACCACTCTTCACACATGCTCTCTTACAATATTGGCAAGATATACCTGCTACATCTTATGGAATATCACGACTCTCTATTGTTATAAGCGCTGATGACATTGAAGTTATCTCTGGTCATACAGTGGAATTCCCTGCTGCATTATACCCGCTGTGTAACCTGAGACAACTTCAGTGAAGTCACGGCTTGTCACACTGCTGGGAGCAATGCGGTTATTTGTGTCCTTACTGACTTGGTTAACAATATCGTGTATCTGATTGATGCTTCAGCACTACTAATCTCTGGGCATGATGTCAGCTGACAGTACCCAGTTGGCATCAACTCCAAATAATATTATCCTATTTGCCAATGTACCAGGGAAGTGAGAGAGCTAAGGGGGAGCACCAGGAGTGGCACATGTATGGTGTCGCCACTCCTGCGGTGGCTGCAGCCTGCTAACTTATTTTAAAGATTTCTCAAGTTTTCAGCTGTTCAATTGGGTGGATGATAGATAAATCGCAATGGATTATCATCAGATGGTAAGTTTGGGCTTAATAAATGGGTGACAGCAGGTTTCTCTGAGTGCTTTATTTACAATAAAGAAATTTTCTCCTTGTGTTTTATTTCTAATAAATGATTTTTTCTGCAACTGTTTTTTATCTAGTCACTAGATTGGTCATGTAGGGGTTTCAGACACACCTTAAAATAACCAATCCAGGGGTTGATGACAGATGACTATACTCATCTGTCATTTATCACCTTATTTGCCACCACACCAGGGCAGAGGATGAGCTGGGATGAAGATCTTGGATATGGTGCTTCTAATAAATGTGTCAAATTCTAGAGTGGCATCAGGCTGCTATTCTTACCCTGAAGGGGTGGGAGGGATTAACTCTGTGCCTCCCCAGGGTAAGAATACCAACCCCCAGCCATGTGCTTTATCTTGGCT
This sequence comes from Allobates femoralis, assembly GCA_033576535.1. Classification (NCBI taxonomy): domain Eukaryota; kingdom Metazoa; phylum Chordata; class Amphibia; order Anura; family Aromobatidae; genus Allobates; species Allobates femoralis. The sequence goes on along the minus strand of JARQOC010000009.1, from coordinate 133,366,841 downwards.
GGTATCAACATTTTAGGGGAGACCACATGAGAAAACACTAAAGGACAAAATTAAAAAAACTTACCAAAAAAACAGCCAAGATCTAATTTCCATTGAACTTAGCAGGACGCTGCAGGCCCCATTGAAAGGCAACACAAGTGCATGATACAGATGCAGCAATCACTCTCAATCTGCCATAACATGGGGGAGGTGATTGGTGGTATTTATATGCACAGGGTTTCCATAGGACAGCAGTCACGCATTTATATGTGATGCAAAGTTTCTGTATACAGCCTTATTGTGGGGGGGAACACATGCCAATTTTTTCAATTATTTACTTTTACAGTAATCTGATGACAATTTGATTGCCATACTGGCATCTAATCACAGACACTGAAAGATAAGGTGGGCGGAGATGAGTCTGACTTTAACCAATCAAGGGGGGGAAGCAGTAAGGTTCATGAGTGGGTCCAGAAGCAGGGTGAAAGCGGCACTGAAGCTTGGTATGTAATACTCTAGGAAGCTCATGGCTGTGCCAAATCAGTGGGGCTTCACTGTAAAACAATTTAAGCTGTGTTTGGCAGCTTTTGGGCCCCTTTGAAAGTGTTTGCCATGCCCTGACTTTGCCTCCCATTGATTTGAATGGGGTTTGAAAGTTCAGAGAACTGTTGGCCGATCTATTTGGCAAACATATGCCCATTCAGCGAACCTAAGGTCTATTTCACATATATGCGCTGGTGCATTTAACCTGCATTTGCTGCCCTGCGCTAGCACAAATGCAAGCGCAAGTGCATTTTCATGCAAACGCAGGCAAACACATCAACGCATAGATGTTCTGCTCCTGCGCTCATCTGCGCTTGGTGCCCCCATTACCTTCTATGGCCGAGCACAGGAGCCGACATCCCCGAAGCGAGAGTGTGACTGTGCTGATGTCACTGCACATGCGCTTAGTCAGACGCACCCGGAAACATCACATTTCATGTTTCCGGGTGCATCTGACTAAGCGCATGCGCGATGACGTCAGGCACTTCACACTTGCGCTTTGGGCATGTCGACTCCTGTGAGCGCAGGAGCAGTGCATCCATGCGCCTATGCGCTTGGCTGCAGCTGCCCCTAAATGCACCTGCGCTTGCATATGGCGCAGGGCAGGCAGGACAGCCAAGCGAACAGGGGCATTACATGTGAAAGGGTCCTAACCAAACCCAAACTTCAAAAGTTTCACTCATCTCTTTTAGTGACAACTAGTGATGAGCGAGTACTAAAATGCTCGGGTGCTCGAAGCTCGGGCCGAGCATACCGAGATACTCGTGTACTCGGCCCGAGTACCGAGCTCAATGTTATCCTATGGGAGACACGAATATTTTTATTAAATGACTGCCGGCAGCATGGAAAAACCCTAAAAATGTCACAAAAGTCTCAGAAGAGTGCTGAAATGACATGGCAACACCATGGGGAAGACCCCTGGAAGCATTTCTCACTCAAAAGTCACAGCTGTGAACAATCTTGTCCGAGTTTCACGCCAATTTTACGGAGTCACCAGAAAACCTTCCAAAATGATACCAAAATGAATATTTAGGGTGGAAATGTTAAGGGCACATACCCAATAGTGAGATACAGCTGGTGTATGTTACTTTTTGTGATTACATGAAAGATTTTACGTGAAAACATTGTGCGGCACTCCGATGTCCCTGAGAAGAGACGTACATGAAGCCCTGTCTTGAAATAATGTGCCCATTTTGAGGAACTGGGTCTATTGTAGTATTTTCCTTTGCCAGGGCAGTCCAAAATTTGGAGGTTCACCAATGCCCCTGGATAGAGACGTGCATGAGGGCCTGTAAACCTGAAGTGGGTGTATAGTAGTATAGCCCTTTGGCCAGGGCAGCCAAAAATTGGGAGGTTCAACAATGACCCATGCATACAGACATGTAGTAGGGCCTGTAACCATCAAGTGGGTGTATTGTAGTATAGCCCTTTGGCAGGGCAGCCAAAAATTGGGAGGCTCCACATTGTCCCAGGATAGAGACGTGCAGGAGGCCTGTAAACCTCAAGTGGGTGTATTGTAGTATTGCCCTTTGGCAGGGCAGCCAAAAATTGGGAGGTTCAACAATGACTCATGCATACAGACATGTAGTAGGGCCTGTAACCCTCAAGTGGGTGTATTGTAGTATAGCCCTTTGGCAGGGCAGCCAAAAATTGGGAGGCTCCACATTGTCCCAGGATAGAGACGTGCAGGAGGGCCTGTAACCCTCAAGTGGGTGTATTGTAGTATAGCCCTTTGGCAGGGCAGCCAAAAATTGGGAGGCTCCACATTATCCCTGGATAGAGACGTGCAGGAGGGCCTGTAAACCTCAAGTGGGTGTATTGCAGTATTGCCCTTTGGCAGGGCAGCCAAAAATTGGGAGGCTCCACATTGTCCCTGGATAGAGACGTGCAGGAGGGCCTCAAAACATTTTTCCTATTGAAAAGGAGCGGGTCTCCTGTCGTTGTAATGCCCATTCTAAAAGAATGGGCGAAAAAATTTACCACTGCGGGTATACCTCAAACAACAGCCTACCTATTGTAACGGTCATCATGGTGGCACATGAGGAGAAGGAGGAGCAGTCCAGCGATTAGCCAAAGTCCTGAAGTGTGTACCCATGGGTGAGTGGAGGTACATGGCAAATTCACATAACAAAATTTTAATTCAGTTGTCATTTGCTGGTGGTGTGGTGAAGTCTGGCCCAATCCAACCCTTGTTCATCTTGATCAGAGTCAGCCTGTCAGCATTTTCAGTTGACAGGCAGGTGCGTTTATCAGTAATGATTCCACCTGCAGCACTGAAAACACGCTCTGATAAAATGCTAGCGGCAGGGCAGGCCAGGACTTCCAAGGCGTAGAGAGCCATTTCATGCCACGTGTCCAGCTTGGAGACTCAATAATTGAAAGGCACAGAGGAATCTCGCAGTACAGTTGTTCGATCTGCAAGGTACTCCTTCAGCATCTGCCCAAACTTAGCATTTCTGGTGGCACTACCCCGCACCTCAGGGGCTGTGGTACGTGAGGGGCTGAGAAAACTGTCCCACATCGTAAAGACAGTTCCCCTACCTCTGGCGGATTGGACTTGTGCCCCTCTCGGCCGTACGCCTTGGTTGTCCACCGAATCCTGACCTATGCCGCTAGCGTTTTGTGAGGGGAATGATTTGCCTACTTCCGTGACTATGGCCCTGTGGAACTGCTGCATTTTGGCTGACCTCTCCGCCTCAGGAATGAGAGACATAAAGTTCTCCTTGTAGCGTGGGTCTAACAGTGTTGCCAACCAGTCCTGATTGTCGGCCAAGATGTTCTGAACGCGAGGGTCACGAGCCAGGCAGCTTACCATAAAGTCAGCCATGTGCGCCAGACTCTTAACAGCCATCACTTCAGTATCCAGACCAACACGATGACTGAACATGCTGTCCTCCTCCTCCTCCTCCTCATCTCCCCTGTAATCTGGACAGCCACGCTGAATCGAGGTTATGACTGGTGTGCATGTCATATCCTCAATTTGGCCAGAGAGTTGCTCCATGTCTTCATCCTCCTCCTCCTCCTCCTCGTCATAGTCCTCCACTGCACGTTGTGATGAGATGAGGCTGGGCTGTGTGTTTTCACCCACACCCACTACTGTTTCTTGCTCCAAGTCATCGCGCTCGGCCTGCAATGCATCCTCTTTGATTTTCAGCAGAGACCATTTTAGAAGGCAGAGTAGTGGTATGGTGACGCTAATAATGGCGTCATCGTAGCTCACCATCTTGGTGGAGTCCTCAAAGTTTTGGAGGACGGTACATAGGTCCGACATCCATCTCCACTCCTCAGGTGTTATGTGTGGAGTTTGACCCATTTCCCGACGGCTTAGGTGATGCAGGTAGTCCAAAACTGCCCTCTTCTGCTCACATATCCTGACCAACATGTGCAGAGTTGAATTCCAACGCGTGGGGACATCACACACCAGTCTGTGGGCCGGAAGACGCAAACGGCGCTGAAAGCCGGCAAGGCTGGCTGAAGCAGCAGGTGACTTGCGAAAATGTGCAGACAGACGGCGAACTTTTACCAGCAGGTCAGACACCTCTGGGTATGACTTTACAAACCTCTGAACCACCAGGTTGAGCACATGGGACACGCATGGAACATGCGTCAGCTGGCCTCGCCTCACAGCTGCCACCAGGTTCCGGCCATTGTCACACACGACCTTTCCTGGCTTTAGGTTCAGAGGTGTGAGCCAGTGATCTGCCTGCTGTTTCAGAGCTGTCCACACCTCTTCTGCATTGTGGGGTTTGTCACCTATGCAGACTAGCTTCAGCACAGCTTGTTGCCGCTTTGCAGAGGCAGTGCTGCAGTGCTTCCAGCTTGGGACTGGTGTGGAGGGTACAGTGGATGAGGATGCGCAGGAGGAGGAGGCTGAGGAGCATGACATTCCGGAGCTGTAGAGTGTCGGTGAAACCCTGACAGAGGTAGGGCCTGCTATCCTTGGTGTGGGAAGGACGTGTTCTGTCCCTCGCTCAGACTGGGTCGCAGCCTCCACAATATTAATCCAGTGTGCCGTCAAGGAGATGTAGCGGCCTTGCCCACAAGCACTTGTCCACGTGTCTGTTGTTAGGTGGACTTTGGCTGAAACAGCGTTGTTCAGGGCACGTGTGATGCTGTTGGACACGTGGTTATGCAATGCGGGGACGGCACATCTCGAGAAATAGTGGCGGCTGGGGACCGAGTAACGTGGGACAGCAGCCGCCATCAGGTCGCGGAATGCTTCCGTCTCCACCAGCCGGAAAGGCAACATTTCTAGCGCTATGAGTCGCGAAATGTGATCATTCAGGACTGTGGCATGTGGGGCGTTGGCAGCGTATTTGCGCCTGCGTTCAAATGTTTGCTGAATGGATAATTGAACGCTGCGCTGGGACAAGGACGTGCTTGATGGTGGTGTAATTTGTGCGTGGGCAACTTCAGGTGCAGGGCCGGAGGCTTGTTCGCGGCCAGCATGGACAGGGGATTGGCTCGCACGCACAACAGGTGAAGACGTAGCAGTGACATCAGCAAGCACCGCTCCTCGACTCTGTTGTACTTCCCACAAAGTAGGGTGCTTGGCTGACATGTGCCTGATCATGCTGTTGGTGGTCAGGCTGCTAGTTTTCGTACCCCTGCTGATACTGGCATGGCAGGTGTGGCAAATGGCCTTTTTAGAGTCTTCTGGAGCCAACTTAAAAAACTCCCAGACTCGGGAAGACCGAACATTTGCACAGGCACCATGAGTCTTGTTGTTGTTTCGGGGAACGGTTGCCTGCCTTCTGCCTGCGGACACGACCCTGCTTCGTACTGCCTGATGGGATGCTCCACCTCCCTCCCCCTGTGCACTGCTGGCCTCGCTCTGCATATCCTCCTGCCATGTTGGGTTAGCTACTGGATCATCCACCACGTCGTCTTCCTCTTCCGCACCCTGATCCTCCTTCTGACTTCCTGGCAATTGTGTCTCATCATCGTCCACCCCTTGTTGAGACACTTTGCCAACGTTCCGTTCATGAGAACGTGGCTGCTCAAATATTTGGGCATCTGTACATACCATCTCCTCATCACCCACTTCAAGAGGAGGTTGCGACAGGCTAGATTCTGCGAATGGATACGTGAACAGCTCTTCCGAGTGTCCTAGTGTGGGATCAGTAATGTCCGTGGACGTGTACTCGGCCTGGTGGTAGGAAGGAGGATCAGGTTGGGAAATGTGCGGTGCAGTATCACGGCTACTGACACTTGACCGTGTGGAAGACAGGGTGTTTGTGGAGGTGCCCATCTGACTTGAAGCATTATCCGCTATCCAAGTAACAACCTGTTGACACTGGTCTTGGTTCAACAGCGGTGTACTGCTGCGGGCCCCAAGAATTTGGGACAGGACGTGCGAGCAAGGAGATGTGGCCCTTTGTTGTTGCGAAATTAGTGCTTGCACACGACCTCGGCCTCTGCCTGCACCACCATCACGTCCACTTCCTTGTTCCTTGCCAACGCCCTTGCCAACGCCCTTGCGCATTTTGCCTGTATAGAGCGACAACTGTCTGGTGATTGTAGAGGTCACAGGAGATTAGGATTTTAGGCCCTAACCTGTATCAAGGTAGTTATTACAACAGTCTGGTGACTGCTCAGATCACAGGAGATTAGGATTTTAGGCCCTAACCTGTATCAAGGTATGACGTACACCAGTCTGGTGACTGCTGGTCACAGGAGATTAGGATTTTAGTCCCTAACCTGTATCAAGGTATACGTACACCAGTCTGGTGATGCTAATGGTCACAGGAGTTAGGATTTAGTCCTAACCTGTATCAAGGTAGTGACGTACACCAGTCTGGTGACTGTCAGATCACAGGAGATTAGGATTTTAGCCTAACCTGTATCAAGGTATGACAGTACACCAGTCTGGTGACATGCTCATCACAGGAGATTAGGATTTTAGCCCTAACCTGTATCAAGGTATGACGTACACCAGTCTGGTGACTGCTCAGATCACAGGAGATTAGGATTTTAGTGCCCTAACCTGTATCAAGGTATTAAGTACACCAGTCTGGTGACTGTTCAGATCACAGGAGATTAGGATTTTAGGCCCTAACCTGTATCAAGGTATTAAGTACACCAGTCTGGTGATGCTAATGGTCACAGGAGAGTAGGATTTAAGTCCCTAACCTGTATCAAGGTAGTACGTACACCAGTCTGGTGACTGTAATGGTCATAGGAGATTAGGATTTTAGCCCTAACCTGTATCAAGGTATGACGTACACCAGTCTGGTGACTGCTCAGATCACAGGAGATTAGGATTTTAGGCCCTAACCTGTATCAAGGTATGACGTACACCAGTCTGGTGACTGCTCAGATCACAGGAGATTAGGATTTTAGTCCCTAACCTGTATCAAGGTATGACGTACACCAGTCTGGTGACTGTCAGATCACAGGAGATTAGGATTTTAGGCCCTAACCTGTATACTGTATCAGGTATAAGTACACCAGTCTGGTGACTGTTCAGATCACAGGAGATTAGGATTTTAGGCCCTAACCTGTATCAAGGTATGACTTACACCAGTCTGGTGACTGCTAAGGTCACAGGAGATTAGGATTTTAGGCCCTAACCTGTATCAAGGTATGACGTACACCAGTCTGGTGACTGCTCAGATCACAGAATTAGGATTTTAGCCCTACCTGTATCAAGGTATGACGTACACCAGTCTGGTGACTGCTCAGATCACAGGAGATTAGGATTTTAGTCCCTAACCTGTATCAAGGTATGACGTACACCAGTCTGGTGACTGCTCAGATCACAGGAGATTAGGATTTTAGCCCTAACCTGTATCACTGTATCAAGGTATGACGTACACCAGTCTGGTGACTGCTCAGATCACAGGAGATTAGGATTTTAGTCCCTAACCTGTATCAAGGTATGACGTACACCAGTCTGGTGACTGCTCAGATCACAGGAGATTAGGATTTTAGTCCCTAACCTGTATCAAGGTATGACGTACACCAGTCTGGTGACTGCTCAGATCACAGGAGATTAGGATTTTAGGCCCTAACCTTATACGTATCAAGGTATAAGTACACCAGTCTGGTGACTGTTCAGATCACTAGGAGATTAGGATTTTAGGCCCTAACCTGTATCAAGGTATGACGTTACACCAGTCTGGTGACTGCTCAGATCACAGGAGATTAGGATTTTAGGCCCTAACCTGTATCAAGGTATGACGTTACACCATCTGGTGAATGCAATGGTCACAGGAGATAGGATTTTAGTCCCTAACCTGTATCAAGGTAGTACGTACACCAGTCTGGTGATTCTAATGGTCACAGGAGATTAGGATTTAGTCCCTAACCTGTATCAAGGTATACGTACACCAGTCTGGTGACTGCTCAGATCACAGGAGATTAGGATTTTAGGCCCTAACCTGTATCAAGGTATGACGTACACCATCTGGTGACTGCTCAATCACAGGAGATTAGGATTTTAGTCCCTAACCTGTATCAAGGTAGACGTACACCATTCTGGTGAATGCAATGGTCACAGGAGATGAGGATTTTAGTCCCTAACCTGTATCAAGGTATACGTACACCAGTCTGGTGATTCTAAGGTCACAGATTAGGATGTTAGTCCCTAACCTGTATCAAGGTATGACGTACACCAGTCTGGTGACTGCTCAGATCACAGGAGATTAGGATTTTTGTCCCTAACCTGTATCAAGGTATGACGTACACCAGTCTGGTGACTGCTCAGATCACAGGAGATTAGGATTTTAGCCTAACCTGTATCAAGGTATTAGTACACCAGTCTGGTGACTGTTCAGATCACAGGAGATTAGGATTTAGTCCCTAACCTGTATCAAGGTATTAAGTACACCAGTCTGGTGACTGTTCAGATCACAGGAGATAGATTTTAGTCCCTAACCTGTATCAAGGTATAATTACACCAGTCTGGTGACTGTCAGATCACAGGAGATTAGGATTTTAGGCCCTAACCTGTATCAAGGTATGAACGTACACCAGTCTGGTGACTGTCAGATCACAGGAGATTAGGATTTTAGTCCCTAACTGTATCAAGGTATACGTACACCAGTCTGGTGACTGTTCAGATCACAGGAGATTAGATTTTAGTCCCTAACCTGTATCAAGGTATTAAGTACACCAGTCTGGTGACTGTTCAGATCACAGGAGATTAGGATTTTTAGGCCCTAACCTGTATCAAGGTATTAGTACACCAGTCTGGTGAATGCATAGGTCACAGGAGATAGGATTTTAGTCCCTAACCTGTATCAAGGTATAGTACACCAGTCTGGTGACTGTAATGGTCACAGGAGATTAGGATTTTAGGCCCTAACCTGTATCAAGGTATACGTACACCAGTCTGGTAATGCTAGGTCACAGGAGATTAGGATTTTAGTCCCTAACCTGTATCAAGGTATTAGTACACCAGTCTGGTGACTGTTCAGATCACAGGAGATTAGGATTTTAGGCCCTAACCTGTATCAAGGTATGACGTACACCAGTCTGGTGACTGTCAGATCACAGGAGATTAGGATTTTAGCCCTAACCTGTATCAAGGTATTAAGTACACCAGTCTGGTGAATGCAATGTCACAGGAGATAGGATTTTAGTCCCTAACCTGTATCAAGGTATGTAAGACACCAGTCTGGTGACTGTTCAGATCACAGGAGATTAGGAATTTTAGGCCCTAACCTGTATCAAGGTATGACGTACACCAGTCTGGTGACTGTTCAGATCACAGGAGATTAGGATTTTAGTCCCTAACCTGTATCAAGGTATTAAGTACACCAGTCTGGTGAATGCAATGGTCACAGGAGAGTAGGATTTTAGTCCCTAACCTGTATCAAGGTAGTACGTACACCAGTCTAGTGACTTTAATGGTCACAGGAGATTAGGATTTTAGGCCCTAACCTGTATCAAGGTATGACGTACACCAGTCTGGTGAATGCAATGGTCACAGGAGATGAGGATTTTAGTCCCTAACCTGTATCAAGGTAGTACGTACACCAGTCTGGTGATTCTAATGGTCACAGATTAGGATTTTAGTCCCTAACCTGTATCAAGGTAGTACGTACACCAGTCTGGTGACTCTAATTGTCACCGGAGATGAGGATATTAGTCCCTAACCTGTATCAAGGTAGTACGTACACCAGTCTGGTGATTCTAATGGTCACAGATTAGGATTTTAGTCCCTAACCTGTATTAAGGTAGTACGTACACCAGTCTGGTGACTCTAATGATGACAGGAGATGAGGATTTTAGTCCCTAACCTGTATCAAGGTAGTACATACACCAGTCTGGTGATTCTAATGGTCACAGATTAGGATTTTAGTCCCTAACCTGTATCAAGATACTACGTACACCAGTCTGGTGACTCTAATGGTCACAGGAGATGAGGATTTTAGTCCCTAACCTTTATCAAGGTAGTACGTACACCAGTCTTATGACTCTAATGGTCACAGGAGATGAGAATTTTAGTCCCTATATCCTAACCTGGATCAAGCTAGTAAGTACAACATTCTGGTGACTGTAATGGTCACAGAAAAGCTTGGACTCCGATCTGGATCACCCTGCCTATATCCTCCGAGATTAGTCCTGAGAAGGACTGTTGTGGTCAGCTCAGCAGCAGTTTGCAGCCCTGCTCCGGATCTACCTATGAGGGCCGCAAATCTGTCCCTAAGCAGCAGCAGACACTGTCCCTACACTCACTGTCTGAATGCCTGTGTGCAGAGCACAGCGCTGCCGGGTCTTATAAAGGCTCGGTCACGCTGTGCAGGCCGGCCAATCACTGCAAAGCCACAACTAACAGGGCTGTGGCATTGCAGTGGTCTGCCAGCCAATGCCTGCACGTGGGCTGGCTCTCAAAAGAGCGCCAACATGCAGACATGACGACCACAAGCACAGCATGAGTATCGCAAGATTACTCGGTGCTCGCCGAGTAGCCCGAGTACAGTGATACTCGTGCGAGTACCGAGTAGTGGCGAGCATGCTCGCTCATCACTAGTGACAACTAAAAGTTACAGCATGCAGAATGTAAAGCATATGAAAAATTCAAAATACTAGTCACTTAGGCTATAGTTTTATTTCTCTTGTAAACATGTCATCTTATTATTAAAAATAACCTTAAACAATAGGTGCATTTTAATTATTTTAAGAGAGCCTGTCTGCATGCTTTTGTAATGTAAAGTAAACATATGGCCATAATGGTACTATAATACTGTTTAAATTGATACCTTTGGTGAAGAAATCCACTTTGTGGTCCTTCTGTAATCATCGTTTCAAGTTTTCTGCCAATTAAATGAAAACTGTCAGGTCAAAAATCCACATGTAACTGATATCATTTTCTAATTCCTCCCTCTAAACTCTCTCTCTATTTATGTATTTCTTTTATGCATATTCCCCTCCTATCTTCTGTAAACTTCAAATAAAGAGATTCATTCAATCTTTCACTCACAGTGAATGATCCACTTAGTTCTCTGCTATCCACTCCCCATGCATGAATATGCATGTCACATCACAGCACAGGAGATCAGTGGGGGGACTGTATTCTCCTCTCTGCTCCCTGTGTGCAGCATCACAAGAGGTAAACTGCAACACATAAACTGTCACAGCACAGTAGGATATCTGCTTTACAGAAACAAATGGAGTCTATATCAGGCAGACCTGCAGTAGCTCTCTCCCTCCATGGTGATATCAACTGAACAGACCTCCTGTAAGTAAAACCTGACACTGCACTATTAGCAAAAGGAGGAGGGAGGAGACAGCTGCTTAGAGGGAGTGCATAATTACATGACAGTTTATACAGCACAGGACTAATCATCTCTGCTTATAATGGGACAGGACTAATGCAGGAGCACGCTGTAGGGTCTGACAATGGTGATAACATGGAAATTACAAATGGTACAATAATGATTTTACAGGTTTTTAAAAGGTGTGCCCAGGCACTATTCAAGGGTAATATTAGTATCATACTGAAAAATGACCTGACAGTGTCCCTTTAAGTTTCAGTGAACCGCGGCTAGACTGTACACCAGGTCTTCTCCTCCCTTTCTGTGAAGCCCAAACCCTTTCTCCTCCCCACTGTGAATGACCTGCCTCCTCTGTTTGTAATCTCAGCAGTGACCTGCTATTCACAGATTGTAGACAGGCAAGCAGAAGGGCTAGAGAATCACAGACAAGGAAGAGACCAGTGTACAGTCCAATCCCTGTGCACCGAAATTTAGCAGAAAAGTTGAAATGGTGGTTAAAGAACAACAAAACATATTTCTTCACCAAAAAGGTATCAATGTAATCGTCATAACGGCTCCATAGCAGCCATGTTTTTATTTTACATCACAAAATCGTGCTGACAAGTTATCTTTATCATATTTAGTATTTTATTTACACATTGCTTTGTAACTGAACTATAAACAATAAATTAATTTAATATTTTAATTTTTGTCTCATTCAGAGCTCATGAAAATGCTACAACAATATAAAAGCTTTTGGATATTTCTAGCAGCATTTTGTTTTCTTCTGAGCATCATTTATTACCAAATTCTACTAAAGGTAAAGTAGGAATATTTTTGCACATCATTTCTTCATAGGTTTCATGTTCTCTAAATAGTGAAAAGCTCCTAACTCAGATTATCTGCATTCGAGCACTATCAGGCTGCTTTTACACTGGTATATTTTGGAATCCTTGGCCATACAGGAAAACCCTGTATGCCTATGGATTCCTACGCAACAGGCAAACTGAATTGCTGCAAGCAGCATCCTTTTGCATTCTGTTCATATAATCCATAATGATATGCCCCTAGCAAATGTGTCATTAACAACTGCGTAATTCGCATGAACTTCGCATGCACCGTTCATGCTTCATAGCCTGGAAGTAAGGATCCTGCCAGTATCCTTACTGTCCATGGCTTTTGGTGCCTATAGGCCCTCGTTCTTGTTTGTCATCAGTGTCATCAGGCTACTTTTCACGGAGACCAAAAACGTGTCATGGAACGTTTTTGGTGCCTATGAAAACTATGTTTTGTCACAGATCCACACGGATCCACGGCAAAACGGTGACACCAGGATGCCGAGGGAAGTGTTTTCTGTCCCCATTAAAAGACAATGGGGTTAAAAACTGATCCGTGGGAATCCGTGGGCATGCAGGGATTTCCTGTACAACCACGGATTCAAAATTGCCAGAGTGAAAGCAGCCTTAGGATAATTTCTGGATTATATGTGGCTCATACTGCATATAGTAGGCTATAACAGGGCTCATGCTGTACATAGGGGCTATGTTATAGCCTTCTATATGCAGTGAGCCGCCTATAGCACTCTACATTCAGTATGAGCCCCACATAGCCTCCTAAATGCATCATGAACCCCTACATAGCTTACTAAATACAGTGTGAGCCCTACATAGCCTCATAAATCATAGAATCATGGAGTGGTATAGTTAGAAGGGACCTCAAGGGTCTTCGGGTCCAAATCCCTGCTAGTGCAGGTTTTTCTAAATTTTCCCAGCTATATGTTACACTTCAATGTTTTCGTTGATGGAGAGCTTACAACCTGTCGTGGCAGCCTGTTCCATTCTCTGACTGCCCTCACTGCCAGAAAGTTTTTCTTAATGTCTAATCTGTATCTCCTTCCTATAAATTTCATCCCATTGCATCCTGTACTTTTTGTGTTAATGAAAATAGTATCATTCCTTCTGCACTATGACTACCTTTTATATAATTGTAGACTAGGGATGAGCGAGTATGCTTGTCACTACTCGGTACTCGCATGAATATCTCGGTACTCGGGGTACTCGGCGAGTACCGAGTAATCTCGCGATACTCTTGCTATGCTCGGGGTCCACCTCCCTGCATGTTGGCGGTTTTTACAGAGCCAGCCCACTAGCAGGGATTGGCTGACAGGCACTGTAATGCCACAGCCATGTTGGTTGTGGCATTGCAGTGATTGGCTGGCCGCACAGCGTCATCAAGTCTTTATAAGACCTGACTGCGCTGTGCTCGTCACTCTGCACCACAGACAGTCAGTGTAGGGAGAGGTGCTGCTGATTGAGGGACAGATTTGTGGCCTTTCAGCTAGTGTAGGTGCAGGGCTGACAATCTAATTACCACAACAGTCCTTCTGAGGACTAATAGAGCCATATACAGGCAGGCAGGAAGGCAGGGTATATAGCAAACTTCGTTGTGCCTGTATACCAGCCTTCATCACATCTGGGGCTGGTGTACAGGCTGGAAATCTCATACATCCCAAAACAGTGCTTTTAGGGATTCATTTAGCTCTCTATAGGCAGGAGTGGGTTGTAGCGTAAATTAGGATACGCCAAAACACTCTGTATTCTCGTCAGTATTTGTGTTTGACCAGTCCACCTGCTGGGCTTTATTTTCTAATCTCAGTGTTCAGCTAAAAACCAACTCTTGTCTGTATTCATTTAGCATCTTAGTGCGGCAGGAGTGGGTTGTAGTGTAAATTAGGATACACCAAAACACTCTGTATTCTCGTCAGCATTTGTGTCTGACCAGTCCACCTGCTGGGCTTTAATCTCTAAACTCAGTGTCCAGCTAAAAACCAACTCTTGTCTGTATTCATTTAGCATCTTAGTGCGGCAGGAGTGGGTTGTAGTGTAAATTAGGATACACCAAAACACTCTGTATTCTCGTCAGCATTTGTGTCTGACCAGTCCACCTGCTGGGCTTTAATCTCTAAACTCAGTGTCCAGCTAAAAACCAACTCTTGTCTGCATTAATTTAGCATCTTAGTGCGGCAGGAGTAGGTTGTAGTGTAAATTAGGATACGCCAAAACACTCTGTATTCTCGTCAGTGTTTGTGTCTGACCAGTCCACCTACTGGGATTTAATCTCTAATCTCTGTATCCAGCTAAAAACCAACTCTTGTCTGCATTCATTTACCATTTGTGTGCACCAGGAGTTGGTTGTAGCAGAAATTAGGATACGGAAAAACACTCGGTATTCTCGTCAGCGTTTGTGTCTGATCAGTCCACCTGCTGGGCTTTAATCTCTAAACTCAGTGTCCAGTGAACGACACATACGACATGGACGACAATGCCGTATCAATGCCGTCGTTCACCGATTGCTTAGCCGGGTGCTACAAATGATGAATGAGCTTATTTGGCTTCCGCTTTGGAACCACCTCCAGCGGGGATATCCGTAAATGCGGCCAAGGCAGGTGTACAAAAGGAGCCGCCATCCGCCCCAGCTCAATTTCCTTACACAACTTTTGACCCACCACACCAGGGAATTCCATTGCCGACCTCAAATTGGTCGGCCGAAAAATTGGAGCCCCAGGATCGAACGGGATCCTAAAGCCCTCAGAAAACCCCTCCCTGAGCAACCGCGCCACGGTTTTGTCCAGGTACCTATCTAGAAAAGGCACCACCGTCGTGATCCTCACCGGAGTCCTCCCTCTTGGAAGCACCATCCCCAGACTTTCCTTTTGCCCACTTGAAACACTTCGAATAGCTGTGACTACCTCCGCATCCGGAGCACTCATGACGGAATTTGCACGAGGCCGCAAACTTGCACTGGCCCTCACTATACTGCCATCAGAAACCTGTCTTGAAACTGACCGAGGTACTTCCTGTAGCGCTGGCCCCGGCCCCCCCGACCCCTCCTCCCCCCGAAAGGGCTGCACAACAGGAGCCGTCATCAGCTGCATCCATAGGGATATGTCCTTGTGATCCCAGCACATCCCAGGGGCAAACCGCCTTCCATTGACGAAATTGTTCATCATAACGATGCCAGCCAATGCCCCTGTGGACTCTCTGCGCATCCCCAATAGAGTCCATATACCCAAAAAGAGCCGAGCAATGCTCGGGCACTTTCTCACCAATGACACTCGCCAGAATGGTGAACGTCTGGATCCAATTAGTAAATGTACGCGGTATCAGCCGATACCAGCGCTTCTCCTCATCCTCCTCCCCTTTTTGGACTTAGACGCCTTAACTTTGTCCAGGTTAAATTTTTCCAACGGGAGAAGCGAAAAAATTTCGACATACTCTCCCTTCCAAATTTTTTTATTTACATCCTGCTTCAAATGCGCCCCCAAGAGACCCTGAAAGCAAACGTAGACCTCACTGCACGCCCTATCATCCTGGCGCACAATGTCACTCTCCTTTTCACTGGTGTCCTCCTCAACTGAAGGAGACGCAACCGTCTCCACCGCAGCAGGGACCGCAGGTGCCCCCCCTCCCACACGATCCTGAGCACCCCCTTGAACCGGCAGTCCTGCCCAACATGCCACCACCGAGGGAACGCAAGCCCCGGTCGACGACTGTCCTAACCCACAACCTGCACGCTCAGCCACTAAGCCTTGTAAAACTGTTAACAATTGCCCCAACACATCCTGGGATACCCCACCAGCTACCAGCACTCCTGCACCCCCAATACCAACTGGGCCAATTCACCGCCGCCCGTCACAGAACCCAACCCCGGCATAGTTACGACAGTGGATCCCATCACATTACCCTGACCTGGCCGTTTCGGAGGTATCCTTGGAGTGGCCGCAGGGTAGTTCTCAGCCGTATTCTCATCACCCAATCCTCCTGGAAACAGTTCTCCGTGTTCCTCAAACTCCATGGGGGGCT
Organism: Allobates femoralis; assembly: GCA_033576535.1. Taxonomy (NCBI): domain Eukaryota; kingdom Metazoa; phylum Chordata; class Amphibia; order Anura; family Aromobatidae; genus Allobates; species Allobates femoralis. Next base: position 133,350,754 of record JARQOC010000009.1, on the reverse strand, counting down.
CCATGACGCCATCCAGCTCCTCACGAGCCGCCACGGGACTCCCTTGCTGTCTCCTGCGGTCAGCCCCATCCAGCCCCGCGCCATCCCGACTGTCATCCACAGGCCTCTTCCTCACTCTCAATCCTTGGTCAGAAAGCCCCTCCACAGCAGTGGCAATGCGGGCCCGGAGTGGACCCGCCACCGATGATCCTGCGCCCACACGTGGCGTGCTCGTCAATGCCGGCCCACCCCGGCGATCCCGGGAGGGCTGCATCTCTCCTCCAGAGCGCCGAGTACGGCCCCCGACTGGCACATCGCCAGGGACCCCCACATCACGGTCCAATCACTTGCTGCCCCTCGACCGAAAGTAGGCCGCGAAGATGCCCCGCCCACTTCCGGCAAGCAGTGTCCTCGAAGAGGATTCTTTCTGGGGGCAGGAGGAGCCGCAAGATGGCTGCTGGGCCCCTCCTCCCTGAGGGTCCCCACCGAGGCTCCTAGAACATCGCCTGTCACGGTGAGTGCCCTCAGGTGAATAGTGCTCTGGCGTCCGTGACCGCCTAGCACGCGTGGAACAGGCGGGCGCTCCCTCAGATAGTGGATCCGGCAGCCTCGCAGCCAAATCCGTCCGCAGCTGCTCCTGACGGTAGTCAGCACCATGGACAGCAGAGGACGCCTGTAACCATCTCAATCAGAGCTGCAATATCCGACATGGCTCCACACTGCTGCGCCTGATGTCACCTGGTAAGTGGCTCCAGGGAACTCTCTGCCTCACCCCATACTTCCCCTATAAAAACCCTCCCCTATTAGCCAGCCTCCTTTAATCCTCCCCACCATATCCCCCTCCAGACATGTTCTCCCTTAAGGTACCTTTACACGCCGCGACGGCAGGCTGGATACATCCCGCTACTTCACGTGCACGAGCACGCTCAAACGGTTACAAACGGTCAACGCATCACCTTTACACGCCGCCACAAGATGCGCTACGCCACGCTACATCTATAGCTAGCTACATCGCCGGGTGTCTCAAGTAGCCAGCTGTAGCTCATTTACACACCGCTATAACCAGCTACTATGGGCGTACCTGGTGCAGCAGGGCCAGCACATAGGCGTGCTACAATTGTGGATTACGAGCCGTCCGTACGCTGATAGGACGAAGCAATAACATCCTGATTGGGCAGGCAACGCAGGAGGCTGAGTAATACAGCACGCTCAAGCAATTGTGTAGTGTGACTCGTCAGCTCCTTTAAATATGCCTCCCTATGCAGCGACTACCAATCGTCATGCAGCAGCTTCCACCAATGATCGCACATGGGGCGCGGTAACACGGAGCCAGGGTCACGCCTTAGCTACATTGCAGCTACATCGCAGGCTGTCCCGAGTTCCCTTCCGTTGCCTCTTTACACGCCGATACAGCTCGCTACCATCGGCGTTGTAGCCATCAGTTTTCGAGCAGACCTAGGAAACAGATGTATCGGTTGCCGGCTGTTGCATCACGTCTTCAGACGCCGCTACAACGGGCTACATTGGCGCTACAAGCTACATTTGTAGCCTGTAGCGGGATGTATCCAGCCTGCCGTTGCGGCGTGTAAAGGTACCTTTACTGATCCACCCCCTGACATCCATGTCACCCCTTCTCAGTTAACCCCTTACATTCCTTACCCTTAAACTTGTCATGGCCGCCTGTCCACCCTCTTCTAGGATTCCCTGGCTATTCTTTCCAGTCACTTCTGGGGCTGCTGTAGCCTGCTGTTATACATATTCCATCTCTAATGGTACCTTTACACGCCGCGACGGCAGGCTGGACACATCGCGCTACTTCACGTGCACGAGCACGCTCAAACGGCTACAAACGGTGAACGCATCTCCTTTACACGCCGCGACAAGGTGCGCTACGCCACGCGACATCTATAGCTAGCTACATCGCCGGGTGTGTCAAGTAGCCAGCTGTAGCTTAGCGTACCACGTTTACACAGCGCTACAATAAGCTAATATGGGCGGACCTGGTACAGCAGGGACAGCACATAGGCGTGCCACAATCGTGGATTACGAGCCGTCCGTACGATGATAGGACAGCGCAATATCATCATGATTGGCCAGGCATCGCAGGAGGCTGAGACATCCAGCACGCTCGAGCGATTGTGTAGTGTGACTGGTCAGCTCCTTAAATATGCCGCCCTAGGCAGCGACTACCAATCGTCATGCAGGAGCTTCCTCCAATGATCGGTGATGGGGCGTGGTATCCCAGAGCCTGGGACACGCCTTAGCTACATTGCAGCTACAGCCCCGGGTGTCCAGAGTTCCCTTCCGTTGCCTCTTTACACGCCGATACAGCTCGCTACCATCGGCGATGTAGCCATCGGTTTTCGAGCAGAGCCCATAAACAGATGTATCTGTCGCCGGCTGTAGCGTCGCGTCTTCAGACGCCGCTACGACGGGCTACATTGACGCTACAAGCTACATTTGTAGCCTGTAGCGGGCTGTATCCAGCCTGCCGTCGCGGCGTGTAAAGGTACCATAAGAAAAACAGTCTTTTTCAGGCTTAAGCCAGCTGCATACAGGCAGTGTATATAGGCTGGGTATATAGCAGAGTGCTGTGCATGTAGCAAAGGAGGCTCCATTCCAGTCATATCTGGGGATGCTGTAGCCTGTTGGTACACATATTCCATCTTTAAAATAACAGTCCTTTTTTAGGATTAACGCAGGTATATACAGGCAGGGTATATAGGCAGTGTATATTGCAAAGTGCAGTGTGTATAGCACACTAGGCTCCATTCCAGTCATGTCTGGGGCTGCTGTAGGCTGCTGTTACACATATTTCATCTCTAAGATAAACAGTCCTTTTCAGGATTAATCCAACAAACACCCACATCTTCTTGCCTGACCTTCCTGTCTCAATTCCTAGGAGACCACAGCACACCATTAAACCCAGTGCAGTGTCAAATGGTTGTTGATTGGATAGCGGATAATGCTTCCAGTCAGTTTGGCACCACCACAACCACCCTGTATTCCACACAGTCAAGTCTCTGCAGCCGTACTTGGACCACATATTCCTCACCCTGATCCTCCTTCCTTCCACCATGTCTAGTGTCCAGACAAAACTGATCCCACACTTGCACACTCTGAAGAGCTGTTCACTTTTCCATTTAGGGTACCTTTACACGCCGCCACAGTGCCTAGCAACAGGTATCCACCGCACATGCACGCGCACGTTTTTGACGGTGGATACCGATCGCCGATGCCGCATAAACACTCCGCCATTGCGTTGTCAACTGAAGGTATCGTGTTACTCCGGAAGTTCCCACAGATCCTGCGGATAACTGCCTGTTGAAGCCCGTCACCCCTTCACACGCCACAATCAGTAGGGGAATGTGGGCGTACATCTTTCGTGCTGCAAGTACATAGGCGTGACAGAGTTGTGTATTCCGTGACGCTAATACACTGATTGGACAACGCTATAGCGTCATGATTGGCCAGCCTGTGCAGGAAGGCTGACTGATACATGACGTCATTCCAATTGTGGAGTGTGAATGGATAGCTCTTTAAATATGGCGCCCTCTGAAGGGACAGCCAATGGAAACACAGTAGCCCCCACCAATCATCGCTGATGGGGCGCGGTATCCATGAGGCTGTGTCACGCCCCTGGGAAATCACTAGGCGACGGTGATTCAATCCCTCTGCCCCGTTTAGACGCCACTACCATGGCAATTGTGCCTTTGTGCTGCCTTGGATTTTTGAACACGGCCCAGAAACAGGTATCCGAGTCAACTGCAGGAAACCTGATGACTTTCCCGATTTACACGCCGCCATTTCATAGCAATTTCAAGGCAACAGGCAAAAAAATCCCCATTGCCAGGCAGTTGCTACCACGCAGTGGTGGCGTGTAAAGGTACCCTTTATAAATTCAGGCCTCTTGTCTGCTGCACTTGAAGGGGGGAAAGAGGAGATCACATGGAGCAATGCCCAAATATTTGAGCAGCCACGGTCACACGAAGGCGATGGTGGGAAAGTGTCACAAGAGGTGGACAATGATGAGAGACAATTGCCAGAAAGTCAGGAGGAGGACAGGGTGCGGAAGTGGAAGACGACGTGGTGGATGATATAGTGACTGACCCAAACTGGCAGGAGGACATTCAGAGTGAGGAAAACAGCACACAGGGAAAGAGAGGCATAGCACCCCAACAGGCAGGAAGAAGCAGTGTGGTGGCCACAGACAGAAGGTGGGCAAACTGTTCCCCATAACACCAACATGACGGAAGTTGCCAGTACAACTGTTAGGTCTTCCCGAGTCTGGCTGTTTTTTAAGGACTCTGCAGATAATCCCAATTTGCACCACCTGCCATACCAGCATCAGCAGGGGTAGCAAAACTACCAGCCTGACAACCACCAGTCACATGGCAGCAAAGCACCTGACTTTGTGGGCCGAACCCCAGGGTCCAAGAGAAGAGTCTGAGGGTGACACCACTGCTTCTTCAATTGTTGTGCATGCAAGCCAATACTATGCCCATAGTGCATGCGAAGATGCTTCCTGTCCTGCACTAGTCATTTGTGAGGCACCGACCGGGTCGGGCCCCTGCGACCGGTGTGTGCCTCCCTGGGTGCGTCCTCCATATTGACAGGTTGCACTCCATTTTGTGCTGGTTCTGCTTTACTGGCTTGGGTGTGATAAAAGGAAGCTAGACCACGGAGTGTGGTCTCTAGTGGGGGAGTGAAGACAACTCCCTGAGCTTCTGAGAGAGAAGCATCCCTGAGCCAGGCCTGAGACACTGTGGCTGGTTAAGTTGGGGTACGTCCTTTTGGATGCAGCTAAGTAGCGGCCCCTGAAGTAAGGGGAATCTGGAATATTGTACCCGACTATTGTTTTTGTCCTACGTTTTTGGCAAATAAACCCGTGTGCCGTGACCAGTGGTGCCTGGATCCCTTGTCTCCGCCGTGCCGCCACCGCTGCTACCTCACATATGGTGGAGAATGGGGGTATTGCCGGCCCGGTGAGATGTAGCCAGCGCAACTGTTGCCCTAAGTTCCGGTGGGGAAGTGACTGTTTCATGAGGCTAATGAGCGGCTGCTAAGCGAGAGGAGCAGCCAGTCTCTTGTGGTGTGCCCGGCAGCGCATGTCCAGGATTCAAGCAGCTACATTCCAGTACAAGTCCACCACCAGCATGGAGGAGGTACTCAAACACCTGGTTCAGGCTCAGCAGCAGCAGTTCCAAGCACTGCAGCAGCAGGAACACCGACACCAGGAACAGATGGCCCTGTTGACCGAGGCTGTGAGGGCCCTACCGGGGGATCTGCCTCGAGGACCAGTTGATGACGGCAGCGTCCGGAAAAGGGTAAGACAAGCGCTGCAAAGGATGACGCCGGGGGATGATGTGGAGGCATTCCTGGCCGTGTTTGAGTGGGTGGCTGGACGGGAGAGACTGCCGGTCGCCCAGTGGGCCGAGGTGCTGGCACCCTATTTGACTGGTGATCCCTAAAAGGCATACATAGACTTGTGTACCGAGGATGCCCTGGACTATGGAGCCCTAAAGGGGGAGATATTGGCCCATACCGGGGTTAATACTTACGTGAGGGCACAACGGGTGAGCCAATGGGCCTACGAGGAAGGCAAACCTGTGCGCTCTCAGGCCTATGACTTGCTACACCTGGTTAAGAAATGGCTGTAGCCTGAAGCACTGAGCCCGGCCCAGATGGTAGAGCGGGTGGTGGTGGATCGCTTCGTGCGTACGCTGCCCATCCCCATACAACGGTGGGTGGGACACAGTGACCCGGGTACCCTAGACCAGGTGGTAAATGTGGTGGAGCGCCATGTGGCCACACAGAACTTGATCAGGGACACGGGGACACTGCGAACCAACCGCAAGGCCGCGCCCACCACACCAGAAAGCAGGGACCCCCAATCCGGACCCCGGGTGAGCGAGCACCCGGCTCAGGCCAAGAACGGCCCTCCCGCTGCAGCAAAGCGGCGTTCCGGACCGCCGCCTTTCAGCCCCTGGTATAACTGAGGTCAACCCCGATGTAGAAGGTGTCAGTAGGTTGGACATATGATGGCACAGTGTCCCCTCAACTGGGAACCCATGGACTGCGACTACTCCCGGAGGTGGTCCATGTTCGCCCACCTCGCCGGGAAAGGGCGCTCGGACCCCAGGGACACTGGGAATGTACTGTGCCGCGTTCGGCTTAATGGTCATGAAGTGACGGCTCTCCTGGACTCAGGGAGCAACGTGACCCTCGTGTGTGCCTCCTTGGTCTCCAGGACCAAACCCACTGACCGGAAGGTCAGGGTGATGAGTGTCCATGGGGATCATCGTAGGTATCCGACGAAGCGTGTCACGTTTGCTACCTCAGCCAGGAGGGTTCAACATGTCGTGGGGGTGGTAAAGGATCTCCCTTATGATGTTGTGCTGGGGAGGGATATGCCCTTGTTCCGGGTATTGTGGAACGAGTATATGGCCCTCCCGAGGAAGGGCGGACAGGGCCCAGAGCCCGAGACTCCTGCCGCCGGGATACCCAGAGGACTTGATGTGACTGATTCCCGGGTGCAGAGACCAGTGCACCGGCTCGCCGTCCGGAGCGGTGCAGCAGTGCCGCGGGCAGACCCCATGTGGCTCGTGGGGCCCCAGGCCGCTGTCGTTGATGCCCCTCCGGGGTTTGTGGGTGCCGGGGGTCCGAACGGGTTGGTTGCTCGTGGGGTCTGGCACCGCTGGTATCCCCGGGTGCCCCTGCTTGGCTCCGCCGGTTATCCACGCCGTGACGCGGTCTGCACGCAGGGCCCGGGGTTATGGCCTTGTGTTCGGCCCTATACGATTGAACATAGGGGTGGGGTGTGTGAGGCACCGACCGGGTCGGGCCCCTGCGACCGGTGTGTGCCTCCCTGGGTGCGTCCTCTATATTGACAGGTCGCACTCCATCCCGGGATTTTGTGCTAGTTCTGCTTTACTGGCTTGGGTGTGATAAAAGGAAGCTAGACCACAGGGTGTGGTCTCTAGTGGGGGAGTGAAGACAACTCCCTGAGCTAGGGATGGGCGAGTCTACTCGCTAGGACTCGGGACTCGGCGATTCTGAAGGTACTCGCAGGACTCGTTACTCGGCGAATCTCCCAGCTTGGACTCGCACAGTGACGAGTCCAATGGAATTCAATGGCAATAAGCTTGACTCGTCACAGATACCCGCTGTCAGCAGCGAGTCTGAGCGAGTCTACGATTCCGAGTCCTACGAGTCTACGAATCCGAGTCCTGTATACTGTATTCGGGATTCGGACTGTGGAATACAGAATTTGTTATGTTGCGAGTCAGCACAGCGTGCGTGTTAGGTCAGAAAACTTGTGAAGATAGCCAATCATAGTCAGTAATGGCATAGCAAAGTTGGTTGTGTCAGGACTATGATTGGCTGCTGTCCATCGTCATGCCTATGTCATCTATGACAGGCAAGGCAGTATATAAGGCTTGTCCCCGCCATTTTGGGCACATTCCTGAGACGATCTGACCTAGTATAGGGAGAGAGAGATATATGCTGGAGCAGATCAGGGATTGTCAGTGTAGGGAAGATTCCTTATATTAACCCAAAAAGCTCTTCTGAGAGCTAGGAGGAGGACGGAGTAGTGCTGTGTAGGCAGGCAGGCAGGAGGGAAGGAAGGAGAAGCCTTAGTGCACACAGGACGGACCTCATAGCTTAGCTTACTCACTCAGCTTTGCTAACAGCTGCAGTCAGAGGCTTAGCTGAGGTGCTGTTTCATTTTTGTTTTTGCACCAGATCGATTTTTGTTCCTAATAAGCCATAGAGCGTTATTTTTTCTGTGGCAGACCAGTGCGTTGCTGCTAGCACGTACTCCACCTTAGGGAGTGTAGTGTGCGGCTTCACTGCCAAGTGTGACAGCGCACACTTACCCCGCCAGCAAGTGACGCATTCAGCTAACCTAACCACATCTCGGTGGCTGTGCGCACTTGAAACTAATTTTTTTAGGGAGTGTAGTGTGCGGCTTCACTGCCAAGTGTGACAGCGCACACTTACCCCGCCAGCAAGTGACGCATTCAGCTAACCTAACCACATCTCGGTGGCTGTGCGCACTTCAAACCAATTTTTTTAGGGAGTGTAGTGTGCGGTTTCACTGCCAAGTGTGAGAGCGCACACTTACCCCGCCAGCAAGTGACGCATTCAGCTAACCTAACCACATCTCGGTGGCTGTGCGCACTTGAAACTAATTTTTTTAGGGAGTGTAGTGTGCGGCTTCACTGCCAAGTGTGACAGCGCACACTTACCCCGCCAGCAAGTGACGCATTCAGCTAACCTAACCACATCTCGGTGGCTGTGCGCACTTGAAACTAATTTTTTTAGGGAGTGTAGTGTGCGGCTTCACTGCCAAGTGTGACAGCGCACACTTACCCCGCCAGCAAGTGACGCATTCAGCTAACCTAACCACATCTCGGTGGCTGTGCGCACTTGAAACTAATTTTTTTAGGGAGTGTAGTGTGCGGCTTCACTGCCAAGTGTGACAGCGCACACTTACCCCGCCAGCAAGTGACGCATTCAGCTAACCTAACCACATCTCGGTGGCTGTGCGCACTTCAAACCAATTTTTTTAGGGAGTGTAGTGTGCGGTTTCACTGCCAAGTGTGAGAGCGCACACTTACCCCGCCAGCAAGTGACGCATTCAGCTAACCTAACCACATCTCGGTGGCTGTGCGCACTTGAAACTAATTTTTTTAGGGAGTGTAGTGTGCGGCTTCACTGCCAAGTGTGACCCCGCCACACTTACCCCGCCAGCAAGTGACGCATTCAGCTAACCTAACCACATCTCGGTGGCTGTGCGCACTTGAAACTAATTTTTTTAGGGAGTGTAGTGTGCGGCTTCACTGCCAAGTGTGACAGCGCACACTTACCCCGCCAGCAAGTGACGCATTCAGCTAACCTAACCACATCTCGGTGGCTGTGCGCACTTCAAACCAATTTTTTTAGGGAGTGTAGTGTGCGGTTTCACTGCCAAGTGTGAGAGCGCACACTTACCCCGCCAGCAAGTGACGCATTCAGCTAACCTAACCACATCTCGGTGGCTGTGCGCACTTGAAACTAATTTTTTTAGGGAGTGTAGTGTGCGGCTTCACTGCCAAGTGTGACAGCGCACACTTACCCCGCCAGCAAGTGACGCATTCAGCTAACCTAACCACATCTCGGTGGCTGTGCGCACTTGAAACTAATTTTTTTAGGGAGTGTAGTGTGCGGCTTCACTGCCAAGTGTGACAGCGCACACTTACCCCGCCAGCAAGTGACGCATTCAGCTAACCTAACCACATCTCGGTGGCTGTGCGCACTTGAAACTAATTTTTTTAGGGAGTGTAGTGTGCGGCTTCACTGCCAAGTGTGAGAGCGCACACTTACCCCGCCAGCAAGTGACGCATTCAGCTAACCTAACCACATCTCGGTGGCTGTGCGCACTTCAAACCAATTTTTTTAGGGAGTGTAGTGTGCGGCTTCACTGCCAAGTGTGCGCGCGCACACTTACCCCGCCAGCAAGTGACGCATACAGCAACACCTAACTCCAACTTGGTGACTGTGCATTCATCTACAATGTCTCAAAAAAAAACAATTACCAAAAAGGATGTTGCAAAGGGACAGGGACGAGCTCGTGGCCGCAGCAGTCTTGCCCAAGAAGGCACTGGTACAAGTACACAGCCTAGGATTGATAGAACGTCCTTTTTTCTACCTAGAAATCCCAGTACTCAAAGAAAACGTGTGTTGAGGCCGGATGAGCATGACAAGATAACATCTTGGATGGCTCAGACGCCCTCGACCTGTTCTTGCAGTCGCAATCATCCGTGGCAAGACATTCTAGTGTCGCTACAGACAATGCAGCGCCATCCAATCCTCAAAGTCGTCATATTGCCTCAACCCATCGGCAGCCAGAGGAAAATTTGAATATGGACCTTGGTCACTCGGATGACTTATTCGGTTCTTATCAAGGGGTTTCTTTGTCACTGCCTGACGAGATACTTGAAGTAGACGAAATGTCTACTCATGGCCAAAGTTTGGAAGTAGCGCGTCCTGAGGAAAGACACTTTCACGAAATGCAAACAGTATCTCAGGAGGTGGATGATGATGAGGATGATGAGACACACATCTCATCTGGCCAGCCTGCTCAGTCAGTTTATCCAGAATCCTTTGAACTGGAAGGGGTGGATGATGACACCACAGATCCTACCTGGATTGCTGAATTGCATAGCCAAGAGAGCAGCCAGGAGGACGAAAGTGGCTATGTACCACTGGCAAAATCACAAAGGCGTACTGTCTCCAGAACACAAACTGTGAGAACAGTTGCCCAAATAGCGTCAACTGTGGCACAAACTGTGCCAACTGTTGCACAAACTGCAAACACAGTTGCCCAAAATGTGTCCACAGTTGGTGTTGAACAGAGTCATCCTCCTCTTCCTCCAATTAAAAATAAAGGACGAACAGCCAGTGTGTGGAAATTTTTTAAGGATAGCCCAACATTACCAAATATGGTTATCTGTAAGATGTGCCAGGCAAGGCTTAGCAGAGGGACGGTAAAAGGAAACCAGAGCACCAGCAGTATGCGCAAGCATATGTCTCTTAAGCACCCAATTCAGTGGGCACCCTATCAGGGTTCAAAATCAGTGCCTTCTGATCCAAACACTTCCAGGCCACCTCAGATACATCCTTCACCAGCAAGTGTTCAGGCTTCAGCTCCTGCTCAAGCGTACTCCTCCCAAGGTGCTTTACAAGACAGACATGACAGTAGTCAATCCTCTTGTCAGTCTGGTCCAAACGTGCAGTTGTCTGTGCCACAGCTGTATGAAAGACAGCGGAAGTTCCAACCGACACACCCATATTCCCAAAAAGTGACAGCGAAAATAGCCAAGTTGTTAGCTGTGGAAATGCTGCCGTTTAGGCTTGTGGGTACAGAGTCTTTTCGGGAGTTGATGGCTGAGGCAGCACCACGATACTCTGTACCCAGCCGGTACTTTTTCTCACGTAGTGCCGTTCCCGCCTTACACCAGCACGTGGTTAACAACTTAAAACGTGCTTTAACAAATGCTGTCACCGCCAAAGTCCACCTAACTACGGACACGTGGACAAGTAGTTGTGGACAGGGCAGATACATTTCACTAACGGCTCACTGGATCAACCTGGTGGAGAGTGTCCCAACTTCTAAAACTGTACCATCTGACATACTTCCAACTCCACGAATAGCGGGCCCAACATCATTCCGGGTGTCTGCCTCCTCATATATGTCCAGTGCCCAATCTGCTTCTGCCACTTCCTTGTCCACTGCTGAGCCTCAAGCACCATCACGTCCGAGTTGGGAGCTTTGCAGTACTGCTTCTGCAAGGCGACAACAGGCTCTTCTGAAGCTTATCTGCCTAGGTGACACACGTCACACTGCAACAGAGTTGTGGAAAGGTCTCAAGCAACAGACCGATGAGTGGCTGGCCCCACTGGAACTACAACCAGGTCTAGTTGTGAGCGATAATGGTGCAAACCTTGTGGCGGCAATAAAGCACGGTAAACTTGTACATGTGCCTTGCATGGCGCATGTCCTGAACCTGGTAGTTCAGAAATTCCTCAAAATATACCCAGAGTTATCTGAGCTACTGGATAAGGTGAGGCGAATTTGCGCCCACTTTAGACATTCGTCCACAGCAGCTGCAAGTCTTTCTGCCCTTCAAATCCAATTTAACTTGCCGAAACACAGGCTAATTTGCGACATGCCTACGCGATGGAACTCCACCTTCCATATGCTGGCAAGGTTTAATGAGCAGCAGAAGGCAATAGCGGAATTTCAGCTGCAACATGCCCGTCAACCTGGAAGTCATACCACACACATCGGTACTTTCGAGTGGGTCTGGATCGCTGACCTTTGCGAGTTGCTGGATAACTTCGAATACTGTACCAAACTCGTCAGTGGGGATCAGTCGATTATAAGTCTCACCATCCCCATGCTCTGCCTGCTCCAAGAATCCCTATTGAATCTCAAAACAGATGCTTTGAGAGCACAGCGGATGGCTATGGAGCCAGAATTGAACATCGCTGATCCTAGCCACCCTAGCCAATATCAGCAGGCTACATTGGTTCAGGAAGATGTTGATGAGGGTGATGATGAAGAAGATTTATTTTTCTCTGGTACTGATGTGAACTAGGGATGGGCGAATCTACTCGCTAGGACTCGTTACTCGGCGAGTAGTAAGGGACTCGCAGGACTCGGTACTCGGCGAGTTTCCCAGTGATGACTCGCACGAGTCCAATGCAAATCAATATCAATCCTAGTTTTGTCAGAAACACTGACAAAACTAGGATTGCCATTGTTTGCATTAGACTCGTGCGAGTCATCACTGGCTACTGTGCCAGTGATAGCAGGGAGACTCGCAAAGTAACTGCTGTTTCTTTGCGAGCCGAGTCCAGTTGTCTTCTCTGTGCAGCTCCAGGGTCCTAGAACCTGCCTGCTCACAGACATTATGTAGCAGTGCTGAGATTATTCTCAGTCTGCTCATTCCCTGTGCATGTAGCAGAGAGGACATCGCGTTTTGGACTACGTCGGACGGAAGAGGATTTTTTTAATTAAAGATGGAGTCCCTAATGGCTTTTTTTTTTTATTTCAAATAAAAAATTTTCTCTGTGTTTTTTTAACCCTTTATTGGAGATTCTTAGTGGCTGGGTCAAACGTGGCCTGACATTAAGAATCTCGGGCTTAATACCAGCTTGTATAACAAAGCTGGTATTAACCCCTTTATTACCCAGCGTGCTACCGCCACCAGGGCCGCTGGAAGAGCGGGGTTCAGCGCCAGAGGATGGCGCTTCAATGAACGCGCCATCTTCTGGGGCGGCTGCGGGCTGCAATTTGCAGCGGGGGGTGCCCAGAAAGCTTGGGCATCCCTGCGCTGCGGATTCCAGCCCTCAGCTGCTTAGCTGTACCTGGCTAGACATAGAAATTGCGCGGAGCCCCACGCATTTTTTAAAAATTATTTAATGAATTTCAGAGTCAGAGTCTCAGAGTCAGAGTCAGAATCTCAGAATTTCATGAAATAATTTAAAAAAAATGCATGGGGCTCCGCGCAATTTCTATGTCTAGCCAGGTACAGCTAAGCAGCTGGGGGCTGGAATCCGCAGCGCAGGGATGCCCAAGCTTTCTGGGCACCCCCCGCTGCAAATTGCAGCCCGCAGCCGCCCCAGAAGATGGCGCGTTCATTGAAGCGCCATCCTCTGGCGCTGAACCCCGCTCTTCCAGCGGCCCTGGTGGCGGTAGCACGCTGAGTAATAAAGGGGTTAATACCAGCTTTGTATTATCAGCTGGCCCTAAGCCCGAAATTTATGGCGGTCACGCCAATATTAGACATGACCACCTTGAATTTCTATTAAATTGTTTTAAAAAAAACACAACACAAAGAAAATTTTTTATTAGAAATAAAAAAAAAAGCCATTAGGGACTCCATCTTTAATTAAAAAAATCCTCTTCCGTCCGACGCAGTCCAAAACGCAATGTCCTCTCTGCTACATCCCCTGTGTATATATATAGATCTCTATGCACAGGGAATGAGCAGACTGAGAACAATCTCAGCTCTGCTACATCATCTCTGTGCACAGACATTCATGTCTGTACACAGGGATTGAGCAGACTGAGAACAATCTCAGCACTGCTACATCAGGCAGCAGGCAGGCTCTAGGACCCTGGAGCTGGCAGCCAGCACAGAGGAGACAGGACTCTTATCTGTGCGAGTCAGCGATTACTTACAAAGTAAACGAGCAATGCAAATAAATGACAAAACTAGGATTGCTTCAGGCTGAAGCTTCCGAGACACATCTGCGAGTTGTAAATCTCACACTACTCGCTATTACTCGCTTCCCCATTCATTAACATTGGACTCGCTAGACTCGCAACGAGTAGCGAGTCCTGGGCTCGGACTCGCTAGAGTCAAGCGATTCCGAGTAATTTAGGATTCGCCCATCACTAATGTGAACCCTGATGGGACTCCCAACCCTACGTTTATGTCGGTACAGCATGGGTGGGCTGAAGAGGAGGAGGCGGACACCGATTTAGAGGCCACGACGCGTAGTGATCTTCATTCTGTTGTAACCGAGGAGATGAGTCTTTGCAGCTTAGCACACATGGCTGAAGTAATGTGTCAATGTGTCTCCAAAGATCCACGCGTCATACACATCTATGACAGCGACCTCTACTGGTTGTCAACGTTTTTGGACCCACGGTACAAAGACAAATTTCAGTCGCTGCTGTCGCACTCATCCAGGGGCTTAACGATGGATCATGTAAAGAGGGTTCTTCTTGATATTTTGCTGGCAATATCACCGTCTGAATCCGCTATACATCGAAGAACCAGCTCTTTCCAACAGCAGCCTTTGGTTGGGACACAAACGCCATCAATGACAAGAAGAGGTGGGGGTAAGATGTCCGCCAACTGGGCGATGTTCAACAGACCTTCCAATCAAGAACGTAATTTGACTACGGTGACCTTGAGTAGGAGACAACAATTGTCCAACATGGTGCAGCAGTATCTCAGTGACAGTACCAGCTTCCTAACCGACCCTTCTGTACCCTTTAATTACTGGGTTTCCAAGCTGCACACTTGGACTGAGCTGTCATTGTATGCCTTGGAGGTGCTGGCATGCCCAGCTGCTAGTGTGACATCAGAGCGTGTTTTCAGTGCCGCTGGGGGTATAGTCACTGATAGAAGGTCCCGCCTCACCACAGAAAATGCCGACAGGCTCACTCTAATCAAATTCAACAAGGATTGGATATCATCACAGTTCCTAAGCCCTCCTGACGACAGTACACAATCCTAGATTAACCTAATCATAATTTATATGATTGGGATATTGCGCTGTTAACAATATGCCCATTTTTGACAGGAATTAATGACAAGTCCCGTAGCTCTGTTGATTTGATTCGGCACCCAGTCCAAGCAATAATATGCTATGGGCAAAGCGCCCTGCTTTATGTAAAAAAATACTTTATTAAGCCCTTGTCACGCTGGGAGCGGGAGAGACACCCAGCGTAGGACAACGACGGGGGGGGATAAGGAGTCCCTAAAGCTATGGGCACAAGAGGGAGAGGGTGACCCTAGTCTTCCTGGAGCTGACCCTATCTGCCCTGACGTCCCTATACAGTTTCCTCAACTGTCGCCGACCACGAACCTCGTCCCTCTCTGATCCTAGCACTACCTTATCTAAGGATCAGATGGGGAGGTTCACTAGACCCCTCCACTAACAACTAAAGACAACACAAGGAAAACAGACAATGGGGAAAGAAAACACTTATCTTGCAGCAGAGCACAGCAACCTCCACAAACTCAGCTTCTGCTTGGAGCAAGGATAATGAGTCCACAAGGAAATATCACCTGCACTGAGGGAGGGCAATGAAACTCCTTATAAAGGAGGGAAGAACCTGCTGGGTCCTAGAGACCCAGAATACTGGTGTAGAAACCAGACCGAGCACAAGACCTTCCCAGCCGTCCTCCCATGATAGGGAGATCTTATCATACCTTCTCTTTATCTACACAGAAGGTAAATGCCCCTGAAAGACGGACCGTCCTCAAACCTTATGGCTGATTGGCCAAACGCTGGACCGTCTGCGCGTGGCCTCTACCCTGTCATCCGTGCCACCCGTGACAGCCCTTTGGGCTAATTTTTTGAGGCACCAAGCCTAGGACTGCATAGTTGGCCTTGCTTCTTCTATGCTCCTAGTCCAAGCAATAATATGCAATGGGCCAAGCGCCCTGCTTTATTTATAAATAGACTTTATTAAGCCCTTTGGGCTAATTTTTGGAGCCACCCAGGCTAACAAGCTTATCATGCTTTGGGAGACACCCTGGCTAACAAGCTTTTTATGGCCCTTAGGCCTGCATTTATACCCAAAATGCAAAACAGCCCCTTGGGCTAATTTTTCCAGGCACCAAGCCTATGCCTCCATCGTGGGCATTGCATGTACTATGCTCCTAGTACAAGCAATTCTATTGTATGGGCCAAGCACCCTGCTTTCTGAAAAAAATGTATATGAAGCCCCTTCAGCTAATTTTTTTAGGCAACAAGCCTATGCTTGCATCGTGGGCATTGCTTGGACTATCATCCTGCTGGAGCCTGGAGAAAGGTCCCACTGTACGCTCTGTAGAAAACGCGTAGACGCGATGTGTAGCAAGTAGATGTCCCAGCCTCTCACATGTGTGTTCCTAGTCTTGTTGCCATAGCGAGGCATTAAGTAACCCCCCAAACACAGGCACTGTTTATTTGTCAGCAACATTTGTCTGTGGAGTCATGATTTTACACTTAGTAACCAAGGTGACTTCATGCTCTATGCGGTCCGTAAAGTACTTGCTAATGATGCTCTCTCTCCCCTGTCCTCCACGCCAAATGTCTCGGGGTAATCCTTGACTCATCCCTCTCCTTCAAGCCCCACCTCTAGTTCCTAACCAAGTCCCTGTCACTCCAACTCAAAAATATTTCAAGAATTTGCTCGTTACTCAACCCTGACACAGCTAAAACACTCATTAATGCCCTCATCATCTCCCGCCTTGACTACTGGAACCTCCTTCACACAGGCCTCCCTGCCAACTCTCTTGCACCTCTCCAATCTATACTAAACTCTGCTGCCCGACTAATCCATCTGTCCTCACGCTACTCACCTGTCTACACCCTCTGCCAAGCCCTTCACTGGGTCCCCGCCCCACAGAGAGCTCACTTTAAAACACTGATCATGACATTCAAAGCCTTACACAACCTATCCCCACCATACATCTCCGACATGATCTCCCGATACCATCCCTCACGCTACCTGCGTTCATCCAAAGAACTTCTCCGACACTCCCCCCTCATCTCCTCTTCCCACAACCGCATACAGGATTTCTCCCGGGCATCAACCATGCTCTGTAACTCGCTGCCCCACCTCATCACTCACTCGCCTACCCTGGGAACCTTCAAGAAACACCTAAAGACTCACCTCTTCCGACAGGCCTACAACCTGCCATGACACCCCGCTACACGCCCCACGACCGACACCTTCCCCACCCTATTGTATCCCCACCCACCCCTCGTTGAATGTGAGCCCACGCGTACAGGGTCCTCTCCTGTTGTACCTCTATGACCTTATTGTCTATGTTTATTGTACTTCTCCTCGTGTACCTTATCCTCATGTTAAGCGCCATGGAACCTATCGGTGCTATATAAATAAATAATAATTATAATGATGATGACTTTAAGCCCACCCACAAAACAACCTACACATCCTTTCCCTGAAAAAAGACAGACACAAAGCAGTTTTTGTAAACTGGGTATTATTCCGCCATAATGGTAAAAATGTCAGAATTTTTTTTTTTTTTTTTTTTTTTTTTTGGTACAACTTTGTAAACAGGAAAATATAAGAAATAATAACAAAGAAATTGTGCAATGCACATGAACACAAAATAAAAAAAAAAAAAAAAAGGGGTCTACAGCTGCTGGTAGGTTGCCGCATCCTCCGGCCTTGCCAGTAAAGTGACACCGTCACCCTGGTCCTGCAAGAGGTCAAGGGCCCCATGAATGGCCTCCGGCAACCCTTGAGGGTGGATCCTCTGGGCCGGTGTGGGGAAAAATGGTAGGTCCCTGTTAGGTGGCCATTGTGGAAAGGTAGGTACAGGCCTCTGGGGTGGCACATGGCTGTCCCGGGGTGTGGGCCTGTCTTGTAGGTTGTAGTGTCTGAGTTGCCACCCCTCCAAATAATTGAAAACCTCACCTGGGTGGTTTGGTGGGCGACTGGCGTCAAGCACAATCTGTAATGCTGACCTTGCCCGCAGTAGCCTGTGAAATGGAATTTCGTCCAGGAATGGTATCAGACTGTGGGCAAAGTCAGCATTACTTTGTGCACGCCGTCTATTAGGTGACCCCGGGATCAGACCATGGCTGGTGTGAGGTGGGCATCCAGGTTCCTCCTCTTGCGGCCGGACATGCCCCAAAGCTGGGGTTGGTGCTGGTGGCGGCGGTGGTGGTGTTGGTGCTGGTGGCGGCGGTGGTGGTGTTGGTTCTGGTGGCGGCGGTGGTGGTGTTGCTGCTGCTGGTGGCGGCGGTGGTGGTGGTGCTGGTGCTGGTGGCGGCGGTGGTGGTGGTGTTGGTGCTGGTGGCGGCGGCGGTGGTGGTGGCGCCGGCCGTGGTGGTGGTGGTGGGTTTTCTCCACGCCGCCTTCTGTTTGGCGGTGGAGGGTTCACAGCACGCCGCCCTCTGTAGTAAGCTTCTCTGTGGGTAAAGTAAAAAAAAATTTGGTGAATGCATTGCATTTGGAAACAAAAACATAGGTCAAACATTAAGTTGCACGCTTTTTAGACTCTGTGTATCTGTGTATTATTAATCAGATATTTGTTATTATTATGAAAGAATAACCAACTGTACATAACATAAAGGAATACGTGACTTTCTTTGCTAATTCCATACTAATACATAATTTTTCACCCCCTGATTAACACCCCCCCCCCCCCATCCCATCTAATCTAGACGATCAATAACACCAATGGTTCACATGAAAAAAAAAAAGTCCCCCTGACTTCACTTTTTACTTGACATACTTAATTCACAAAACTTTTAGCTTATATCATCTATATAAAGCAGGGAAGGGGTTGAAAGGTATACAATATATATATATATAATCTATTTATATAATCGGGAGTTTGAAATTCCGGCACTGTAGCCTAATCCCAAACTCCTTAGCGTCACTGCGAGCGGAGACGCGTATGCGCCTTCGCGAGCCGCAGACGCTTAACTCACACAGCCGCTATAGCGTTTTCTCTAGCGGCCTCGCGCCCTCCGCTCACAGCAAGACCTGCGCCCCTCACAGCGCCCAATCCGCCCCGGCATGCTGGCATTTGTACTTCCCCCGTCTGTGCACCCACAGGTCTTAGCAGATCACTGATGCTGACAGCGGGGGGGGACAACACAGACAATCAAATCAGGAGGAGGTCAGTGTCAGGAGGAGATGACAGACGCCCGCCGGGGCCTGTGACACTGCAGAGGTCACAGCGGGGCTGTGTGTGCGGACAACGGGGAGGCCGGGGGCTACGGACGTACCGGACACGTCCTCTGCTCCTGGAGATGTGCCGCGGTTCCGCGCTCGCAGCGTATCTGACGCTGGAGCCGCGCTCACCACGCCCACACCACGCCCTCTGCCAAACAACCCACACCTCTCACTAACCTCCTGCAGCTAACCACACCCCATGTTTACCTTTGCCATGATGTCATTTAGCTGCGGCCGCTATCTTTAATAAGGTCAGAAATGATGGCAGTAATCGGATCTCTGCTCCCTCTAGCACGCCCCAACACTGTAGCACCATCTATTAACCCTATTCTCATCACCTATATACTCTGCTACCCACTGAGCCGCCTGTATACTCTGCTACCCACAGACCCGCCTGTATACTCTGCTACCCACAGAGCCGTCTTTATACTCTGCTACCTCAGACCCGCCTGTATACTCTGCTACCTCAGACCCGCCTGTATACTCTGCTACCCACAGACCCGCCTGTATACTCTGCTACCTCAGACCCGCCTGTATACTCTGCTACCTCAGACCCGCCTGTATACTCTGCTACCCACAGACCCGCCTGTATACTCTGCTACCCACAGACCCGCCTGTATACTCTGCTACCTCAGACCCGCCTGTATACTCTGCTACCCACAGACCCGCCTGTATACTCTGCTACCTCAGACCCGCCTGTATACTCTGCTACCTCAGACCCGCCTGTATACTCTGCTACCCACAGACCCGCCTGTATACTCTGCTACCTCAGACCCGCCTGTATACTCTGCTACCTCAGACCCGCCTGTATACTCTGCTACCCACAGACCCGCCTGTATACTCTGCTACCTCAGACCCGCCTGTATACTCTGCTACCTCAGACCCGCCTGTATACTCTGCTACCCACAGACCCGCCTGTATACTCTGCTACCCACAGACCCGCCTGTATACTCTGCTACCCACAGACCCGCCTGTATACTCTGCTACCTCAGACCCGCCTGTATACTCTGCTACCCACAGACCCGCCTGTATACTCTGCTACCCACAGACCCGCCTGTATACTCTGCTACCCACAGACCCGCCTGTATACTCTGCTACCCACAGAGCCGTCTTTATACTCTGCTACCTCAGACCCGCCTGTATACTCTGCTACCCACAGACCCGCCTGTATACTCTGCTACCTCAGACCCGCCTGTATACTCTGCTACCCACAGAGCCAAAATGGAAACTAATGTATATATTTATAAATAATACTAAATGTACACAACAGTGCTGCAGACACATACCTTGGCATACGGGCCACCGGGTGAAGGAAGGACAGCCGGTCATAAAAGTGGTAGTGGTTGAGCAATGGAGCGGCTCCCGGTTGTCTCTCTGAGTACTGCCGGTACTGCTTCTTATGCTGGTCCCGGCAGCTCCTCCACCGTTTTTTAAGATGGTCAACTGTGAAATGATTTGAAACCGGGTTTAGAGATGTGTAATATTTGAAACAACAAAAGTATGTGTACAAATCAACAATAACATTTTATTCATTTTGTGTGTGTAATGTGTATACAAGGCACAGTGACACGACAGTGTGGAACATCATCAACAGCATTACGGACATTGAGCTCACGTGGCCACAATCACAAATGAGGCAGGACACATGTCAACGCATAGAGAATGTAATAGTGCGGGCACCAGACTCTGGTCATTAGTGGTATTTATATACACCCAACCCCTTGGCCGAAAGAGCCAGGAGGATCAGACATTAAACTCATTGTACTGTTGTGAGCCCATCCAAATATAGGCAACTATGCGGTGGAGCATGATAACACATTCAGGGTCCTGTATACCCTGCTATGGGGGCCCTGTATTCCCACTGCTGGGGGCCCTGTAAACCCACTGGGCCACTGTCTACCCACTGCTGGGGGCCCTGTATACCCACTGCTGGGGGGCCTGTACACACACTGAGGGCCCTGTATACAGGGACTGACTGGCACCCTACAGTTTGGGTCGCAACCCTCCCTCACTGGCCCGACACAGGTGAGGACGGGGGTGGGGGGGGTGATGACTGGCGGCCGCCTCACAGTCACCGCAGCTCCCGCATTATCCTATGGCTCGCTCCCAGCCGCAGCCTCGCGCTCCTCACAGCCGCTCGCTAACAGTCGCAGCCGCACGCCACTCACAGACGCTCACTCCCGGACGCAGCCGCGTGCTGATGACGTCATCGCGCGGCCAGGAGCTTCCGTTTCCGCCTGCTGCTTCAGGGACATGCGGATTATTCATGCTCCTGCAGCCGCATGACCCGTGGCACCTGGGCCAGTCCGCCCCTGCCTGTATACGACAATATGGGGGCATGTATACCCAGCTGGGGGCCTGTATACTCTGCAGGGGGAGGTGTATACTCTGCTGGGGGGCTGTCTACCAGTGATAGCCGCTGTATACCAGGATGGCGGTGAATATGTTTTCATAGTTTTTCGGGGCAAAAATAGGGGGGTCGGCTTATACACGGGTCGGCTTATACACGAGTATATATACAGTAAATTCAAATATAAACGTGTGAACTCATTTAACTTACTTAGATTGCTCTGTTCCTCATGGTCACTCCGATGGAACGCAGGGAACATCTCTTGGGCGATCTCTCTCCAGGCTGTATTAATTAGGGTCGTATCCCCATACTCAGGATCTGTAGGGAGCCATAGAAATGGACGAGCCTCCACAAGTGCAATAAGACGCAGCGTGTTCACCATGCCACGTCCTGCTGCCATGATTGCACTGATGAATGGATCGCTCTGTGTGTGCGCCTGTCAGCGCGACTCGCTTCCTGTTTCCTTAAACCATGGTGTGTGCTGGAGAATCCCTTCCCTCGCATCATCGGCTACAAGCCTCAAAATAAGAGAAAAACCAGCGAGTTTGGACTCGCACACTTTCAGAGACACATCAGCGAGTTGTAAATGTCATTATTCGCTATTACTCGGGTCCCTATTCATTAACATTGGACTCGCTGGACTCGCAACGAGTCCCGAGTCCTTGACTCGGACTCGTTGGGGTCTTGCGATTCCGAGTCTTTTCGGACTCGCCCATCTCTACCCTGAGCTTCTGAGAGAGAAGCATCCCTGAGCCAGGCCTGAGACACTGTGGCTGGTTTTGTCGGGGTACGTCCTTTTGGATGCAGCTAAGTAGCGGCCCCTGAAGTAAGGGGTATCTGGAATATTGTGCCCGACTATTGTTTTTGTCCTACGTTTTTGGCAAATAAACCCGTGTGCCATGACCAGTGGTGCCTGGAACCCTTGTCTCCGCCGTGCCGCCACCGCCGCTACCTCACACATTGCACAATCTGAAATACGACAATCAGCAACCACATCCACGTCCTTGTCCCAGTGCAGCATTCAGTTGTCCATACGCCAGTCCTTGGAACACAAGTGCAAATATGCAGCCAACTCCTCACAGGCCACACTACTGAATTTGCACATTTCGCGACTGCTTATGCTCAAAATGTTGCCTTTTAGGCTAGTGGAGATGGAAGCATTCCGCAACCTGATGGCGGTGGCTGTCCCTCATGATTCAGTCCCCAGCCGCAACTATTTCACCCGGAGTGCCGCATTACACAAGCACGCGTCCCAAAACATTAGCCGTGCCCTTAACAACACAGTTAACAGGAAAGTCTACATAACCGTGGACACATGGACAAGTGCTTGTGGGCAGGGACATTACATCTCACTGATGGCACACTGGGTTAACATAATGGAAGCCAGGACCCAGTTGGACCTTGGGACAGAGCACGACCTCCCAAAGCCAAGACCCCAACTCAACCAGGGTTGGCCCCGCAGTGTACAGCTCCTGCACGTCATCCTCCTCAGCCTCCTCTTCAGCCTCCACATCAGTCAGAAGTTGGAAGCACTGAAGTACTGCCTCGGCCAAGCAGAAACAGGCTGTGCTGAAGCTAATATGCGGAGGTAACAAACTGCACAGTGCTGAAGAGTTGTGGACAGCTCTGAAAAAGCAGGCAGATCTGTGGCTCACACCGCTGAACCTACAGACAGGCATGATCGTGTGTGACAATGGCCAGAACCTGGTGGCGGCTCAGAGGTGAACTCACACATGTACCATGCCTGGCCCATGTGCTTAACCTCAGAGGTTTCTTAAATCTGACCCGGAGCTGTCGGATCTGCTTGTCAAACTACACCTCCTGTGTGCCCATTTTAGAAAGTCACCTACTGCTTCGGCCATCCTTGTCGAGTTTTAGAAGCATTTGCAGCTTCTGGCTCACAGACTGGTGTGTGATGCCCCCACGCGTTGGAATGCCACACTGCAGATGTTGGTCAGGAATTGTGAACAGAAGAAGGCAGTTGTTGACTACCAGCATCAACAAGGCCGTCAGTATTTGGTTCCGACTCCACATGTAAGACCTCAGGAGTGGACATGGATGTCCGACATATGTACCGTCCTCCAAAACTTTGAGGATTCCACCAAGATGGTGAGGGGCGATGATGCCATCATTAGCGTCACCATCCCGCTTCTCTGTCTTCTAAAACGCTCTCTGCTCAAAATCAAAGACGATGCATTGTAGGAGGAGCACGATGAGTTGGAGCAAGAAACCGTACTGGTTACACACAGCCCAGCCTCATCTCATCCCAATGTGCATTGGAGGACTATGACGAGGAGGAGGATGAAGAAATAGAGCTACTTTCATGCGGAATTGATGGTAATACATGCACAACCGTCAGACCGTCAGTTCAGCGTGGATGGCCAGAGGACAGGGGATAGGAGGAGGAGGAAGAGGATGAGGAGGCCAGCATGGACAGTCATGCTGTTGGTGAGGACCCTGAAGTCTTGCCTGTTAATAGTCTGGCGCACATGGCTGACTTTATGTTACGCTGCCCGTCTCGTGACCCTCGCGTTATCAACATCTTGGCAGACACTCATTACTGGTTGGTGACACTTTTAGACCCACGTTTCAAGGAAAACTTTATTTCTCTTATTCCCGAGGCGGAGAGGTCTACAAAAATGCTGCAGTACCAGAAGCCCATAATTGCAGAATTAGTCAAAAAATTCCCTTCTGAAAACGCTAGTGGCAGAGGTCACGATTCGGTGGACAACCAAGGCGTCCGGCCGAGAGAGGCACAAGTCCAATCCAGCAGAGGTAGGGGAACACTCTTAAAGATCTGGGACTCTTTTCTCAGCACCTCCCATACCACAGGCCCTGAGGTGCGGGGTAGTGTCACAAGGAATGCAAAGTTTGCGAAGATTCTGAGAGAGTACCTTGCCGATTGTACAAAAGTGCTCCTAGACTCCTCTGTGCCTTATAATTATTGGGTATCCAAGATGGACACGTGGCAGGAATTGGCTGTCTATGCCTTGGAAGTCCTGGCCTGCCCTGCCGCTAGCGTTTTGTCAGAGTGTGTTTTTAGTGCCGCAGGTGGAATCATTACTGATAAACGCCTGTCAACGGAAAATGATGACAGGCTGACTCTGATCAGAATGAACAAGGGTTGGATTGGGCCTGACTTCACCACACCACCACCAAATGATAGCGGAATTTAAATTTTGTGCCAGTAAATTGCCGTGCACCTCCGCACACCCACACATGGGTACACACTTCATGACTTTGGCTACTTGCTGTACTGCTCATCCTTCTCCTCATCCACCACCATCATATGATCAGTGCGACCGTGGTTCATGATGCCACGAAAACATAATTTTTTTACATCATATTTATGATGATGATGACCCTAACTGTTCAAAAGTTAGGCAGTAGTTTCATGTATATCCCGCAGGGGTAAATGTTTTAGTCCATGCTTACAGAATGGACATTACAAGTACAGGAGACCCGCTCCTTTATAATGGGAACAATATTGAGAGACTCTCCCCATGTTTCTTTCCAGGGGCATTGAAGCACCTCACAATTTTTGGGAGCCCTGCCTAGGGCAATACTACAAAAGACCCACTTCCTTAAAATGGGCACATTATTTAAAGAGGCCCTCATGCACGCCTCTATCCAGGGGCATCAGAGTGCCACAAAATTGTTGGCTGCCCTGACAAAGGGCAATACTACAAAAGACCCACTTCCTTATAATGGGCACAATATTTAAAGAGGCCCTCATGCACGTCTCTATCCAGGTGCATTGAAGTGCCTCCCAACTTTTGGCTGCCCTGCCTAGGGCAATGCTACAAAAGACCGACTTCCTTATAATAGGCACAATATTTAAAGAGGCCCTCATGCACGTCTCTATCCAGGGACATTGAAGTGCCTCCCAACTTTTGGCTACCCTGCCTAGGGCAATACTACAAAAGACCCACTTCCTTATAATGGGCACAATATTTAAAGAGGCCCTCATGCACGTCTTTATCCAGGGGCATTGAAGTGCCTCACAACTTTTGGCTGCCCTGCCTAGGGCAATACTACAAAAGACCCACTTCCTTATAATGGGCACAATATTTAAAGAGGCCCTCATGCACGCCTCTATCCAGGGGCATCAGAGTGCCACACAATTTTTGGCTGCCCTGACAAAGGGCAATACTAAAAAAGGCAAACTTCCTTAAAATGGGCACAATATTTAAAGAGGCCCTCATGCACGTCTCTTTCCAGGGGCATTGGGGTGCCTCCCAATTTTTAGCTGCCCTGCCCTGCGTAGGGCAATACTACAAAAGACAAACTTCCTTAAAATGGGCACAGTATTTAAAGAGGCCCTCATGCACATCTCTTTCCAGGGGCATTGGGTGCCTCCCAATTCTTGGCTGCCCTGCCAAAGGGCAATACTACAAAAGACCCACTTCCTTAAAATGGGCACATTAGACTTCTGGCTCCGGCGTCGGCATGGACACCACGGAGTGAGCGAGCTCCAACGCCGTGTACGGCTATAGAGCGGCAATACAGACCGTGCGGCGCCCATCCCGGTCCCCACACACGCCGACGACATTGTGGGCACTAGCCGCAGCCTGGAGCGCTGGCTACACAGCGCCACAGGCAGAGGAAACGCGGGTACAGTCTCCGGAGAGAGCGGTGGAAGGAGGCCCAAGATGGCGACGGCCCCAGCAGAGACGCCGAGAAAGAGGGAAACGGGACACCGAGGCACCCAGCCGCAATTGAGGTCAGAGTGGAAGGAGCAGGGAGGACAGCGTGGAGAGCGGAATGAGCGCAGCCAGCCGACACCGGACAGGCAAGAAAGTGTAGCGTGGGGGCTGTGGACACGGGGGAGTTAAAGCTATTGGCACGGGATGTGGCAGAGTACCTCAAATCTGACATCACCACTGCGGTGAGGGAGATTATGCAGGGGGCATTGGAGGAGATCAGAGAGACCACAGCACAACATGACAATAGAATTGATCAACTTGAACAGAGAATGTCTGACATGGAGGACAGGCTGGTAACCATAGAACAAGCACTGGAGGACTCTAATAAACAAAATGTGTGGATGGTTGACAAAATGGAAGACCTGGAGAATCGCTCGAGGAGGAATAACTTACGTATAGTGGGCCTCCCCGAGACAGTTCCCTACCACCTACTAAATGATATTTTTGAGAAAGAACTCCCAGAGGCCCTGGGTGTATCAGCCAAGTGCAAGGTGGAAAGGGCGCATAGAGTGGGCCCTATGTCAAATCCCAGTGGGAGAACCCGGACCGCGATACCAGATGATGGCAGGAGCGGCTCCAACTTGCAAAAACCCATACAAGTGATCGCTCGCTACCTAGATTTTAAAGACAAGGACAAACTCTTGCGAACATTCAGAGCGAGGTGCTATCCACTTGAGATCCAGGGTCACAGAGTGGTGCTGTTTGAGGACTTCTCGCCTAAAGTGGTGAAGAGGAGACGGGCCTACAACGAGTTCTGCAGTATGTTATACAAGAAAGGCGTACAATTTCAATTACTCTACCCAGCGACTCTTAAAACCAGAAACGAGGATCGTTCTTTTCGTTTTTGGAAGGACCCCCTAGAGGCAATGAGAACCCTTAGGAGCCTGACCGGCAGGTCCACCGCTCAAAGTCCTCGAGGAAGCAGATCCAGGGGTGATTCCCCCCTACAAGCGGCCACACAGGGCTAAGGGAGATGCCCACATAGATTACATGGCTGCCCGTGAGGAGTGCCTTTACGAGTCATGATGAGATATCTGATCAATGCGGAGACGCTGAGCTGATTACTGCGGTGTGTGTGTTTTTGTGTTTTTTTTTTTTCTCTTTCTCCATGCTCTTTGGCTCCCTTCCTGGTGTTTTCGATGACTTGTGACTTTTGGGTGACCACCACAGGTCCATATTGGCACCGTAGATGAATAGTGCCTTGGATCTAACTTGTCCCCAGACATTTACAAATGCCGTTCCAACACCTCAAATGACATAAAGCTGGGACGACGTCCCGAGAGGTGGTGAATATACTGGAAAAAATGGAAGTGACATATGTTTCTTGGTTAATGGTAGGAGAGAGGGAGGTGGGAATTGGGGAAAGGGTTTGGGAGGGAGTTTTTCTATACTGCATTATCTATAATGGCCACTTTACACGCGGCAACAGGAAGATAGAAACCGGCAAGTGTCGGAGACAATTGTACCTTTTACCTTCAAAACACCTTGCAGATACCTGAATTACACGAAGCCACTTCAAGGTGTTTTGAAGGTAAAAGGTACAATTGTCTCCAACACCTGCCGGTTTCTATCTTCCTGTGTAAAGTGGCCATTAGGGACTTGTAGAGAGGGTAAGTTGGTTGTTTGCAACGTCATACCCAGACCGCCTGTTAAATCTTGTCACTGCGTCCACCGTCACTCGAAGAAGAGGGGGGGATTCTTACCTGCAATTTATAATCTAAGCCATCTATTGAGTATCATTCTGACCTATAGCCTGTTTCGTCAATGGTAAAAGTCATCTTGTGGAATGTGAAGGGGCTTAAGTCCCCTGAAAAGAGGATGATGGTCCTTAGACATCTAAAACGACTACGGGGAGATATTGTCCTGTTACAGGAAACCCACCTGGCACAGCAGGACATGTTCAGAATGCACAAGCTATGGGTGGAGTCTGTATATGGCTCGGGGTACAGGGGCGGAAAGCGGGAGTTATTACACTGGTCAGTAAATCTCTCCCACATAAGCTCTTTGAATGCCAACACGATGATTTGGGTCGTCATGTGCGAACAATACTGGAGACTCCTAGTGGTCTATTGGACATCCACAATGTGTATGCACCCAATTCTGATCGCCCCAATTTTTTTTGAACCCTAGGACCGTCTTTATTACCCACTATCAAAGGGAACGTTATAATAGGGGCGACATGAACGAAGTCTTTCACGAGGGGGAAGCAGGACTTGCACTAATGAATCTACTGACCTTTACGCAACGGGGGGACGACTGACCCCTCTACAGGGCATTGCAAATGACTCTGGAGTTCAGGACATTTGGAGGATACAGCATCCAGTTGACAGACAGTACACCCATTTCTCACATCCACACTTCTCTTGGTCAAGGATTGATCTATTGCTGACAAGCCCTGACCTGGGCACGAGAACCGAATTTACAGAGATAACTGACATGGTCAGTCCTGATCATGCTCCTGTTGTGCTCTCCTTGAAGGAATCTTTTCCAAGAGGAACAGATGTGATCTGGAGGTTTCCACACTTTTTAAAACAGGACAAAGATTTTGCCCTATTGCTGGGGAAGTGGTGGTCAGAGTTCAAAGACCACAACTAACCAGAGACACTTTCGCCGTCATTGTTCTGGGAGACTGCTAAAGTCGTCCTAAGGGGGAAAATCATCGCTCACATGACCAAGTTAAAGAAACGAGCACAGGAGAACTACATGAAATATAGCATACTGACCAGATCCGCATACACACGATTTCAGACCGACCCGACACCTGACAACAAACAACAATGGATAACGACAAAGAGAGACTTTGACACGTGGGCTAAACAACGGAAATCATCAGTAGGTCAGCGAGAAATGCAGAATTTCATCGATTCGGGGATAAGGCAGGGAGGCTGCTAGCACACCTAGCGAAAGGAAAAGATCAATGACTCATATAGCCACAATGAAAAAACCAGAGGGTGCCATCACATCTGACCCAAAAGAGGTGAATTCCATCCTGAGAAATTACTACTCATCCCTTTACAAGGCACGTACTAATGACTTAGAAGGAGGGTGGGAATGGCTGGGAGAGGTGAATATACCACATCTAGGGGAAGACGAACTGACTGAGTTAAAGAAGGACATCACTGACAATGAAATCAAACAAGCGATAAAAGAACTTAATATACACAAAGCTCCGGGACCTGATGGGTTTGGAGCGAGTCTTTATAAGCTTCTAGAGGATCAAAAACCCCCCACTTAAAATCCCTTTACAATGGTTTCCTAAGGGGTGAAGAAGTACCTGACCAAATGAACATGGCTTATATTAGACTGCTCCCAAAAGGAGACAAGAATACGAACGACCCAGCTAACTTGCGCCAGATATCCCTGATCAATCAGGATTTGAAGTTGGTGTCCAAGATCATGGCTTCAAGATTGGCCAGAATTTTACCGACCATATTAGGGGAAGAGCAGGCGGGATTTGTGAGGGGAATATCTGCAGTGGCTAACATTAGAAAAGCTGTGATGGTACTGGAAGTGGCGATACTAGATGGACAGGGGAAAGGGGGGACCCCGGTCATGGTCCTATTAGACGTGGAAAAAGCGTTTGATAGTGTGGGTTGGACATGGCTGGGGCAGATGCTGGACAGATTCGGGATTCAGGGGGATTTAGACAGTTCATAACGGCGCTCTATACAAACCCTAAAGCAAGGATACACACACCCGGATTTCTATCGGACATGTTTACATTGGAAAGAGGAACTCGCCAGGGTTGCCCACTGTCACCACTGCTCTTTAATCTGGCGGTGGAGCTGCTGTCCCAATATATTAATGGGAATCGAAGTTTCCAAGGTATCAAGGTGGGCACTTGGGAAGTGAAATCCAATTTCTTTGCAGATGATATAGCCCTTTATATGGCCGACCCCGTGGGGGACCTCCCGGGCGCGTTGAGGAACCTGGAGCATTTTGGGAGCTTTTCAGACTTCAAGTTAAATAAGTCCAAATGCGAACTCCTTTATCTTTCCCGGGCGCTTGGGGGGGACCCCATGACGCCCTAGACAGTAACACTTTACATGGGATCCCTATAGCAAAGGAGTCGGTCAGGTATTTGGGAATAAGGTTGAGTCAAGACACAAGGAACATCTATCATCTGAATTATCGCCCTCTTATCCAAAAAATAGAACAAGAGCTAGAACGATGGAAGGACCTACTGCTGTCCCTACTGAGGCGAGCTCATCTAATCAAGATGGTCAGCTTCTCACCCCTACTCTACCCCATGCAGACTTTACCGCTTCTACTGAAACATACGGATGTGAACAAATTGAATAGAACCTTCGCCAAATTTTTGTGGAGGGGGAGGAAGAACAGAATTAGTCTTCGAGCTCTAATGTACACTAAAGAAGAGGGAGGTTTAACATTCCCAAACATAAGGGGTTACAACCTAGCGTGCCTGACTAGACACATAATTGACTGGCTAAAAGGTACCAGTAAACACTTTGACTTCTTGCTGGAGACGGAGTGGTGCAGCCCATGGAGCCTGACGGCAATATTGCACTCAACGGGGATGACGCTGAGCCCGAAAATTAAACAGTCTATACTAATCAGAGACACTAGGGCGAATTGGAAGGCTATTAGACACAAACTGGGGTTGTCATGGAAGATTTCAAAATATCTACCACTATGGACCCACACAGATTTTCCTCAAGGTAGAGAAAACATGTTGTTTGGATCCTGGAGGGAGGGAGGTATTGGGGTGGTGGGGGACCTCCTACACACACAAGAAAGGAGATGGCTGACAATAACGGACATTTTTAGCAAAGGACGCCTCACATCTTCTCACTACCTACAATACGCACAATTACATTACCATTTAATTTCAAGACTAAGGAATGTCAGGAGGGAATGCCAACATTTGGAACTTGACACATTATTGAACAGGCAGATGTCTGAAATTGACATCTCACTCATCAATGCGGTGCTAAGACGGGCCTTGCTGCCAGGGGATCAGAGGTACTCTTTGGACGATGGAGACTAGACTGGACGATGTAGAGATAGGGGAGGTGGTGTTGACAGGGTGGAACACAATGCGTCACTATATTACGGATGAAAGATGGAGAGAAACTCATTTTAGATTCATTCATAATGCTATATACGGTTTCAATCTTCTACCCACAAGACAAAATCCCACTAGAAAACAATCATGCCCACGCTGCAACACTTACAGTATAATACAGATCTTTTTCATGGGATGTGGGAATGCGACCCGATCAGGAGACAGTGGGAGGAGGTGTGGGGCTGGCTGAATCCTCTACTGGGCATAGATGTACCGCTGGAAAAAGAGACATGGGTCTTCCACGCGACTAATAGCATGAGTATCTCCAAGGAGAAGGCCACACTTTTTCACACTGTATCAATTGTTTTTAAACGAATCATCCTGGCGACATGGACATGGTTAGAGAAAAGACCTCCCAGAGTGAGACAATTGCAGATAGAACTAAAGAGGATTATGATACTTGAAAAGATTGACACTGAAACTGATAAGGAAAATAAGGCAGGGAGATTCTTTGGGATATGGCGACCATTTATATTAAATTGTCTCACGAGATCAGAAATAGACGAGGTGGTTAGGCCATTTAGTGATACAACATGTGATTGCTATGAAGACATACGGGGTACGCTGGGCGATCTGAGAGTGACGGGGACAACGAGACCGTAATGTTGCTAGATTCCTAATGGGGAAAGACTATGCAGTGGA
Source organism: Allobates femoralis (assembly GCA_033576535.1). NCBI lineage: Eukaryota > Metazoa > Chordata > Amphibia > Anura > Aromobatidae > Allobates > Allobates femoralis. Next base: position 133,319,000 of record JARQOC010000009.1, on the reverse strand, counting down.
GTGGGGGGAGGGTGGGGGGAGTTCTGGTTTAACCCCTTTACGACTAATGACGAGTATACTCGTCATGAAAAGATGTCAGTTCCCGCATCATGACGAGTATACTCATCATGGCTTTGAACTGTCACTGCTTCTAAACGAACAGTGACAGTTCAATTCTAAAAGCTGTCAGTGACAGCCCCTGTTAGGGGTCCCCACACTCAGAGCGATGTGATCGGTCAGTCAATCTGACCGACCGATCACATCATGATGGCGCAGGGAAATGCTGAATATGAGCATTTCCCTGTGTGATCGCTGCAGGAGTCGGGCTGTCAGCTGTGCCCGGCTCCTGCACACATTCCCTGCCTCTGCCCACTGCCCCTCCACTACTCTGCCTGGTCCATGCTCCCTAGTCCCCGCACTCCAGTCCCCGCTGTCCGGTCCCCGGTCTCCTCCCTATGCTCTCCTCCCTCCTGTTCCCGCTCTCCTCCCTCTTATACTCGCTCTCCTGCCTCCTCCCTATGCGCCCCTCCAGTCTGCTCTGCTGGTGCCAGCTCACCTCCGGTGCCCGCTGTCCTCCGGCGCCCGCTGTCCTCCGGCGCCCGCTGTCCTCCGGCGCCCGCTGTCCTCCGGTCTTCTCTCTGCTCGCCGCTCTGCTCCTCGCCACAATCACTATGTGGTCACTGCACCTGGCTCTGTGTCGCCCTTTTAGGGAGAGGGAGTGCAGGGACACTCACCTCTCCCTGCATGATCTCTGCAGGAGTCGGGCTGTCAGCTGTGCCCGGCTCCTGCATGCATCCCCTGCCTCCCGGTCTCCTCCCCCCTCTGTGTCCGCATCCCCTCCCCTTCCCCCCGCTCATCCCCCTTGTCCCCTGCTGTGTCTGCCCCCCCCACTCATGCCTCTTGTCCCCCACCGTGTCCGCCCCCCCACTCATTCCCCCTGTCCCCCGCTGCGTGCGAATCCCCCACGCTCGTCCCCCTTGTCCCCCGCTGTGTGCCCATCCCCCCCGCTCACCCCCCTTGTCCCCCACTGTGTGCGCATCCTTCCCGCTCGCCCCCCTTGTCCCCCGCTGTGTGCGCATCCCCCCCGCTCGTCCCCCGCTGTGTGCGCATTCCCCCGCTCGCCCCCTTGTCCCCGCTGTGTGCGCATTTTCCCCGCTCGCCCCCCTTGTCCCCCGCTATGTGCGCATCCCCCCGCTCTTCCCCCGCTGTGTGCGCATCCCCCCCTCATCCCCCTTGTCACCCACTGTGTGTGCATTCCTCCCGCTCATCCCTCTTGTTCCCCCGCTTCCTCCCGCTCACCTCCTCTTGAGCGCTGATGCTGCTGCAGCCGCCGCCTCCCGCTCACCTCCTCCTGAACGCCGATGCTGCTGCCGCTGCAGCCGCCGCCTCCAGCTCGCCTCCTCCTGCTGTCACCGCCCCCTGATCCCCCATCCCCCTGCAGGGGGACCCCTGATCCCCCATCAACCAGCTGGGGGATCCCTGATCCCCTATACCCCTGCATGGGGATCCCTGATCCCCCATCCCCCTGTATGGGGATCGAACTGCAGAAAGAGATCTGACAGCTCAGGTGCAGTGATCCAGTAGATCACTGTGCCCAAGTTGTCAGATCGCTTTCTACATCTTGATCCCCATGCAGGGGGATTCCCCTGCATGGGGATTGAGCTGCAGAAAGCAATCTGACAGTTTGGGCGCAGTGGTCCAAACTGTGCAGTGATCCACTGCACAGTGATCCGGGCTTTCAGACCACTGTGCCCAAGCTGTCAGATCGCTTTCTGCAGCTTGCTCTCCATGCAGGGGATTCCCCTTGCATGGGGATCGAGCTGCAGAATGCAATCTTCCAGCCCCGGCACCGCACCCGGGTGCCAGATCGCTGCTCTGCAGTTCGATCCTCCTGCATGAGGATCGAGCTGCAGAAAGCAATCTCACAGCCTCGGCGCTGCACCTGGGCTGCCAGATCGCTGCTCTGCAGTCCGATCGGTCTGCATGCAGATTGAGCTGCAGAAAGCGATCTCACAGCCCCGATATAGTGATCCACATAGTGGATCACTGTACCCGGCCTGTCAGATCGCTACTTTGCAGTCCGATACTCCTGCATGGCGATCGTGGGACCTTCGTTGTGGACTACGTCGGAGGCGATTGAGCGTCGTGGGACCTTCGTTGTGGACTACGTCGGATCTTTTTATAATAAAGATGGAGTCTGAATTTTGTTTGTGTTTTTTTTCAAAATAAAAATATTTTTCTCTGTGTGTATTTATTGACTATATTACCAGAGATTCCTAATGGCGGGTCTAACATTGGTCCAATATTATGAATCTCGGGCTTAGTGCCAGCTGCCAATAAAAAGCTGGCATTAACCCCTTTATTACCCAGTTTGCCACCGGCACCAGGGCAACTGGAAGAGCATGGGTACAGCGCCAGAAAATGGGGCTTCAATGAATGCGCCATTTTCTGGGGCGGCAGCGGACTGCAATTCACAGCATGGGGGGGCCAAGAACGCTTGGGCCTTTCCATGCTGAGGATTCCAGCCCCCAACTGCCTAGTTGTACCTGGCTGGGCCAAAAATATGGCGGAGCCCTACGTCATTTTTTTTTCTAGAATTAGTTCTAGAAATAAAAAAAAATGGGCTTCGCTGTATTTTTGGTTGCAGCCAGGTACAACAAGGCAGCTAGGGGTTGCTGGCAGTCTGTAGCTGCCAAGTTGTACCTGGCTGGACCAAAAATATGGCGGAGCCCCATGTCATTTTTTTTTCTTCTAGAATTAGTTCTAGAAATAAAAAAAAGGGCTTCGCTGTATTTTTTGTAGCCAGCCATGCACAACTTGGTAGCTGGCTAACTGGAATCCTCAGCGTGGAGAGACCCAAATGTTGTGGGTCCCCCAAGCTGCAAATTGCAACCCACAGCCACCCAAGAAAATAGCACATTCATTAGAGGCGGCATTTTCTGGTGCTGTACCCCAACTCTTCCAGTTGCCCTTGTGCTGGTGGCACATGGGTTCTCCATATGCGACATGGTGTCCGCTAACAATTTCAATGGAAAATTAGCTCCAATTGTTAGCAGAAACCATGTCGGATATGGAGAGCCCCTCCCTGTCTGCCTGAACATTGGAGCTCCCCACAAGCGACCCCATTTTGGAAACTAGACCCCCGAAGGAACATATCTAGATGCATAGTGAGCACTTTAAACCCCCAGATGCTTCACAAATTCATCCATAAAAATGAAAAAGCACTTTTTTTTCCACAAAAAGTTTCTTTTTTCATTTTTACGGATCAATTTGTGAAGCACCTGGGGGTTCAAAGTGTTCACTGTGCATCTAGATACGTTCCTTGGGTGGTCTAGTTTCAAAAATGGGGTCACTTGTGGGGGAGCTCCAATGTTTAGGCACATAGGGGCTCTTCATATCCTACATGGTGTCCGCTAATAATTCCAATGGTTAGTGGACACCATGTTAAGTATGGAGGGCCCCTGTGTGTCTCCACATTGGAGCTCCCCCACAAGTGACCCCATTTTGGAAACTAGACCCCCTAAGGAACACATCTAGATGCATAGTGAGCACTTTGAACCCCCAGATGCTTCACAAATTCATCCATAAAAATGAAAAAGCACTTTTTTTTCCACAAAAAGTTTCTTTTTTCATTTTTACAGATCAATTTGTGAAGCACCTGGGTTGAAAGTGCTCACTATGCATCTAGATATGTTCCTTTGGGGGTCTAGTTTCCAAAATGGGGTCACTTGTGGGGGAGCTCCAATGTGGAGACACACGGGGACCCTCCAAACGCGACATGGTGTCCGCTAACAATTTGAATGGAAAATGAGCTCAAATTGTTAGCGGACACCATGTCACGTTTGGAGGGTCCCCGTGTGTCTCCACATTGGAGCTCCCCACAAGTGACCCCATTTTGGAAACTAGACCCCCAAAGGAACATATCTAGATGCATAATTAGCACATTGAACCCCCAGATGATTCACAAATTGATCCGTAATAATGAAAAAAGAAATTTTTTTGTGGAAAAAAAAGTGCTTTTTTATTTTTACGGATGAATTTCTGAAGCATATGGGAGTTCAAAGTGCTCACTATGCATCTAGATACGTTCCTTTGGTGGTCTAGTTTCCAAAATGGGGTCAGATGTGGGGGAGCTCTAATGTGGAGACACACAGGGGCCCTCCATACGCAACATGGTGTCCACTAACCATTGGAATTATTAGCGGACACCATGTAGGATATGAAGAGCCCCTATGTGCCTAAACATTGGAGCTCCCCCACAAGTGACCCCATTTTGGAAACTAGACCCCCAAAGGAACATATCTAGATGCATAATGAGCACATTGAACCCCCAGATGATTCACAAATTGATCCGTAATAATGAAAAAAGAATTTTTTTTGTGGAAAAAAAAGTGCTTTTTTATTTTTACGGATGAATTTCTGAAGCATATGGGGGTTCAAAGTGCTCACTATGCATCTAGATACGTTCCTTTGGGGGTCTAGTTTCCAAAATGGGGTCACTTGTGGGGGAGCTCCAATGTGGAGATACACAGGAACCCTCCAAACGCGACATGGTGTCCGCTAACAATTTGAGCTCATTTTCCATTCAAATTGTTAGTGGACGCCATGTCGCGTTTGGAGGGTCCTCGTGTGTCTCCACATTGGAGCTCCCCCACAAATGACCCCATTTTGGAAACTAGACCCCCTAAGGAACGTATCTAGATGCATAGTGAGCACTTTGAACCCCCAGATGCTTCACAAATTCATCCATAAAAATGAAAAAACACTTTTTTTTCACAAAAAATCTCTTTTTGACCACATTTTTTCAGTTTCACATGGGCAAAGGGATAAAATTCATCCCAAAATTTGTTGAGCAATTTCTCCTGAGTACACCGATACCTTATATGTGGTGATAAACCACTGTTTGGGCGCACGGCAGGGCTCAAAAGGGAAGGAGCGCCATTTCACTTTTTGAATGGAAAATTGGCTCCAAAATTCAAATTGCACTCCTTCCCATCTGAGCCCTGCCGTGCGCCCAAACAGTGGTTTATGACCATATATGAGGTATCGGTGTACTCAGGAGAAATTGCCCAACAAATTTTAGGATGCGTTTTATCCTTTTGCCCATGTGAAAATGAAAAAATTGAGGCTAACAGAACATTTTTGTTACAAAAATTAAAATGTCCATTTTTTTTCCTTCAACTTTATTTTAGTTCCTGTGAAGCACCTGAAGGGTTAATAATCTTCTTGAATGTAGTTTTAAGTAGCTTGAGGGGTGCAGTTTTTGGAATAGTGTCCCTTTTGGGTCTTTTCTGTCATGTACACCCCTCAAAGGGACTTCAAATGTGATGTGGTCACTAAAAAAATGGTTTTGTAAATTTTGCTGGAAAAATGAGAAATTGCTGATGAATTTTGAACCCTTATAATGTCCTACCAAAATTTTTGTTTCTTCCAAAATTGTGCTGATGTGAAGTAGACATGTGGGAAATGTTATTTATTAACTATTTTGTGGAACATAACTCTCTGGTTTAGCAGAATAAAAATAAAAAATTTGAAAATTGCGAAATTTTCAAATTTTTTGCGAAATTTTTAATTTTTTCACAAATAAACGCAAAAATTATCGACCTAAATTTAATACTAACATGAAGCCCAATATGTCACGAAAAAACAATCTCAGAATCACTAGGATCCGTTGAAGCGTTCTAGAGTTATTACCTCATAAAGGGACACTGGTCAGAATCGCAAAAAATGGTCCGGTCATTAGGGTGCAAAGTGACTCGGTCCTTAAGGGGTTAAATTTGTTCTAATTTGCTGATGTGACAGTGATTTATGCTTTATTTTATTTCTGTTATATTATATGACTGCTATTTTTCTGACCAACAAGAATTGCTGTAAGGTTTTATTGACAAAAGATTCAATAAAAATTATATTTAAAAAAAAAAAAAAAAAGGGCACATTATTTAAAGAGGCCTTCATGTACGTCTCTTCCCAGGGACATGGGAGAGCCACACAATTTTTTCAAAAAAATCTTTCATGTAATCCAAAAACTAACATACACCAACTCTATAGAAAAAATAAAGGAGACAAGCGAGGCGCAATAGTGCCCTATCAATATGACACTGATTCCACACTCAGATCAAAAAGAGGTGCACTCACCTGGTCTAGTTGTGTGCACCCACAACTAGATTTATTGCATGTAGTTTATAAGCTGCTGCAGGACCTCCACCGCCACGTAGCGCGTGTAAAGATGATCAGATCCAGGGATGGTGTAAAGACAGTCCGAGCTGCTTTAAATAATCGGTCACAAGTCTTTACGTAAAAGACCCTTTTTTTTCTTTATTTCCACCTACGCGTTTCAGTGCCACTCCGGGCACCGTCATCAGGTGCCCGGAGTGGCACTGAAACGCGTAGGTGGAAATAAAGAAGGGGGGTCTTTTACCTAAAGACTTGTGACCGATTATTTAAAGCAGCGCAGACTGTCTTTACACCATCCCTGGATCTGATACACCAACTCTGTCTCACAAGTGGGTATGAGCCCTTAATATTTTCTCCAGGGAAATCCATTTTGGTTTATTTTGTAATGTTTTCTTGACAGTCCATAAAAGTGGCGTAATAGTCTGACAACATTGCTGACATCAGTGATCTTGGGGTCTGAAATGCTTCCAGGGGTCTTCCCCATGCTGTTCCAATGTCATTTGAGCACTGTTCTGATACTTTTGTGACATTTTTAGGGTTTATCCATGCTGCCGGGGGTCTTGCCAGAAAAATACTCGGGTCTCCCATAGGATAACATTGGGCTCGGTGCTCGGGCCGAGTACTTGAGTATCTTGGGATGCTCGACCCGAGCCTTGTGCACCCGAGCATTTTAGTATTCGCTCATCTCTAATAAAGTTCTTTGCTAATAAGTTGATCAGTTACTGATGTAGTAGATGTATTAAATTGACAGGTAAGGATAGCTTCACACCATGGTTTTGTGCATCAAGTTCTGTCCGGTTTGAACTAAACAGAACTTGATCTGGTTTTGCCTCGCATGTATCCCTACAGTGCCGGATTGGTCCTATTTGGCCATCAGGTTTTGTGTATTCTGTGCCTAATCTGATTTTGTCTGCTTTTTCACTGTCCCCAAAACCGGAGCCTGCAGCAATTTTTGTCTCCGGTGCAAAAATCGGACAAAACTGGACAGACCCGGATCCGTCGTCTATAGTGCCGGATCCATGAAAGCATTGGATCGTTTCCAAGATCTGTTTTCTTGCAGAGAGCATGCTCAGAAATCCTGGCGTTCTAACTTCAGCACCATGGACAGCAGTACTTCTAGCACACACTGTGAATTCAGCACCTAGGACAGCGGCAGAGCAGACACAGGCAGACTTCAGGAACTGGACAGCGGCAGAAAACGAATCCTGCAAAAAACAGGATAGGAGGCCATATTTGTCCAGACTTTCTGTACATTCTGTCCTCTCAGGTTCTGTCCAGTGAATCCTGCAAAAACAGGATCCATCCTGACAGATAAAAACCGTGGTGTGCAGCTAGCCTAAGCCATAGTCAAAATAGGTTGATGACCAGCACTCAAATGTTTGGGATGGTTGATGGTGCTGTAGGAATGGATCCGTGATCCTCAATATCATATATGTAGAATCCAAGCACTCATACAGTTTGTTTTGGTTGCTTCAAAGTGATTTATTTAAAAAAACACAGATGTAGAAGGTGACAGGCAGGTCAACGTTTCGGCCACCACTGGGCCTTGATCACAACGTCACTATGAATAAATAAAGGATGTAAGGATGTACTATAAGAAACTAGTACAGTGAAAATACAAAGTAAAATTAACATATATACAATATTTACAATGGAACCCTGTCAACCTGGTATACTAATACGGGTTGTAGATCTAGACATCAATAAGGCTAGGGACATCAGAAAGGACAATAAGCACATGGGCTAGGCAATAGTAGAAAGAGTAATGTAAGGGTTGAGAAACGATGGCTGAACTATACCTGCTTGAGCTACAAAGGAGGTGACCACACTAAAGCGGGGCATTATGCGGTAGGGGTTGAAGTTCAGTTCAAAGTTGCATTTGGCATCACTAACAAAGAGATTCAATAAGAGGGCAGTCCTATCTTTAGTAAGTTCTATCGCAAACTGTAAGGATGGCTATGTGGTTTACATAGGTGTATACCTGTGAAATGGTGCAGTAGACAAAGAGGGATCCTTAATCCATCCAGTATCATGATTTGTGGGTTTAGTTCCCGTAGTCGTAAATGCGAATATGCAGAGGTCTGGATGTAGATAACAGATCCTTCAATGTGAAATCCAGGTATTGGCTGTGGATAAGATATATGGCATCCATAATGCCATAAATAGGGATATACTGTGGTGAATTAGGTGTTGTACATAGGGTCTGTTGTTACCTTATGACCGCTTTAGTTTGCCCCCAGTGTGTACCCCCACTGTGTAGGAATGGTCGACTAGAAGATAGGTAGGTTATCTTAATGCTGTATGGATTGAATATGGTAAACCAAGAGACAAGCGACTGAACATCTGATAGCAAAAAATGACAATTTATTTTCAAAAGTTAACAAGGAGAAGACATACACAACAAACAGACAGACAACCCAAAAGGGGTGTCTCCCATTACAAGTATTTTTGCATCATAGTACAAACTTTTTTCACATTGATCATTATCAAGCAACAAGCTGTCACAGCAATAAACATCCTTTGCCTAAAAAAATCATCAACCCTACATGTCACAACAGGGTGACATATTTCTAGCGACTTATCTGCTCCATGGTATATACCCCTCTTTATTTGAGAGGGTACTATATAGTATCTTGATAAAGGTGCTAATTTCATATTTTGCTGTGTTTTGCACAGGGTTTTTCTTCATCACCATGGATTTTCGGGCCAAAGAAGTATCATGGCTTCACCAGATCGACAAGGTGTTTGGTCCTGCACACCAAGACAGACAGCCCAGTGCAGATCTTAATATGGAGGAGACTGCTCTGTTTCTTCAACAGATGGTCGTTAAACGCACCAAACTATGGTGGAATAAGACTTTCCTCCAAAAATATCTAATGAATAATCTTATACCAAGAGGGCTAAGAGTCCGGGTGATCCCCACTTTTCCAGTGTCTGATGAATCGTTCATCTCTAAATAGGAAGACGCATGTGGCGTATGTTCCAAGGTTTTTATGGAGCTGTTGATTTCCTCTAATAGTGATATGATCTCTAAAATCGACAAAGATCTTGAGGATCTTCAGGCCAAATTTCGGTCTGAATGTCCTGAGGAAAAACGTGCAGCTGCAGAAACTCAACTTGACAAAGTCCTTGAAGACTGCGTCAAAAAAATCAAGGATACTCAAACAAAAAAGTATGCACGTGATTTAAGAGATTGGCAATCCGGCTCCATATACCAGTGGCGACGCCCCATGTCTAATCTAGGGCAACTTCCACTACGTCCCAGTACTTCCACGGTGTCTATCTCCTTCTTGAGTGACCAATCTGATGTATCTGTATCCTCAATTGTTACGAGGTCGGGGATGACCTTACAGCGCAAATTAGACTACCTTCAAGCCCAATCGACGATACGGAGGACAGGGTGGAAGGAGAGGGACGAAGGTAATTAATTTGAGCAAATATGCTCTAACACCACATGATTTATCTCTTCTGGAGAGGGGTCTATCTTTTGCTCCGGTATCCAGGTTTAACCGGTTTTTGGCCATTAAGGACCTCCATTTATTTTCGAGGTCCTTGTTGTTCAAGAGACACTTTTTTGATCCTGTAAAAAATCATCTTTTTCCAACAGAAAAAGAAGAAATGACTTTGGAAGATTTGGAGGACCTTGCCACTGAACAGACGGCTGAAGGAGGTAAGATCCCTCCTAACATCCGTCCACGCTCCAAGAGTTTCCCTTTGCTCTCCACTTGTCCAAGTGTTGATCTATTTGTGCAGGTGGCGAGCAAACTCTTTGAAAAAATCCCTGAACATATTCAGAAAGACAATCTGAATAGCAAGGAAAGTGCAAGGTTAAGGGAGCTGCGGGACCTGCCCGACATAGTGATAAAACCCGCCGACAAAGGTGGAAACGTTGTCGTTTGGTCAGTGGATAAGTATAAGAAGGAGGCATACAGACATTTAAATAAGAAAGTTTGTTATAAGAAATTGACTTACAATCCGTCTGCCTCTTTCTCTGAGCAACTGTCTATAATACTAAAAGCGGCAAACGACAGCGGTACCATTACCAATAAATTAATGTCGGCACTTGTCGTGGGGGATCCCGTAGTTCCCACCATGTACTTTTTGCCAAAAGTTCATAAAGACCCAGTGACACCACCAGGAAGACCTATTGTGTCTGGATCGGGGAACTACTTGAAAAATGTTGGCAAGTGGATCGACTCTAAATTACAGCCGTTAGTGACCAGTCTTCCATCCTTCATTAAAGATACTAATGAATTTCTAAAGAAAGTAGACTCCCTCCAGATTGAAGATGAAGCCATTTTGGCTACTTGTGATATAGAGTCTCTATACACAAGTATCAGACATGCTGATGGCCTTAGAGCCACCAAATATTTCCTGGAGATGTCGGTGTTACCTGCGGACATTGCCTCCCTTGTCATGGAGCTCTTGGAATTCAGCCTTACACATAATTTCTTTGTATTTAAGGGGTCCTTTTTCCTGCAGCTCCAGGGAACAGCGATGGGGGCATCCTTTGCGCCCTCATATGCCAACCTGTTCCTGGGGCTGTGGGAGAGGGACCTCTTCATGTCAGACCGGCTGCCGTCGATGTGCCGTGTCAATCTGTGGGCACGGTACATCGACGACATCTTTGTTATCTGGCATGGTTCAGAATTCGAATTCCACTGTTTGATTGACCTTTTGAATAACAATGATGTCAATGTCAAGATTACATACCATATGGACAAAAATAAGGCTGACGTCCTTGACGTTTCTGTGGTGAGGAGAGAGGGTGGCCGCCTTGACACCGACATCTTCAGGAAACCAACTTCATCCAACGCCCTTCTTCATGCCTCCTCGTCTCATCCTGCGTATATGATACGTGCGGTTCCGGTGGGCCAATTCCTCCGACTTAGGAGGATCTGCTAAACTGAAACTGACTATGTCCACCGTGCGGAGGAGCTAAAAGCACGTTTTCTGGCTTGGGGGTATAGTCATCGTGCTGTCAAATTTGCCGCGAACAGGGCCAAACATGCTATAATCATCAGGATCAGCTGTCCGACTTAGGAGGATCTGCTCAACCGAAACTGACTATGTCCACCGTACGGAGGAGCTAAAAGCACATTTTCTGGCATGGGGGTATAGTCATCGTGCTGTCAAATTTGCCGCAAATAGGGCCAAACATGCTACGCGTAACGACCTGTTGTACAGCACGAGACCTCGGGCACGAGATGGTCACGTTAGATTTGTGACAACATTCCATGGCCAATTTGACCAGATGAGGAACTGTTTGGACAGAGCATGGCCAATACTACTTACTGACAGTATGCTGTCCAAAATACTTCCATCTAGACCAATGGCTGCAGTCAGACGGTCTAGAAATCTGCGTGACCACCTGGTGCCTAGTCACTACACGAAAAACGTATGCACTACTTTTTTGGATTTTATCCCTAAAACATTGGGCTGTACCCCCTGTGGGAGGTGCATTTCTTGTCCCAATATGGAAAGAGCAGATACGTTTGTGAATGCGGCAGGTACAAAAACCTACCGTATCCCCAAAAAGATCTCGTGTGGTACTGTGGGCGTTATATATTATGCCACATGCCCATGTTTAAAAATTTATGTGGGCTTAACGACACGGGCCCTCAAGATCCGTGTACGTGAGCATGTTCTGGCTATTGAAGGGGCAAAAGGTTGTGAAGACCCTAAGACCCTCAAGACATTGCCAAGGCACTTTTTTGAGTATCACCAATCTCGTGGTGACCTCTTGAAAGTGAGGGGCATTGACTCCATGGACCTGGGAATTCGTGGTGGGCCATTGGCTAAACGAGTCACCATGTTGGAAACTAAGTGGATCTGGCTACTCGGTACTCTGCGCCCTAATGGACTAAATTAAAACATTAGCTTCTTCCCATATCTTTGATCTGCACTGTCCTGTTTTGATGTTTATTACCTGCAACTGATCAGGTTTTTAAATTGATTTTTTTATATAGGCTTGCCGGACCCTTGTCTGCATCTGCTGAGGATATAGAGCCTTATCTAACGTATACCATCTTTGGACCGTATAAACCATGGATTGACATCTGTACCTGTACCCTACGAAAGCAATGCAGATTCTTCTATTCACTATACTACTATGTATTTGAGCAACACTGTATAATGCTACTTGCTGCTTGTAATGTTGATCTATTGGTATAGATTTCTATGTTTTGTTTTCTGCTTGTAAATATATATAGGTGCATGTACATGTTGCTAATTAAAGTATTTCTCACAATACGGTCTCTGTGCTCACTGCCCTTGCAGACTGTTGCACTTTAGTTAGAGCGGGTTATTCTGCTTTACTTGCAGGCTCGTAATAAGTAAACAAACTATCACATGATCTGCTGTGACGCACGTTGGTGTTGCTAGGGAACGCAGAAGCGGTGTGACGTGTCGCCGTTTGACTCGCTGGTCGCGGTCACGTGCTTGGACGTTGTCCGCGCCCGGTGATGATGCGGCGGCGCTTCCGCTTCCCGTCCCCGTCGCAATAGCCCCGCATCATTTTACAAACAGCTGATCCTGATGATTATAGCGCCGGCCGGCCTTTTTAAAGCCCCATTCCACATGCGACTCAATACACCCTGACGAAGGTCTCGAAATGGCCATCGGGGTCCGTGCCTCCCATGACTGAGCACCTTTTTGGTGAGATTTCTTATTGATGTAGCACTTGCGATTCATGTCAGCAGCTCCTGTCTTGCTATTTTCAGATCGCTAGATCACTGACTCTGTCCAAATGGTTCAGTAAGGATATTAATATATTATCTTGGATACTGTAAGCTATATTTTTGCAATAAGTATGCTATCTATATTTTGCTTATACTGTTAACCCTTTGGAGATGATCTGAACGTTCTTTGTGTGTACTCTTATTTTTATACTAAAAATCATGCACTAACATCTGCACTTTATCCACTGTGGCATGTTATAAATTGGTAATTTACATGCGAACCATGCACCCTGTTGTGACATGTAGGGTTGATGATTTTTTTAGGCAAAGGATGTTTATTGCTGTGACAGCTGGTTGCTTGATAATGATCAATGTGAAAAAAGTTTGTACTATAATGCACCAATACTTGTAATGGGAGACACCCCTTTTGGGTTGTCTGTCTTTTTGTTGTGTATGTCTTCTCCTTGTTAACTTTTGAAAATAAATTGTTATTTTTTGCTATCAGATGTTCAGTCGCTTGTCTCTTGGTTTACCATATTCAATCCATACAGCATTAAGATAACCTACCTATCTTCTAGTCGACCATTCCTACACAGTGGGGGTACACGCTGGGGGCAAACTAAAGCGGTCATAAGGTAACAACAGACCCTATGTACAACACCTAATTCACCACAGTATATCCCTAATTGTCATTTTTTGCTATCAGATGTTCAGTCGCTTGTCTCTTGGTTTACCATATTTCTAGTGACTTATCTGCTCCATGGTATATACCCTTCTTTATTTGAGAGGGTACTATATAGTATCTTGATGAAGGTGCTAATTTTGTATGGATTGAATAGTATAAAGTACAAGGATCAGTAAAGGAAGCCATAATGTATACTTAGCTTGTCATTGATGGTGCAGGGGGATCCGCTTACATTGGTTGCAGTGGATGCCAGCACGTTCAGTGCCCAGGCTGTAATGACAGCACACGTCGGCTGCCGCATTATGTGCGAGCAGCCAGTCATGTGACCGGATATGATGTGGACTCCTGCGCGCATGCGCATTAGCGCGAGCGCCAAAACCGGAAGTGCCGGTACTTTGTTTATGTTGCTATGGTTGCCAGTAGCATGTGTGCATCTGATCAACACGCACTAAGCGGATATAAATGTAGCGGTTTAATCAACTATAGGACTGGGATTATGTGGTACAGTATGGTTATGGGATAGGTAGACGTGTGGCACCTGCTTATTGTATAAGGTATTAGGGAGCTGTAGGTTGGTGGTGGATATAATGATCATGTCATGGGCTTGCCTTATGTCATGCTTAGAAAATAAAAAAATGAATATATGCTGACACATGGAGATGTAATCTTCTCATGTCAACACACACTTATAGGAAAACTAGATGGTGGCCCGATTCTAACGCATCGGGTATTCTAGAATATGTATATAGTTTATTTATGAAGATTTAAGAATAATGTAATGAATACACATTATCGATTTATCTATCTATCTATCTATCTATCTATCTATCTATCTATCTATCTATCTATCGATCTATCTATCTATCTATCTATGTGTATAGACCACACCTTGAGATGGAGATGTGGTGAACAGCCGTCCCGCCCATCTCTTTAGCTGTTCACCAAAACCCAGCCATGTTAAAGATAAATTAAATTCCTCAGCATCTATGATACTGGAACATTACATCTGGGTTAATATCACCAAATTTAACAATTTGGATGATACATGTCTCCCCTCTTATACTTAACGTGTGATCACCTTACTATATAAAATATCTATAAATTTATCACACCTATGTATTTATGTATATCTATGTCATATCTATCTGTTATCTAGCTATGTATTATCTATGTATTTTAGATCTATTTATTTGTGTATCTGTCCATCAATTTTTTTTTTTTACATTTTATATCTATGTATTTATCTATCTATCTATGTATCTACGTGTATATATTAAAATTCTATGTAACAGACTAATAATGCAATGAATATACAGCATTTCCCAGTACAATATATACATTATCATTAAAGGGAACCTGTCACCTGGATCTAAGCCCCTACACTATCACTACCTGTCCCTGCTAGGGATGGGCGAATCTACTCACTAGGACTCGTTACTCGGCGAGTAGTAAGGGACTCGCAGGACTCGGTACTCTGCGAGTTTCCCAGTGATTACTCGCACGAGTCCAATGCAAATCAATATCAATCCTAGTTTTGTCAGAAACGCTGACAAAACTAGGATTGCCATTGTTTGCATTAGACTCGGCTACTGTCCCAGTGATAGCAGGGAAACTCGCAAAGTAACTGCTGTTTCTTTGCGAGCCGAGTCCAGCTGTCTTCTCTGTGTGCAGGCTGCCAGCTCCAGGGTCCTAGAGCCCGCCTGCTCACAGAGATGATGTAGCAGTGCTGAGATTGTTCTCAGTCTGCTCATTCCCTGTGCATAGACATCTATATATATGCACAGGGGATGTAGCAGAGAGGACATCGCGTTTTGGACTGCGTCGGACAGAAGAGGATTTTTTTAATTAATGATGGAGTCCCTAATGGCTTTTTTTTTTATTTCAAATAAAAATTTTTCTCTGTGTTGTGTTTTTTTAACCCTTTATTGGAGATACTTAGTGGCTGGGTCAAACGTGGCCTGACATTAAGAATCTCGGGCTTAATACCAGCTTGTATAACAAAGCTGGTATTAACCCCTTTATTACCCAGCGTGCTACCGCCACCAGGGCCGCTGGAAGAGAGGGGTTCAGCGCCAGAGGATGGCGCTTCAAATAACGCGCCATCTTCTGGGGCGGCTGCGGGCTGAAATTTGCAGCGGGGGGTGCCCAGAAAGCTTGGGCATCCCTGCGCTGCGGATTCCAGCCCCCAGCTGCTTAGCTGTACCTGGCTAGACATAGAAATTGCGCGGAGCCCCACGCATTTTTTTTTATTATTTCATGAATTTCAGAGTCAGAGTCTCAGAGTCAGAGTCTCAGAGTCAGAGTCAGAATCTCAGAATTTCATGAAATAATTTAAAAAAAATGCGTGGGGCTCCGCGCAATTTCTATGTCTAGCCAGGTACAGCTAAGCAGCTGGGGGCTGGAATCCGCAGCGCAGGGATGCCCAAGCTTTCTGGGCACCCCCCGCTGCAAATTGCAGCCCGCAGCCGCCCCAGAAGATGGCGCGTTCATTGAAGCGCCATCCTCTGGCGCTGAACCCCGCTCTTCCAGAGGCCCTGGTGGCTGTGGCACGCTGGGTAATAAAGAGGTTAGGGCCAGCTTTGTATTATCAGCTGGCCCTAAGCCCGAAATTTATGGCGGTCACGCCAATATTAGACATGACCGCCATGAATTTCTATTCAATTGTTTTAAAAAAAACACAACACAAAGAAAATTTTTTATTAGAAATTTAAAAAAAAGCCATTAGGGACTCCATCTTTAATTAAAAAAATCCTCTTCTGTCCGACGCAGTCCAAAACGCGATGTCCTCTCTGCTACATCCCTGTGCATAGATATAGATGTCTATGCACAGGGAATGAGCAGACTGAGAACAATCTCAGCTCTGCTACATCATCTCTGTGCACAGACATTCATGTCTGTACACAGGGAATGAACAGACTGAGAACAATCTCAGCACTGCTACATCAGGCAGCAGGCGGGCTCTAGGACCCTGGAGCTGGCAGCCAGCACACCGACCAGACAGGACTCTTATCTGTGCGAGTTTCCCAGCGATTACTTACAAAGTAAACGAGTCCAATGCAAATAAATGACAAAACTAGGATTGCTTCAGGCTGAAGCTTCCGAGACACATCTGCGATTTGTAAATCTCACACTACTCGCTATTACTCGCTTCCCCATTCATTAACATTGGACTCGCTAGACTCGCAACGAGTAGCGAGTCCTGTGCTCGGACTCGCTAGAGTCAAGCGATTCCGAGTAATTTAGGATTCGCCCATCACTAGTCCCTGCACCTTCCTAGCTGCTCCCTATCTATCCTTCTCTGAGCTAAATCCGCCCTATAAAACAGCAGAAAAATAACTTATAACTAACAGAAGTCCCTGAGGCTGGGGACTGAGAAGGCAGGCCTAGGCTCCATTCTGCCCTCCTCGATGCAGCAGCACACGCCCCGCTGGGCGGCGTTATTCTTTCTTCATCGCCGCCTCCTCCATTTGGAATCTCCCACCCCCTTTACACTGTAAGGTAGTGGTTTGGATCGGCACGACAGAAGGCAGTGACTCAGGTATTTGCTCACACAGCTCACAGTTTAATGGCACAGTTCAGGTATTCACAGACCTTCAGGTTCCGGTGTAACAGGCCAGACTAACCCCCCGCCCAGAATGTATCCGGGGTAAAAGTGGCCTAGCCCAGATTATACCCCGGGTATATTCTGGCCTAGCCCAGTTTATACCCCAGGGTATAAACTGGGCAAGCCCAGAATATACCCCCCTGGGCCAGAATATACCCCGGGTATATTCTGGCCTAGCCCAAACTATACCCCGGGGTATAAACAGGCCTAGGCCAGATTATAGCTCTCTGTATACCACAGCAGCTGTAGATCAGGGCCACAAGCCATGCACAGGGCCCCAAGCAACGCATGAGGGCCCGAGGCAGCACAAAGTGGCCCCAGGCAGCAGAAAGTGGCCCTATGCAACATACAGGGGCCCCAGGCAGTGCTAGGGCCCCAGGCAGTTCTAGGGGCCCCAGGCAGTGCATGGGGGCCTGAGGGAGCACACAGGGGTCCCAGGCTACACACAGGATCCCAGGCTACACACAGGGGCCCCAGCCAGCATACAAAGGCCCCAGGCAGTGCACGGGGCCCCAGGCAGTGCACAGGGCCCCAGGCAGCACAAAGTGGCCCCAGGCAACATATAGGGGCCTCAGGCAACATACAGGGGCCCCAGGCTACACACAGGATCTCAGGCAACACACAGGGGCCCCATGCAGCATACAAGGGCCCCAGGCAGCACAAAGTGGCCCCAGGCAACATACAGGCACCCCAGGCAGTACTAGGGGCCCCAGGCTACACACAGGATCCCAGGCTACACAAAGGGGCCCCATGCAGCATACAAGGGCCCCAGGCAGCACAAAGAAGCCCCAGGCAGCACAAAGTGGCCCCAGGCAACATACAGGGGCCCCAGGCAGTACTAGGGGCCCTAGGCTGCACACAGGATCCCAGGCTACACACAGGGGCCCCAGCCAGCATACAAGGGCCCCAGGCAGTGGACGGGGCCCCAGGCAGCATACATGGGCCCCAGGCAGCACAAAGGGGCCCCAGGCAGCACAAAGTGGCCTCAGGCAACATACAGGGGCCCCAGGCAGTATTAGGGGCCCTAGGCTACACACAGGATCCCAGGCTACACACAGGGACCTCAGCCAGCATACAAAAGCCCCAGGCAGTGCATGGGGCCCCAGGCAGTGCACAGGGCCCCAGGCAGCACAAAGTGGCCCCAGGCAACATACAGGGGCCCCAGGTAGTGGGCCACCTAGGGCCACATTGTGCTGCCTGGGGCCCTTGTATGCTGCCTGGGGCCCCTGTGTGTAGCCTGGGATCCTGTGTGTAGCCTGGGGCCCCTGTGTGCTGCCTGGGGCCCCCATGCACTGACTGGGGCCCCTAGCACTGCCTGGGTCCCTAGCACTGCCTGGGGCCCCTGTATGTTGCGTAGGGCCACTTTCTGCTGCCTGGGGCCACTTTGTGCTGCCTCGGGCCCCCATGTGTTGCTTAGGGCCCTGTGCACGGCTTGGGGCCCTGATCTACAGCTGCTGTGGTATACGGAGGGCTATAATCTGGCCTAGGCCTGTTTATACCCCAGGGTATAGTTTGGGCTAGGCCAGAATATACCCGGGGTATATTCTGGCCCAGGGGGGTATAATGTGGGCTAGGCCACTTTAACCCCGGGTATATTCTGGTCGGGGGGTTAGTCTGGCCTTTTACACCGGGGCGCAGCCAAGAACAACCTCATACAATCCCAATAGCTGATATAGAAGCTCTGTACCTTCCCCGGGGTAGGCTGTGTTAGGTCAGCACACAACCTTTCTCTCCTCACCGTCCGCTCATTAGCCTCATGAATGTTCACTCTGAGAGAGCTCACAGGCTGTGTTAAATCTTCACAAAGCTCTCTACACAGCAGCTCCTGCTGCTGTCCTGACACACTCCACCCCCTCCCCACAGCCCAGGGCAGCTGATATCATCTCCTATTCACCCACACACCTGGGCATCAGTGCTTTCAATCAGCACTCAGCTCCAGTAGCAGCTAACCCTGTGTGTGCTGCTACCGAGCAGAAGATACAATCTCCCATATGCTGTCTCGGTCAGGGGACACATCGAGGTCGCATCACCACAACATGATAGGTGTAAAGCAGAGATTCCAAATGGAGGAGGCGGCGAAGAAGAAAGAATAATGCCGCCCATCGGGATCGGGGCGAGTACTGCTGCATCGAGGAGGGGCAGAATGGAGCCTGGGCCCGCCTTTTCAGTCCCCAGCCTCAGGGACTTCTGTAAGTTATAAGTTATTTTTTCTGCTGTTTTATAGGGCGGATTTAGCTCAGAGAGGGATAGATAGGGAGCAGCTAGGAAGGTGCAGGGACAGGTAGTGATAGTGTAGGGGCTTAGATCCAGGTGACAGGTTCCCTTTAAATGTAATCAACCTAAAATATTTTTGTACACCACATTTCTTGTGAAAACCTTTGGACTATCTGTAAGCAAGTGTCCTTGTAAAGGGGTATCAAGAACTTGCAGCTTGACATTGGATCTCATTTTAACTCTAGAAAATGCAACGTACAGTTGTCCAAGATCAAAAACTGACTCCGGTAGATATATGCCAACACGGTGTAGAGTTTGACCTTGTGACTTGTTTATAGTCATGGCCAGTGGCGTACCATCCACGGTCGCAGAGGTCGCAAGCGCGACTGGGCCCGGGAGTACAGGGGCCCGGCGCCCGCCGACCCCTGCGACTCTGCGCCTGCTTTACATGGATGTGCATGCAGCATACCTAGGACGCACATCCATGTCTCTCTGCCGCTCTGCCAGGCCGGTCCCCAGGCGATTTACACCGGCTGCCGGAGGACAGGAAGGCGCGGCGGCGCGGCAGCTTTGAAACTCCCGCGGCTGCTGCGTCACGTGCTGTCTCAGGACGGAGCCCTGAGCTTCTGGAGGTCCGGAGAGTCTGGCGGCAGCCTCCTCAGTCTCCTCAGTCTCCAGCCGTGTGTAGTCCTGGCCTCTCATCCAGGAAGTGAGGAGGACACGCTGTTGCTGAATTCTCGAGTCACAGAAGAGAAGAGAGGTGAGAGGAGGAAAGCGCCGGGGGACAGAGGAGAACGGAGGGCAGAGGAGGAGGAGAGCGGGAGACACAAGAGGACAGGGGATAGAGGAGGAGGAGAACGGGGGACACAGGGGGATGGAGGAGGAGAGTGATGGACACAGGGGGATGGAGGAAGAGAGTGGGCATCACAGGAGAACTGGGGACAGAGGAGGAGGAGAGTGGGAGATACAGGAGAATGGAGGACAGAGGAGGAGAGCGGGGGAAAGAGGAGGAGAGCAGGGGACACAGGAGAACGGGGGGCAGAGGAGGACAAGAGTTGGGGACATGGGGATGGAGGAGGAGAGTGAGGGACACAGGAGAGCGGAATCACAGGAGGAAGAGAGTGGGGATCACAGGAGAACTGGGGACAGAGGAGGAGGAGAGTGAGGGACACAGGTGGATGGAGGAAGAGAGTGGGGATCACAGGAGAACTGGGGACAGAGGAGGAGGAGAGTGAGGGACACAGGGGGATGGAGGAAGAGAGTGGGGATCACAGGAGAACTGGGGACAGAGGAGGAGGAGAGTAATGGACACAGGGGGATGGAGGAAGAGAGTGGGGATCACAGGAGAACTGGGGACAGAGGAGGAGGAGAGTAATGGACACAGGGGGATGGAGGAAGAGAGTGGGGATCACAGGAGAACTGGGGACAGAGGAGGAGGAGAGTGATGAACACAGGGGGATGGAGGAAGAGAGTGGGGATCACAGGAGAACTGGGGGCAGAGGAGGAGGAGAGTGATGGACACAGGGGGATGGAGGAAGAGAGTGGGGATCACAGGAGAACTGGGGACAGAGGAGGAGGAGAGTGGGAGATACAGGAGAATGGAGGACAGAGGAGGAGAGCGGGGGGCAGAGGAGGACAAGAGTTGGGGACACGGGGATGGAGGAGGAGAGTGAGGGACACAGGAGAGCGGAAACACAGGAGGAAGAGAGTGGGGATCACAGGAGAACTGGGGACAGAGGAGGAGGAGAGTGAGGGACACAGGTGGATGGAGGAAGAGAGTGGGGATCACAGGAGAACTGGGGACAGAGGAGGAGGAGAGTGAGGGACACAGGGGGATGGAGGAAGAGAGTGGGGATCACAGGAGAACTGGGGACAGAGGAGGAGGAGAGTGATGGACACAGGGGGATGGAGGAAGAGAGTGGGGATCACAGGAGAACTGGGGACAGAGGAGGAGGAGAGTGATGGACACAGGTGGATGGAGGAAGAGAGTGGGGATCACAGGAGAACTGGGGACAGAGGAGGAGGAGAGTGATGGACACAGGGGGATGGAGGAAGAGAGTGGGGATCACAGGAGAACTGGGGACAGAGGAGGAGGAGACTAATGGACACAGGGGGATGGAGGAAGAGAGTGGGGATCACAGGAGAACTGGGGACAGAGGAGGAGGAGAGTGATGAACACAGGGGGATGGAGGAAGAGAGTGGGGATCACAGGAGAACTGGGGGCAGAGGAGGAGGAGAGTGATGGACACATGGGGATGGAGGAAGAGAGTGGGGATCACAGGAGAACTGGGGACAGAGGAGGAGGAGAGTGGGAGATACAGGAGAATGGAGGACAGAGGAGGAGAGCGGGGGAAAGAGGAGGAGAGCAGGGGACACAGGAGAACGGGGGGCAGAGGAGGACAAGAGTTGGGGACACGGAGATGGAGGAGGAGAGTGAGGGACACAGGAGAGCGGAAACACAGGAGGAAGAGAGTGGGGACCACAGGAGAACTGGGGACAGAGGAGGAGGAGAGTGGGAGACACAGGAGAATGGAGGACCGAGGAGGACAGCGGGGGACACAGGAGAACGGGGGACAGAGGAGGAGGAGAGAGGGAGACACAGGAGAACGGGGGACAGAGGAGGAGGAGAGAAGGGGACAGAGGAGGAGGAGAGCGGGGGACACTGGAGGACGGGGGATAGAGGAGGAGGAGAACGGGGGACACAGGGGGATGGAGGAAGAGAGTGGGGATCGCAGGAGAACTGGGGACAGAGGAGGAGGAGAGTGGGAGATACAGGAGAATGGATGATAGAGGAGGAGAGCGGGGGAAAGAGGAGGAGAGCAGGGGACACAGGAGAACGGGGGGCAGAGGAGGACAAGAGTTGGGGACACGGGGAAGGAGGAGGAGAGTGAGGGAAACAGGAGAGCGGGAATACAGGAGGAAGAGAGTGGGGATCACAGGAGAACTGGGGACAGAGGAGGAGAGTGGGAGACACAGGAGAATGGAGGATACAGGAGGAGGAGAGCAAGGGACACAGGAGAATGGGGGACAGAGGAGGAGGAGAAAGGGAGACACAGGACAACCAGGGACAGAGGAGTAGGAGAGCGTGGGACACAGGAGAATGGGGGACAGAGGAGGAGGAGAGAGGGAGACACAGGACAACCAGGGACAGAGGAGTAGGAGAGCGTGGGACACAGGAGAATGGGGAACAGAGGAGGAGGAGAGCAGAGGAGACAGGAGGAGGTGAACGGTGGGGCACAGAGGTGAAGAGCGGGGGACAGAGGTGAAGACTCCACTACTGGAATAGGCTAACATGTGGGGTGACACTGGGTTTTGGAGTGAGTCTACTGATTTGTGCAGTTGTCACTAATCCTATTTTTCAGATCTCTGTGGAGCTGCATATATAACACACTATATAGAGAGATATAAGGCTGCACTAATGGAGAGCTATGAGGCTGCATATATAAGGTTGTACTATAGGGGCTGCACTACATGGAGAATTGAGCCTGCATTATACTATATGGAGGGCTGTGACCCTGCATTATACTATATGGAGGGCTGTGAGCCTGCATTATACTATATGGAGTGGCTATGAGGCTATATTATACTATATAGAGGTCTATGCGGGTACTATATGTAGGATAGTGGGGGTGCAATATAATAATTGGATGACTTGGGGCTACCTTATGAATGGGGGACAATTGGATGCATTATAATACATGGAGGACTATGGGGATATATTGAAATATATGGAGTAATATGGGATGCGTTATAATAATTGGACGTCTATCATGGCGGGAGGAGGAAGACCATATATACCAGAAAGGGGAATATATATACCACGATAAGGGCCATATTCGAGGACCATATATAGCAGGATGAGGGACATTAATACATAGAGGGGTCAATTTGTGAGTCTTTATAGAACTCTGAACTTTACACGGTGCCCAAACATCCGACCAACGTGTGCCCTCGCGGAGGGGGGGGGGCCCAGGTCTGAATTTAGCACCGGGGCCCACCGGACCCTAGTTACGCCACTGGTCATGGCAAAAGCTGATTTTACTAGAAACTTTTGACGCCGAGACCTAAATGGAAGACCTGAATCAATGCGTGGAATAAACACTTCGTCTCCTTTTGCTGATCCACTGATGACTCTTGCTTGAATTACGTGGGAATGGAGTCCAGTAACAATAAGGCGAGTTCCATTACATAGACCATTTTTTGTATTTAGATTCCGAAGCAACATTACCATTGTTCCAACTTTTAGTTGTAGTCTGTGGGATGGCATTCCTGATGTCGTAAGACTATTTAAAAATTCAACTGGATAATGCTCTCGTTCATCTTCATTGTTTACATCCACTGAATCATCACTGTTGTACAGCTTATACTCTCCAGGCATTCTATCCATCACACGGGAATTTAGCAGAGCCACGTCATCGTTCTTGGGACAGAGAATTGCATGGCAAGAGGCCCTCTCAACACTGGTTTAGTCGTTCACATCAATTTCAATGCGTTGTCCAAAAACATCAGTTACAATGCAGTCAGTGCACAACATGTCTTTTGGTATGTCAATAATATCTTCTCCAAGGTTGTATTCGTTGCTAAGTTCACCGTTACCAAGTTTAAGAAGCCAATTGCTGTACTCTGGGTCTGAAGATCGCATGTTGTTAATTAGTTGGAGTTGAGTAAACTGTTTCCTAAGATCAGCCATTTTTAAGCTGGACTCAATTACATCTGCTCTTGTTCCATTTGGTATGACTGGAAGGCATTGCCTAAAATCTCCACCAATGACAAAAACTTTACCTCCAAACAGAATTTCATTCTTTTCAGCAACATTTGTAGTCATTGCGTCACACAGAAGTCTGTCAATTAAGGTCAAAGCATATTTGGGTGCCATGGTGCACTTCATCAAGCATCAAAAGATGTCCTGGCCATGGAGGGAAGAGGAGGCTAGCAGCTCGTCTCCTGCCCTACACACAGAAAAGGACCTAAAAAAGACGGCTTTATCAAACCGAAAACAACCCTATATGCCGACCAGGAGGAGGAGCACTCAGCCCAAACAAAGTACGGGCCCCACGGTGATCCCCACCGTGAGTATCACCCGTTACCTTAGAAAGGCGGGATGGTGCCAATCTCTCCCCAAGATGGCGGAGGCTGCGAGCGGGAACAGCGATCAGCATGCTGCAGCTGCACAGCTGAATGTGGAGGAGAGCGAGCGATCCCCTCCGCACAAAGAAGCTGCGCCACTAACTGAAGGAGAAGAAGACCGGCGCCTGTGCTCTGCTGCCATTGAGTTGCAGGGGGAGGAGAGCCCAGTAACACAATGGACATCAGTGAGGAGTGAAAACAATGGAGACTCAGGAGGTGAGGGAGCACAATGTGGAGAGCTGGGGGGAATAGAGGTGGATGAGGAAGAGAGCGCTGTGCTGGCCACTACATGGAGAGAGACAGGGGACAGTTCTTATACCCCATACTCAGACCCAATTACCCCACAGCTGTCAGAACACCAATTTAATGATCCCCCTGGTCCCATATCCACAGCCCAGCAGATTTGTAGGGAGACCTTTAAACAGATGGACATTTCTCAGGCACAGAGAGAACACGAATGTGCCACAAGACACATATCAGAAGTTGAAGGGAACAGTCTGTATCCCAAGCATTCAACAAACACTGTGTCATGCTCAGCAGCATTTATTATACCAGCAGAGGCTCCTGTAACCTCACCTAGACACATGGATCCCGTGCTCCCACATACTGATTCCACATCACATACCCAGTGGTCTCATGACAGTGCTGTTTGGACGGATTTTAAGGCACGCATAGCAGCCATCCCAACTAGGGAGGAAATAAAAGGCTTTGTCCACAGATTAGAAACTTAATTCAGAGTGGAAACATCAGCCTTAAGAGGAGAGGTTTAACAACTTACAAATAGAGTCTCTTCCACAGAATCCGCTTCTGACACTTTACACAGACGACTGGGTGCTCTAGAACAACAAGTTTCACACCAAGCATCCCGTATTGAATATATGCTTGACGCTATGGAGGACTAAGAAAACCACGAATGCCGCAACAACGTTAAAGTAAGAGGAATACCAGAGACTGTTACACCACGAGACCTAGATACCACAATCCAGAGATTCTTAAACTCAGTTCGCCGTATGCCAGAAGATTCCCCTTTGGAGTTCGATAGAATACATAGGTCTTTGGGACCCCCGCCGGTAGAAGGAGCTCGACCACGTGATATTGTCTGTAGAATTCATAACTTTCGTTCTAAGGAAAAGTGTTAGCAGGTGCACGCGAACTCGGGTCATTAACTTTCCAAGGCTCGCCGGTCCAGATCATGGCGGACCTCTCCTGCAGCACTCTACAGAAGAGAAAAGCTCTTCATCCCCTTTTAAATGTGCTTAGGGACACGACATTCCGTACTCCTGGGGATACCCCTTCCGTCTGCAGGTAAAGCGAGATGGTCGGGGCATATCCATGTCACATCTTGATGATATCCCGGAATTTTTGGCTAAACTCGGGATATCTGCTTCTGATCTAACAATAGTGGACTGGCCGTATCATCCGGACTCTAATATCCAGAGGCCACCCCCAAGGGAGCAACGTTCTAGACATCGCAGACGAAGAAGGGGTAGAGATGCAAGGGTTGATAAAGGAGAGATACTTGACCCCTCTGGTTAAACCTGATCACAAGACACTGTTGTAATATGTTCTTTTTTTCTTTCTATATTATAACAATTGAGATCTCTTCGTAGAGCATGCTTTGCCCTACTGAACTTAGTAAGAGATTTGAAATAGGCTGTAATACCTATGATAGTTTGTATAGCTTACAAAATATGGTTGAGTAATAGATATCTTAGCTCACTTTGGTGGGTAACTAGATGTGATATGTTAATATTACGGTTATCATTATCGCTGTTTAATACTTTATAACACTTAATGACATTCTTTATAGGTCCCGGTGTGGGGACACAGATTTCGAGTGGAAAGGACACGTCCTACTCAAGGGATCCACACGCTGCTGGCAGGTGTGGAAGTTTAGACACATACCCCAAGTAAATTGTAGACCAAGTCTTTGGTCACTATTCCTCTTTGTTTTTGTCGTTGTCCGTGCTCTCTTCTACTTTACTTCTTATTTTCCTCTCTTCTCTTGCTCATATTTTCTTTTTTCTCATGTAAAAGCCTGCACTCTCCTTTCCCTCTCCCCACCTGTTTCACTGTCTAATGCCCACTGGTTATCCTCCCCTTTTTTTTTTTCCCTTTTTTCTGGAGGGGGATTAGAGGGAGAAGGAACCCTTGGCCTGATTGTTATAGTCTGTGTGCTGTGGAAATGTCCTCCCTGAATATCTGTACATTTAACGTTAGGGGGTACAATATACCCCAAAAACATTCACAAATCTTATATGACCTTCATAAAAAGAAAGCACAAGTGGTTTTACTCCAGGAAACCCACTTTAAGTCGGGTTTAGTACCATCTATTCGGAACTGCTACTATCCGACTTGGTTGCATAGTTCCAACCCAACCACAAGGTCCAAAGGGGTTTCTATTGGAATACACCACTCATTCCCACATGTGATATTGAATTCTGAGGTAGATGAAGGGGACAGGTATATTTTTCTTAAGCACCAGGTTGCCGCCTCTATTCTAACCATTGTGAATTGGTACCTCCCCAACAGGAATCAGACACTGGTGTGTCGAACCCTTCTGAACAAGCTGGCTGGTTTCGCAGAAGGCTCCATACTAATAGGTGGCGACTTCAACTTTGCCATGGACCCTGTCGTGGACACTTCCTCAGGGAGAGGTACAGTACCGTCCAAACGCCTTCGGCTTTAAAGAACCTCCTCCACTCTCTCCAACTTGTTGATATATGGCGGGTGTTTCATCCGAAAGATAGAGACGTCTCATACTATTCTAATGTCCATAACTATTACAGTCGACTGGACTACTTCTTAGTTAGCCATGACATGCTCTCATGGGACCCCCAGACAGACATTGGAGACATTTTATTATCTGACCACACTCCAGTATGATTGACGTTGACAATACCAGACACAGTTCGTAAACCATGGTCGTGGAAACTCAACAATGAGCTTCTTAAAGACTCGATATGTTTGGCGGAGCTCAAAGACAATATCGAGACATTCTCTCAGGTGCATGCGACAGACCCTACACCACAGACCTACAAGTGGGAGGCCCTCAAGTGCATGATACGAGGAACTTTAATTAAAGTGATCCTAAACCCACAAACTGACCCCCTCGCATCTTTAGACCTGTCCCTGCACCCCCTCTTATCATTTCTATCCATCCCTTTTGCAGAAAAAATCGCTTTTGTAAAGTAGAGAAAAAGTTATATTACTTTGTCCTGTGTGAGTTCTCTCTTTCTGAGGAAGCCGCAATGGGCGGGGCCTGTGTGCTGCTGCCTTGTAATTATGCACGCCCCTCTCTGCTTCTAAGAGCCTGACCGCGTCATGAAAGGGGGCGGGGCTCACACATGACGCGATTTAGCCCCGCCCCTTTCATGATGCAGCCAGACTCTTAGAAGCAGAGAGGGGCGTGCATAATTACAAGGCAGGAGCAGACAGGCGTGTCTATTGCGGCTTCCTCAGAAAGAGAGAACTCACACAGGACAAAGTAATATAACTTTTTCTCTACTTTAAAAAAGCGATTTTTTTCTGCAAAAGGGATGGCTAGAAATGATAAGAGGGGGTGCAGGGACAGGTCTAAAGATACGGGGGGGTCATTGTGTGGGTTTAGGATCACTTTAAACATCGATCCCGCCTTAAAAAAGCTAGGGCTGAGGAGATTTCCAACAAGATCAAACAGATTCACACACTAGAGGTAGCCCACAAACACACGTTATCCAGATCTCTCTTATCCGAACTGACCCTTCGTAGACAGGAACTTAAAGATTTACTGGCCCAGAAATATAGAGCTTTCATGGACAGGACGAGAAATTATTATTATAGAACGGCTAATAAATGCGCAAGACCACTTTCCAGATTGCTCCACCCTAGAGTGAATCAATCTTATATACCTAAGATTAGAAACAAGGGAGGTGTGGAGGTGCACAGACCGGACGAAATCCTGGAGGTATTTAAGGAATATTATAAGGAGCTCTATACTCTCAAGGGGAAATATGCAGATTTAGCCCCAGATGAGCTAAATAAAAAAATCAAGGAATACATCTCCTCTAATCAGATTCTGCCTTTAAATGATGACGCTATAGTGTCTTTAGAGTCTCCGATCACGGGAACGGAGATATTGGAAGCAATCAAATCCACGCCTCTTTCTAAATGCCCGGGCCCGGATGGTTTCACTCCGATTTTTTATAAGACCCTTCAGACTTTGTTGTTGCCTCAGATGTTGGATACTTTTAACTCCATTTCAAATGAAATTAGCTTTGCTCCACAATCTTTGGAGGCACACATTTGTGTCATATCCAAACTGGGGACAGATCCGTCCCTGGCCTCTAATTATAGGCCAATCTCTCTTTTGAATGTAGATGTCAAGATCTACTCTAAGGTCTTGGCAGAACGTCTAGCCCCGCTGCTTCCCTCAGTGATCAACATGGATCAGGTGGGCTTTGTCAAAGGCCGAGAAGCAAGAGACAACACTATTTGGACTATATTATTGATTCAAAAAGCTAAACAACGTAACATCCCATTTAGTCTTTTAGCGGTGGATGCAGAAAAGGCCTTTGACAGAGTCCACTGGGGCTTCATGAGAGAGGCACTGATCCATATGGGATTAGGACCGCAATGTCTGGGTCGGATCCTCTCCCTGTATTCGGTCTCATCTGCTAAAATCACAGTTAATGGCAATCTGTCGTCTCCTGTTGCCATCCAAAATGGGACCAGACAGGGATGCCCCTTGTAGCCTTTACTTTATGTAATCGTTATGGAGCATCTGGCTAATGCTATCAGACGAAATCCTGATATTTCTGGCATACGCGTGGGGGATTTACATCACAAAACAGCACTCTTTGCGGATGACTTACTGCTATACGTGACACGCCCCCATGTTTCTCTCCCATGCGTAACAAAGCAGTTTGATTTGTTCGGTTCCCTGAGCAATTTCAAAGTCAATTACTCTAAGTCAGAGGCATTAAATATATCCCTTCCTCGCGCTTGAGCTCTCTTTATTGAAATCTAATTTCCCATTTAAATGGCGGTCTGACAATATTACCGTATATACTCGTGTATAAGCCGAGTTTTTCAGCCCAAAAATTGGGCTGAAAAGTCCCCCCCTCGGCTTATACACGAGTCACTATACAGGGTGAGTGGGGTGGGGGCTGTGTTGGGCTGGGGAGGCAGGAGGAGGCGGTGGGGATACTGTATATTGAGCGGCCCTTCACGAGGGCCCGCTCATTACATATGCACTGCATCCCCCTGTCAATCAGAGCTAGGGGGAGCAGTGCATATCGGTAGATAATGCCCCCAAACTGCTGGCACACGTCCCCCCCTGTTGTAAGGCCACCCCTGCTGAATACTTACCATCCATGGTCTTCAGCAGCACCTCCTCTGTGCTCTGGTCTTCCGTGGTCCCGTCCTCTGTGCTCCGTTCCCCGGCTGTATCATGTGACCGGCCGGGTCGCAGAAGCGATGACGTAATCGCTTCTGCGACTCACGGGGACCCCGGATGCAGCCGTGGACGGCAGCACAGAGGACGGGACCAAGGTGGACCGGAGCACAGAGGACCGGCGCGGAGGTGCTGCTGAAGACCAGGGATGGTAAGTAATCAGCAGGGGGGGCCTTACAACAGGGGGGGACGTGTGCCAGCATTTGTGTGGAGTCTGTGGGGCTGCAATACCACTGGGGCTGCAAAACCACTGGGGCTGCTGTATACAACACTGGCACTGCAATACCACGGGGGCTGCTGTATATAGGGTCTGCAATACCACTGGGGCTGCTGTATATAGGGGCTGCTGTATACACCACTCGGGCTGCAATACCACTGGGGCTGCTGTATATAGGGGCTGCAATACCACTGGGGCTGCAATACCACTGGGGCTGCTGTATATAGGGGCTGCTGTATACACCACTGGGGCTGCAATACCACTGGGGCTGCTGTATATAGGGGCTGCAATACCACTGGGGCTGCAATACCACTGGGGCTGCTGTATAGAGGGGCTGCTGTATACACCACTGGGGCTGCAATACCACTGGGGCTGCTGTATATAGGGGCTGCAATACCACTGGGGCTGCTGTATATAGGGGCTGCTGTATAAACCACTGGGGCTGCAATACCACTGGGGCTGCTGTATATAGGGGCTGCAATACCACTGGGGCTGCAATACCACTGGGGCTGCTGTATATTGGGGCTGCAATACCACTGGGGCTGCTGTATATACCACTGGGGGCTGCTGTATATACCAATGGGGCTGCTGTATATACCACTGTGGCTGCTGTATATACCACTGGGAGCTGCTGTATATACCACTGGGGGCTGCTGTATATCATACTGCTGGGGCCTGTATACCACTGCTGGGGGCTGTATACCTGTGCTGGGGTCCACCCTCGGCTTATACGCGAGTCAATAGATTTTCCCAGGTTTTGGGGGCAAAAGTAGGGGGGTCGGTTTATACACGGGTCGGCTTATACACGAGTATATACGGTAAGTATCTTTCTTGGAGTCTGGATTCCGTCTGATCTGTCCAGCCTCTTTTCCTGTAATTACCAGACTCTCCTAACTGAAGTAGAGTCACAATTAGCTGCCTATAATATCTTGAAGCTGTCTTGGTGGGGTTGGATCAACATGATTCGTATGGATATTCTTCCTCGCTTTTTATATATTTTTCAAACTGTTCCGACGACCCCTCCAGGCAGTTTCTTCTCTAAACTTCGCTCTAGTTTGACACGGTGGACGTAAAGCTAGACTTAGCATTAAGACCTTAACAACCTCAGTGACGAGGGGGGGGAACGGACTTACCTAACTTCAAAGGCTACTTCCAAGCACCATCCCTAGTCATAACCTTGGACTGGCATTTCAGGGCCGATACGAAGAGATGGATAGGTATAGAACAAGATGGTGTCCAAATACCGTTGCACTATCTTCAGTGGTTATTTTCGGTACCGGACACTGTGACGTCCACTCTCACTGATGTATCAAAGACTACTCTACACGCTTGGACTCTGACGTTTGGAGCTTTAGTCAGCGAAAAACCGCTGAGCCCGTTAACACCGCTATTCTCCAACCCATGTTTTACACCAGGGATGGAGAGGAAGGATTTTCTGGGCTGGACGAGAGAGGAGGATGTTCGAGTTGGACAGATATTACACAATGGAGGTGTACCCTTCCTGGAGGTCCTACGCCAAAGGTCGCAAACAGCAGTTATACAATGGTTGGAATACGCTCAACTCTGTTCTTTCCTGTCTTCGGTATCTCATCCCTGCAGAGTCCGATCATATTTTCTCCCTATCGAGACTCTGTTCAGACGGCACTCTCCCCCGGATCACCCTATTTCAGAGCTATATCGCATGATTATGGAAAAGACGGAAGAAGGGACAAAACATAAGTACCAAGTGAGTTGGGAGAGAGACTTGGGGAGAGAGCTATCGGTTGAGGAATGGGAAAAGAGTTTCCTTTGCACACGTTTACTGGCTTTACCGTGTGCATCACAGGAAAGAAACTATAAAGTCCTTACCCGCTGGAATCTTTGTCCAGACAGACTACATAGATTCTCACCCAATATCTCTGACAAGTGCTGGAGATGTGGACTAGCTGTTGGGGACACGATTCACATATGGTGGTCCTGTCACAAAGTGCAGGTTTTCTGGAAAAAGGTTTTCCGTAATTATAATATGATTACGGAGAAACAAATTGAGGGCACTCCTGAGGTAGCCTTATTGTCAATCATGCCGGGTTCCGCTAAGCTTATTAAAAAAGATATCCTTAGATTTTGTGTCTCAGCTGCTAGAGCTGTTATTCCTCGCCTGTGGAGGACTTCTACGCCGCCCTCCATTCTGGATTGGTATTATGAAAAGAAAGACATATTTAGAATGGAGGATCTGGCAGCGGGATGTTCTGATGGAATGTCTCGATTCAATACGACATAGATGGAATGGATCTTGTTCCATGATTCCCCCGACATTCAAATGTTGTCCAGCTGAGGCGGTGTTATTCACTGGTGGGGTGGGTGAGGGGAGGGGGTGATGCGGATACGTAGAAGCACCTTTTCTATTTACCCTAATATGTGTTTTCCTTTCCCCATAACCCGTCCTTTTTCTTGTCACCGTTTCGTGTTTAGACCTCCCCCCTTCCTCTTTCTCTCCTTCTAGTTGATTACCTCCTCTTTCTTTTTCTATACTCCGTTTCATTCCCTTTGTCATCTTCTTTCTACCTTCTCTCCTTTTAATGTAATTTTATGTAATATGCAGAATCCTCTGGCGCCTGAGAGGATAGTAGTATGTGTGAACCACAGACTATGCCATGCCAAGTCCATCATCCAGGTTTACATAGTATGATGTTCTAAGTCTTATGTTTGAGTTTATATGACAATGCATGTACCTCCTTTTTGGCACCAGTCAGTTATGTTATGAAAAGCTTTTCCCCCAGTGCAATGCATGGGTTAGTCATTCCCTAATCCGCTCTATGGACATATAGAACTACGGGATGACACAAGAAGACATTTTCTAATCCATTTTTGTACCATTATTCTAGTCATTGTTCATTGACTTTTCACATTGTACGAATATGTTGTTCGCTTGCAATTTAAAATCTTAATAAAAATAGATTTAACCAAATATTCATGTATCATGTAAATCAATCTGAAGAGATGAAGTATACGCTATAGTCCAGTATTGCCACTTTTGAGTATACGTTCTAAAAGTATGACTTCTGGTGGTAAATATACATTCGTATAAATTATGAGTTGTTATTTTTTCCATAAGCTCTTCTATTGTAGGAATTGTGTCTATTCTCCAATAAGTCGCAATTAAAGATTTTGCTGCCATTAGTATATGCAAAATAAACAACTTTTTGTCACTAGTCATATCTCATATTCCTACGAAGAACAAGGCTAGATTTCTATTTAGTAATAAATTAATTCCCATTGTAAGATTAATCAGAGCTTGAACATTAAGCCAATAATTCACCAACATCGGACAATAAATATGAACTAAAGAACCCCTGAGTCCACAACCCCTTCAACTCAAGTCAGAATTCTTCAGGTCTATTAAGGGCAATTTAGTAGGTGTAAAATACCATTTAGTTAGTATTTTGTATTGCGTTTCAATTTATGTGGTACAAGGTCTGCTGGAACTAATAAGCTTAAAAATGTCTCCAAATTCATTCAAGAGGTTTTCCCTATCTACATTTTAAATATGTTTCCAGTTCATAAATATTGTAATTCAGTTATGTCAACATCCTCATTTAGAGTTTGATATATTTTCCTCGTTTTCCAGAATGTAATATTCTTGTCACTTTTTAACATTTCTGCAATGTTTCGTGGGAATTCAAAGTTTACTTTAGTCTTTTCCAAATATGTATTAATTTGTGACCGTTTAGACCCTTCACTTTCTGGTAAATTGAATCTAATACTAATTGACCTAAAAGTTTGTAGTTTTCCTTTGAGTATTAAGTCAGAGACAATCCTGATACCTCTTTCTTTTCAAAATCTCAAATTAGCACTGGGCAAAATACTTTGAAATATTTCTATGGGGATCCAGTCTGGTTCTGTAACTTTATACACTTTTCTTGAGGCATTAACAAACATTCTCCAAATTTGCACAGTATTTTGAATAACCGTTAATTCTGTCTCTGAGCTCCTTGAGCAGTTCCTTTAACCTCATGATTCTGATTTCATCTGACTTGCACTGTGAGCTGTGAGGTCTTATATAGACAGGTGTGTGCCTTTCTAAATCAAGTTCTATCAGTTAATTAAACACAGCTGGACTCCAATGAAGGAGTAGAACCATATCAAGGAGGATCACAAGGAATTGGATTACATGTGATCTTAAAAATGAGTATCTGAGCAAAGGGTCTGAATACTTATGACCATGTGATGTTTCAGTTTTTCTCTTTAAAAACTTGCAAAAATTTCTACATTTCTGTTTTTTTCAGTCAAGATGGGGAGCAGAGTGTACATTAGTGGGAAAAAATGAACTTTTTTGAGTTTACCAAATGGCTGAAATGAAACAAAGAGTGAAAAATTGAAAGAAGTCTGAATACTTTCCGTACCCACTGTATAACAGTAATTATGGTTAGAGATCCTATAAGACATCATATTCATCAAAGCTCTACTACATATTCAGAACAATACAGAGTCTTTGTTAATTAGTGAAGTAGTACATTTATTAAGGTGATAAGTAAGCCATGAATTCTATATTTTAAACCATTAACAACTGCCAATATGTATTAAATTGGTGGTCATTAAGGAGCCTTATCTTATTCTGGCTTCACAATGCGGGTCAGATCCAATCCGAGGCTGTCAGGATGAACCTGACTGCCCCGGATCGGATCAGCACACAGAACCGGAGGGCTAATATGCCCTCCGGTCCGGTGTGCGCCCGCACGCAGCTGCCGACACTGATGATTCAGGACCGCGGCTGGCAGGGAGCTAGCCGTGGTTCTGAAACAACAGCGGCGTTCAGCCGCAGGGGTCCGGTTCCCGGATTGTCCCGGACCGGGGCAATCCGGCCCCATAGGCTCCCATGTTAGGGAGCGCTGGATTGCCCCAGATTTGGGAGGATCCGGGAGAATCCGGGGAAATCCCGGACAATCCGGGAATTCCCAATTAGAGGAGATGTTCTCCTCTCGAACACCAAAACGCTGCAAACAGAGTTTTTGTGTCCGTGGGAGAAAACTGAATTCTCCTGGTTTGCCCCCGGACATATAGAAACCGGATGGCAGAGAGCTGCCATTCGGCTTCTATCCGGCCCCATAGGCTACTATGGAGCCAAAAACCGGTCCGGGGCTGTCTGGTTTACATGGACAGCCTCGGATCGGATGCATTCCGCAGTGTGAAGCCGCCCTCAGTGCTGTTGTAAAATGACAGAGAAAAATAATGGTATAGCCCCCCCAGAGTGATCGCCTTTACTCAACAAATACAAGATAAGGTACTTTCCGTACCCACTATATAACAGTAATTATGGTTACAGATCCTAAAAGGCATCATAGTCATCAAAGCTCTAGTACAGATTCAGAACAATACAGAGTCTTTGTTAATTAGTTAATGAAGTAGTAAATTTATTAAGTTGATAAGTAAGCCATGAATTCTATATTTTAAACCATTAACAACTGCCAATATGTATTAAATTGGTGGTCATTAAGGAACCTTATAATCAGTGTTGCTGTAAAATGGCAGACAAAAATAAGGGTATCGTGCCCCCAGAGTGATCGCCTTTACTCAACTTGTGCTGGGCCTTTCTCTTTTCCCCTTGTACCAGTCCTGGGAGAAAAGAGAGATAAGGTTAAACTATATCCAAAGTGCTGTCTAGTCAGTGAAAAAAGAATCAAATTTGGAGATCAATTTCTACAAATCCTTTCCAAATCTCCAGATCACCCTCCTATATCATCCCCCTAATCAGTTTCATTTTTTTATTATTTTTTTGTAATAATTATTTATTGCTCGCTGTTTTTCTTTCTTTTCCATATCTACTATACAATTGCCCTCAGTGGCGCAACTAGAGTCTGGAGGGCCCCGGTGCGAAATTCAGACCTGGCCCCCCCCCTTCATGCACACGATGATTGGATGTAAGGGCCCCGTGTAACGTTCTAAGTTCTATAAAGACTCACAAATTGACCCCTCTATGTATTAATGTCCCTCATGCTATATATGGTCATCCTACTGGAATATGGAGCTTATGCTTTTATATATGTCTCCCATCTTGCTATATATGGTCTCCCTCCTGGAATATGGCCCTTATCATGGTATACCGTATATACTCGTGTATAAGCCGAGTTTTTCAGCCCAAAAATTGGGCTGAAAAGTCACCCCCTCGGCTTATACACGGGTCAATACGGTAATATATGTGTGGGGGCTGTGTCCGGGTGCTGGGGAGGCTGGAGGAGGCGGGGGGAGGCTGATGACTGAGCGGCCCGTCACGTGGGGCCGCTCATTAGATATGCACGGCTCCCCCCGCCCATCACAGCGGCAGGGGGAGCCGTGCATACAGCCCCCCCCAGTGTATACAGGCAGCCCCCCAGTGGCACTAGCCCCCCCCATCATGGAAAGAGCCCCCACACTTGGCAGAGCCCCCCCCCCGATGCTTTACCATCCAGTGTCGCCGCGGGTCCTGCGCGCTGTCATCCCGGTCTCACGTGACCCGGCGCGCTGACGTCATTCCACAGCGACCGCCGGGTCACATGAGACCGGGAAGACAGCGCGGGAGGAAGGACGCGACAGCCCGCGGTGATGAAGACGCTGGATGGTAAGTTAATGCAGCCGGGGGGGGGCGGCTCTGCACAGTGTGGGGGGCTCTTTCCATGATGGGGGGGCTAGTGCCACTGCGGGGCTGCCTGTATACACCTTGGGGCCAGCTGTATACCCCTGGGGCCAGCTGTATACCCCTGGGGCCAGCTGTATACCCCTGGGGCCAGCTGTATACCCCTGGGGCCAGCTGTATACCTCTGGGGCCAGCTGTATACCCCTGGGGCCAGCTGTATACCCCTGGGACCAGCTGTATACCCATGGGGCCAGCTGTATACCCCTGGGGCCTTCTGTATACCCCTGGGGCCAGCTGTATACCTCTGGGGCCTGCTGTATACCTCTGGGGCCTGCTGTATACCCCTGGGGCCTGCTGTATACCCCTGGGGCCAGCTGTATACCCCTGGGGCCAGCTGTATACCCCTGGGGCCAGCTGTATACCTCTGGGGCCTGCTGTATACCTCTGGGGCCTGCTGTATACCTCTGGGGCCTGCTGTATATACCCTGGGGCCTGCTGTATACCTCTGGGGCCTGCTTTATATACTCTGGGGCCTGCTGTATACCTCTGGGGCCTGCTGTATATACCCTGGGGCCTGCTGTATACCTCTGGGGCCTGCTGTATATACTCTGGGGCCTGCTGTATACCTCTGGGGCCTGCTGTATATACCCTGGGGTCTGCTGTATATACCCTGGGGCCTGCTGTATACCTCTGGGGTCTGCTGTATATACTCTGGGGCCTGCTGTATACCTCTGGGGCCTGCTGTATATACTCTGGGGCCTGCTGTATATACTCTGGGGCCTGCTGTATATACTCTGGGGCCTGCTGTATATACCCTGGGGTCTGCTGTATATACCCTGGGGCCTGCTGTATACCTCTGGGGCCTGCTGTATACCTCTGGGGCCTGCTGTATATACTCTGGGGCCTGCTGTATATACTCTGGGGCCTGCTGTATACCTCTGGGGCCTGCTCTATACCTCTGGGGCCTGCTGTATATACTCTGGGGCCTGCTGTATATACTCTGGGGCCTGCGGTATACCTCTGGGGCCTGCTGTATATACTCTGGGGCCTGCTGTATATACCCTGGGGTCTGCTGTATATACCCTGGGGCCTGCTGTATACCTCTGGGCCTGCTGTATACCTCTGGGACCTGCTGTATACCTCTGGGGCCTGCTGTATATTCTCTGGGGCCTGCTGTATACCTCTGGGGCCTGCTGTATATACCCTGGGCCTGCTGTATATACCCTGGGGCCTGCTGTATATACCCTGGGGCCTGCTGTATATACCCTGGGGCCTGCTGTATATGCCTCTGGGGCCTGCTGTTTATACCTTTAGGGATGCTGTATATACCACTGGGGGGGATGCTGTATACTACCACTGGGGAGGCTGCTGTATACTTCCACTGGGGGGGATGCTGTATACTACCACTGGGGAGGCCTGTATACCACACTGCTGGGGGCTGTATACCTGTGCTGGGGTCCACCCTCGGCTTATACATGAGTCAATAGGTTTTCCCAGGTTTTGGGGTCAAAAGTAGGGGGGTCGGCTTATACACGGGTCGGCTTATACACGAGTATATACGGTATATGTCCCCCATCCTGGTATATATGGTCTTTGTCCTGGCGCCATGATAGTCCTCTAATTATTATAATGTATCCCCAAATTCCTCCATATATTACAATAGACCCCCATAGTCCTCCATGTATTATAATGCATCCCATAGTCCCCCATTCATAAGGTAGCCCCAATAGTCATCCAATTATTATAATGTACCCCTACTATCCTACATATAGTAGCCTCATAGTCCTCCATATAGTATAATACAGTCTCACAGCCCTCCATATAATATAATGCAGCCTAATAGCCCTCCATATATTATAATGCAACCTCACAGCCCTCTATACAGTATAATACAGGCTCAGTTCTCCATGTAGTGAAGCCTCTATAGTACAGCCTTATATATCCAGCCTGATAGCTCTCCATATAGTACAGCCTCATATAGTGCAGTGTTATATATATATATATATATATATATTTATATATATATATATATATATATATATATATATATATATATATATATATAGAAAACCAAGAAAAACGAAAAAGCACAGCAGTATACAGCGGGTGCAAGGCCCTCCTACCACTTCACTGGTTGTTGTTTAAGATGAAAAAATGAAGGGCAGCACTTCCTTTAGTGTATCCATGTGGGTTTATTTTGTCCTAGGACTGCGACGTTTCGGCACACAGCCTTCCTCTAGCAGTGACAAACAGTTCTAGTGCTCACATATATATAGCTCCCATACAAGGGGCTTACAATAATATAATTAGTACAAAAAATAGTGTAAAAAGTCATATACATATAAAGTTCCATATACTGTGCAAAGTGATCTGTGAATCATAAAGTGCATATAGTGATATTATACGGCAAACATCTATATTGTAACCGATATCTTACATTTCATATTAATTACCGTAGTAATTTCCAGTACAGATGTTACTTATCTGTTAATTAGAAGACCCCACGTTGCAACTATGTACCGCCACTTCCGTCATCTTAATTTCGGCGTTCTCCTCATTCTAATGCGCATGCTCCGTGTGAATACTTCAGTCCCATCAAGGCGAAATTGCGTGCCCAGTCCTAGATCCCGCGCATGTGTATTGCGAGTCGGGAACTTCCCATACACCCACTGCAGTTGCGCAGTAGTGTAGATGAAGTCACTACTCCTAACTTCATTCCCGCGCCTGCGCTCTCTCCTCCGTTATTCTCGGGCGCCATCTTTGCTTTCTCGCGATTGCGCAGTGATACAGGCACTCGTTCTTAGAACTTGTGCTCATAAACCTAATGATTAGGAGAGTTAAGGCGCACATTAACTGCTATTTACGCAGTGATGTAGGGAATATAGAACTTCATATATGTATCTAAATGTTTCTCTTCCGAAAGTTGCCCAAATCACTTTAGTATCCCAATACAAGTGTACACATTAGGCAATTATAAACAAAGAATATATGGAGGTGATCTATGTCCTATAAAGGAAACCATTCATGGTCCATACTAAAGTCACCGCCCTGGTGGGCTTTTGACAGTTAAGTATGTTTTTTGCATACAAATAACCACAAAGTGTTATCCTGTTTAAGTGACCAGACCATGTTTCTACCAAAGACATTATATACACAAGGACTTGATCATAACAATTATATTTTATTCAGTCACTCATTATACAAGGGCACTAATACTGATAGGACATCTGATATCACACTGGATAACAATTGCAATTGGAATGACATGTGTACAGACAAGTTGCAGCTTGTGGAGTCCTCTGTACAGATCTGAAAAATAAAAAATAAAAATATTTTCAGTAAAAAAAATTTTAAAAGCATTATTTCAAAATGAATTACCAGATCATACTTTTAACTGATGTTTATCAACCTACACTTGTGGTTGATGAGAGTTTAATATCAAGGGATTAGTATTTTATAACAGGCTATGTATCTTATAATCCACGTTTAGACCATTCGGTCGTAATCTATTGAGTCTATGGATCCATTCCATTTCTCTTTTTAACAACAATTTCTGTCGATCTCCTCCCCGTCTTTGTATGGGAATTGCATCTATTAGACGAAACCTCAGATCTTTTTCCGTATGCCCCATTTCCACAAAGTGTTTGGGGATCGGTAGATCCTTCCTTTTCTTTTTTATGGTATGTCGGTGATGAGCAATACGTGTCTTAAAATCCCACGTTGTCTCACCGACATACCACAAAGAACAGGGACACTCGATAAGGTAGACAACATAATCAGACGAACAGGTCAAATAATGCTTGATTTCAAATCTCTGCCCTGTTTTTGGATGCACAAAATGTGAGCCTTTATTCATCAGCCTACAGTTAATACATGAGAGACAGGGGTAACACCCTACTCTCTTAGCCCCTGTCAAATACATTTGTCCATCCTTTTTTATAGGCCCAATGTCTGAGCGTATCAATTTGTCCCTCAGACATTGGTTTTGTCTATAAGAAAAAAGTGGCGGTTCATTAAATTCTTTTACATGAGGTAAGCATCTCCCCAACATCTTCCAATGCTTGCGTATTATGCTCGCAACTTCTCTACTCTCTTCACTATATGTGGAAACAAATGGCACTCTTTTTAGTTGTTTCTTGTTGTTTTTCTCCGCCAAAACATCTGACCTGGCCAATTTCAGCACTTTTTCTTTCTGTTCTCCCAATAGTTTTTTTGGGTATCCCCTTGCATAAAATTTATTCATCATTATTCCAAGTGCTGCT
This sequence comes from Allobates femoralis, assembly GCA_033576535.1. NCBI lineage: Eukaryota > Metazoa > Chordata > Amphibia > Anura > Aromobatidae > Allobates > Allobates femoralis. The sequence continues at coordinate 133,278,035 of JARQOC010000009.1, read as the reverse complement.
TCTTGTTCTTTCTCATCACTTACTATTTTTTTGACTCTTGTCATTTGGCTAAAAGGGATAGATTTAATGGTATTTATTGGGTGCTGGCTAGTAAAATGTAACAGGTCATTTCTATCTGTTTCTTTCACATACAATTTCGTTGTAAATTCATTATCCTGATATAGAACCTGTACATCTAAAAATTGTATGGAGGATTTTGACCACACTAAGGTAAACTTAATTGTCTCATCTATATTATTTAAGTAATCATGGAAACAATGTAATGCATCCTCTGTTCCTGTCCATATGAGGAAGACATCGTCTATGTATCTCCACCACGTAGCTACCTCTTCATAGTGGTGGGACACATAGACGAAGTCTTCCTCAATTACCCGCATGACTATATTCGCATAGGCTGGGGCCATATTGGCCCCCATTGCTGTACCTCTGCATTGTAGGAAATAATCATCCCCAAATAAAAAATAATTATTTCGCAAAACCAATTCCAGAAGGTCCAGTACTAACTGACAGGCATTATTGGAAAACTCCGTTTCCTTTAGTTTTTTCTTTATGGCAGCCAGGCCTCGTTCATTGTCTATGGAAGTATAAAGCGAGACGACATCGAAAGATGCCAATATCACTTCCCCACTTACTGACAGGGAGTTCAGTTTACGTAAAAAATCTCCTGTATCCTTTACATATGAGTCAGCTTCTCTTGCTATAGGGTTCAATACCCTATCAAGGAATACTCCTATGTTAGAAAGAATAGAGTTTGTGCCCGAGACTATTGGACGGCCCGGTGGGTCCACCAGAGACTTATGGATTTTTGGGAGCACGTATAATACAGGTGTTGTAGGATATTGTATTGTCATAAAATCAAGGAGATCCTGATCTATCAAACCCTCATGTAATGCCTTTGTCAGGACTGCCTCGATTCTATGTGCTATGTCAAACTTAGGATCCCTATCCAGTCTCCGGTAGACCCCCGGGTCATCCAATTGTCTCTTGATCTCTTTAATATACATGACCCTGTCCATGACGACAACAGCCCCTCCTTTGTCTGCTTTTTTAACTATAATGCTGTCGTCACGAACAAGGTCATTAAGAGCTATTACCTCCTCTGTCTTAATATTGGGCTTCCTAAATACTTTGATCTTTTTATTTTTTAATATATCAACCTCTTTATTAACAGCTGTAATAAATGAATCAATCACAGTAGAATTAACCGGAGGTATGAATTTACTCTTTTTCCTCATACCTAGGCACCCCATATCAAAATCACATGTCATTACTCTAGCCTTATTCTCTTTAGCACTGAACCACTCCTTCAACTTTAATGATCTGAAAAAATACTGCAGGTCTAGTGACAATTGAAAAAAATCAGTGTGTGCATTTGGACCAAAGCCCAAGCACTTATTTAGAACAGATTTCTGCATCTCAGTTAATACCTTACTCGACAAGTTCACCACTAAGTCCTCTTTCAATTTTTCGGTGGGGGTTTCCTCTGTTGTTTCAATCTTCCCCGCTTGTCTTTTTTGTTGCCGGTGGTGTCTCCTTCCTCCTCTTCTTTTCCTCCGTTTTTCTTTAGATCTATATCTATGAACAAAGTCCATTATAGGATATATCTTTCCACATGTACAAAATAGGTTAGATCTATTACCACCTGTATTCCGCCATTTCCCCACACCCTCTCGCTGCCAATTATATATGTTTCCACTTGAGTAGTCCTCTGTGTCTCTCAACCACTTTCTCCTTTTTCCCTCCTCCAGGTCTAACCGTAGTTTGGTAATGCGTGTATTGACCTGTTCCTTGAACTTCGCCATTTCCTCCTCCTTCAGAATGTCCTGTAATTTGGTATCTATACCTTCTTGTTCTATCAAAATTCTCTTTAATTCATGTTGTAAAAAGTCAATATTGACCAATAATAGATCCATCCCATACTTATTTGAAATTTTGCAAAACTGGGAACAGAAAAATGAATCCCCAAACATCAAATTTGGTCTCACATTAGATCTCAAGCCTCGTGGTATCATTTTTGCCTTGTAGTATTCTGACATAGTGGATAAGTGCAGTTGCGTTGTCAAAACCTTCCTAGCTAGGTTTTCATATTTCTGTTTCAGATCTATAGTAGAAGGGATACTTAAAAAAACTGCATCCACATCAATACCCTTGAATATACGATCCTCATCTTCCACTGTGTAGCTCAAAGTCCCAGGTTCATAGTTATTCTCCATAACCCACTTCAAGTAATAAAAAACAATTGAAAAAATAACAGTGCAATGTTTCGTGAGAAAAAATAGAAAACCAAGAAAAACGAAAAAGCACAGCAGTATACAGCGGGTGCAAGGCCCTCCTACCACTTCACTGGTTGTTGTTTAAGATGAAAAAATGAAGGGCAGCACTTCCTTTAGTGTATCCATGTGGGTTTATTTTGTCCTAGGACTGCGACGTTTCGGCACACAGCCTTCCTCTAGCAGTGACAAACAGTTCTAGTACTCACATATATATAGCTCCCATACAAGGGGCTTACAATAATATAATTAGTACAAAAAATAGTGTAAAAAGTCATATACATATAAAGTTCCATATACTGTGCAAAGTGATCTGTGAATCATAAAGTGCATATAGTGATATTATACGGCAAACATCTATATTGTAACCGATATCTTACATTTCATATTAATTAGTAATTTCCAGTACAGATGTTACTTATCTGTTAATTAGAAGACCCCACGTTGCAACTATGTACCGCCACTTCCGCCATCTTAATTTCGGCGTTCTCCTCATTCTAATGCACATGCTCCGTGTGAATACTTCAGTCCCATCAAGGCGAAATCGCGTGCCCAGTCCTAGATCCCGCGCATGTGTATTGCGAGTCGGGAACTTCCCATACACCCACTGCAGTTGCGCAGTAGTGTAGATGAAGTCACTACTCCTAACTTCATTCCCGCGCCTGCGCTCTCTCCTCCGTTATTCTCGGGCGCCATCTTTGCTTTCTCGCGATTGCGCAGTGATACAGGCACTCGTTCTTAGAACTTGTGCTCATAAACCTAATGATTAGGAGAGTTAAGGCGCACATTAACTGCTATTTACGCAGTGATGTAGGGAATATAGAACTTCATATATGTATCTAAATGTTTCTCTTCCGAAAGTTGCCCAAATCACTTTAGTATCCCAATACAAGTGTACACATTAGGCAATTATAAACAAAGAATATATGGAGGTGATCTATGTCCTATAAAGGAAACCATTCATGGTCCATACTAAAGTCACCGCCCTGGTGGGCTTTTGACAGTTAAGTATGTTTTTTGCATACAAATAACCACAAAGTGTTATCCTGTTTAAGTGACCAGACCATGTTTCTACCAAAGACATTATATACACAAGGACTTGATCATAACAATTATATTTTATTCAGTCACTCATTATACAAGGGCACTAATACTGATAGGACATCTGATATCACACTGGATAACAATTGCAATTGGAATGACATGTGTACAGACAAGTTGCAGCTTGTGGAGTCCTCTGTACAGATCTGAAAAATAAAAAATAAAAATATTTTCAGTAAAAAAATTTTTAAAAGCATTATTTCAAAATGAATTACCAGATCATACTTTTAACTGATGTTTATCAACCTACACTTGTGGTTGATGAGAGTTTAATATCAAGGGATTAGTATTTTATAACAGGCTATGTATCTTATAATCCACGTTTAGACCATTCGGTCGTAATCTATTGAGTCTATGGATCCATTCCATTTCTCTTTTTAACAACAATTTCTGTCGATCTCCTCCCCGTCTTTGTATGGGAATTGCATCTATTAGACGAAACCTCAGATCTTTTTCCGTATGCCCCATTTCCACAAAGTGTTTGGGGATCGGTAGATCCTTCCTTTTCTTTTTTATGGTATGTCGGTGATGAGCAATACGTGTCTTAAAATCCCACGTTGTCTCACCGACATACCACAAAGAACAGGGACACTCGATAAGGTAGACAACATAATCAGACGAACAGGTCAAATAATGCTTGATTTCAAATCTCTGCCCTGTTTTTGGATGCACAAAATGTGAGCCTTTATTCATCAGCCTACAGTTAATACATGAGAGACAGGGGTAACACCCTACTCTCTTAGCCCCTGTCAAATACATTTGTCCATCCTTTTTTATAGGCCCAATGTCTGAGCGTATCAATTTGTCCCTCAGACATTGGTTTCGTCTATAAGAAAAAAGTGGCGGTTAATTAAATTCTTTTACATGAGGTAAGCATCTCCCCAACATCTTCCAATGCTTGCGTATTATGCTCGCAACTTCTCTACTCTCTTCACTATATGTGGAAACAAATGGCACTCTTTTTAGTTGTTTCTTGTTGTTTTTCTCCGCCAAAACATCTGACCTGGCCAATTTCAGCACTTTTTCTTTCTGTTCTCCCAATAGTTTTTTTGGGTATCCCCTTGCATAAAATTTATTCATCATTATTCCAAGTGCTGCTTCTTGTTCTTTCTCATCACTTACTATTTTTTTGACTCTTGTCATTTGGCTAAAAGGGATAGATTTAATGGTATTTATTGGGTGCTGGCTAGTAAAATGTAACAGGTCATTTCTATCTGTTTCTTTCACATACAATTTCGTTGTAAATTCATTATCCTGATATAGAACCTGTACATCTAAAAATTGTATGGAGGAATTTGACCACACTAAGGTAAACTTAATTGTCTCATCTATATTATTTAAGTAATCATGGAAACAATGTAATGCATCCTCTGTTTCTGTCCATATGAGGAAGACATCGTCTATGTATCTCCACCACGTAGCTACCTCTTCATAGTGGTGGGACACATAGACGAAGTCTTCCTCAATTACCCGCATGACTATATTCGCATAGGCTGGGGCCATATTGGCCCCCATTGCTGTACCTCTGCATTGTAGGAAATAATCATCCCCAAATAAAAAATAATTATTTCGCAAAACCAATTCCAGAAGGTCCAGTACTAACTGACAGGCATTATTGGAAAACTCCGTTTCCTTTAGTTTTTTCTTTATGGCAGCCAGGCCTCGTTCATTGTCTATGGAAGTATAAAGCGAGACGACATCGAAAGATGCCAATATCACTTCCCCACTTACTGACAGGGAGTTCAGTTTACGTAAAAAATCTCCTGTATCCTTTACATATGAGTCAGCTTCTCTTGCTATAGGGTTCAATACCCTATCAAGGAATACTCCTATGTTAGAAAGAATAGAGTTTGTGCCCGAGACTATTGGACGGCCCGGTGGGTCCACCAGAGACTTATGGATTTTTGGGAGCACGTATAATACAGGTGTTGTAGGATATTGTATTGTCATAAAATCAAGGAGATCCTGATCTATCAAACCCTCATGTAATGCCTTTGTCAGGACTGCCTCGATTCTATGTGCTATGTCAAACTTAGGATCCCTATCCAGTCTCCGGTAGACCCCCGGGTCATCCAATTGTCTCTTGATCTCTTTAATATACATGACCCTGTCCATGACGACAACAGCCCCTCCTTTGTCTGCTTTTTTAACTATAATGCTGTCGTCACGAACAAGGTCATTAAGAGCTATTACCTCCTCTGTCTTAATATTGGGCTTCCTAAATACTTTGATCTTTTTATTTTTTAATATATCAACCTCTTTATTAACAGCTGTAATAAATGAATCAATCACAGTAGAATTAACCGGAGGTATGAATTTACTCTTTTTCCTCATACCTAGGCACCCCATATCAAAATCACATGTCATTACTCTAGCCTTATTCTCTTTAGCACTGAACCACTCCTTCAACTTTAATAATAATAATAATAATAATAATAATAATCAACTTTTTTGCGAAATAATTATTTTTTATTTGGGGATGATTATTTCCTACAATGCAGAGGTACAGCAATGGGGGCCAATATGGCCCCAGCCTATGCGAATATAGTCATGCGGGTAATTGAGGAAGACTTCGTCTATGTGTCCCACCACTATGAAGAGGTAGCTACGTGGTGGAGATACATAGACGATGTCTTCCTCATATGGACAGGAACAGAGGATGCATTACATTGTTTCCATGATTACTTAAATAATATAGATGAGACAATTAAGTTTACCTTAGTGTGGTCAAAATCCTCCATACAATTTTTAGATGTACAGGTTCTATATCAGGATAATGAATTTACAACGAAATTGTATGTGAAAGAAACAGATAGAAATGACCTGTTACATTTTACTAGCCAGCACCCAATAAATACCATTAAATCTATCCCTTTTAGCCAAATGACAAGAGTCAAAAAAATAGTAAGTGATGAGAAAGAACAAGAAGCAGCACTTGGAATAATGATGAATAAATTTTATGCAAGGGGATACCCAAAAAAACTATTGGGAGAACAGAAAGAAAAAGTGCTGAAATTGGCCAGGTCAGATGTTTTGGCGGAGAAAAACAACAAGAAACAACTAAAAAGAGTGCCATTTGTTTCCACATATAGTGAAGAGAGTAGAGAAGTTGCGAGCATAATACGCAAGCATTGGAAGATGTTGGGGAGATGCTTACCTCATGTAAAAGAATTTAATGAACCGCCACTTTTTTCTTATAGACGAAACCAATGTCTGAGGGACAAATTGATACGCTCAGACATTGGGCCTATAAAAAAGGATGGACAAATGTATTTGACAGGGGCTAAGAGAGTAGGGTGTTACCCCTGTCTCTCATGTATTAACTGTAGGCTGATGAATAAAGGCTCACATTTTGTGCATCCAAAAACAGGGCAGAGATTTGAAATCAAGCATTATTTGACCTGTTCGTCTGATTATGTTGTCTACCTTATCGAGTGTCCCTGTTCTTTGTGGTATGTCGGTGAGACAACGTGGGATTTTAAGACACGTATTGCTCATCACCGACATACCATAAAAAAGAAAAGGAAGGATCTACCGATCCCCAAACACTTTGTGGAAATGGGGCATACGGAAAAAGATCTGAGGTTTCGTCTAATAGATGCAATTCCCATACAAAGACGGGGAGGAGATCGACAGAAATTGTTGTTAAAAAGAGAAATGGAATGGATCCATAGACTCAATAGATTACGACCGAATGGTCTAAACGTGGATTATAAGATACATAGCCTGTTATAAAATACTAATCCCTTGATATTAAACTCTCATCAACCACAAGTGTAGGTTGATAAACATCAGTTAAAAGTATGATCTGGTAATTCATTTTGAAATAATGCTTTTAAAAATTTTTTTACTGAAAATATTTTTATTTTTTATTTTTCAGATCTGTACAGAGGACTCCACAAGCTGCAACTTGTCTGTACACATGTCATTCCAATTGCAATTGTTATCCAGTGTGATATCAGATGTCCTATCAGTATTAGTGCCCTTGTATAATGAGTGACTGAATAAAATATAATTGTTATGATCAAGTCCTTGTGTATATAATGTCTTTGGTAGAAACATGGTCTGGTCACTTAAACAGGATAACACTTTGTGGTTATTTGTATGCAAAAAACATACTTAACTGTCAAAAGCCCACCAGGGCGGTGACTTTAGTATGGACCATGAATGGTTTCCTTTATAGGACATAGATCACCTCCATATATTCTTTGTTTATAATTGCCTAATGTGTACACTTGTATTGGGATACTAAAGTGATTTGGGCAACTTTCGGAAGAGAAACATTTAGATACATATATGAAGTTCTATATTCCCTACATCACTGCGTAAATAGCAGTTAATGTGCGCCTTAACTCTCCTAATCATTAGGTTTATGAGCACAAGTTCTAAGAACGAGTGCCTGTATCACTGCGCAATCGCGAGAAAGCAAAGATGGCGCCCGAGAATAACGGAGGAGAGAGCGCAGGCGCGGGAATGAAGTTAGGAGTAGTGACTTCATCTACACTACTGCGCAACTGCAGTGGGTGTATGGGAAGTTCCCGACTCGCAATACACATGCGCGGGATCTAGGACTGGGCACGCGATTTCGCCTTGATGGGACTGAGGTATTCACACAGAGCATGCGCATTAGAATGAGGAGAACGCCGAAATTAAGATGGCGGAAGTGGCGGTACATAGTTGCAACGTGGGGTCTTCTAATTAACAGATAAGTAACATCTGTACTGGAAATTACTAATTAATATGAAATGTAAGATATCAGTTACAATATAGATGTTTGCCGTATAATATCACTATATGCACTTTATGATTCACAGATCACTTTGCACAGTATATGGAACTTTATATGTATATGACTTTTTACACTATTTTTTGTACTAATTATATTATTGTAAGCCCCTTGTATGGGAGCTATATATATGTGAGCACTAGAACTGTTTGTCACTGCTAGAGGAAGGCTGTGTGCCGAAACGTCGCAGTCCTAGGACAAAATAAACCCACATGGATACACTAAAGGAAGTGCTGCCCTTCATTTTTTCATCTTATATATATATATATATATATATATATATATATATAATATATATATATACTAGCTGTGAGCCCGATTCTAAAGAATCGGGTAGTCTAGAATCCATATATAGTTTATTTACTAATATTTAGGGGAGTGCGGTGAAATTAATTGTGTGTATACAGGTGGCTCAGTGGGTAGCAGAGTATACGGTGGCTCAGTGGTTAGCAGTGTATATGGTGGCTCAGTGGTTAGCACTGTATATGGTGGGTCAGTGGTTAGCACTGTATACGGTGGTTCAGTGGTTAGCACTGTATAGGTGGCTCAGTGGTTAGCACTGTATATGGTGGCTCAGTGGTTAGCACTGTATATGGTGGCTCAGTGGTTAGCACTGTATATGGTGGCTCAGTGGTTAGCACTGTATATAGTGGCTCAGTGGTTAGCACTGTATATGGTGGCTCAGTGGTTAGCAGTGTATATGGTGGCTCAGTGGTTAGCACTGTACGGTGGCTCAGTGGTTAACACTGTATATGGTGGCTCGGTGGTTAGCACTGTATATGGTGGCTCAGTGGTTAGCACTGTATATGGTGGCTCAGTGGTTAGCACTGTATACGGTGGCTCAGTGGTTAGCACTGTATGGTGGCTCAGTGGTTAGCACTGTATATGGTGGCTCAGTGGTTAGCACTGTATATGGTGGCTCAGTGGTTAGCACTGTATATGGTGGCTCAGTGGTTAGCACTGTATATGGTGGCTCAGTGGTTAGCACTGTATATGGTGGCTCAGTGGTTAGCACTGTATATGGTGGCTCAGTGTTTAGCACTGTATATGATGGCTCAGTGGTTAGCACTGTATACGGTGGCTCAGTGGTTAGCACTGTATATGGTGGCTCAGTGGTTAGCACTGCGCGGTTGGTCAGTGGTTAGCACTGTATATGGTGGCTCAGTGGTTTGCACTGCGCGGTGGCTCAGTGGTTAGCACAGCGCGGTGGCTCAGTGATTAGCACTGTGCGGTGGCTCAGTGGTTAGCACTTTAGCACTGTGCGGTGGCTCAGTGGTTAGTAGTGCGCGGTGGCTCAGTGGTTAGCAGTGTACGGTGGCTCAGTGGTTAGCAGGAGTATGGTGGCTCAGTGGTTAGCAGTGAGTGGGGTGGGCAGAGTGGTCAGCGCAGTGCGGCGGGCAGAATGGTCAGCGCAGTGCGGCGGGCAGAGTGGTCAGCAGAGGACAGAGGCACTCTGACTGTCATACTTACCAGCGGGTCATCGTCTTCCCCGCCACGGCATTTTCACTCCGCCATCGCCAGCATGTTGGCTCCACTCATGCAGAGCATTGCTCCTGTGCAGGCTCCTCTCTGCTGAGTATTGCTCCTGTGCAGCCTCCTCTCTGCAGAGCATTGTTCCTGTGCAGCCTCCTCCTCTCTGCAGAGCATTGCTCCTGTGCAGCCTTCTTCTCTCTGAAGAGCATTGCTCCTGTGCAGCCTCCCCTCATGCAGAGCAATGCTCCTGTGCAGCCTCCTCTGTGCAGAGCATTGCTCCTGTGCAGCCTCCTCTCTGCAGAGCATTGCTCCTGTGCAGCCTCCTTACTGTAGAGCATTGCTCCTGTGCAGCCTCCTCTCTGCAGAGTATTGCTCCTGTGCAGCCTCCTCTGTGCAGAGCATTGCTCCTGTGCACGCCTCCTCTCTGCAGAGCATTGCTCCTGTGCAGCCTCCTCTCTGCAGAGCATTGCTCCTGTGCAGGCTCCTCTCTGCAGAGCAATGCTCCTGTGCAGCCTCCTCTGTGCAGAGCATTGCTCCTGTGAAGCCTCCTCCCTGCAGAGCATTGCTCCTGGGCAGCCTCCTGTCTGCAGAGCATTGCTCCTGGGCAGCCTCCTGTCTGCAGAGCATTGCTCCTGGGCAGCCTCCTGTCTGCAGAGCATTGCTCCTGTGTAGCCTCCTCTCTGCAGAGCAATGCTCCTGTGCAGCCTCCTCTCTGCAGAGCATTGCTCCTGTGCAGCCTCTTCTCTGCAGAGCAATGCTCCTGTGCAGCCTCCTCTCTGCAGAGCATTGCTCCTGTGCAGCCTCCTCTCTGCAGAGCAATGCTCCTGTGCAGCCTCCTCTCTGCAGAGCATTGCTGCTGTGCAGCCTCCTCTGTGCAGAGCATTGCTGCTGTGCAGCCTCCCCTCTGCAGAGCATTGCTCCTGTGCAGCCTCCTCTCACCTGTATCCTGGTGATCAGCTCTTGGGGGCTCAGTCCGGGGTCCTCTGTCAGCTCTATGTTCCCTTGTCATTGCAGGCTGTCAGAGGCAGAGAATCAGTGATGAGGACACGTCTGATGTGAGACAGCGGCATGATGTCTCCTGTGCTGACAGTGCAGCAATGAAAGTGCCTGTGATGATGTCACAGTCATGTGATATAGCCCCGCCCATACCAGTGACATCATCTCAGGTCCTGGAAGGAGAGAGACAGAGACTCTGCAAGGACTCGCAAAGGCATTGCGAGTGAGGAGAGACTCTGCAAGGACTCGCAAAGGCATTGCGAGTGTGGCAGCCACGCACACGACGACGGAAACACTGCCGAATATGACGGAAGTGGCCTTAGGGTAATTATATATTAGATAGTGTAGTCTACTGTAACTATTTCAAATAATCCCAGTATACTAGCCAGACACAGACACCGGCCAAAAGACACTTTTTTGTAATCCATTGCATACCATTTCATTCAGCATTTTTACAGCGTATTTTCCCTATTCAAATGAATGGGAATTGCAAATGAAAATGCTGCAAAAATGCTCAGAAAAACATATAAAACATGCAGATTTTTTCCGGCCAACATTTTAATTTTTGATGCTAACCAATCTTTAGGAAAAACTGTGTGAACAAACCCTATAGGGGTTCTCTGAAAATGTAAGGCAAATTTGCAGAGATGATAAATCCCCTGCACAGTGGTGTAACTTGAAGCTCATGAGTCCCAATGCAAATGCTCCAACGGAGCCCCCAATTATTGCAAATCTTTACTAGTACTAGTCTTTTCTATACGCCAAAAGGACTTTTGGGGCCCTCAAGGCTTCGAGGCCTGGGTGCATTTACAACCCCTGCACCTATTGTAGTTCTGCCCCAGTTCCCACAGCTCCAGTGCCAATTCTCTGGTGTCTGACAGTCTTGGCATTTGGCTTCAGTGATCCTACAGCTGCACCTTATGCTATAGATGCAAAATGAATAATGACCAGCAGGGACACCGAAGCTTCAGCATTGAAGCCAGAGGGCATCTAGCAGGGTAGTTTGGGGGATGCGTATGCAACATGTGTTTTTTTCTGCCTCATTCTCTTATCTCAATGGTAAATACAATTAATTATTTTACTCTTTCCTTTTAACAAACATCCTCTATGAATCTCAACACTTGTGTTTTTTCTTCATACCTGTTCTCACTTCTATGAATTGATGTCCACAACTGAACAGTATGTTCCAGAATAGGCTGTACTAATGCTTTGTAAATTGGTTGCATGATACCCATTGTCCAGCGAGTTCATACATCTGTTAATAAATGACATTATCCTATTGGCCTTAGAAGTTATTGATTGACATTGTATGCAGTTATTTAATTTGTGATCTACAAGTAAACCCAGATCCTTCTCTACAAGTGACTCTCCTAGTTTAACTTCCACTAGAACACAAGGTGCACAAAAATGAATGCCCGTGTGCACAACTTTACATTTCTCCATGTTGAACCTTATCTGCCAAATAGATGCCAAAACACTCAATTTTAACAAGTCATCCTCTAACTTATGAACATATTCCTTAGACTGAACAACACTAAAAAGTTTTGTGTCTTCTGCTAAAATAGAACAACACTATTAATCTCATCTTCTACATCATTAATAGTGGACCCAGTTCCGAATCTTGGGTTCATCACTTACAAGGTTTATCTTTCTTTTGATTCTCTTAACGTACCTTTACACGCCGCAACAGGATGGTGGCAACAACCGGGTACATGAGAGTAATGTATCTTGCACTGCCAAATCAACCCGCTGTTGCGGTGTGTGAACACGGTTGTTGCCACTAGGGATGGGCGAATCTACTCGCTAGGACTCGTTACTCGGCGAGTAGTAAGGGACTCGCAGGACTCGGTACTCTGCGAGTTTCCCAGTGATTACTCGCACGAGTCCAATGCAAATCAATATCAATCCTAGTTTTGTCAGAAACGCTGACAAAACTAGGATTGCCATTGTTTGCATTAGACTCGTGCGAGTAATCACTGGCTACTGTGCCAGTAATAGCAGGGAAACTCGCAGATAACTGCTGTTTCTTTGCGAGCCGAGTCCAGCTGTCTTCTCTGTGCAGCTCCAGGGTCCTAGAGCCCGCCTGCTCACAGACATTATGTAGCAGTGCTGAGATTGTTCTCAGTCTGCTCATTCCCTGTGTACAGACATGAATGTCTGTGCACAGAGATGATGTAGCAGTGCTGAGATTGTTCTCAGTCTGCTCATTCCCTGTGTACAGACATGAATGTCTGTGCACAGAGATGATGTAGCAGTGCTGAGATTGTTCTCAGTCTGCTCATTCCCTGTGTACAGACATGAATGTCTGTGCACAGAGATGATGTAGCAGAGCTGAGATTGTTCTCAGTCTGCTCATTCCCTGTGTACAGACATGAATGTCTGTGCACAGAGATGATGTAGCAGAGCTGAGATTGTTCTCAGTCTGCTTATTCCCTGTGCATAGACATCTATATTTATGCACAGGGATGTAGCAGAGAGGACATCGCGTTTTGGACTGCGTCGGACGGAAGAGGATTTTTTTAATTAAAGATGGAGTCCCTAATGGCTTTTTTTTTTATTTCTAATAAAAATTTTTCCTTGTGTTGTGTTTTTTTTTAAACAATTTAATAGAAATTCATGGCGGTCATGTCTAATATTGGCGTGACCGCCATAAATTTCGGGCTTAGTGCCAGCTGATAATACAAAGCTGGCCCTAACCTCTTTATTACCCAGCGTGCCATCGCTACCAGGGCCGCTGGAAGAGCGGGGTTCAGCGCCAGAGGATGGTGCTTCAATGAACGCGCCATCTTCTGGGGCGGCTGCGGGCTGCAATTTGCAGCGGGGGGTGCCCAGAAAGCTTGGGCATCCCTGCGCTGCGGATTCCAGCCCCCAGCTGCTTAGCTGTACCTGGCTAGACATAGAAATTGCGCGGAGCCCCACGCATTTTTTTTTAATTATTTCATGAAATTCTGAGATTCTGACTCTGAGACTCTGACTCTGAAATTCATGAAATAATAAAAAAAAAATGCGTGGGCCTCCGCGCAATTTCTATGTCTAGCCAGGTACAGCTAAGCAGCTGGGGGCTGGAATCCGCAGCGCAGGGATGCCCAAGCTTTCTGGGCACCCCCCGCTGCAAATTGCAGCCCGCAGCCGCCCCAGAAGATGGCGCGTTCATTGAAGCGCCATCCTCTGGCGCTGAACCCCGCTCTTCCAGCGGCCCTGGTAGCGATGGCACGCTGGGTAATAAAGAGGTTAGGGCCAGCTTTGTATTATCAGCTGGCCCTAAGCCCGAAATTTATGGCGGTCACGCCAATATTAGACATGACCGCCATGAATTTCTATTAAATTGTTTAAAAAAAAACACAACACAAGGAAAATTTTTTATTAGAAATAAAAAAAAAAGCCATTAGGGACTCCATCTTTAATTAAAAAAATCCTCTTCCGTCCGACGCAGTCCAAAACGCGATGTCCTCTCTGCTACATCCCCTGTGCATAAATATAGATGTCTATGCACAGGGAATAAGCAGACTGAGAACAATCTCAGCTCTGCTACATCATCTCTGTGCACAGACATTCATGTCTGTACACAGGGAATGAGCAGACTGAGAACAATCTCAGCTCTGCTACATCATCTCTGTGCACAGACATTCATGTCTGTACACAGGGAATGAGCAGACTGAGAACAATCTCAGCACTGCTACATCAGGCAGCAGGCAGGCTCTAGGACCCTGGAGCCAGCACACTGAGGAGACAGGACTCTTATCTGTGCGAGTTTCCCAGCGATTACAGTTGCAAAGTAAACGAGTCCAATACAAATAAATGACAAAACTAGGATTGCTTCAGGCTTAAGCTTCCGAGACACATCTGCGATTTGTAAATCTCACACTACTTGCTATTACTCGCTTCCCCATTCATTAACATTGGACTCGCTAGACTCGCAACGAGTAGCGAGTCCTGTGCTCGGACTCGCTAGAGTCAAGCGATTCCGAGTAATTTAGGATTCGCCCATCACTAGTTGCCACCCGTCACTTGAGGCACCTGTTTCAGAGCAGAGCCCTAAAACAGGTGGATTTCAAGGCGATGGTTGCAGGTTGTATCGGCGTGTAAATATGGTAGGGTAAGGTTTATTCGTCACCTAGATAACTCCCCGGGGCGTGACAAAGCCTCCGGGAAACCACCCCCTTCAGCGCTCATTGGAGGAAGCTCCTGCGTTACGATTGGTAGTCGCTGCGTTGGGCGGCATTTTTAAGGAGCTGACCACTCACACTACACAATTGCTCGAGCGTCATGTATTAGTCAGCCTCCTGTGCTGGCTGGCCAATCATGATGTTATTGCTTTCTCCTATCAGCGTACGGAATTCTCGTAATCCACAATTGTGGCACGCCTATGTGTTGTCCCTGCTGCCTTTGTTCCACCCATATTACCTTGTTATTGCGGCGTGTAAATGTGGTGAGGTAAGCTACAGAAGGTAACTTGTGGCACCCGGCGGTGCATCCAGAGATAGATGTAACCTACTGTAGCGCACCTTGTTGCGGCGTGTAAAGGTGGTGCGTTTACCGTTGGCAACCGTTTGTGCGTGCTCGTGCACGTGAAGCACCCGGTTGTTGCCACCATCCTGTTGCGGCGCGTAAAGGTACCATTAGAGATTCGAAGTTGCTGGAGCTAATATATTTCTTTTCTTCTTTCTGGATAGTTTGGCCGACCTGGGATTCCAATTGTTTTATCAACTTCAACACCGGAGAAAGTAAGTGAAATTCAAGCAATGGTGAATGAAATTTACCATCAAGTAGATGAAACGATCCCCAAGACAAATATTACTGAGAAAACAGAAACAACCAGTGCTAACCATAGCAAGGTATTTTTAAAGTATCCAAAAGACAGATACTGTGTTGGAGACCAATTAATAGTCCAAGTTGATGTGTTTGACTACTTGGGCAAAAGGAAAACCTATGGAGGAGACTACTTAAGGGCAAGAATGTCAACAAGCTCTTCTGGAGCAGCATCTTCGGGACGGATTGAGGATTTTAATAATGGAACCTATCATGTCCATTTCATATTATTCTGGGAAGGTACAATTAATATTACTGTTTTCATGATTCATCCAAGTGAGGGGGCGTCAGCCCTGTGGATTTATAGAAACAAATGGCATGGCTATGTAGACCATGTTGGCAAGTTTACAGCACTTCAGAATGAGAAAGAGACAATATGTGGACTTGATCTTGATCAAAGCAAAGAACTGTGTGATTATAAAGATGAAAGAGATGAAGAACATTTCTATTGTGTCAAACCTGAGAACTTTAGCTGTAATTCTCTTAGTCATGTGAAAAGCAGGAGGAGACATGACAATATACTATTAACAAGTATTGAAAAGAGTCTATTTAACAGGTAAGATATTCATGCAACTTTATAATATTTCATTTGCTTTGTATGTTACATTCACTGCATTAGGTCCATGATATTATAACCATGTAGCCACATTAGGTAACAAACATATAAAGGTAATTTATGCTGTCATTAGTCATCCCTCTTGTTCCACAAATACAACTCTGGAGAAAAAAGTTGCGGCTCTGATAGCGCTAAGGAAGGAGGGCAAGGGGAAATTGTTGTGGTGAACAGACCTTTATTAAAAACACGGTCCCTCAAACACCGCTACGCGTTTCGACGTTACCATCTTCATCAGGTGGATAAAGACGGTAACGTCGAAACGCGTAGCGGAGTTTGAGGGACCGTGTTTTTAATAAAGGTCTGTTCACCACAACAATTTCCCCTTGCCCTCCTTCCTTAGTGCTATCAGAGCCGCAACTTTTTCTCCTGTGCACTTCTCTCCCTTCTGAGGGACCATGCGGTTCAGCAGCTTTGGAAGAGAGGCATCGTTTATTAAAGGACCTGTTTATCCAAGTCTGGAGGACTACTAGGACCTTTCTGATGTCACCGCCTCGGATCACGTGACTGGTGGAAGTGACGCTGCTCTCTCCCTGGCACGAGGATTTTCTCGGGGACGCCCTGTTTGGTATTGCTCCACAGGAGGCTATCACTGGAGTTGTACCCAGCTAGTACAACTCCACAAGGTGATTGGAAACCCCGCTTTCCCTGCAATACGGTTTACCCTGAGGTGCTTCACATTTGCGCTCCTTCTCTTTTCTTTTACAAATACAACTCTGACCCAGTAAAGCATGGATTACACAGAACATGTGAAAGTGTCCAGTGGTATCTGAAACAAGAAAGTTGTATTATCTCTAGAAAGCACATAAATTGCCAAATTTAGCAATGTGGTTTCGCTGGTGTTGGTAAGTTTTGTCTATAGGGGAATTTCTGTTGGTTTCCAAGCAATATTTAACATTTATAGTATATATCCACCTTAAGAACTAAATTATACATTTTAGTTCTTGTCATACACCAATCATAAATTCTTAAAGGGAATCTGTTGAAAACTGAACTTCTTGTGTTTCCGCCCTCAGCCTTAATAAACGCAATATTGCAATTTCCATGTGTGGTTCTACCATTACTCCCCAGCAGCATGCCTACTGTCTTGGCATTATATTTGACTCAGATCTCTCCTTTACTCCCAACATCTATTCACTTGCTCGCTCATGTCACCTACACCTGACTCTGTAAAATCTCTTGCTGTTGCTATTATTTATTCTCTTCTGGGATATTGCAACTCTCTACAAATTGGTCTCCCTCTTTCTAAACTCTCCCCTTTCCAATCTATCCTGAATGAAGCAGCCAGGATCATATTCCTCTCCTATCACTACACCAAGGCCTCTACCCTGTGTTAAGGGGGTGTCACACGCGTCAATATCGCCTGCACGATATCGGCTGCACGTGACGTTGCAGCGATATTGACGCGTGTGACATACTGCATCAACCAGCGATAAATCGCTGGTTGATGATCGCCAGGTTTCAGAACCAGCTCTGAAACCTGGCGATTGTCGCTGCGTGTGACACCGGGACTAGCGATATTCCAGCTCCCAGCGCCTCTCACAAGCGCTGGGAGCTGGTCTCCAAGGTACACTGCGGGTAACTAGGCAGCGCGCGCTGCCTAGATACCCGACTGTGTACCTTAGTTACCAGCCTCCTCCGCTCACCGGGTGAGCGGAGGAGGCTGGTAACTAAGGTACACGTCGGGTATCTAGGCAGCGCGCACTGCCTAGTTACCCGCAGTGTACCTTGGAGACCAGGCTGCTCCCGCTTCCAGCAGGCTGGCAGCGGGAGCAGGACATCGTGGAAACGATATTTAAATCGTTTCCATGATGTCACTGGTCAATTGATCGCTGGTGAGTCTGTCTGTGTGACAGCTCACCAGCAATCAGCCGTCAATGTCGTCAGCGATCATCTCGCTGACGACATTGACGCGTGTGACACCCCCTTTAGTCATTGCACTGGTTTCCCATCCGCTACAGAATACAATATAAACTTATCACTCTCATCCACTAAGCCATCCACAGTTCTGCACTGCCCTACATCACCTCCATCATGTCTGTCTATCACCCTACCCATACCCTCCATCCTCTAATTACCTTAGGCTGACAACAATAATCTGAACCTTCCACTCTCTCCAAGACTTTTTGTGAGCTGCGCCAATTCTCCTGAATGCATTACCTAGGACAATTCAATAAAATTCCTAATTTCCACAGGTTTAAGTGTGCCCTAAAAATGCATTTCTTTAGACTGGCCTATCACCTCATCACACTTATCTAACTACTGTAATCCTCTTTTGCCCTTACAATATTTTCCTCCAAATATTGTTCCTCTTAACATCTGTTTACACCCTCCATGTACTTAATAGCACTCTGTATGTCTGCATGTACGGATAGTGGCTTGTGACTGGTTCATGCAGCATTATTTAAATCTCCTCTTTATTATATTGTTGGCTTGGCCACACATGATAAGCATATTTTTTTTACAATTTACATTTTGTCTTCCTTATGTCTTCATAGATTGTAAATGATCCACCCCAAGGCTTGGGTACTCGGATCCCTGGCATTGGTTACTGGAGATGTCACTGGCGGTCGGTGCCCGGGTCTGTGCCCTGGCGGTCGCTTAAAAAGGGGTTGAATAATAAAAGGGTTTTTGTTGAATAGTTTGTGACACCACCTACGGTGTCTGGTGATGGCACCAGCACTGCTGCAGAGCTCCAGGGATGATGGATGGGCAGCCTGATTGTGATGCTGCCCGTAGATGGAGCCGGGTCCCCAGGGCAGTGATGTGGGAATAGATTTTGGCACAGGTAGGTGGCTCTGCAGGCAGGATGTCTCTACAGTCTCTGGGTTGGACAGGATCAGGGCTGTAAGAACTGACACGCACACTGGAAGTAGTTTTCCATACCTTTACTGATGTTAAACCGGCACTTTGCAGGGTACTCTCCAGTGATTGGGAAGCACTTCAGGATTTCCACAGAGAGTGATTTGTAAGGCCTCCTTGTCCCTGTCTTATTTGCATTGAAGCCCTGACCTGTGTAAACCTGGCCTGGCCTCCTCTGTGTCTCTCACCCATATAGTGGTTAGTAAGAACCTTCTGTGGCTTGCCGCTGGCTTTATCTCTTCCTTGCGGATCCTGGCTCTTGTGCTGGTTGCTAATACAGGTGTCCGGGAGACTGGAGTCTCCTCGGCGAACCAGTATTTTCTGCTGGGCTAAGTGCTCCTTAGCAGACACAGACTCCGGTGTCCGGGTTGCTTCCTGGGGTGAACCAGTATGGTTTCTCTGCCCCAATCTGTTGCTCTCCTTGCCTCCGACCCTCACTCTCGGGTTCCTTACTCTGGCTAGGCTGTCCTCTGGTTCGGGCCTAGCGTAGCTCCGCTACTAGGTTATCGTCACAGTTCTTCTCCATACTGCATGGACTGACTATCTTTGTCCCAAGCACCTGTATTTATAGGGGATCTTGCCTAAGGCAGCAAGTGGCGCTCCCCTACAGGCCTAGGGTGGAAGGTGTGGTGTGTGCATGGGCACCTAACGTGGAAATCCCTCCATACACTAGGTGTTCCTGTGGCTACCTGTACTGCAGGGTTCCACATTCCCCCCTAGTTAACTTCAGTACTCCTGGACTGAGAAAACAATTTTTACATTCAACAATAACAATAACAGTTATAATAACAGAGTCTCAAAATCAAAAAATTACAAAAACCACTGAAAAATGGCAAAAACAGGTAAGGTGCAGTCCATACAGTGCTTGTCCATCCGCCGCAGGCTATAGAAAGTTTGTTGCCATAACCAGTTCTATTGCTTTGGTCCATTTTAAAGAAAGTGGGGGAATCCAGGGAAAATGTCAGAGTTCATACAGTATAGTCTCTGTAGGCTCAACGCTTTTAACAGTTACGGGTTCAAGTCTTTTAAGTCCAATAAATTGCAAATACACAATAAACATTTTCCCTGTGGGTGTCTTGGCTTAGGAGTCCTGGTTTCTACCTCCCAACACCAGGAACTTTCTCTTCCTAACTTAATATTTATGGGGATGGGCCCAGTTCCTCCACCCTTCTGTACACTAATATTCACATTCAATGTACATGCTGTTTCATATTTACATTTTACTTCACCTTACTCTCTGTATCTGAGTGGTGGCTGTCCAAAATTGCTAGGGGTTGATCTGCGTAGTACTGGTGTTGTGTTAGTGTCTACTTCTAGTTTGGTGCATGCACTATCCACTAGTCTACGGGTAGACCTACGTGATGTTGGCAGATTATAGTATTGCTATAGTTTTTCTATGGGACTGGCAAGTTCACCGATTGCAGGATCCTCTAGCTCTGCTACAACGGGTGCTTCTTCTGGAACTTAAACTGATTCTTCCAGTCTTCCTTGTTCTTTCGGTGGTTGAAAGAAATGTATTACAGGTACTATTACAGCTCCTTCACATTGAGGCCAGTCCTCAGGAAAGTCTCCTAGTACTGTATGTATCACTTTTTCTTTCTTCTCCTCTTCTTGAAGCATACACTGTGTTTCTTCATCTTGAGGTTTCAATTGCTCAGGACATATTTTAAGGTGATCTCTTGAAACTGTCACAATAGTTTTTTCTCCATCTCTACTGATGACACAGGTTTTACTGTTGTCAAAGTTTGAATTTAGCACAGTGTAGGGTTCTTGTTCCCACTGATCATCGAGTTTAAGGTTTCTTCTCTTTCTCTTGAGTACCATCTCTCCAGGTGTCAGAGGTTCAGCTTGTGCATCTCTGTTGTAGTTTCTGTCTTGTTTTCTCTGATTTGATTTATACTGTTCTCCATGCATACTTTTACTTTTACCATTTTGTATTGTTCTTGGCGGTTGGAGTCCCAATCCGTTTCAGGTGAATCTGTTTCTGGTACTACAATTCCCATTTCAAGATCAACTGGTAATCTTCCAGGTCTTGCTCTCATGAGGTATGCTGGTGTACAATTGGTGGAACATACGGGTATATTGTTATACATGTCCACTAAGTCTAGTAACTTCTCTGGCCATTGATTTCTTTCTTCCAAAGGCAAAGTCTTCAGCATATCTATTACAATATTGTTCATTTTCTCACATATACTGTTGGTTTGTGGATAGTAAGGTGTGGTTTGAATCTTCTTGCATCCATATAAATGACAAAACTCTTGAAATTTCGCAGCTTCAAATGCAGAACCTTGATCAGTCAATACCTGCTCTGGGTACCCATGTGGTCTACAGAAGTAGGCTTGAAAGGTTTTTGCTACTGTTTCTGCAGTTAAGTCTTTTACTGGAGCTACCACTAGGAGTCTTGAATAGTGGTCAGCCATGGTTAAGGCGTAGGTGTAGCCTGACCTGCTGGGTATGCTTCACGTGATCCAAGGCTACTATCTGAAGTGGTTGTGTGGTTACACTTGGCTGTAGTGGTGCTCTTTGGCTTTCACGATCTTTCCTTCTTAAGTTGCATTACCCACAATGTTTACACCATCTCTCTATGGCACCTCTCATGCCATCCCAATAGAATCGATCACGTAACAACATCTCGAGCTTCTTCCATCCGAAGTGTCCTGCTTTGTTATGGTAGGCGTCCAACACCATTTTGACATCTTTCTTCGTTGCCACTATTTGCCTGACCATTTCATGTGTTCTGGGATTTATGTAGCGTCGACTTAACTTGCCTGTGTAAGGGGGCGAGGGGTCGCATAATTGATGGAAGGTATGTGTCCCAGAGATACCTGTTGTCTGTGACATAAGTCGGAGTATTATCCTTAGTGCATGTGAGCACTAAGAGGTTTCTTAGTCCAGAAGGGGCCGGCTTATGGGTCCTGTGAGAGACGGGCGGGTCCAGGACCCACATACTTCCCCAAGGGGAGTGGTGATAGGCTTATAGTAGAGCCTGGTGTTAGCACTGGGCAGGTCTGTGTACTTCATTGTTGGTTTGCTGTGGAATGGATTATGAAGGACTAATAAACCATTCTGGTTGTGACGTGTGAAGACGCTGCCTCCTCGTACTTCCTGTCGTCGCCAGCGAGTCTTTCTGCTACACCTGGTAGATGAACATTTGCTTCTTTTGTTCCACAGGTGTCGTGCTTCTGGTGAAGCATCTGGATTAAGGGTGAGCACTCTTGGGTTATTGGCTCTTTAACTAGACTGACAACTCTGTCACTGTCTTGTGTCTCCTTCCATCCATGGTGAGGCAACAGGTTGATTGTTATCTCCCCACATTTTCGACAAGCCTGTTGACACTGGGATACACTGTGACGATGGAATGTGGGTAGCTCTACCTCTTCTAACTCATACACATCTTCTCCCACATCTGGTAGGTGAGGCATTGGCGTTCTTATGGCCTGTCTGGTACTTGATGGTGAAGTTATAGTTTGACAACCGGGCCATCCAGCATTGCTCCATTGCACCTAACTTTGCGGTTTCCAGGTGTGTAAGAGGATTATTATCTGTGAAGGTGGCGAACTTTGCAGACGCCAGGTAGTGCTTAAACCATTCTGTGATAGCCCAGACCAAGGCCAGGAATTCCAGTTTGAACGAGCTGTGGTTCTCTGGGTTCCTTTCTGTAGGACAGAACTTTCTGATGGCATAGGCAATCACCTTCTCCTTGCCATTCTGTTTCTGTGACAAAACAGCTCCCAATCCCACGTTGCTGGCATCAGTGTACAGGAAGAACAGTTGATTGTAGTCAGGATAGGCCAAGATCTCTTCTCTAGTCAGGGCCTCTTTCATCTGTTTAAAGGACTCTTCTTGCTTCTTACCCCATTCAAACAGAGGACCTCTGGACTTACCCTTCTTGGTCTGGCCTACCAGGAGATCTTGCAAAGGTGCTGCTATTTTCGTGCAGCCGTTGATGAACCTCCGATAGTACCCTACCAGTCCCAAGAGCTGAGGTACGTCTCTGACATTGGTTGGTTCTGGCCATTCCTTAATGACGGTGATCTTTTCAGCATCTGGTGCCATTCCTTCTGAGCTGACCACATGCCCGAGATACTGAACTATTGACTTCAGCAAATGGCATTTTGATGGTTTCAGCTTTATCCCGAACTTGGACAATGCTTCAAATACCTCTGCCAGGTGTTTCAGGTACTCTTCATAGGTCTTGGAATACACTATGACATCATTCAGGTAGAGTAGCACAGTTTCAAAGGTTTTGGTGCCCCAGGCAATACTCCATCAACCTTTGGAACGTTCCGGGTGCATTACAGAGTCTGAATAGCAATTAAACTCACACAGGCCCATTGGTATTGTGAACGCAGTCTTCTTACGGTCTTCATGTGCAACGGAGACCTGCCAGTACCCACTAGTAAGATCTAGGATTGAAAAGTAATTGGCAGACTTTAATGCAGCAAGTGACTCTTCCATGCGGGGTAAAGGGTAAGCATCTTTATGTGTTATGCGATTAACCTGTCTATAGTCAACACACATTCTCATGCTGCCATCTTTCTTTTTGACTAGGACTAATGGAGCTGCCCATGGACTACAACTATCTCTTATGACCCCTGCATCCTTCATGTCCTGCAACATCTCTTTGGCATACTGGTAGTGAGCTGTGGAATAGGTCTATATCACTCTTTGATGGGTGGATGGTTTCCTGTGGGTATATGGTGATGTACCCCTTTTATCCTCCCAAAATTAAGTGGATGCTTACTGAATACCCACTCATATTCCTGAACTACCCGATAGACACCATGCTTTTGGTGGGAAGAAGTATGGTCAGTTCCTATATGGAGCTCTTGACACCAGTCCTGCAACTGCCCCTTGGAACTGTTATCCTCCGCCGAGTCGGGCGGGGTCAAGGGCTCCACTGCATGTATTGTACAGTTTAGCAACAGTTGAATATCAGGTTAATTTGACCTTGTCTTATCCACAGTTTAATATGTGTATGGGCACCCTTCCCTTGCGTACATCAACCACCCCCCTGGCTCTCAGGATTTTAGGCCTGCTTTCTGAGCTTATTTGTTCTACTAACGCCTGGTAGTCCTGCCCTCTGTACCCTATTGCTGCCCGACACCAGATTATCATTTCACTCAATGGTCGTACCTAGGGATGAGCGAGTATCACAATATTCGGAATCGCTATACTCACAACGAGTAGGTACCGGTACTCGGTACTCGTTGCGAGTCTCATTACTTTTGTAGTGTATCTATAGATACACTGCGAAAGTACCCTAAAAGTGAATAAAAGTTGTTCAAAATAATAAAATTACATACTCGCCTATCCGACGCCTGCATCGGGACCATCCCAGAAGAACTGAGATCACCGGACAAGGACCTGTGACTTCCAGCCAATCAGATGGTGACACGTCACAACCATGTGATCACTAGCGGCCTCCTGATTGGCCATATTGCAAGGTCCAAGCAGTACTGCCAAGACCTTGCAATCTGGCCAATCAGGTGGCCACTAGCGATCATGTGGTTGTGACGTGTCGCCAACTAATTGGCTGGAAGTCACTGGTCCTTGTCCGGTGATCGCAGGTCTTCTGGGACGGTCCCGCTACAGGCGTCGGACAGGTATGTAATTTTATTATTTTTAACAACTTTTATTCACTTTAGGGTACTTTCACAGTATATCTATAGATACACTGCGAAAGTAATCGGACTACTCGCTACTCCCAAGTAATCATAAGATACTCGGAGAGTAGCGAGTAGCCGAATACCGCTACTATTCGCCGAGTTCCGAATAGTAACGAGTATACTCGCTCATCCCTAGTGGTACCACAATCGGAATCGGGTCTGTTACCCGTACACTACCAATTTCTCCACCGGTCAGGTTTACCTGTTGTTGGTGCTGGAGGGCTCTGATTTCCTTCTGAAGCACTCTCTGCTGCCGGGGATTGGCAGTATCTGTAATCTGTTGGAGCAAGAACAACACTTCACCCAAACAATTACCAATGACATTTGTATCAACAATAATATATGGGTCCTTTACACTAGTGTGTGTTTCAACCACTATAAGTTTTTGGTTTGTAATTCCACCCTTGCCACTTTTATTGCTATCTTTCTAACCCCTACTAGATTAAGTGGTAACCCATTTGAAGCATGGACAGTGAAGTTAGGATCTGGTTGTTCAAGTTTAGCATCAGACCAGAATCTTTTGTAATTGATATGAGGAATTGTAGTCAACTGTGAACCCGTGTACAGCAATGCAGGTATAGGTATGCCATCTAGCGTGATGGACAGGAACGGTCGTCCTCCTATGTACCTATCATATTAGTCTGATGGGCCTGTTGGATCTATTCCTGGGGGTTGTCCCGCGACCCCAGGGGTTGCTGGCTTAAAGGACACAATCTTGCGAAGTGGCCTGTCTTGTTGCAATGGCGACATATGGGTTTCTTGTAGAGCTGTAGTGATCATTGGTCCTCCCACGAAGCGACATTTTCTTCTTTCCTTTCATCCACGGGACGTCCTCTGGGCTGCTGAATCTTCTCAGATGGCTTTGTCTCCGTCTTAAGCTGCAGTGCTTTCAGGATTGTAGCCATGTCTTTACTCAGCTGGTGCACCTCACAGCACAGGCTGTCAAATCTACTTGGTATCCCAGTCTGCACACTTATTTCTGCAACAGGTGAGGAAGAAGGGTCACTTGTACAGGAGAAGGGCTACCCTGCCACTCGTGGAGTGCAGAATCTTGGATTGCTATGGGTTGCAGCCCCCTGATGGCCAAGTCTTTTACGGTAGAAAAGTCTGCATCAGGGTGTTCTAGGGCCCACCAGCATACTTGTCGGCTTTCATCTGGTGACCGAAATCCCCTAGTGAATTGTTCAACTAGCATTCTGCTCTCATCCTGCACACTGGTTGGGTTTACCTGTTTTAAGGCTCGCAAAGCCTCCTGTAGGTGGAAGGCATAGTCTCTGATACTGTCCTGCGGCCTCTGCTTACAGTGATAGAACCTCATCCTCAGGTCAGCCTCAGTGAGGTTTTCAAAAATGGCTTTAAGTTTATTACAGATAGTTGTGACTGATTCCTGATCTTCCTCTGACCAGGTTTCTATCTCCAACTCTGCTAGATGTGACAATTGTCCTAATACAACAGACGCTCTTTGTTTACCAGTCATTGCATACATATCTAATATGCTGCATATTTTTCTTTTGAATCCAGCAAAGGTATCTGGTCGGCCATCGTACTATGGTGACCACTTTGCTCCCGGAGCATACAGTAAAGAGATCGGCATTATCGGTGCTACAGCAACAGGTGCTGCAATCTCGGCTGTGGGCTCGACTGGAAGCGTATAGTTTGCAAGGTTTTGGTTGGGGATCGCTGTGTCGCCAGCATTTGGTGCATCCATTCCCTCTCCCCTAGTGAATTGCGGCCAGTCTTTTTAAAACAAAACAAACGGCGACTCCGCCGGTGGAAAGTGGAGCACTCGGGTATTTCCGGATAGGGTCACTGTGCTTCGGCAGTTCTCGGCACAGCGCGGGGCGGGGCCTGTTTTCATGCCCTTTCGGCCGTTACGCCCCCTTTCTTCCCACTCTGTGGCGCAGTAATGGTGGCCCGATATCAACAGTTCACAAAAACACAGTCAATACACGGCACACAGTACCCGGTGATACCGGGCACGGGATCCTGTTCGTGATGCCAGAAAGCTGACCCACCCCAAGACTGGGTTGCTCGGATCCCAGGCATTGGTTACTGCGGATGTCACTGGCGGTCGGTGCCCGGGTCCGTGCTCTGGCGGTTGCTTAAAAAGGGTTTGAAAAATAAAGGGGTTTTTGTTGAATAGTTTGTGACGCCACCTACGGTGTCTGGTGATGGCACCAGCACTGCTGCAGAACTCCGGGGATGATGGATGGGCAGCCTGATGGTGATGCTCCCCATAGGTGGAGCGGGGGCCCAGGGGCCCAGGGGCAGTGATGTGGGAATAGATTTTGGTACAGGGAGGTGGCTATGCAGACAGGATGTCTCTACAGTCTCTGGGTTGGACAGGATCAGGGCAGTAAGAATTGACACACACACTGGAAGTAGTTTTACATACATTTACTGATGTTAAAGGGATCCTGTCACCTCCAAAACGCCTCCTAAGCTATCAAAACATGTCCCTGCAGCATATTATCACTAATCTCACACTCCTTTTGTCTCCTAAAAGCATACTGTGAAAGTGGATAAAAACATTTTAATACTTACTTATTAGAGACTATAATTAGTAGGGGCTACATTCTTTAGCCCTTAGGGCATGTTGTTTTGCAGGCTCCAGGATCCACCCTTTCTCTCTCTGTACTGCTGTGATGTGGAGCTGAAGGCAGGACAAATTATTTGCATTCTGTGAATGATAGAGAGGGGGAGGGCAAAGCCTGTACAAGCAGAGCAACACAGACAGAGAAAGTGTGGATAATTCAGGCTGCAAAACAACACGTCCTAAGGGCTAAAGAATATAGCCCCTGCTAATTATAATCACTAATGAGTAAGTATTAAAACGTTTTTATGCACTTTCACGGGATGCTTTTAGGAGACAAAAGGAGTGTGACATTAGTGATAATATGCTGCAGAGACATATTTTGGTAGCTTATGAGGCGTTCTGGAGGTGACAGGATCCCTTTAAATGGCACTTTCCAGGGTACACTCCAGTGATTGGGAAGCACTTCAGGATTTCCACAGCGAGTGATTTGTAAGGCCTCTTTGTCCCTGTCTTACTTGCATTGAAGCCCTGACCTGTGTGAAACCTGACCTATCCTCCTCTGTGTCTCTCACCCGTATAGTGGTTAGTAAGAACCTTCTGTTGCTTGCCGCTGACTATCTCTCTTGCAGTTCCTGGCTCTTGTGTTGGTTGTTATAAAGGTGTCTGGGAGACTGGAGTCTCCTCGGTGAACCAGTGTTTTCTACAGGGGCTAAGTGCTCCTTAGCAGACAAGGACTCCGGTGTCCGGGTTGCTTCCTGGGGTGAACTGGTATGGTTCCTCTGCCCCTCTGCCCCAATCTGTTGCTTGCCTTCCCTACGACCCTCACTCTCGGGTTCCTTACTCTGGCTAGGCTGTCCTCTGGTTAGGGCCTAGTTTGGCTCCGTTACCAGGTTATCTTCACACTACTGCTCCATACTGCACGGACTGATTAACTCCGCCCCCAGTACCTGTATTTATAGGGGATCTTGTCTAAGGCAGCAAGTGGCACTTCCCCTACAGGCCTTGGGTGGAATGTGTTGTGTGTGTATGGGCAACTATGTGGAAATCCCTCCATGCACTAGGTGTTTCTGTGGCTTCCTGTACTGCAGGGTGCCACATAAACTTGTGGGCAGCACCCTAAATCCTTTTGGTATACGTTGAATTATTTGTTACTCCGTAATCCCTTTTTTGTCAGTGCCCTCTGAAAAGTGCTGCAGAATATATTGGCACTATAAAAATAAAATTATATTATTGTTATTATTATTAGTAACAAAAACAGCATGTCGCCATAGCTGTATTCACAGTTCTGTGGTTTGCAGAGTTATTTTAAAGAGTAACTGTCCATTGAATTGACTCTGAGGCCACATTTTCACGTGTAGACTGTTTTGGAGTCTCTAAGAATTGCTCTGCAGTAGTTAAATGGAGTTAACAACTTTAGTCTATTAAGGGTTAACGTCTGTGACTGTCCAGGACTGCTGCTGTGTGTGTCAGGTGACATGGTTGTCCACTCCCCCAGCCTTTAAATAATCCCATTACCCATCAACTGGTGTCAGTGAAAGAGTTCATTCTCTGCAAAGACCGTGTGCTGTGTAGATGCCATGTGCTGTTCTGCTGAGACCTTGCTTAAAGCCTTTGTTCAGATTTCCCTCTGTCTGGAGTTGCTGTGTTTATCCTGGTCTCTGGGTGGAGGTGAGGAGTTATAGCCTAGGGCTGATCATGAGCAGGGCAAGGGTGGTGGCCCTGATATCCTCAAGTTTAGAGTTAAATCTAGGAACCAGGGTCAGCTAGAAACCCCCAGTCAAAGGGTCAGACTAGTTCCCCTGGTCACCTTTTGCCCGTCACTGCCATTCTGCTGCCTAACCTCTTTATCCATTATTCCACCGCATGACTCAAGTGCACATGTTGAGTATTTGGTCATTTTTTACCTCAGGATTCATAACCACAACCAGGAGTGGAACAATCAGAGGAAAAGTATAATATAAACATCTCACTACTTCTGTACGGTGGTTCAGTGGTTAGCACTACAGCCTTGCAGCGCTTGGGTCCTGGGTTCAAATCCCACCAAGGACAATATCAGCAAGGAGTTTGTATGTTCTCCCTGTGTTTGCGTAGGTTTCTCTGGATTCTCGGTTTCCTCTGGATTCTCCGGTTTCTTCCCACATTACATAGATATATTGTAGCCTGATAGGATGTTTATATTGTACGCCTCAATGGGGACAATATTGCTAATGTATGTAAAATGCTATGGAATTAATAGCGTTATATAAATTAATATATTATTATTATATTTACACCCATTCCTGGTTTGACTTACAAATACTCATCAAACACTCAACACGTGCACGTCGCTTTAAAGAGGTTACCCAAGATATTTAAATTGATGGTCTGCCCTTATGGTGGGTTTACACACACCAATTTATCTGTTCAATCTCTGAACCAATCTCTGGTTGCAGTGAAATCATGGATACATTGTATCATTTGTACACAGCCACAAAATGGAGCAATGTATCCAATATTTTCACTGCAACCAGAGATTGGTTCAGAGATTGAACAGATAAATTGGTGTGTGTAAACCCACCATTAGGATAGGTCTTCAATATCTGATTGCTGGGGGTGCAACACCTAGACCCAGCTGATCAGCTGTTGCATCAGTTTGTAGATGTGCTCAGTTGCCAAGCTACTTCAAGTTCACCACCTATTGGAATGAATAGGAAGAACATTTGCAGTATCTATCCACAGCAACTATGCAGCTAAATGATCTGTGTAGCTCTGCAACTTGAGCACTTCCACTCGCAAATGGAAGAGAAACAGCTCATGTGCTCCATCGATAAGGAGAGAGGAGATGCTGCTCCTCTAAAATTGATTTTGTACAAGGGTATATACATACACATACATAATGAGCAGATTTGCAGTGAATTCAAAGTTATGGTGAGGTAGCAGCAGTAGTATATTGGTCTCTTTCCTTTTCTCTTCAGCAGGTGCCTTAAAAACTCCACCCTCTTCTCAGAAATCATTGAGCAGAAGTGAAGTCTGGCCTTCATTAGTGATGAGTGAATAGTAAGATCTTTGGGTTCAGATTAGTCTAACCAAAATACTTTGAACTATTCTAAAATTCATCACAAATAAGAAACCGAATACAAGTCAATGACAAACTCTAATAGTTTTTAGGGAAATCTTCCAGAAAACGATATAAGTCCCTGTGGCACCCCGGGGTTCGGTTGACACAATACAAGCTTGGAAGCAAGGCACGGTATCCACCAGGTAACACACACAACCCCTTCCAGAAGATGGAGCTCTAAAGCCCAGATACAGGGCAGGTCCCCTATAAATTCTGGTCTGGGGCAGGGGTCAGGCAGTTCAGTTCCCGGGAGGACTGTAGAAGACTCCCTACGGACGGAGCCACGCCAGGCTCATCCTAGGAGACTGACCAGACAGTGTGTGAGACCCATGGTAAGGGTCTGGGGAAGTGAAGGCCTAGGTCTGGGGAGTCACGGTTTACCCCAGTACCTAGTGCAGTACGGTCACCGGAGACCGAGGTCGCCAGGAATTCTACATCCAGCAACCAAACCTTGAGGGTGGGTGACTTCACATTGCCTGCCCAACCTAAGGCTAGGAGACACAGCCGCATTATAGGGCTCAGGAGACCCAGTTCAGATGGGGAGCCATCAGAGAGCTTGCGCCACCTGTCACACAGCCGTAGCAGACTACAGGAGGCCTCAGCACTGCTACACGCAGCCAGGG